>JAWWQZ010000040.1:0-1200000 GCA_033815515.1 Cryptocheilus praepositus | reverse complement strand
TCCTCAATGCTCCAGATAGCGCATCATCATCACCACGTCCCAGTTCCTGTTCCGGTGCCGACGTACTACGGACACCACCATCACCATCACGACGACGAGTTCGAAGCCTACGACTACGCGCACCCGCACATTCAGTACCGGAAGGACGTCGAGGAGCTGCGCGAATGGGGCATCGAACCGTATAATGAGCCTTACGACGACATCAGCCATCTTCGTCCAGTTCCAGGCGTCGTCCCAGCGCCCATCCCGCCCGCACAACCTCAACCAGTTCAAGGTCAAGTCTACGCCGGCACCTACGGCCTCCCGCAATACGCCGCAAATGTCCGACCCATGACGCCTTACCAGGAAAAACATCCGCAGGCCGTGCATAATTTGGCCGCACATAATTTGGCCTACAGCGCATACGTGGATGACAATAAATTTCGAAGGGTCGCGGGTCAGACGCCGTTGGAGCAGGGCAGTGTGTTGGTGCCAGGCGCGCTGAAGAGCCAGAAAAACTACGTGGGACAAAACGCGAAGATGCACGGACAGAGGGTGCAGGGTGTGCAAAGTGTGCAGCGACAGACGAAGAGCGCTGGACCGGAGCAGTTGGCTAGGAACATGGAGGAGGATTACTATGCGGCGATCGTTGAAAGGCTGGAGGCCATTTTCGCGCAGTTGAGGTTCTTCGAGGAGTCGTGCAGGGAGAGACTGGTGTGCAGTATGTATAAGAGCCCGGCGCAGTACGCGCCGCATAGTAATCTCGTGTCCAACGAACTCGCCAGGTATTTATTTGGCATTTTGTATGGAACGTGGTGGGAATGTTTGGCTGGTTGCTGATATGTAGGGAGGAGAGATTAGCAGGGCTGGGGGTTTGGTTTTTTATTTTTGATTTATTTATTTATATATTTTTTATTTTGTATTTTATTTATTTTTTAAATATTGAATCGATAGGTGGAAAATGGTTTGCGGGGGGAGAGTTAGGATTAACACGTTGACTGCCACGCGTATTTTTAACACTGAACGTACCGGTACTTTCCATCTACATATTCTTGGCATGAGGATTCATTTGACCACAAATGAAATAAACGTTGATGTTTAGAAGGAAATTCCTAATCTATTAAAGTGAGAAATTGAATAATCAGATGACATGAGAATTTACAAAAAGTCAAATGAGCGAAAGAAATAACAATACAATACAATACAATATAATATATAACAAAGTCATCTGACCACGTTTAGTGTTAACACATTGTTGACCGGCAATTTTCGGCAAAAGCTGTCTCAAGTCACCGGCTATTATTTCGTAATTGAACATGGAAGTGAAACGATGTAAATAACCTTCAATAAAGTTTGTCCGTGCATAATGAATTCAAATTGAACTTTGGACACCGATTTTATGTAACTTTTAATATTTTTTCATATGATTAACCGTACAGCAGTCATTTACGCGTAGATGTGGACAAGAGGTTTTGCACATTATCTTATTTCGTTGCGCTTTCCTTTTAAAGAGCTAGATTATGCCCTTGTTACTTAATTTTCAATAATCATTTTCCAAATGACTACAACCTATTTAAAAATCACTCGGGTAACTATATAAAGTATTCACGTATAATTTATTGAAAAATGCTTCACCGTCACGTTTCGTCGTTCTTGACACTGTCTAATACTAGAATTGTAAAGAAAGCCTCAGCGCTAGAAACGTATACTTTTTTTATAATAAAGCAGACGCGATTAAACACAATGAACAAAATTTTGCAATATTCTATGTTGCCCTGCGTTTAAAAAATTAAAATAGCCGACGGAAGTGCAAACACGAGTTAACTCGTGACCGGTCAGCAACGTTTGGCCATGAAAACACGAGTTAACTCGTGACCGGTCAACAATGTGTTAAGGAAATGCCAGTCAGGACACGCGTGCTGCTTAGAAGCGTTTGTACTTTGGTATAGCAATGCACTACTAATAGATCAAAATTTACTCAATACAGGTATGTAGATATATTAGGGACATTCTTTCTTATCGTAGTAGAAGATGTTCACGTTTAGAAAGAAATGCTTATAGGCATTCATTCAACACATTATACGCCAAGTCTATTTTGTCTTATTCATTGTTTGGCCCGATAGATAAGATTTTATTGGAATCGGCTTGCTGCCAGCATTCTGCTTAGCTTATGACAAAGTAATACATACATTATAGAAATGCGACTCAATCGAGTAGAGCAATGGTTAGAAAATTGACTAAACAAGTTGTTACATTTTGTGATACATGCAAAGGACAACCGTTTTTATTTTTACCGTGTTTCAATAAAATTCATTAAAATTTTTGGATAAGAAATACAAAAATGCATTAGTAATACAATCTTGTAATAAATTCAACTGAAGTAAATTATAAATACATTTTCAGTAATTACTTAAAACAATGTAAATTTTGCGGTTTTATATTATATCTTCCACTGTCAGTCACCGATGACTGCCATGGCACTCAACGTGTTAAGTCTGAAGTGGGAAGTTTAGCGAAAGTTTGGCGGTGTGCGTGGCATAGTAGTCTGATATCTAATGAACATATCAGATATTTATTGATTTTTTTGGAAGTAGGGTGGCATGTGGTGTGTGGACACATTTTTAGACTTATCTATGGGAATGTTTTGTGGGATTTTTGAAAGTTTATTAGGTGGAATCGTTTGGCGAATTGTTCATGTGTTGTAGTATAATTGGTAAGAATAGTGGGTTTCATGGTTATTAAGTTTGAGTTGACAAGCATGGAATGTAAGCCAATGGTTTGCGAGGAAAAGTATTAGGATTATTTAAGGAGTGAGGAAGACTGAAGTGGGAAGTTTAGCGAAAGTTTGGCGGTGTGCGTGGCATAGTAGTCTGATATCTAATGAACATATCAGATATTTATTGATTTTTTTGGAAGTAGGGTGGCATCTGGTGTGTGGACACATTTTTAGACTTATCTATGGGAATGTTTTGTGGGATTTTTGAAAGTTTATTAGGTGGAATCGTTTGGCGAATTGTTCATGTGTTGTAGTATAATTGGTAAGAATAGTGGGTTTCATGGTTTTTAAGTTTGAGTTGACAAGCATGGAATGTAAGCCAATGGTTTGCGAGGAAAAGTATAAGGATTATTTAAGGAGTAGTTTAGTGAAAGGTGACAATTCTGCATTTGGACACAGTATGCCTGACATAGTAATTACATGTCTAACTAACTCGCCAAGTATTGTTTAGTTAATGATCTCTTTTACTGTTGTGAGGTAGGGTCAATTGCACGAACAAATTTTAGAACAGTTCATAGTGGGTGTTTTGTTGGGTTTTTAAAAGTTTCTTAGACGGTGTTGTTCATTTTGTTGCTGGCATGTTCTAGGGAATATAGTGGGTTTGATGTTTTTCCAACTTGACTGAATAAGTATGGAACGTTAAAAAATGGTTTGTGAGGGACAACATTCTGAGTCAGGGAATGAGAAACCTGCCGATAGGTCAAAATAATGTCAACCTCAGATAGTTAGACATAATTATATTATAATCTGTTCATATGTTCATCTCTAAAACATATTAGTGTGGGATATTTTAGTGACAACAAATAGATGTTTATTTGAATGAATTAAACAAGAATACAAGATAAAATGCTTCGCGTGTGTCGACCCCGTGGTGACTCCGTGGCGTCCGCTTCTGAACTGCTCCGTCGCTCTTTTCTCTTATAAGCAATTGAATCGCGGATCATACCATCGATCGCTCACCTTATTCGCTTCCCTAGCAACTAATTTATTCCAGAACCTTCCAAACACATGCGTACACATTACAACTTATTCCAGAATCTTCCAAACGCTCGATCGCTCATGCATACACACACACACACAATCGGGTGTTGCCAGTTCATATCGCGATACCACATTAGCATTTCGTATATTTCTAGGAGGACATACTAATAACAGTCATATTTACGGAGCCACAAAACCCGTCACCAAATTGCTAAAAAAGAACCACTGTCCATCTTGCACAATCTACAATGCACCAGTAACCATTTTCAATAATACACCGCCGTGCCACAAGACGCACCACATGACACTAACTACTTTAGAGACAATTGCCCTGACGATTACAAAGTGACACCAGCGATTTTCACATTTACCGAGATGTACCGATAATTCTCATGTCCACAATGAGTCATAAACGTTCGTCACACTTTTCCAAACTGCCTGTTTTCACGGTTTACAAAAGAACAGCAGTGACTCCCATGACTAACACATTGACGTCTTGTTGCTTTTACTTATCCAACACACGCATACACATTTACTCGCGTCGCGACGAAAAGGTTAACGCGCTTGTCACGTGCTCTTGACCAGTCGAAACTTCGGTAAACTCGAGGAGAAAGCTCGCTGGCCGTCGCCCTCGCTTCGAATCGCTCCAATCGGGTCACGTACCTCTTTCTCCAATTTCTTGCGCCGCTCCTTTTTGTCCGGCCGGCTCGGCCTGTTTCGCTGTAATTCCGACGGAAATCACCGGCTCGAATTAAATCCGCCCGAAGTGGAAAATAAGAAAAGTAAGCGGCCATCTCGGTCGCCACGTCTCTCGATTCGACCTTATTGGAGCAAAGTTTAGTAGCTATCGTTGGGTGCAATTGTGCCCATAATTATGAAAGTGGTCTAAGTCAAAATTTAAAAAAAATGAGTTTATCAGTTATTTCATACCACATTATTTTTAACTAAATTTATTCAATGTAATTTTTACGAAATTGTCAAAAATGAACCATTAGATAGTGGTTGTAATTTCAACATTATACGGAATTCATTTAGTTTTAATTATGAAAGTGGTCTAAGTCAAAAATTTAAATAAATTATATAAACAACTTGAAAATGGCACGTGGCCTTCTTTGACGCGTTTCTGAACTACATAATAAAATAAATGACAATCAAATTTTAATAATAACGACAACTTCATTTTTAACGAAATCACTAGAAGAATCAATAACAAGAAGAGTAAAAAATACCGCGGGTGAATCTATCTCTTGGCTACAAATTCAATGGATGAGAAGAGAAAAATGAACCATATAAAATGTTCTATAAAACATCTTTAGATGATTCTAAATTTCACGTTTTGGATCTTTCACTCTCTCCAAAAATATACGGAAATATTAAATTACTTCCATTATACACCACCATTAGACCAGTATCGGAAGAAAAACATAAAGATATTATGAGTTTACTACCGTACATCCCTCAGTTTTTCAGGAACATTTTAAGAATCTTAAATACTCGAAATAATGATAAAAACGGATTACTGTTTAAAAATAATTAATAAATGTAATAAATGTTCACGAATTATTTCAATCAAATTATTGTTTCAAATAAAACTCAAATTTCTTTATTGCTTTAAGTCATTTATAGGACATTCAGTTAATTTTGAAAATGGTCTAAGTCAATTCAATCTTTAAAAATAATATTATCGTATAAAATTCACACAAAATTTCATATTCATAGTAAATTTCCATTAATTAAGACTAATAAAATTATAAATTAAAATGTCGCATAATGTAAAAATATTTTTTAATTTATTCAAATGCAATTCATTAAATATCTCGAAACAAGAAATATATGACTTAGACCACTTTCATAATTATGGGCACAATTATAGGCTTGACTGAGGTGTCGGAGATGCGGATCAAGAAATTGCATCTTATTTGCGTTATTTATTTGGTATTATTATTGGCACGTTGTCTCCTACAGATAATTTGTGCCGAAGCAAAATGTTGACTATTCTAGTTATATTAAATTAGCGATACGCTACTACGTGTTAAATTTCAGATTTTCGCTTAATTTCGCATTTTTCGTGCGAATTATTAGAGCGAGATCTTATAATCAGAATTCACATTCAGCTTTCGTTTACGGAAATTTGATTAACGTTCTACCTTGAAAAATTCCTACAGCATTCCTGCCAACGATCTCGTAAATTGCGGTAAGAAAATTACTCCCGTGTTATTTCCTGTTTTCTGGTTAAGATCACAAGATCGCCCGTTTATAGTCGGCTAATTCTCGTGATTGTTCGTCAGAACGTTTTCTGGTGAAAGGCTCGCTTCTTCTCTCTCCGTTTAGCGTCTTATTATCCTTCACTCAGTCTCATTCTAGCGTCCTCGTTGCCTTACTTAATTACTCGGTACTCTCAAATGTGGCACTCTTTCGATTCCTTCGACTCCATTAATCGTCACCATTAAGTCGTTAACGGCTTTGTTCTTGTTGAGATAATTCTTTTTCTTGTTCTTGCACCGGTCGGGAGGATCAAAGTAATAATTTTTCTAATAGCATTGATCTCTTGTGTTGGCATCCTCCTGGTACCCTGAATTTATACATTTTCATACCTGGCACACGCATTCCTGTTTTACCTTTTTATAATTCACTGTCATTAATTGCCATCTTCAGTCCAACGTCGAATGATTGGAATAGTTAGTTTTGAATTTGCAACTTATATTTTCATTAATCATTTTTCTAGTAGCGTTGATCTCTCATGTTGGCATCCTCCTGGTACCCTGAATTTATAAATTTTCATACCTCGCACACGCATTCCTGTTTTACCTTTTTATAATTCACTGTCATTAATTGCCATCTTCAGTCCAACGTCGAATGATTGGAATAGTTAGTTTTGAATTTGCAACATATATTTTCATTAATAATTTTTCTAATAGCGTTGATCTCTTGTGTTGGCATCCTCCTGGTAGTCTGAATTTATAAATTTTCATACCTGGCACACGCATTCCTGTTTTATCTTTTTATAATTCACTGTCATTAATTGCCATCTTCAGTCCAACGTCGAATGATTGGAATAGTTAGTTTTGAATTTGCAACTTATATTTTCATTAATCATTTTTCTAGTAGCGTTGATCTCTTGTGTTGGCATCCTCCTGGTACCCTGAATTTATAAATTTTCATACCTGGCACACGCATTCCTGTTTTACCTTTTTATAATTCACTGTCATTAATTGCCATCTTCAGTCCAACGTCGAATGATTGGAATAGTTAGTTTTGAATTTGCAACATATATTTTCATTAATAATTTTTCTAGTAGCGTTGATCTCTTGTGTTGGCATCCTCCTGGTACCCTGAATTTATAAATTTTCATACCTCGCACACGCATTCCTGTTTTACCTTTTTATAATTCACTGTCATTAACTGTCATCTTCAGTCCAACGTCGAATGATTGGGATAGTTAGTTTTGAATTTGCAACTTATATTTTCATTAATAATTTTTCTAGTAGCGTTGATCTCTTGTGTTGGCATCCTCCTGGTACCCTGAATTTATAAATTTTCATACCTGGCACACGCATTCCTGTTTTACCTTTTTATAATTCACTGTCATTAATTGCCATCTTCAGTCCAACGTCGAATGATTGGAATAGTTATTTTTGAATTTGCAACATATATTTTCATTAATAATTTTTCTAATAGCGTTGATCTCTTGTGTTGGCATCCCCCTGGTACCCTGAATTTATAAATTGTCATACCTCGCACACCCATTTCTGTTTTACCTTTTTATAATTCACTGTCATTAACTGTCATCTTCAGTCCAACGTCGAATGATTGGGATAGTTAATTTTGAATTTGCAACATATATTTTCATTAATAATTTTTCTAGTAGCGTTGATCTCTTGTGTTGGCATCCTCCTGGTACCCTGAATTTATAAATTTTCATACCTGGCACACGCATTCCTGTTTTACCTTTTTATAATTCACTGTCATTAATTGCCATCTTCAGTCCAACGTCGAATGATTGGGATAGTTAGTTTTGAATTTGCAACTTATATTTTCATTAATAATTTTTCTAGTAGCGTTGATCTCTTGTGTTGGCATCCTCCTGGTACCCTGAATTTATAAATTTTCATACCTCGCACACGCATTTCTGTTTTACCTTTTTATAATTCACTGTCATTAATTGCCATCTTCAGTCCAACGTCGAATGATTGGAATAGTTAGTTTTGAATTTGCAACATATATTTTCATTAATAATTTTTCTAGTAGCGTTGATCTCTTGTGTTGGCATCCTCCTGGTACCCTGAATTTATAAATTTTCATACCTGGCACACGCATTCCTGTTTTACCTTTTTATAATTCACTGTCATTAATTGCCATCTTCAGTCCAACGTCGAATGATTGGAATAGTTAGTTTTGAATTTGCAACTTATATTTTCATTAATAATTTTTCTAGTAGCGTTGATCTCTTATGTTGGCATCCTCCTGGTACCCTGAATTTATAAATTTTTATACCTGGCACACGCATTCCTGTTTTACCTTTTTATAATTCACTGTCATTAATTGCCATCTTCAGTCCAACGTCGAATGGTTGGAATAATTAATTTTGGATTTGCAACATATACTTTCATACTGCGTAATTATTATCTTTTTGCAATTTATTAATAACGCACGGCAATTAGGTAACGTTTCCTATTTTGTGCGCAATTATTAACGGAATTATTCGCATTGCAGCTGATGAGTAATATGATAAGTGTTAACAAAAATGTTTTGTGTGATCACGACAAAGTTGCATTTGCATATTAATGACAAATTCAACATTTATTTAGAAATAATCGATAAATATTCAGCTATGGTAAAAGTGGCAGTAAAAGTTCCATCGATACGTCACCGCCGCAAGATTAGGCCAGGATGGCGGTGATTGCACAAGGATTTATCCGTGTCGCATAAATACCGAATGAGGAGCGATAAGAAACAAACCGAATATTAAGATCTGCCGAAATTAAAAAATTAGGAAATTGTTTAAGAAAAATGTTTTGTGTGAGAAGGACAAAGTTGCATTTGCATATTCTTTACAAATTCAACATTTATTTAGAAATAATGGAGAAATATTCAGCTATGGTAAAAGTGGCAGATATGACGGTGGAGAGGCGTTTTCGGTAACAGAAGGATAGGAATTGAAAGAATTCGAAGAGTTTCGTAGAAATGAAACTGTGTCGTAAATTCTAGAAGAATGAAAAGTAAGTTCAACCTTCAAAGCCGAAGGAATAATTTAAAGAATGCAGAAATATTAAGGAAAGCACGAAGCATATAATGAAGAATTTTATGATGAGACATTTACGTACGGAAGAAGCAAGAAACATAAGCTCAATTTATACTTTTATTTTAAATGGGACTAGGCAGGAAGAGTGGCCAATGTCAAGATTTGGCGCTTGTGACTCGACGTTACTTCGAGAAAAGTGAATAATTTTCTCAACATAAGTCTCCTTTATGTACATTATTCGTCGCAAACTATTTCCCTTAGTGTCTAACATGCGCAATTATACGAGTGATAATCGTTACCTAAATTATTAATTTATTTCAAACTATTGACAATGTCAGTACGTATGGAAATAGTACTCGACGTACACTTTTTCCACAATTTTCTTGTTTCACCGAGCAACAGCAAAGAAAAGATGAAGATTTTGCGATGACGCGTCAATAAAATCGGCGGACAGAACCGATGAAGTGAGTAAAACATTGACGCGTTGTCTGCAGACTCGGCAAAAAGCGTATGTCGTGTATCATATTATTTATTTACGAACGAGGGATGACTCTGAAGCAGTTCACATATACTCGATCATTTTTAGAACGCTTCCTGCATTACTTTTGATGATCACCAACAATAACAAAGGTAAAATATAATGCGGGAAAAACTGAGGAAACGTTAAGTTAAAGAAATATTTATTTTTAACCACTTATTATTTAACATTCGCCAGGGTGCCATACCCGCTAGGTTATTGAATATCGATATTATAATGTTCTTAGAATAATTGGTGCGCTTTAAGTTGTACAAAGATAGAGAAAGCTTCGTAATTATTATTCCGGAGCAAGAGTGTATATCATTGTTATATGATTAATAAATTTTTTAATGTTAACTCGCACATCCTCATCCCGTATCCTCAATGATAGTCGGCACTCGTAAAATGTATACTGCATTTTATTTTGTTGCAAGGAAATCGATGGAGGTATCAAATTAAATTTCAAGTTCACAAACAACTTCCGGCACGATACAATTTAAACGACAATAGCTGCAAGCTTTTTTGCTAATAACGTACAAATTGATACAACGTTGAATTCTGAAATGAAAAAAAAAATAACATTTATAACCCGTCGCGAGTAATGTAAATGTGAAACGGAAAATGCAGTGCGTAAAAAATTATAATTATCATGTTTACTTGGTAGCAATATACAGGCAAGTATAAAATAAAAAATGCAAAATATTGGAATAAGGTATAGTAACTTATGTATTGTTTAACAAAAATACAATAAAATCACACACACATATGTGCATATTTGTATTTTCGATTTTATACATTTTATACATATATTTGCCTGTATATATGTGATAATTATGAAAGTGGTTTGAATAAAATTTAAAAAAAATGAGTTTATCATTATTTCATACATTATTTTTAACTAAATTTATTCAATGTAATTTTTGGAAATTGTCAAAAATGAACCATTAGATGTGGTTGTAATTTCAACATTATATGGATTTTTAGTTTTAATTATAAACCATTGGTCTAAGTCAAAATTTAAATAAATTATATAAACAACTTGAAAATGGCACGTAAAGGCCTTCTCGAATGTTGCAGCCAATAATTTATTTTAACGAAATCACTAGAAGAATCAATAACAAGAATTATTTTTAAAAAATACCATTTTTATCTGTCTCTTGGCTACAAATTCAATGGATGAGATTTTGAAAAATGAACCTTATAAAATGTTCTATAAAACATCTTTAGATGATTCTTTTCACGTTTTGGATCTTCCACCTAAAAATGGAAGACCAAAATATACGGAAATATTAAATTACTTCCATTATACACCACCATTAGACCAGTATCGGAAGAAAAACATAAAGATATTATGAGTTTACTACCGTACATTTTTCCCTCCAGTTTTTCAGAACATTTTAAGAATCTTAAATACTCTTCTTGTAATGATAAAAATGATTACTGTTTAAAAATAATTAATAAATGTAATAAATGTTCACGAATTATTTCAATCAAATTATTGTTTCAAATAAAACTCAAAGTTCTTTATTGCTTTAAGTCATTTATATAATTCAGTTAATTTTGAAAATGGTCTAAGTCAATTCAATCTTTAAAAATAATATTATCGTATAAAATCCACACAAAATTTCATTTTCATAGTAAATTTCCATTAATTAAGACTAATAAAATTATAAATTAAAAATAATGTCGCATAATGTAAAAATATTTTTTTTTAATTTATTCAAATGCAATTCATTAAATATCTCGAAACAAGAAATATATGACTTAGACCACTTTCATAATTATGGGCATATATCGACTTTTTGTTAGCAAATGAATGTGTTTGCCGTATTTTACAAACGCGATGAAAATGAATACGCTAATTGTTTTTAGACAGCGTCGGAATGACCGATCACGATATCACTTTCAAATTCTGTTTTAATCACTAGATACAATTCACGTCACGTGCATGCATAAGCGAATTTCACAATTAGACTCGAATGTATAAAAAGGATCGTGTGAAAACAGCTGCCCACGCATGTTAAATAACGACACTTTCCTTTTCGGGATAATCATAACTGTACAACCACTGGCTGAACAAATTCTTTGCAGGTAACGTGCAAAAATGTGGTGGAGGTCGGCTTTTAAAAAGCGAAAGTATTGTAACACGATGCTCATCCTTTTTATCTTTCAACTTGACACATATTTTTTCTTGTTTTTTTTTACATACTTCAATAATTACACGTTCTACACGCCTTTATTTATTATTTATTATTTGCTGTCGCATCATGGGGTGAGGACATCGATTCCAAACATTTGTTGAAGATGTTCAAGAAAATCCGAAAGAATTAAATAGAAAAATAGTTTAACCCTCCTTTGCATGATGGTGGAAATTTCCATCATAATATTGAATGCCCAAAAATTATATAAAAGAACAAGTTCACTTTGATCTAACTTTGCACGATGATGGAAATTTCCATCATATGGTTTTTGGCTAAATTTATACTAACAAAAATATACTAAGATTTTTTTAACCATTTTTCCTTTAATTTTGAACATGAATTATATCACCTTGATTTATTCCACCAATAAAGAAAAAATCATACAAAGAAGGGTTAAGAGATACAAGATGAGATTATGTAAAAACGTAAAGTAAACTATTGTAATCATAGAATTATGTTTTACAGATAAAATGCCGCTTTTTCCGACACGTATATTTTTTCGTCCAGTTAAACCCGGAAACTTTGGTTTGCGGCGCACATCATCCATACTTAATAAAAAAAGTTCTCTAATGTATCAAATTAGCGAACCCATATAACAAAAATCGTTACCGTATTTATTATTATTCTTTAATTTCAGCATCCCGATCATGCAAGGTTCTTTATCTTTTCTTTATCTTCTATTCTTTATCTTCTATTCTTCTATTCTTTATCTTAAATTGTCACCTCACTGGTTTTGTAGCAAGGTGAGGTTTGGAATGTAAACAAGTGTGGCTCCTTTTACAAGTTTTATTTAAAACAAACAAACCTTATTAGTTCGAAATGGAATTGAGACCGGAAATAAGTGCTAATTGATCTGGAAATAATTGGGACCGGAAACCTGTGACGGTTGTCGAAATCGAATGTGCTCCCTGACTTAGAGTGGATCGTTCGTGAAAACAGTTGGGGCACCCTAGATAACCAGGCTTTCTTCCGCCAAGGCAACGCGTTCCTCATCACTAATAAACGCTAACTATGCTTATTAACACTAGATTGCCCAAGGCAGTCATTTTGACTGTTTTTTAATTTCAATTAGAAAAACAATTATGAAATTGATGACACAATTTCTTAGAATTTGGTGACTTTTTCTATAACATATAAATGGGTTTATGAATAATTGTAGTTACTTCCGCCCTCCTTTATTTCCGTATATATATATATATATATATATATATATATATATATATATGTCATATATATTGCCCAGAAGCAGTCATTTTGACTGCTTGGTAAATTTTAAATAATCAAAAGATTTTTATTTATTGAATTAAGTAAATTTCTTATATGACCTGTCCGGCTTTGTATTGAAATATGATGCATGATAAATTGTCGATTTGGGCGTATACTTGATAAGTGTCAGTTGCTCAATAAGTTAAAGTAGTACTAGTTATTCGAATCTTTATAAAGTATTGTTCTAACAAGTTGTTTATTTTATTTCTTTTGCGCCCTAACTTTATGAAAAAAATGTCGAACAGAAATGAGTTCTTGGAAAAGCTAACGAACACAAGTGAAGAGTGCTCCGATATAGAATCAAATGCAACAAATTCTGAACTACCATCAGAAGATGAAGCGGATTATATTCAAAGTGAAACATCTGACGCTGAAGATAGTGATGAAGAGTCAATCACCAATGATGAAAATGAAAGTGTCATCAATATGTCCAAGAAAAGGTGTAGGGTGCTAACTAGTTCAGATTCTGATGAAGAAACTGAAAATACGTTTCAGGAGGTCGAAACAGCTGCTGATGGTACTGTGTGGACAAAAATTGACGAAGGTGGTATTCCTGGAAGGATACCATCTGCTTGTATTTTCAAGAGTGTGAAAGGGCCAACAGGCTACGCAAAAAGGAACATTGTGGCAGATAATCTTATCAGTGCATTATCGTCGATAATAGATAACAATATTATCAAACATATAAGAAAGTGCACAGAAGAATGTCGCCGAATTTTGCGGAACGGTTGGACAATATGATTACCGGAAATACGTGCATTTATTGGGATTCTATATGCTCGTGGAGCTTACGAGGCAACAAATTTTAAATTGAGTTATTTATGGTCAGCGAAGTGGGGTCCCGAATCTTTTAGAAAAACTATGGCCAGAGAAAAGTTCAAGCAAATCCTACGATTTATTCATCTTGACAAAAGAACCGAACGCAGTAGTCGCCTACAATCAAATAAATTTGCCTTGCTTTCGGAAATATGGGTTAAGTTCATTGAAAACAGTCAATATGTACAGTTAATATTTACTAATAACCGGTTATATAACTGTAAATAACATAAAAAATATTAAAAATTAATTTTAAACAAATTTCTTTACATATTTGTTATTTTTTCACAATGCAGTCATTTTGACTGTTTTTGGGCAATATAGGTATACAAGAAATCTCGGGCAATCTAGTGTTTAAGCATACTCCCTACAGTACCAAATTATCCAAAGCCTTTATATTATATTATTTAATTATTATAACAGCCACCATGACGAGCAGCGTATTGTATATGCACGAAACATTATTTTTTCTTGTAATTCGCACTTCGATTCACTTGTTCTAACTAGAAAAATGGTGTGTTTCTTTTGACGAAGTTTCATTGATACAATACGGAATTGCGACTGAGATGACTGATATTCGAAATGAAATTTCGCTGTTTTTTCGCAGTGCACTATTCCATTAGTGTACCAATCATCGCAGTCACGACTCTGACATACCTTGAATATTTTTTCATCTTACTCCTTACAATTATTTATTCTTTGAATGTAAAAAGATGGTATTTTTATTGGTCACATTTTGTTACTGCCAAATGAAATTGAAACTAGAAATTGTTGGTTCGTCATGTCGTTCTTTAATTTTTTTCCTTTTTTTACAGTGTATCAACTAGCACCAATTATGAAACCAGCCCTCGCAGTTACGACTCCTATTTGAGTGAATACTTTTCCAATTTGTATTATATGCTTTTTTTCTTGCTAAAATGTAGGAAACGAGTGTTTGTTTTGGTAAAATTCGTTCAACGGATATGTCCAAACGAGTATGCAACCGGAAATAATTGATCTATCTTGCAGTGAAAATGTACTTTGCCCGTTTAAATGTATTTAGAATACTTTAAATAATGACATTTTTCTTCCTTTAGTCCAAAGAGCACTGATCACTAATTTATGTAAACGATATCAATTTATGCAGATTTCAGGTAGTACCAAATTATTATACAAATCCGTTTATGTTGTATTCCTCAATTACTATGGTAGCCGTCAATTATTACTCTGACTTATTTTCAGTTAGTGTTGTTCTCTTGCATTTAGTCCATTTCCTTGGCAGGCTATAAGAATATTTATGCAAATGAAATCTATTAATCCACATTTCTTGCAGTGTCAAATTATCGAAACCGTTTATATTGCATTCCTCAGTTATTATGATAACCATCGGGCATAATTTTAATTTATTTTGAATTAACCTTTTTTCTCTAGCATTTCGCACTTTTTTGTTGTTCGGTCATGAGGCATTTTTTGTCAGAATAAATTATCTTAGCGCTAAATTGTATTGAGACCGGAAATAAGTGATCTGTGACAGATATCGAAATCGAAATCGCTCCCTGTCTTACGGTGGATCGTCCGTGAAAACGTAGTCGGGGCACCCTAGATAATGAGGCTTTCTTCTTTCCTTTCGTCTGGGCAACACGTCCCTCATCAGAATTCATCGTCCGTCGACAGCCGGCATCAGCTATAAAACGGCGTTGTCTTCGTTCGAACTGGCATTCGGTGTTTGAACTGTCGGGAATCGAGTAGCTGCCGCCATGATGATCCACAAGATCGCCGTTTCCGTCGCCCTTCTGGCCGCAGTTGCCAGCGCCGAACACACTGGCACCACCGCTGAGGTCCTCAAAACTATCTATTACAGGTACGGATTCCTGCTCACTAGCTAAATTCACCGAAAATCGCGAGCAAAGTAGACGCATCAATGACAAAATACGAATCGAGTCTTGTTTTCAAAGATAATCGACGGTTATAGTGATAACAGTAGGATAAGTGAAAAATAGTAATGATTGAGATATTGTGATTGAATGAAACTTCTTTTAGTTGAAACTTCTTAAAGTTGGAAAG
Source organism: Cryptocheilus praepositus (assembly GCA_033815515.1). Lineage (NCBI taxonomy): Eukaryota > Metazoa > Arthropoda > Insecta > Hymenoptera > Pompilidae > Cryptocheilus > Cryptocheilus praepositus. The sequence continues at coordinate 1,184,179 of JAWWQZ010000040.1, read as the reverse complement.
CGAATCTAATTTTATTTGTCTTTCAATTAATTTTCACAAATCTCATTTAAAAATTCTCTTCATTAAAACCCATCAAAGTTCACAAAAGTTCACATAATGTGATGTGAAAAAATTCCCATCTTTTGATATCAAATTTTAAGCTGAAAACGAAATTAAAATCTCATCTTTCGAAGCTCACACAAATCAATTATAATTCGGCCAAAAATTGAAAAAAAAATGCTTAAACACTTTACAGGTGCGCGGGTCAACATTATCCTGTGTGAAGGATAACATCTTATTTTAAGGTTGACACAAAATTGAATATTCTTTCAGAATTGATAAAAAGAAATATAATATAATATGTCAGAAATTAACAGAAACGCTTCAACGCTTTGCAGGTGCGCGGATAGCGAATCAATGTTATCCTGCGTGAAACCGAAGGTTCTGGCTTATTTGAGCGACGCCGTGAAACAGGAAAAATTGGCGTTAACCGATGATCTGACGATCGTGAAGTCTCGCGAAGCACCGGAAATGGATGCCGCGGAATATTATCCGAACCAGTATGATTACGTTGATCCTGCGAGGAGGGAAATGCTGAGGTCCTTGATGCTCGAGAAGCTCGACGCTTACTTGTCGAGTCATCAACTGGAAGCTAAGCTGCCGGAAGCCATCGTCGGATCGAACATTGTGCCGCGTAGTTTGATGGAAAATGTGCCAAACAGCTTGACTGTGCCTCTTTCTGATTCTACCAGCGGACAAGGTAAGAAGAGTCAGTAAGGTGACGCTTGTAGAAGAAGTTAAAGCAGTTTCGATGGTGGCTAAATGAAGGATGGAATTGTTTTGAAATTACGTTTGGGGTTCCGTGTGGTGAAGTGAACAGAAGTTTTTGTCGAGGAAGTCGAAAGAAGAAATTGAATTTTCTTAAGTTTGCTATTCGAAAGTGATTAAATATGGGGAAAATAAGAATACGATGTCCGGGGTTTTAAAGTGATTAAGTGAAGGTACTAAAATTGAGTCTTGATTAAAAAAGTTATTCTAATAGATTTACAAATTTAAAAAAACCAATGTTCTGAAGAAAATCATTACATGTGTGATAGCAGTTCACTTTGTTTTTTTAGTTTAAAAATTTGGAAGACTAAATTATAGAGTAACTATATATATGCTAATAGCGAAAAAAGATCATTAATAGCGTAGGTCGTGTTTTGTAATGAAAACTCTTGAAAATCCTAGCACAATTTTCCTCCGTCCATTACATGGAAAACAAGCTCAAATGCACATAAACCATGATCAAACCAAACAGTACTGAAGTCTCCATCAATACAAATCTAATATTTTATTGGCAACACAAAATTATGTGCACATAATCAGTGTTATTATTGCTTTTACATTAATTAACTGATTATTAACCAATAATTTATTTAATAGATTGTCGACTTTTGCTACTCAACCAATTTTACTTTCACAGGTCACGGTTCATCAAAAAGGTCAACTAAATTGAATTAACTCATCACTACTGGATAATTTGGTCATTCATTTTTCAATTCTGCAATTCAATTGAACTAACTCGTCATTAACAAATAACGAATAATCGCCATTAAATTCTGCAACCCAACCCATTTAACTTTCGCAGGTCGCGGCTTCGTCAAGAAGGTCATGATTCCCTTCCTCCTCGGTCTGAAGTTCAAGGCCACAGCTTTGGTACCCCTGGCCCTCGCACTGATCGCCCTGAAAACATGGAAAGCTCTGACTTTGGGTCTCCTGTCAATGGTCCTCAGCGGCGCAATGATGATCTTCAAGCTAACGAAGCCGAAGGTCGCTTACGAAGTCGTCCATTACGGTCATCCGCCAGTCGAGCATCCACCCCACTGGGACACTGCGCCCCACGGACCCTACAGAGGATACAGAAAATAGGCGAAGTCAAAAGCGAGCGGAGAGAAGCCGAAGGAAACTGCCAGGCGTCATTGTTAGATCGTTTATTTAATATTTATTCGCGCGACACGTGTGATGTACTTATAAGAAATAAAACGTCATTCTTTTTCATTAATGTCCTCCTACGCTTATTTGACGGAACGCGGTGAGCGGACGTAATGTAAGTTGAGGGTCACGGTTCTTTGACGAACGAGAGTAAAATTGTTTACCGGACTTTTCACCGTTTCGCCGCGCGTCGAAAGAAAAATTCACTTTCTCCGATGCGGGCCGAGGGCGAAGCGAACGTTCGGCGCAAAAGCGCGTTAAAGAGATGAATCGCCGACGACGCAAATGAATGCAGGCAACGAGGGCGTTCAGTACCGACCCAAAAACGTTTAGTACCGACCCAAAAATGTATGAACACGCCGCGTCAAATGAATTTAGCGCTTACACTCCTGCACGTCACAAATACAAGGTTGCGATTTAACTAAATCCCGCGCACCAAATTCCAGCACGTCCTCTTCAGTGGATTTAACTGTTCGACCTAATTTAGCACGAATTCTACTGATATTCCACCCTATTGTGCCACTTCCGATCATTCACAAACTCATCACGAAACTTACGACGACGTTACCGTTAATTTCGGCTGTGCACGAACGGCCAACCCTCAGTTTACACGGTACTCGAATTGCACGATTTCAGTGCTGCGCAATTAAACGAATAAAAGAACGTTTGTTTCTCAGATACGATTTTTATTTGGCGCCGTAACGAAGATAAACTGGAAGTTGCTTATAAATAAACATAAAATGCAAAAGTTTACGACGGACTCCTTGAAATAGTTTGCTTAAAAAGAATTTACGGCTCACAGTTCGCACATTGTTCTGTATTTCCTTTGTTTACCGTGAACCACTGGCCTCGTTTTACGCGGCTTCCGTTTGCGCGGCGTCACACTTTTCGATTTTCGGCGTGCGCGGACTCGGAAATTCGAACGAAATCGGCTCGTCGGCGATCAGAAAAGATGCGAAGGTAGCGAACGATGCGCATGTCGGGCTAGACGACCTGGATGCCTATGCAAAAGGTGACCCGAAAATCCAATTGCCGTCTCATTGTTGTCTCTTCGGCCCTACGCGCATTCCCGCGCGAGAAATTCGCACGTGATTCGCGTGTTTAATGAGTAGAAGCTGCGCTCAGTGGGATTCTAGACGGATAACGCGCGGGAAGAAACGCCGGCGAAAGAGTGAGGACGATTGTTTGTGAAAATGAAAAGAAAACAAAGTGCAAGAATGTGGGTGCGAGGTTGTGTTTTTGTTGTGGTGGTGTGAGAGTGGGTGGCAGTTAAGTAAAGAAATACGTGCAATTTTGGTTATGTTATACTTTGTATTTTTAATGTTAACAATTTGAATACTTTGCTAATATTTACTTGGTTTTATTATTTGCATTTCCGATACTTTCGACTTCGATACTTTGAATTTTAAGTATTTATATATTGGATGCTTGCAATTAGGACACTTGGCGAATTTAATACTTGCATTTTGGATGTTTGCAGTTTGAATTTTTGGAATTTAATATTTGCATCCCAGTTACTAGTTAAGTATTTATATTTTGGATGCTTGCAGTTAGGATATTTTGCAAATTTAATACTTGCATTTTGGGTGTTTGCTGTTTGAATACTTTGCAATTTTAATATTTGTTTCACTAGTTTGACTAATTCATTTATATTTTTAGTTGCGGTGGTGTGAGAGTGGCTGGCAGTTAAGTAAAGAAATACGTGCAATTTTGGTTATGTTATACTTTGTATTTTTAATGTTAACAATTTGAATACTTTGCTAATATTTACTTATTTGCATTGCATTTTGAATTTTAAGTATTTATGTATTGGATGCTGTTTGAATAATATTTGCATTTTGGATGTTTGCAAATTTTAATAATATTGCATCCCAGTTACTAGTTAAGTATTTATATTTTGGATGCTTGCAGTTAGGATATTTTGCAAATTTAATACTTGCATTTTGGGTGTTTGCTGTTTGAATACTTTGCAATTTTAATATTTGCATTTCAGTTGCTTGCAGTTTGACTAATTCATATTTACAATACATGCATTTTAGTTGCGGTGGTGTGACACACTTAAGTAAAGAAATATCGTTTTTTAATGTTAACAATTTGAATACTTTGATATTTACTTGGTTTTAATATTTGCATTTGGATGTTAACGTTTAATATATTGTGCTTGTATTATTTTTAATACCATTTTGGATGTTTGCAGTTTGAATTTTTTTAATATTTGCATCATAATTAACTTTTGAAGATTTAATACTTGCATTTTGAAAGCGTCAGAGAGGGCTTGGAATTGATGGAAAGAGCTTTGACGAATACTTTGAATATTTACTTGGTTTTATTATTTGACACAGGTCGAAACGGCATTTATATATTGGAAGGAGGAATACTTGCATTTTGGATGTTTGCAGGGGCGGTTCGTAATCTTAATATTTGTTTCAGACGTGTGGAAAGTCGAGTTCGTGGTGCGAATTTTGGTTATGATACTTTGATTTTTATGTTAACAATTTGAATACTTAATATTTACTTGGTTTTATTATGCCATCGGTGCCACTTCGATACTTTGAATTTTAAGTATTTATGAGGGATGCTTGCAATTAGCTTCAATACTTGCATTTTGGATGTTTGCAGTTTGAATTTTTGGAATTTAATATTTGCATCCCAGTTACTAGGTAAGGCATATTTTGGATGCTTGCAAGCATTTTGCCAATACTTGCATTTTGGGTGTTTGCTGTTTGAATACTTTGCAATTTTAATATTTGCATTTCAGTCGCTTGCAGTTTGACTAATTCATATTTACAATACGCATTTTAGTTGACGGCCTGCTAGAAATAGGCAATGTTCATTTATTTTGTATTTTTAATGTTAACAATTTGATTCAATATTTACATCTATCCACATTAATGAAAATGTGTAACAATTCGAGCTACAAGCAATGAAATATATGTGCCCATAATTATGAAAGTGGTCTAAGTCAAAATTAAAAAAAAGTGAGTTTATCAGTTATTTCATATTTATATTTTGGATTATTTTTAACTAAATTTATTCAATGTAATTTTTAATACTTTGAAATTGTCAAAAATGAACCATTAGATACTGGTTGTAATTTCAACATTATATGGAATTCATTTAGTTTTAATTATGAAAGTGGTCTAAGTCAAAAATTTAAATAAATTATATAAACAACTTGAAAATGGCACGTGGCCTTCTTTGACGCGTTTCTGAACTACATAATAAAATAAATGACAATCAAATTTTAATAATAACGACAACTTCATTATTAGAAGAATCAATAACAAGAAGAGTAAAAAATACCGCGGGTGAATCTGTCTCTTGGCTACAAATTCAATGGATGAGATTCTTGAAAAATGAACCTTATAAAATGTTCTATAAAACATCTTTAGATGATTCTAAATTTCACGTTTTGGATCTTTCACCTAAAAAAGGAAGACCAAAAATATACGAAAATATTAAATTACTTCCATTATACGCCACCATTAGACCAGTATCGGAAGAAAAACATAAAGATATTATGAGTTTACTACCGTACATCCCTCCATTTTTAAACATTTTAAGAATCTTAAATACTCGAAATAATGATAAAAATGGATTACTGTTTAAAAATAATTAATAAATGTAATAAATGTTCACGAATTATTTCAATCAAATTATTGTTTCAAATAAAACTCAAAGTTCTTTATTGCTTTAAGTCATTTATAGGACATTTAATATTTGCATTTTACTAGTTAAGTATTTATATTTTGGATGCTTTTGGATACTTTGCAGTTGCAGTTAATTTGAAAATGGTCTAAGTCAATTCAATCTTTAAAAATAATATTATCGTATAAAATTCACACAAAATTTCATATTCATAGTAAATTTCCATTAATTAAGACTAATAAAATTATAAATTAAAATGTCGCATAATGTAAAAATATTTTTTAATTTATTCAAATGTAATTCATTAAATATCTCGAAACAAGAAATATATGACTTAGACCACTTTCATAATTATGGGCACATATCATATCCGCTTTAATTCGTATTTTACCATAAAATTTACAATGATAATGGTTGATCAATTCTACGTACAAAACTGACAAAAAGTTTGCCAGTAATTGGGTGCACCACAAATTAAATTATTACACCAACCAATTCTATACATTTCATTTAATATATGTTGCGTTAAAATTCATCCCCGAAATTTTTGTCTTAATATCTATGCATATTTTAGTTACGAAAACTTCAGTACTGGTGCAATTAAAATAAGTTAATGTTGTGAATTAATGGCACACTTTCGCTTTCAATTACTATTCGCTTATTGAGCAACATCAAATTTAAGCTTGCCTTTCTACTAATTTTAATTTTTGCACTCACATTCGTTCTTCGTATTTTATTAGATCACTCGTTGAAACGAAGAACAGTAAACAGAACGAAGTGAAAATCACTTTCCCTGTCGGGCGTTTCACATTTTCCGGCGGTCCTAAAATCGGGGCCAAAAGTCAGGAGGCACTTCCGTGTCGGCCAAAGGAGTCCACAGGTACGTTTGGCCAGTCAGACAACGGAACGACGGTAGACGAAAAATTTTTATTCTGTCCGGGCCACGTGGAATATCTACGATCGATTATAGCGGCAAGTGGGTCTCGTGACCGTTCATAGAAAGGAAACTGGGTGCATTAATTATCGACGTACTCGAAGGTATGTCGCGTTTCGTTACTTTAATTATTCTGGGTAGAAGGAATTGGTGACGTGAATTAACTCGTCGAGTGTTAGGCAATAAAGCATTTGTTAAGCGAAAGCTTTGTGGAATTTTATGTCGGTTGGAAATAGTGAAATCATTACTGTGTAAGTAATATTTGTATTAGGCCTTGTTAAGTGGTAAGTGTCAATGGTTGCCGAGACTGTTTTCAAGACAAACCGATTGATTTGAAAGAGCAGGAGAAATTTTGTTAGCGAGTGTGTGGATAATGTCTATATTTATTGTCAACGATATATAACAACAATTGTTGACTTTTTTATAAAGAAGAAATTTGGGTTTTAATGTGAAATTGAAGTACCAAGAGGAATAGTGTGTGAGCTTTACTTACGAGGGCAGTCTGATAAGTACTTAGCCTACAAAAGAAAAACAAAAATTTTTGGAAAATTGACGAGTTAGTTTTCAACATAGTCTCCTTTTAACTCGATACACTTAATCCAGCGATGCTCCAACTTCTTCAACCCGTCTGAAAAATATGTTTTCTGGAGACCTGCAAAGTAGGCCTCCGTGGCGGCGATAACCTCCTCATTCGACTCAAATTTCTGACCAGCGAGTAACTTTTTCAAGTTTGGGAACAAAAAGAAGTCACACGGGGCCAAATCTGGAGAATACGGTGGGTGGGGCAGCTGTTCGTAGCCTAATTCAACCAATTTGGCTGTAGCGATGGCAGAGGTGTGAGCCGGTGCGTTATCGTGGTGAAAGAGCACTTTTTTCTTCGCCAAATGGGGCCGTTTTTTCCTTAATTCGGCGTCGAATCGGCTCAATAATTCGGCATAGTACAGCCCTGTGAGTGTTTTGCCCTTCTCCAGGTAGTCTATGTAGATCACACCTTGTGAATCCCAGAAAACGGTGGCCATCACCTTTCCGGCCGATAGGACAGTCTTCGCCTTCTTCGGAGCACATTCGCCGGGCGCAGTTCACTGTTTCGACTGTTCCTTGGTCTCTGGTGTGTACCAGTGGATCCACGTTTCGTCGACAGTCACTGCACGACGTAGAAACTCTTTCGGATTGCGCTTAAACAGTGTCAAACACTGCTCTGAAGTGGTCTCACGGATGCGCTTGTTATCCGGAGTGAGCAAACGCGGCAGCCATCGAGCAGAAAGCTTTCTCATGCCCAATATTTCATGCAGGATATGCCCAAATTTCATCGCTGGATCAAGTGTATGGAGTTAAAAGGAGACTATGTTGAAAAATAAATCGTCAATTTTCCAAAATTTTCGTTTTTCTTTTGTAGGCTAGGTACTTATCAGACTGCCCTCGTATATTAGTTCCTATTAAGTGATAGATGTCAATGATTTCAGAGTCAGCGTTTCTGCATAAAGGTAATAGATTTAAATGTATATGAAGATTACTGTTGGTGATTATTTTTTACTATTTAATTTATTATACAATATAATATTTTGAAGTAGTTTGTTATTTTGTATGTAATGCTTATATTAATCATGTAGTGAACATTGGTAACATCTAATAAGCATTTTTTTTATTAAAGAAATTGTGTTTTTATGAGAAATTTAAACACTACAGCAATTAGAATAAGAGTAGAACTCACACTATTTTAACAACAATGGGATTAATAATTTCTTTTATCAGTGAAACACATCGATAAGCTCGTTCTTGATAAACCTATCTGCCAACCCCTTAGTTTATTCCTACTTTAGTCTTACCAACTGTCACAACAATTCTCATAATAATTTTTTCAATTTATAGTATTAAAAATAATTCACAATAACCTTCAACTTCTTTATTCACTAAAGCTTTCAATTTTTAAATTTCTACGCGAACACCGGAATTCACAAGTTTCACAAGTTCTCTCCGGAAAATACTCATCCTTTGATTGACTTTGTCTACTGTTTGCATTTTATTTTACTTCAAATTATTTCAAAACATTACTCTAACTACTCCTACATTACTTAATCATGCATTACTCTATAACAATACTCTAACAATTTGTACTTTATTTTACCTCACATTACTTCGTAACACTAATCACAGTAAGTTAGAGGAAAGTTTCTTCTGGAGGGTACTTGTAAATTGTGCATGGGCCCCCAAACACCTAGAGCTCCTACAGTTTCAAATAAAACACATTTCCCATAATTGTTCCCAAAATTGTTCAACATCCGCGGCCTGATTAATTTCCGCCAACGAAGAACCTGAACTCTTCTACAAGCCTCCATATCCTCGAACGTCTCTTCGTGCAGCTCGTCTACCCTGTTCTTTCCGCGAGCATCAGCGATCCTTCCACTCTTCGATTCTAAGCACGCGCCCGGAGGCCTCGATAATCGAAGACCATACTGAACGAAAAGAAAATTCGTCCGACCCCGTAGTGGGGGTGTATTCGGGAGCGGCGTTCTTCGCTCGGACGACATTTGCGATGCGCCGACGGTCGTTCGTATAAATAGCCAGATGCCCAACCCATCGGCATCAGTCAAGCGTCGCCGTTCAAGCGATTCACGCACTCCCAACTTCGCTTAACGTCGCCGAAAGCACTGAACGTCTCCTTCGCCATGAAGCTCCTCGTGGTCTGCGCATTCCTCGCTTTGGCCAGCGCGCAACCGGCCAAAAATGAGTTCTGGCGCGGCACCGGCATGGACTCGATCGTGGACCAGACGAAGTTCGAATGCGCGCAGAAGAACGATGAGATCTCGTGCATGAAGTTCAAGGTGCTCAATCTGCTGGATCAGATATTCCGGAAGGACAGCTTCAAGGTGAGAGGGTTGGGGGTAGTGGATAAATGGGTTGGTGGCAATTCTGGGGGAGGAGGGCAGTGACATTCGAAAGCTGGCGTTGGTATTTGAAGTGGTATTGAAGAAGTGAGAGGGTGAAGTTCGGTCGCAGGGGCATTTGTGAGAATTTAGACCTGAATGGGGATTATTGGCGTAGTGGTTGCGTCAGAAAGAGATTTAATGGGGTAACTGATTGCATGATAGAAAAGGTGCCGATTATTAGGTGTTGACGCAGGGGTCCCTGACACAGGGGTGGGATGTCAGTTTCATTTTCTTGTCTGATGTAATTGTAGCGGCATTTAGAATAAATACGCTCTAAGTGACTGATGTGATTTGTTGCCAGAGGCGACGAAAACGGCGAGTCACGCGCAGATAAAATTTTACTACTACACGGTTGCAATTTGTCATACAGTCTTTCAGTGGAATAGTAATACAATGAAGTAGGCATTTACAGTTTTCCCAATATGCAGTTGTCGGAGGTCGTGGAAGTGCAAAATATTTGACTACGTCAACGTTACAACTTCTCACTACAGCTGTAACTTATCCCGCATTATTTTGGACACCACTGCAACTTATCCCGCGATATTTCGGTGGAATTGCAAACGTAATTCAGTACACACTCATAATTTTCCTCAGATTCGCACGATTCCACATTACACCTGCCTGAGATCGTAGAAACGCAAGGGAAATTTGAGTGCCATATCGCAGGATCTTTACGCCTTTCATCAGAAATCTTCCTTTTTCCCAATATTCAGTTGTCGGAGGTCGTGGAAGTGCAAAATCTTTGACTACGTCAACGTTACAACTTCTCACTACAGCTGTAACTTATCCCGCATTATTTTGGACACCACTGCAACTTATCCCGCAATATTTCGGTGGAATTGCCAACGTAATTCAGTACACACTCATAATTTTCCTCAGATTCGCACGATTCCACATTACACCTGCCTGAGATCGTAGAAACGCAAGAGAAATTTGAGTGCCATATCACAGGATCTTTACGCCTTTCACCAGAAATCTTCCTTTTTCCCAATATTCAGTTGTCGGAGGTCGTGGAAGTGCAAAATATTTGACTACGTCAACGTTACAACTTCTCACTACAGCTGTAACTTATCCCGCATTATTTTGGACACCACTGCAACTTATCCCGCAATATTTCGGTGGAATTGCAAACGTAACTCAGTACACACTCATAATTTTCCTCAGATTCGCACGATTCCACATTAAACCTGCCTGAGATCGTAGAAACGCAAGAGAAATTTGAGTGCCATATCGCAGGATCTTTACGCCTTTCGCCAGAAATCTTCCTTCTTCCCAATACTGACACAACTAACAATTTCAGGTGTCGGAGACCGTGGAAGTGACGCGCAACAGCTACCCCGTCGAAGATGTGTCTGCCCGCGGCGAGACTTCATTCCTCGACACCCTCGAAACGTACCTCGCCTCCCATGACGTCACCTTCAAACTCCCCCTGGACTCGACCGTGAAAGTGAGCGCCCGCAACGTGGACGACGACCGTCTGTCCTTCGACGTGAAGTTCGGCCAAGGCCGTGGTCTGGACCAGGCCCGCAAGTCGAAGCTGAAGAAGGTCGTCATCCCCATCCTCGTCTTCGTCCTCCTCAAGGCCATGACCCTCATCCCACTCGCCATCGGCGTCCTCGGTCTCAAGGCCTGGAACGCCCTGCAACTCTCGTTCTTCAGCTTCATCGTCTCCGTCGGAATGGCTATCTTCCAATTGTGCAAGAAAATCGCCGCCGACGGACACGCGGCGCCGATCTCGCACGGACCCTGGGAATATCAGGCTGCGCAGTACAGGTCCTTCCAGGAAGAACCGGCCCAGGACGCCCAGCAGATCGCCTACAACGCGTACGCACCCGCGTCGTAGGACTCTGCGAAAGAACTTAGCAAAACCTTTCACGCGGCCGACTGTTGTAATATAATTGACTTCCTATTTATATGATGTATTTAATAAATTATTTCTGCACGATAGAGGTGCTGTTTGTTAGTGGGCGGACGTGTGAGGCAAAGGAGAGTATATTTTTTGGCAAATTCGTTGTGTTGGGGGCAAAGTTTGATCTGCCGTATTTGACGAAACAGTCTTTCTTAACCCTTAGCGCTCCGGCACATTTTCGCGGCGGAACGAGTGAAACGGAGTTTTATTTTAAGTGAGAAGAATTACACATGCTATAAAAAAGGTCAAAAAATGGTTTAATCGTAACAGTGCAGAGACTGATCACGTGTTAACTACAGTTATCAATTGCCAAAGCCGACGATACCGCAGCATTTTAAGCGCAATCATGTTAAAAACATTCGGCTCCGCAGCGGAGCCTACGCAGCGCAAAGGGTTAATACAGTGCGAACTGAACTGGCCAGTGTGAGAATGGCCACAGGGCGCGGAAACAGGGACTTATGGGTGTTATACAAAGCGCGGGCTTTGTTGATAAAATGATCCATGAATGCGCGAGAAAATAAGATGTGCACACGATATGGTGGGTAATGGCTGTTTTGGGAATGGGTTTATCAGTTTATTCGTCGCAAGATGCGTTGACGATGCTCAGACTTATAGTATATATAGTGGTATCCGTTATTTTCGTAAGGTATTGGTGGGTTGATGTTGTTTGTGGTGTAGATGTACTTATGTAACAACGTCCGCGTAATTTTTAAGCCATGAAAGAATATAGCGCAACTACTATCAGAGTCAAAAGACTGAAAACTAACATTAAGTAGTCGGGGAGTATGTCTTTTAGTTTGGTCGTGAGGAAAAATGTAGATTGGAAAAATCGGGACGAAGATTACTGCACGGATCATAGAACACTAGGTGCACCAGATTGGGACAGTTTTTTTAATCAGCGTTTGTAGGGCATGGCATAGAAAATTGACATAGCATCAACTTTGCGAGGGCAGAAACTGTGGCATATTTATAAGGCTACTATGCCAGAAAACATTGATGGGGCCTGGATATATTGAAACACCCTGATAATCTTAATCGAGACAGAAGTTGTCTAATTAACCTAATTTGGCACACCGTTTTCCCGGTTTTTAATTGACCAATCGATTAAAAAACATTCGGATTAGATGGTGTGATCAATTGGAATATTAGTCACAGGCATGTAAGGACTGAATTGATGCTTACTTCATATTTTGGTATATGAAACGATGAATTATTTGTGCAAGATAGCGCCAGTTAAGTTTGTTAATAGAAGGTGCAACATTTCTAATCTATAGAATGTAATTGATAAATTATTTTGACAAGATAGCGGCGGAGTGCGTTCTTTAGTGGCAAGATAAGGGATTTTGTTGAAAGTAGGAAATTTCTATTTAATTCAACGAGCTGATAGAATATTTCAACAAGGTATAGGTGGATTGAGTTTGTTGGTGAGAGGTTACGTAATTTTATTATGGGTTTTGGTAAGTTTATTCTTGTTTTGGTCTAGAAAGCAGTGAACTATTTCTTAAGGTATTAATGGATAGAGTTTGTTATTAAAAAATGTAAATTAAAAAGATAAGGGATTTTGTTGAAAGTAGGAAATTTCTATTTAATTCAACGAGCTGATAGAATATTTCAACAAGGTATAGGTGGATTGAGTTTGTTGGTGAGAGGTAAATTTTATTATGGGTTTTGGTAAGTTTATTCTTGTTTTGGTCTAGAAAGCAGTGAACTATTTCTTAAGGTATCAATGGATAGAGTTTGTTATTAAAAAAATATGTGTCATTTTGTTAGGGGTACAACATTTCTATTTCTGTGGATAAATTGATTAGTTATTTCGGCAAGGTATTGGTGGCTTGAATTTCTTCGTAAGAGGATATGGAGTTTTATTGCAGGTAATTAAATCCTATTTGGGTCTATAGATTGATAAACCACTTCCGTAAGGTATTGAAGGATGAGATGTTTGACGTTCTGATATTTAATTTGATTAAGAATACGTACTTCTCATTTTTGTGGGTACGTATATAAATTGTGTGGTCCATTAATTTTCACTATTAGTGTCTCCGTGAATTTTTAATTAAAGATTATAATATTGAAGATGTGCCAATTAGTAGATCATCCTAGCTCGGAAAAAAATGTCCATATATCTGCAGAGACAGAACAGTGCAGGTTGATTAGTAGATTCAGTTGCAACCTGGGTTGTACAATATTATGCTAGCATGACGTGGAATCATCACTGGTTAATAGTTCAGAACGGTAAAGTAAAGTGGTGGCATGGAGCCTTATTATTACCCACCGCAAATACTGTCATTGACAAGATTGACAACCGTTGACGTCTCGCAAACCGCTGCAATCCGCAGCAGGCATCGCAAAACGACAATTTATTCCTTCCTAAAGACGTAATTATATGCTGCAAGCAGACTGACAATGTTTCAAATTTACGTTCGTCGTAAACGGTAAAACCGTTATTAATCTGCCTTCCGTTCGCGTCTATTCTTTCATTGTGTAGCACGAATAATTATTCGGATAGAATATTCGTGTGAATACAATAAATTTTTTTACATCAACATGTGCTTTCAAATTACATTTTTTGCGGTAATATTTAAGACTCGTGAGATCACACGTTTTTCTGTATATATGAAGTTTACGATTTTGTTAAATTGTTAAATTTATTAACATTATTATGCGTTTTAAATTTATTTATTTTCAATAATATTTTATGCATATGATATCATGTGTTTCCATATATGATGTACACGATTTCATATATGATTATACATATGCTAGATAAATAATGTGATACACGATTCTATGTGGTATCCTGTAACTTTTATTTCTTGTCAGTGTGTTGACTGCAAAGCGAAATGAATTTTGATTGATCACGAGGACCGTTAGATGAAATCGTAACTTCCAAATCACGCAGGTGGGTTCATTAATAGGCGACACGTTACTTTAGGTGATGCCAAGGGAAACCGAGCGATTTCGTTAATTTAAATAAGTATCCTTTCCGAGCGCCTTGTAGATCAAGCGAAATCAGAGCTAATCGTGAAACTGGCTATAATTATTTATCATGTGATCCACATAACAATGAACCTGTCGATGCGGGAAATACAGCCTGTCGCAGAATTAGAAACGGAAACATGTTAAAACACCTCTTGAATGGCACAGAAACGGTTACACGCCTTTTATCATAATAATGTTCAAGTAATATAGTATCGCGACTGTAAATTCAAAAATGTCGGGGTGGAATAGTTTGATTTAATATACGTTAGCAGTCTTCGTCATTTACATAATTAGATTCATTGTCGTGCATACTATAATTTAGTATAATTATCCGTGCATCCGGTATAGTAAGGTTTCTACAATTTCAGTATAATTATTCATGCATTTAGTAAAATTAATTTCGGCATAATATCAGTAAAATTATCCATGCACCCTGTACAATCAACTTTACCAGAGTTTCAGTACAATTACGCATGCATCCTGTACAATACATTTCAGCATAACTTTAGTAAAATTATCCATGCATTCAGAAAAATCAATTTTACCATAATTTCAGTAAAATTTTCCATACATCCCATACGAGCAATTTCAGCCAAATTTTAATACTGTTTCTCCTATTCTACGTGGCGAATTTACTATCACCCCATTTAACTGACCAAGCAGCTTTGATTTATATACCGTTAACACTTAACCAGCGTCAAAGTCTTCTCAAAACTACCGCGCCAAAAAGCTCAACCGTTAAATTGCGATTGAGCAGAACAATTCCACGAGTGACTTCCGTTTAGAAAACCGTATCACGAACCCAAGTGAAAGTGGATTCAAAATATCGACTCTCCCCGTTTCACTTGAAAACCCTCTTCACATTCAGTTAACCTAGAAAAATAGCGATCGCTCGTTGAAATTTGGCCGAAAACGTCTCGGCCTGACAGTTAATGACACCGTAAAGCGTCGATCATAAATGGAGGGCGTCTATAAGGAGTCATACTACGAGTAGGCTTACCTACGAGCGAGGCAGAAACATACGAAGCATATGAAGCGTACGAGGCATAGAAAGAAAGGTTGGAAGAATGAAAGAAAGACACGCGGCTAGTTCCGTTTCCCGCTGTCGACATGCCATCGTGTACGACGAGCGAGAGGATTGAAAACGGACGAGCATACGTGAGCGTATGTGGACTCGCGTTTAATGGCACTAGGGTGTGGGTGAACTGTGCATGTGAACATGAATGTGAAAGAGTGAGGAGCTGGATAATGTGTGTGCGAAAGTGGATGATGTGAATGCGTAGGAGTACGTAGGGAAAAGATAAAAAATCTATGTGTTTGGAATTATAGTATTAGTATTACTATTAATGTAGTAATTGTTATTTTTTTTACACACACATCTTCATATTCGCATGATCCATTTTCGCGTACTAAAGTAGTATTATGGTTATTACTAAATCAGCATAGAGTACAGTGGGGAAAAAATAATTTAATGGCACTAGGGTGTGGGTGAACTGTGCATGTGAACATGAATGTGAAAGAGTGAGGAGCTGGATAATGTGTGTGCGAAAGTGGATAATGTGAATGCGTAGGAGTACGTAGGGAAAAGATAAAAAATCTATGTGTTTGGAATTATTGTATTAGTATTATTATTAATGTAGTAATTGTTACATTTTTTTATACACACATCTTCATATTCGCATGATCCATTTTCGCGTACTAAAGTAGTATTATGGTTATTACTAAATCAGCATAGAGTACAGTGGGGAAAAAATAATTTAATGGCACTAGGGTGTGGGTGAACTGTGCATGTGAACATGAATGTGAAAGAGTGAGGAGCTGGATAATGTGTGTGCGAAAGTGGATGATGTGAATGCGTAGGAGTACGTAGGGAAAAGATAAAAAATCGATGTGTTTGGAATTATAGTATTAGTATTATTATTAATGTAGTGATTGTTAAATTTTTTTATACATACATCTTCATATTCGCATGATCCATTTTCGCGTACTAAAGTAGTATTATGGTTATTACTAAATCAGCATAGAGTACAGTGGGGAAAAAATAATTTAATGGCACTACGGTGTGGGTGAACTGTGCATGTGAACATGAATGTGAAACAGTGAGGAGCTGGATAATGTGTGTGCCAAAGTGGATGATGTGAATGCGTAGGAGTACGTAGGGAAAAGATAAAAAATCGATGTGTTTGGAATTATAGTATTAGTATTATTATTAATGTAGTAATTGTTAAATTTTTTTATACACACATCTTCATATTTGCATGATCCATTTTCGCGTACTAAAATAGTATTATAGTAATTACTAAATCATCTTAGAGTACTGTGGGGCAGAAGATAACTAGCAGATTCTTTATGTGTGTATTGTGGTATTCTTCGTAATAGTAAATATGAATAGTGTTTAGTAAGCTGAAGTGTAGTGGATGTCCTAAAAATCAGGGGAACTAATTGATTTGCCATTTTGAATCGAAAAAAAGGCGTATAGCATGTTTAACACTTTGACTGCTGTGGGGGTCATCGGTGACCGGCGCAAAAAGGTCTCACGAAAAATTAAAAAAATACCCAATCGGTAGCATTTATAATTTTGTAAATGCAATTAATATTAAGTAGGGTTTCAATTCTTTGGTCTCCGATACTTTCGCATTATTTTCATTTTGCACAATTCAATCACATTCTATAGTACTTCATCACGTTGCGGTTTTAATAGAGTAAAATACACGGCAGACAACGTGTTAAGCATAAAGCTATGAAAGTTGAAATCTAGTTATGGTAACCGGTAATGAACACTCTTCATTCATCAGCCAAAATACGCCTTATTCGTAACCTCTGACTTCAAATACTAAAAGCAATAAAAAGTGAAAACGTTTTCACCAATTCATTAAAACTTGCCATACGCATCATTATAATAATAATTCATCTATTATCCGAACAACAATTATACCCACGTCAAAAGAAGTGAACCCCTTCATTACATGGGTGAACTTATTTAATTACGATCGAGTACACGCGTTCCGCCCCACCAAACGCCTCAAATCCAGCAACCCCCGGCCCCCAATTTCATTACCCAACATCCACGTACTTGCTCCAACCGAAAATAATCGAGCGCCATAACCAAACTGGCTAGATTGCCCACGTCACTGGCACACCGACGCACACACATACAGCCGCACAAAGAAAGCGAACGGATATGGCTGTAGACACTTCCACGCCATTGAATACATGAACATACGAGAGTGTGTGCCTTGGTGTGCGTGCCGGCTCGCATAGAGGGAGGCCGGCATGCTCTATGCCAGTGAAATTTGAATAATTTTCCGTCGATCGCCGATTCCCGGCATGCGCGACCGAATAACATAGATTCGCGGGGGGCAAATTAAATAAAAGGGGCGGGCCACTCCTCCGTCAGTTGCAGTTCGATCGTCGATCGCTCGCACTGGCACGGCCGGATCGATCGATCGTTTGACGCGTCAGAAAACGGCAGACAACGAAGACAGTGCGCGGGGTGGTCGAACGAAGAGACGAGCTTTAAGTGCATCCGTCAGTCGAAGATAGTATCGAAGCTAATAGCATGAAGTTCTTCGTCGGTGTCTTGTTGTTGGCGGCGGCCGTTGCGGCGCGCGAGGATTTTCTTACCAAGTCCGCGAACCACTGCATCAGTGCGGAGTCCTGGACGGCGTGCCTGAAACATGAGGTTCTCGGCTACCTGGACGAGAAGCTGGGGACCACGACTGAGGCGAGATCGCTGGACACCGTGGACGAAGCCGTTGTGTCGCGCATGGTCAAGTACCTGAAGAGCTTCGATTACGGCGTCGACCTGCCGTTCGTTGATGCCAGCTTGAAGTACAGGCCCAGCAGGAGTCTGGCCGACTTGGATGTCGAGTTCAAGGGAAATGAAGTTGCTACGAGCCAGGCCAGGGGCATCTTGAAGAAGAAACTGCTCCTGCCAATCCTGCTGCTGCTCAAGCTCAAAATGAAGGCACTTATGCCCATCTTCGTGGCGATCATTGGCTTGAAGGCGATGAAGGCGTTGGTGCTGTCGAAGCTGGCGATACTCTTGGTTGTTGGATTCATCGCTGTGCAGTTCTTCAAGAAGGGAGGAATGATGATGCCGATGGGTATGGGTGACATTTGTTGTTGACGGTTTGTCGATGGGTTGGATGGCGACCGTAGGCGGGGTTGGGGGGAGTACGTTTGTGCTTGTTTTTAGTTTTCTGTCACTACGGATCTTTGATCTACGATTTCAATTCAAGTACGGGGAATGGAGCGGGTGCATTTTTAGGATTCTTTGCATTTGGAGTGGTGATAAATAAGCGGGAGGGCTTTTATAATAATTCATATTCGCGGAAAGTAGTAATAAGTATGTGTTGATATAGAGTATGAATGAAATTATTGTTCCTTAACCTCTACTTTATATATGAAACGAAGGTTCAGTACCTATAATTCCATACATACTCTGTGTGAATACGTACTTATTACTACGAATGATGGAGTTAAACACAATATGCAGCATACCTGTAGCACACATCAATATTGCACAGCAACAATAGCATCAAAATTAATTAATTTAAATCAAAAACTTCTATATTAACATATTCACTATATACCATATACGTTATATTACGTATGTCATGTTTGCAAACATTAGTTAACCACATCATCGATTACTGAAAATTTAACACATGCACTATATAGTGTATTCACTACATTATATATACCATTCTTGTAAACACCAGCTAAACAAGTCACCGAGTTCTAAAACGACCTATAACTTCAGCAAACACTTCAACAAATATAAATTTTACATATTCTATATTCTCAGATCCACCACACAGCATATGTACTGCATTATATTTTCAATTATTTGCACCTCCAGCTAAACATGTCACTAGCAAGAAAAACCTCCACTTCAGCAAAAATTTGAGCAACTACATCGTCTAGATATTCTGTATTAACATATTCACTACATTTCATATACGCTATATTCTACACACCATGTGCACATATCCCAGCTGAGCATGTCACCAACTACAAATAAACCACCCCGTACATTGCCACGTTCGTCGTCCACCGCTGCGAACTTTTCTTTCAAGCAGCCTTAGCCAATTTCACATGGAAATCAAGAGGCTCACCTGCCAATTCTTTTGTTCCTCAGGAATGTCAATGGAACCTGCACCGGTATATGGAGCTCCACCCTCGACGACGCCGGGCTACGATTCGGCGAACACGTGGGACGGCAATGGACCGTATTCTCGCGTGTGGACGCCGACAAATGGCGTGGAGGCCCAAAATCTAGCGTACAATTATTACTCTCCTTCCAGTAGCTCAAGCTCATACAGTTCGATCGGATCCTCCTCCTCTTCCTCATCCTCAAATACCGGCAGTTCTTCCAATTATTAATTGAGAGAACAGAAGCATTATCGACAAACTGTGATGAACTCAACGACTCTGTGGATCCAAGTCTTCGTGCCGGGAACGATGATTGGTTTGCTGGACATCAGTGGCTCACTGAGTCTTTTGGCAGTTAAACCAATTATAGAGGTTGTAGATACTCAAGGAAAAACGGTTTGCACTGTCTGTAAATCGTAACGAATTGTAGAGGTTGCAGGTAGTTGAATGGAAATTGAGAGGTTCGGCTGGAAGAGTTTGAGATCGAAGATGAAGAGATTTGATGAGAGTAATGTGGCAAGTTTTGTCCGGATGTCGTAACCGTAGCTTTTACGTAGTCGGTATAAAGTAATGCTAAACATAAGTTATTTTCGGCGAAAGTTGGGGTTATGCAGGACAGATGGAGTTTGTCGTAAAGTTATTACTAGGAAATCGCAGTTTGTTGATAATTGACAAATGCAATGCCGGAATCGATTGCCCGAACGATCGGAAGGAAGGACCAAAGAAAAGCAATACATGTAGAATAAATGAACAGAATGAAAGCACAATCAATAAATGATGGTACAATGTGGCTCGGCGCATGACGGATTTCGAATCCGCGAGCTGCGAGGTAATTTAAACAAATGTCGGATAGAACATGCCGAGCCGTCGAAAGTTGTCAGTTTTGCACGGAATTGGTCGCAGGAAAATGTCGAATGACGTTTTTAAGCGTTTTGTAAATTGCGCGCGCATTTTCACGCCTAATCGCGCGACTAATGAGAAAACGGGATATTCGCGTTTTCTGTAATTTTCTTAATATTCACATTCTCACACAACTCGGCGATCATCGGCCTTATTTATTACATGCGCGATCACGGTTATTTATTATTATCCTCGCATTTGTTAATAAAAGCATGCACTCTTTACGTGAAACATGTGTCTTATGTTACCCAACAGTCCTTTTAAGTGCCACAAACATTATGTTTTATCTTTGTGCAAGATGACCGATCGGAAAACAAAGGTGAGAAATTTTATTGCAACTAAGTTGTAAACGTTAAGATTCTATGCACTTGAAGATTTTCTCTAAAGCTAATGAAGGGGCGTTCCTTCACTACGAGTGATTAAGCTTAGAGACTTCAATGCATGTTTAGAAGGTTGACTACGCTCGTATAAAGGGCTTAGAGACTTCAATGCATGTCTAGAAAGGTAGACTACGCTCGTATAAAGGACTTAGAGCCTTCAATGCATGTCTAGAAGGTGGACTATGCTCGTATAAAGAACTTAGACTTCAATGCTTGCATAAGAACGATCGATTATAGGGCACGCTGGTGACTGCAGCGCCTGCATTGGAAATGTCAGTAGTATTAGGGTGTCCCATAAGTTTCTTCCCTTTTTTTGATGCGAAATGAATACACGATATTTGTTGTTTAAGGTTGATTTATTATGTTATATATGAACCATTCTGTTCTATAACCTTCTTCCATCTCTCAGGAAGCCTCATTATGCCCTCTTTCCAAAAGAGTTGACTTACTTTCAAAATATTAATTTAGGTGCGTTTTTATTTCGCTTGTGGATTTGACTTTACCACGGAGAGAATTGTTTAAGGAGAGGAACAAGTAATAATCGAACGGAGCAAGGTCTGGGGAGTATGGAGGGTGAGGTGAACGTCCCAATCAAACTGTAATAATTGTTGCCTTACGGTCAACGCAACATGCGGTCTTGCGTTGTCGTGACGGAATACGACACCTCGTCGGTTCGCCAATTCTGGCCGTTTCTCTGCTATGGCGGCTTTTAGTTGATCAAGTTGATTGCAATATTTGTCAGCATTGATCATATCACCTTGAGTAAGGAGCTCGTAGTACAGTACACCCTTCCAGTCCTACCAAATGCACAAAAGAACCTTCTTCGGATGAAGCCCAGGCTTCGCAACAGTTGAAGGTCCATTTTCTTTAGACCAAATGCGTTTTCGATGCACATTTTGATACAAAATCCAGGTCTCGTCCCCAGTGACAAGTCTCTTTAAGAAAGGATTTCTTTCGTGTCGCTGAAGAAAAATCGCATGTAGAGATGCGGTTCATAAGGCCGGTCTCCGTCAATTGGTTGGAACCCAAACTTCATATGGATTCGCATATCCCATCTTGATTAAATGCAAAAATGTACCGTTGTTTTGGGAATGTTAGTGGCATCCACTATCTCACGCACACTGTATCGCGGATTTTCAGCAAGCACAGTCTTGATAATGTCCGTATTCGTCGTTGCTGGGCGGCCGCTGCGGCCTTCATCTTTCAACTCGAAATTGCCAGTTCTAAATTTCTTGAACCAATTGCGGACGGTCCTAATAGTCGTAGCACCACTCCCGTAAACGGTGCAAATCTCGTCTGCAGTGTCCTTTACACTATTGCCTTTTTTAAAGCAATGAAGCACAACATGCCGCAAATGCTTCTTTTATGTCCATATTGAACGGTGTAGAAAAAAATTTTAATAGAGACTTTGTCACCAACGAAACGTACTCTGAAAGAGCTCTGGGACGACTGAAACCGGTGCCATAAACGGCTAAGAGATAAGCCTGTATATTTATATAAACATAGCCAGTTAGAGTCATTCATAGCGTGGCGCGGAAGAAACTTATGGGACACCCTAATATTTATAGGGCTCGGAGACTTCAATGCTTGTATGGAACGGTCGGTTGTAGGGCACGCTGGCGACTTCAACGTCTGCGTGCGAATTGTCAGATGTATTTCATATATAGGTCTCGGAGCTCTAACGCTCGCACGAGAAAGGTTAAATCCATTTAATGCGTAGAACTCAGTGCCTTGAACGCTGGCATAAGTTTGCCTACAGTTCGGTTATAGGGCCCGCAGACTGACGCTTGCGTAAGAGAGATCAACATGCAGAGTATTTACAGTATGCAATCTAAAAGACATTTCGTAGTTTAATCAGTTCTTCGCATATTAATATTAGAAAATTCTGATGTCCACTTCGCTTATTTCTGCTTATAACTCATGAACTGTTCCGAATTTTGGGGCGCGGTTTGAATTTTTTCGAGTCTCTATCGATCCTCTTTCATTCCATATAGGTGAGCAAGTCAGACAATTTATTTTCGGTTGGTGGTTGTCAAAAAACCCGTGTTTTCCTTATGTTTTCCTCGATTTTTCATTCTATTTTTTGTCATATCTCGGAAACTATTTCGAATTTTTCAACACGGTTGCAATTTTTCCAAGTCTCTTTATACCCCTTTTCATCTGGCACAATTACGAGTCGATCGGTAGAGCTTTATTTTTTGATCCTGTTTTCAGGCTTGTTTTTCACGATTTTTCGACATATTTTTGCCGATATCTCCGGAACTATTGCGAATTTCGGGGTGCGCCTTGCATTTTTCCGAGTCATTTTCGACCCTCTTTGATATGTTAAAAGGGCAATCAAATCGGTGACCCATCATTTTTTGGCAAAAATGGCAAGGGGTATACCTTAAGATTTTCTCGATTTCTTCAAGGCCCTGTTACGAATGAACTAGCGATCGAAACCTATAACTAATATAGGTTTTATTAAAGCTTTTTGGACGTACTTTGACGTGGGACTAATCGCGATCGGCAATTTTGAAAAAAATTTTTTGCCCTTTCTTAAAATCGTCATATCTCCGAAATTATGAAGAGTTTAGTGCGCGGAAAGTGGTCTATCTTCAGGGCAAATTGCCCTCTATCAAATGGTATCGGTCCGAAACAAAAAAAAAAGACATTTTTCGCCTATTTTAGCCTATTTTCCGCTTATTTTTCTTATTTTTTTCTCTATTTCTGCTTATAACTCGTGGCCTGTTCCGAATTTTGGGGCGCGGTTTGAATTTTTTCGAGTCTGCATCGATCCTCTTTCATTCCATGTAGGTGAGCAAGTCAAATAATTTACTTTCAGTTGGTAGTTGTTAAAAACCCGTGTTTGTCTTATGTTTTCCTCGATTTTTCAATCTATTTTTTGTCATATCTCGGGAACTATTCCGAATTTTTCAACGCGGTTGCGATTTTTCCAAGTCTCTTTATACCCCCTTTCATCTGGCACAATTACAAGTCGGTCGGTAGAGTTTTAATTTTTGACCCCGTTTTCAAGCTCGTTTTTCACGATTTTTCCACACATTTTCGGCGATATCTCCGAAACTATTGCGAATTTCGAGGTGCGCCTTGCATTTTTCCGAGTCATTTTCGACCCCCTTCGATATACTAAAAGGGCAATCAAATCGGTGACTCATCATTTTTTCGTAAAAATGGCAAGGGGTATACCTTAAGATTTTCGCGATTTCTTCAAGGTCCTGTCCTGTCTATACTAGTGAACGAAACCTATAAGTAATATAGGTTTTCTTAAAGCTCTTTGGACACATTTTCACGTGGGACCAATCGCGGTCAGCAATTTTGAAAAAAATTTTTTTGCGGTTTCTTAAAATCGTTGTATCTCGGAAACTATGAAGAATGTAGTGCGCGGATGGTGGTCTATCTTCAGGGCAAATTACCTTCTATAGGATGGTATCGGTCCGAAACAAAAAAAAAATTTCACATTTTTCGCCTATTTTCGGCAATTTTTGCGGATTTCAGTTGATTTTCTGTCATTGTTTCATTTACTTTTACTCCTGATACTGGAGAAATTACGAATTTTGGAACCAGGTTTGCAGTTCTATGAGTCTCTTCCGACCGTTTTTCATTTCATATGATGGAAAAATTTGACTTATTGACTGAATTGGTATCAAATGGTATGAGCATCAGGGTAGAAAGGGTTTAATTTCTCATCTATTTTCGGCTATATATTTGTAGGCATCACAGACAAATATGTTTTCTGCCCGTGATTAGCATAAACAAGTTTGATGAGGTTTATGCTTTTTCATTGCAAAGTACTTTTCAAATCAAATTGTGCCCATAATTATGAAAGTGGTCTAAGTCATATATTTCTTGTTTCGAGATATTTAATGAATTGCATTTGAATAAATTAAAAAATATTTTTACATTATGCGACATTTTAATTTATAATTTTATTAGTCTTAATTAATGGAAATTTACTATGAATATGAAATTTTGTGTGAATTTTATACGATAATATTATTTTTAAAGATTGAATTGACTTAGACCATTTTCAAAATTAACTGAATGTCCTATAAATGACTTAAAGCAATAAAGAACTTTGAGTTTTATTTGAAACAATAATTTGATTGAAATAATTCGTGAACATTTATTACATTTATTAATTATTTTTAAACAGTAATCCATTTTTATCTTTATTTCGAGTATTTAAGATTCTTAAAATATTCCTGAAAAACTGGAGGGATGTACGGTAGTAAACTCATAATATCTTTATGTTTTTCTTCCGATACTGGTCTAATGGTGGTGTATAATGGAAGTAATTTAATATTTCCGTATATTTTTGGTCTTCCTTTTTTAGGTGAAAGATCCAAAACGTGAAATTTAGAATGATCTAAAGATGTTTTATAGAACATTTTATAAGGTTCATTTTTCAAGAATCTCATCCGTTGAATTTGTAGCCAAGAGACAGATTCACCCGCGGTATTTTTTACTCTTCTTGTTATTGATTATAAACCGGAATGAAGTTGTCGTTATTATTAAAATTTGATTGTCATTTATTTTATTATGTAGTTCAGAAACGCGTCAAAGAAGGCCACGTGCCATTTTCAAGTTGTTTATATAATTTATTTAAATTTTTGACTTATATAATTAAAACTAAATGAATTCCATATAATGTTGAAATTACAACCACTATCTAATGGTTCATTTTTGACAATTTCGTAAAAATTACATTGAATAAATTCAGTTAAAAATAATGTGGTATGAAATAACTGATAAACTCATTTTTTTTAAATTTTGACTTAGACCACTTTCATAATTATGGGCACAATTAGTTTGAATTATATCAGTATCAGTTCTTACCGAGCGTAGCTCTGTGGTCTCATGCCCAATCCAGCCGGTAACGTTGCATATGATGCAAAATAATAATTGGGTTCTAATATCCGTGAATTATGTAGAAAAATATGTATTTTGAATGATAGATTCCTCCTAATTTCATCTTCTATAGTGCCATACCTTTCAGAAATTTTTTCAAAATCATGCAACTTGCTTTAACTATAAACTGCGCAAATGTCAAAAACCGCTGTATGGCGACTATAATATTTGATGTCTCTTCATATCTGGAGAGCGGATTAATGTTTTTATTATTCTAATTCTCTCTGTGAAAGACAGGTATCGAGTACTGATAAAGTAGGAATCGTTTTACGGTTTTTATTGAAAGAAAGTTAAGTATAAAATTTCAATATTCTAAAGATTTAGTTCTGACACGTAATACGTTACATTATATTTCTTTTTATTGCATTAACATGTCCAAATAAATATCTTACTGTGCATCAATTGTAGAACATAATAACATACAATGTTCAGTTTTTTTACATATAGAAAAGAGGCAAATTGCCAATATTACCAATTTTTTAATACTTTGGAATAAAAAATCGAAACATGAAGAATTTTTTTAGTTGGGGCCTAACAATCATCAATGATGGCTGACAGAAGGTAGAGGATATACCAGGGATCTCCATTGCTTGGATGGTAGCCGTCCATCAGGCGTTGACTTGGAATGATCGTTGTGTACGTATATCAATTTTATTTTTTTCTTTGTAGTTCCACTCTTCAACTTTCCAGGTACTGGTGTTCTTCTAAACTAAAGTTCCCAAATTCATTGGAAAAATTTGTAGTTAACCTTGTCCCGTGTTCACACGCCACGCAAATAAGCAATTAAGGAGTACAAGACTTCGTGTGTCTGCTGCGGTTCAATAGGCTCTGCTTTGAACATTTTCAGTATTATTCATATTTAACCACAATAAGTATAGAAATTCTTACACTCCTTCATTATTTTTTGCCTGCTTTTTCACTTACGAACATGCTTCATACTTAACCACAATAGGCACAGAAATTCTTATTTTCCTTAATTATTTATATCACGAGGACACATGTATCTAAAAATGTCGAAAAATAAGATTTCTTTTGTCGAATATGCTTTAAGTTTAACCATAACACGCAAAGAAATTTTTACAGTACCCAAAAAATGAACGACTACCAAGTAATCCGGTTCAAGTACAAAAGTTCGGTTTTTATTAATTTTATTAATTAAGGAGTATAAGACTTCGTGTGTCTGCTGCGGTTCAATAGACTCTGCTTTGAACATTTTCAGTATTATTCATATTTAACCACAATAAGTATAGAAATTCTTACACTCCTTCATTACTTTTTGCCTGCTTTTTTACTTACGAACATGCTTTATACTTAACCGCAATAGGCACAGAAATTCTTATTTTCCTTAATTATTTATATCACGAGGACACACGTATCTAAAAATGTCGAAAAATAATATTTCTTTTGTTGAATATGCTTTAAGTTTAACCATAACACGCAAAGAAATTTTTACAGTACCCAAAAAATGAACGACTACCAAGTAACCCGGTTCAAGTACAAAAGTTCGGTTTTTATTAATTTTATTAATTAAGGAGTATAAGACTTCGTGTGTCTGCTGCGGTTCAATAGGCTCTGCTCTGAACATTTTCAGTATTATTCATATTTAACCACAATAAGTATAGAAATTCTTACACTCCTTCATTATTTTTTGCCTGCTTTTTTACTTACGAACATGCTTTATACTTAACCACAATAGGCACAGAAATTCTTATTTTCCTTAATTATTTATATCACGGGGACACATGTATCTAAAAATGTCGAAAAATAAGATTTCTTTTGTTGAATATGCTTTAAGTTTAATCATAACACGCAAAGAAATTTTTACAGTACCCAAAAAATGAACGACTACCAAGTAACCCGGTTCAAGTACAAAAGTTCGGTTTTTATTAATTTTATTAATTAAGGAGTATAAGACTTCGTGTGTCTGCTGCGGTTCAATAGGCTCTGCTTGAACATTTTCAGTATTATTCATATTTAACCACAATAAGTATAGAAATTCTTACACTCCTTCATTATTTTTTGCCTGCTTTTTTACTTACGAACATGCTTTATACTTAACCACAATAGGCACAGAAATCCTTATTTTCTTTAATTATTTATATCACGAGGACACATGTATCTAAAAATGTCGAAAAATAAGATTTTTTTTGTTGAATATGCTTTAAGTTTAACCATAACACGCAAAGAAATTTTTACAGTACCCAAGAAATGAACGACTACCAAGTAACCCGGTTCAAGTACAAAAGTTCGGTTTTTATTAATTTTATTAATTAAGGAGTATAAGGCTTCGTGTGTCTGCTGCGGTTCAATAGGCTCTGCTTTGAACATTTTCAGTATTATTCATATTTAACCACAATAACTATAGAAATTCTTACACTCCTTCATTATTTTTTGCCTGCTTTTTTACCTACGAACATGCTTTACACTTAACCACAATAGGCACAGAAATTCTTATTTTCCTTAATTATTTATATCACGAGGACACATGTATCTAAAAATGTCGAAAAATAAGATTTCTTTTGTTGAATATGCTTTAAGTTTAACCATAACACGCAAAGAAATGTTTACAGTACCCAAAAAATGAACGACTACCAAGTAACCCGGTTCAAGTACAAAAGTTCGGTTTTTATTAATTTTATTAATTAAGGAGTATAAGACTTCGTGTGTCTGCTGCGGTTCAATAGGCTCTGCTTTGAACATTTTCAGTATTATTCATATTTAACCACAATAAGTATAGAAATTCTTACACTCCTTCATTATTTTTTGCCTGCTTTTTTACTTACGAACATGCTTTATACTTAACCACAATAGGCACAGAAATTTTTATTTTCCTTAATTATTTATATCACGGGGACACATGTATCTAAAAATGTCGAAAAATAAGATTTCTTTTGTTGAATATGCTTTAAGTTTAACCATAACACGCAAAGAAATTTTTACAGTACCCAAAAAATGAACGACTACCAAGTAACCCGGTTCAAGTACAAAAGTTCGGTTTTTATTAATTTTATTAATTAAGGAGTATAAGACTTCGTGTGTCTGCTGCGGTTCAATAGGCTCTGCTTTGAACATTTTCGGTATTATTCATATTTAACCACAATAAGTATAGAAATTCTTACACTCCTTCATTATTTTTTGCCTGCTTTTTTACTTACGAACATGCTTTATACTTAACCACAATAGGCACAGAAATTCTTATTTTCCTTAATTATTTATATCACGAGGACACATGTATCTAAAAATGACGAAAAATAAGATTTCTTTTGTTGAATATGCTTTAAGTTTAACCATGACACGCAAAGAAATTTTTACAGTACCCAAAAAATGAACGACTACCAAGTAACCCGGTTCAAGTACAAAAGTTCGGTTTTTATTAATTTTATTAATTAAGGAGTATAAGACTTCGTGTGTCTGCTGCGGTTCAATAGGCTCTGCTTTGAACATTTTCAGTATTATTCATATTTAACCACAATAAGTATAGAAATTCTTACACCCCTTCATTATTTTTTGCCTGCTTTTTTATTTACGAACATGCTTTATACTTAACCACAATAGGCACAGCAATTCTTATTTTCCTTAATTATTTATATCACGAGGACACATGTATCTAAAAATGTCGAAAAATAAGATTTCTTTTGTTGAATATGTTTTAAGTTTAACCATAAAACGCAAAGAAATTTTTACAGTACCCTAAAAATGAACGACTACCAAGTAATCCGGTTCAATTACAAAAGTTCGGTTTTTATTAATTTTATTAATTAAGGAGTATAAGACTTCGTGTGTCTGCTGCGGTTCAATAGGCTCTGCTTTGAACATTTTCAGTATTATTCATATTTAACCACAATAAGTATAGAAATTCTTACACTCCTTCATTATTTTTTGCCCGCTTTTTTACTTACGAACATGCTTTATACTTAACCACAATAGGCACAGAAATTCTTATTTTCCTTAATTATTTATATCACGAGGACACATGTATCTAAAAATGTCGAAAAATAAGATTTCTTTTGTTGAATATGCTTTAAGTTTAACCATAACACGCAAAGAAATTTTTACAGTACCCAAAAAATGAACGACTACCAAGTAACCCGGTTCAAGTACAAAAGTTCGGTTTTTATTAATTTTATTAATTAAGGAGTATAAGACTTCGTGTGTCTGCTGCGGTTCAATAGGCTCTGCTTTGAACATTTTCAGTATTATTCATATTTAACCACAATAAGTATAGAAATTCTTACACCCCTTCATTATTTTTTGCCTGCTTTTTTATTTACGAACATGCTTTATACTTAACCACAATAGGCACAGCAATTCTTATTTTCCTTAATTATTTATATCACGAGGACACATGTATCTAAAAATGTCGAAAAATAAGATTTCTTTTGTTGAATATGTTTTAAGTTTAACCATAAAACGCAAAGAAATTTTTACAGTACCCGAAAAATGAACGACTACCAAGTAATCCGGTTCAATTACAAAAGTTCGGTTTTTATTAATTTTATTAATTAAGGAGTATAAGACTTCGTGTGTCTCCTGCGGTTCAATAGGCTCTGTTTTGAACATTTTCAGTATTATTCATACTTAACCACAATAAGTATAGAAATTCTTACACTCCTTCATTATTTTTTGCCCGCTTTTTACTTACGAACATGCTTTATACTTAACCACAATAGGCACAGAAATTCTTATTTTCCTTAATTATTTATATCACGAGGACACATGTATCTAAAAATGTCGAAAAATAAGATTTCTTTTGTTGAATATGCTTTAAGTTTAACCATAACACGCAAAGAAATTTTTACAGTACCCAAAAAATGAACGACTACCAAGTAATCCGGTTCAAGTACAAAAGTTCGGTTTTTATTAATTTTATTAATTAAGGAGTATAAGACTTCGTGTGTCTGCTGCGGTTCAATAGGCTCTGCTTTGAACATTTTCAGTATTATTCATATTTAACCACAATAAGTATAGAAATTCTTACACTCCTTCATTATTTTTTGCCTGCTTTTTTACTTACGAACATGCTTTATACTTAACCACAATAGGCACAGAAATTCTTATTTTCCTTAATTATTTATATCACGAGGACACATGTATCTAAAGATGTCGAAAAATAAGATTTCTTTTGTTGAATATGCTTTAAGTTTAACCATAACACGCAAAGAAATTTTTACAGTACCCAAAAATGAACGACTACCAAGTAATCCGGTTCAAGTACAAAAGTTTGGTTTTTATTAATTTTATTAATTAAGGAGTATAAGACTTCGTGTGTCTGCTGCGGTTCAATAGGCTCTGCTTTGAACATTTTCAGTATTATTCATATTTAACCACAATAAGTATAGAAATTCTTACACTCCTTCATTATTTTTTGCCTGCTTTTTTTACTTACGAACATGCTTTATACTTAACCACAATAGGCACAGAAATTCTTATTTTCCTTAATTATTTATATCACGAGGACACGTGTATCTAAAAATGTCGAAAAATAAGATTTCTTTCGTTGAATATGCTTTAAGTTTAACCATAAAACGCAAAGAGATTTTTACAGTACCCAAAAAATGAACGACTACCAAGTAACCCGGTTCAAGTACAAAAGTTCGGTTTTTATTAATTTTATTAATTAAGGAGTATAAGACTTCGTGTGTCTGCTGCGGTTCAATAGGCTCTGCTTTGAACATTTTCAGTATTATTCATATTTAACCACAATAAGTATAGAAATTCTTACACTCCTTCATTATTTTTTGCCTGCTTTTTTACTTACGAACATGCTTTATACTTAACCACAATAGGCACAGAAATTCTTATTTTCCTTAATTATTTATATCACGAGGACACATGTATCTAAAAATGTCGAAAAGTAAGATTTCTTTTGTTGAATATGCTTTAAGTTTAACCATAACACGCAAAGAGATTTTTACAGTACCCAAAAAATGAACGACTACCAAGTAATCCGGTTCAAGTACAAAAGTTCGGTTTATTGAAAGAGGAAGCGGAGAATAAAACAAAGCCTGTCGTCGACGTCGATCTACTTGCCGAACTTGGAATCGGGGACAAAGGAACCAGAAGTAAAACGCAATCTCAAATACTGCCATTTATTCACCGCATTACATAGACGCAACAAGCGATACCAATTTAATCGCGCCATTCAGATTCCGCGTAACACAAAATCGCCGTCGTACAAGTCGCTTCTCCTCTGCGCGACCTCCTTCTTGGCGAGTCGCTGATTAAAATTCGCGGTCGCTCGCCAATCTTCCGTGTAAATCGGTCTCAAGATACTCGTGTCGTAGGAGACGTCCGGCTTGTTCGTCGAAATTATCGGCGATGGAAGAGCATCCATGACTCGTTGATTTCCGTTAGCGTTGATAGTAGCAATTTTGCTCATCGCGTTATTCGTCGCTTCTGTCTCGGCAGTTCGGCTTTTATAATAAGCATTCAAATCCGTGTCCGCATATTTTTCCTCGTTAATTGCTTTCGTTTCGACGTTTTCATCGTTACTGTTTAAATTCGACTCCGAATATTTTGCGTATGTCCCATCATTGGTTCCTTTCGTTTCAACGTTTTGACTGTAACTATTCAAATTTGTCTCTGGATAATTGGCGTATGGTTCACCATTTGTTGCTTTCGCTTCAACATTTTTAGTATAACTATTTAAATTCGTTTCCGGATATTTTGCGTATGTTCCATCATTCGCTAGATTCGTTTCGATGCTTTGACTATAACTATTAAAATTTGTCTCTGGATACTTAGCGTACGTTCCATCATTCGTTGCTTTCGTTTCGGGATTTTGCGCGTAAGCACTCAAACGCGTCTGCGGATATTGAGGATATATCGCATTAGCAGCAGGTTTTATTTCAGTATTCTGCGTATAAGCATTCCCATTGGCGTCTGGATACTTTGCGTATACAGCATTGATCGTGTGTACCGTGTACGTAGGTTTCAACTCTGCATTTTGAGTGTGCCCATTCAAATTTGCCGACAGAGGGTACCTTGCATAAAGAGGAGCAACATCTGTGTTTGCTTTCTGACTTTGTTCGTTATATTGCTTTTCATAATTCTGTTGCATATTTTGTTGCGGATTCTGTTGCATATTTTGTTGCGGATTCTGTTGCATATTTTGTTGCAGATTCTGTTGCATATTCTGTTGCAAGTTCTCTTGCACATTCTGGTTCTGCTGACCACGTTCACCTAAATCATCCCTCTGCTGCACATTCTGCATCTCATACACTTTCTGCTGCACATCCCCATTCTGCTTGTCGTGCAAATTCTGACTCAGACCCGCCCGAACATTTTCATTCTGACCCTGACCTCTCCCACCTTCATTTCCGTTGACGCTTTCCGCTTTCAAGACCGTATACGCTTGATTGTCCTGAAAATTCTCGTCGGCCACGGCTTCGCCAATGAGTGGCGCCAAAATGTTCGACTCGACGTTGAACAAACCGCCCGAATACGATCGCTGCTGACTGTCGAAACGTGGCGAGTATATTTTGCTAAAGCTGCGACCCCAGCCACTTCCGCCAAATCCGCCGCCGGATGGTGCACCGTAGCCACTGGATGGCGGAGCACCATAAGTATCAGAAGGTCCACTGCCGCCACCACCTCCGCAACATCCGCCGCCACCACTTCCACCCCCACCCCCACCTCCTCCTCCTCCTCCTCCGCCGCCGCCGCCTTTCGACACCAAAATGATTTCTTTCACGGGACCTGCAAAATGGTAATTTTATTAATGGTTGCCAGAAAGTCGTTTTACTGATGTGTGCATTGCGTATTTGGCGGATGTTGTTCTTCCAGTTGTCATTTTGGGAAGCCGGGAGTTTGATTGATGAATATGTCAATGCACTGTATTCTGATTCAGTACGCAAAATTTCACTTGCAATTGCCATTATACTGTAAATATATTGGGTTGTTCGGAAAGTAATTTCGTTTTTTCCCGTCAGAGGACTTAATTACGTTTTTTCGAAACCAACTTCACACTTAAGCCGCATAACCATTATATGTCTTGAGAGCTGATATTGCAAGGCTTGTGTGTGAAAAAGTTCTATTAATTCTACACAGTAGTTTTTGGTTGGTGCCCTTTTTAAAATATGGAGAGCAATAAGCAGCATTTTCGTCATATTTTACTTTTTTACTTCAGAAAAGGTAAAAATGCTGTCCAAGCGAGAAAAAAATTGACGGATGTGTATGGAGAAGGCGTGTTAACAGTACACCAGTGCCAGAACTGGTTTGCAAAATTTCGATCCGGCAATTTTGATGTCGAAGATGCACCACGGCCTGAAAGGCCGGTCGAAGCTGACAAAGATGCGATAAAGGCATTAGTTGATGCAAATCGGCGAATAGCCATTCGCTCCTCAAACGTCAAGAAAATGATCCATTTTTGAAGCGGATTATTACTGGGGACGAAAAATGGGTTGTATACAACAATGTTAAACGCAAGAGGTCATGGAGCAGAAAAGATGAACCGGCTCAAAGCGTGTCAAAAGCCAACATTCACCAAAAAAAGGTGATGCTCTCCGTTTGGTGGGATGTCAAAGGAATCGTTTTTTTTTTGAGCTTTTGCCGGACAATACAACGATTAATTCAGAAGTTTATTGTCATCAGCTGGGCAAATTGAATGATTCACTTAAAGAGAAGAGGCCCGAATTAATCAACAGGAAGGGTGTAGTGTTCCACCAGGATAATGCGAGACCTCACACAAGTTTGGTCACTCGCCAAAAACTTTTACAGCTTGAATGGGACGTACTGCAACATCCACCATATTCTCCAGATCTGGCGCCTTCCGACTACTATTTGTTCCGGTCCCTGCAAGATTTTTTGGATGGCAAAACCTTTACCTCAAATGAAGATGTCAAAAACCACCTGAACCAGTTTTTTGCCAGCAAGGATCAAAACTTTTATGAGAGGGGAATTATGTTACTGCCAGAAAGATGGCAAAATGTGTTGGACCAGAATGGCCAATATATAATTTAATAAAATATTTATTCATTATACGAAAACTGTCTTTCATGTTCCCCAAAAAAAACGAAATGACTTTCCGAACAACCCAATACGTATATGTATCTACGTGTGGTGTTTGAATTATAAACATGAACACATTCTATTGAGATTCAGCAGGTAAATTACAATACATTGCAATTGTAATTTGTGTCCAAATATACCTGTGTAAGTGTACATTGTGTAGTGTATAAGTATATTTGATGCATAAACGTAATGTAATTGCAAATGCAATATAATGTGCAATACGTTACATTGAAAGTAAACTGTGCTGACGGCATAAGTTACAGCAATCGAAATTATGACCATTGTACTGTAAATATATATATATATATATATATATATATATATATATATATATATATGTATATATGTGTTTTGTTTGAATTATAAACGTGAACACATTCTATTGAGATTCAGCAGGTAAATTACAATACATTGCAATTGTAATTTGTGTCCAAGTATACCTGTGTAAGTGTACATTGTGTAGTGTGTAAGTATATTTGATGCATAAACATAATGTAATTGTAAATGCAATATAATGTGCAATACGTTACATTGAAAGTAAACTGTGCTTACGGCATAAGTTACAGCAATCGAAATTATGACCATTGTACTGTATATATATATATATATATATATATATATATATATATATATATATATATATATATGTGTTTTGTTTGAATTATAAACGTGAACCCATTCTATTGAGATTCAACAGGCAAATTACAATACATTGCAATTGTAATTTGTGTCTAAGTATACTTGGGTAAGTGTAGGTTGTGTAGTGTGTAAGTATATTTGATGCATAAACATACTGTAATTGTAAATGCAATATAATGTGCAATACGTTACATTGAAAGTAAACTGTGCTTACGGCATAAGTTACAGCAATCGAAATTATGACCATTGTACTGTAAATATATATATATGTATATATGTGTTTTGTTTGAATTATAAACGTGAACACATTCTATTGAGATTCAGCAGGTAAATTACAATACATTGCAATTGTAATTTGTGTCCAAGTATACCTGTGTAAGTGTACATTGTGTAGTGTATAAGTATATTTGATGCATAAACGTAATGTAATTGCAAATGCAATATAATGTGCAATACGTTACATTGAAAGTAAACTGTGCTTACGGCATAAGTTACAGCAATCGAAATTATGACCATTGTACTGTAAATATATATATATATATATATATATATATATATATATATATATATGTATATATGTCTTTTGTTTGAATTATAAACGTGAACACATTCTATTGAGATTCAGCAGGTAAATTACAATACATTGCAATTGTAATTTGTGTCTAAGTATACTTGGGTAAGTGTAGGTTGTGTAGTGTGTAAGTATATTTAATGCATAAACATACTGTAATTGTAAATGCAATATAATGTGCAATACGTTACATTGAAAGTAAACTGTGCTTACGGCATAAGTTACAAATCGAAATTGTAAATTGTACTGTAAATATATATATATGTATATATGTGTTTTGTTTGAATTATAAACGTGAACACATTCTATTGAGATTTTATAGGTAAATTACAATACATGCAATTGTAATTTGTGTCCAAGTAATACGTGTAAGTGTACATTGTGTAGTGTATAAGTATATTTGATGCATAAACGTAATGTAATTGCAAATGCAATATAATGTAAAAAATTTTACATTGAAAGTAAACTGTGCTTACGGCATAAGTTACAGCAATCGAAATTATGACCATATTTATACCATAATTTTAATGTAACGTAGTCTATATTATATTTGCGATTATACCGTATTCATACAGAAAATATAGTTGCTTACGGTGTAAGCACAGTATAATTACGATTGCAATATATTGTACTTTGTATTATAATTTTGACTGATGAATGTTAATACGGTGTATTTGTATACTAAATATTTAAAATGCCTCGTTGCCACATACTACGATTAATACGTTGCAAATCTGAAAGCATGGGTTTGAGTAGACATTCTAATGCATTTTTCTAGCAATTACTGCTATCAATCGTTTGATAAGAAAGATGTGTCGAATCGGACTGAATCATTTTATGGCTAACAGAATTGAAATATCAATATTTGCAGCTATGCATCATAGATGTATAGGTGTTTTAATTTTTGGGACCGTGTGTTTGTCAGAAGTAACAAGAGAATTTTTGAAGTAATAGAGTATCAGAGTGGTTTGGTTCTTTTTCTGTACGGTTATTGGATATTTTTAGCAGATTTCAAAATTTACAAACCTCCGCCACCTCCTCCACCCCCGCCACCACCACCTCCACCACCCTTGTATCCTCCTCCACCTCCGCCGTCCCCTTTCATGAATTTCATCATCAACATCACAGTAGAGAGCATCAAAGACATTCCAGCCATCATCATTCCCTTCATCGCCATGAGACCTATTGCACAAACGAAAACATTTAATCCCACGTTAATGTTACGCACAAATTTCATTGTACCGTCAAAAGTATGTATATTTACAGCGATGGGTGTGTAGTGTTTTGGTAAAGATACGAACCCAGCAGCTTCATCTTCATCAACATAACCATCGCCATCATCATCATTTTGCATTTTCCTCCCCCACCTCCACCGCCGCCCTTGCCACCACCTTTTCCACCCCCTCCACCTCCACCGCCCTTTTTGCCCCTTCCTGTAATATAAACGTATTTAAATTTCCTTATTGCGCATTAACTATGAATGCCATTTTTCAATTATATTTGTTCTTGCCCAAGGACTTGTATTATGGGATTCCGTATTAGTCAGCCGTTGACAACAATACTTGGAATTCCACGTGCAACAAATACTTGTATTTCTCTATTAGTATATTTGGCAAATGTTACTCTATTTCCAAGTATTTGTCTGACTCACCTGCATACGTATTTCGTCAAACTAAATTTACTAAATTCCCTAAAGACAGAGACTACAATACTTGATATTCCACGTACAGTAGATACTTGTATTTCTCTATTATTATATTTGGCAAACGTTACTCTATTTCCAAGTATTTGTATGACTCACCTGCATACGTATTTCGTCAAACTAAATTTACTAAATTCCCTAAAGACAGAGACTACAATACTTGATATTCCACGTACAATAGATACTTGTATTTCTCTATTATTATGTTTGGCAAATGTTACTCTATTTCCAAGTATTTGTCTGACTCACCTGCATACATATTTCGTCAAACTAAATTTACTAAATTCCCTAAAGACAGAGACTACAATACTTGATATTCCACGTACAATAGATACTTGTATTTCTCTATTAGTATATTTGGCAAATGTTACTCTATTTTCAAGTATTTATCTGACTCACCTGCATACGTATTTCGTCAAACTAAATTTACTAAATTCCCTAAAGACAGAGACTACAATACTTGATATTCCACGTACAATAGATACTTGTATTTCTCTATTATTATATTTGGCAAACGTTACTCTATTTCCAAGTATTAGTCTGACTCACCTGCATATGTATTTCGTCAAACTAAATTAACTAAATTCCCTAAAGACAAAGACTACAATACTTGATATTCCACGTACAATAGATACTTGTATTTCCATCATCATATTATTATATTTGGCAAACGTTACTCTATTTCCAAGTATTTGTCTGACTCACCTGCATATGTATTTCGTCAAACTAAATTAACTAAATTCCCTAAAGACAAAGACTACAATACTTGATATTCCACGTACAATAGATACTTGTATTTCTCTATTATTATATTTGGCAAATGTTACTCTATTTCCAAGTATTTGTCTGACTCACCTGCATATGTATTTCGTCAAACTAAATTTACCAAATTCCCTAAAGACAGAGACTACAATACTTGATATTCCACGTACAATAGATACTTGTATTTCTCTATTATTATATTTGGCAAATGTTACTCTATTTCCAAGTATTTGTCTGACTCACCTGCATATGTATTTCGTCAAACTAAATTTACTAAATTCCCTAAAGACAGAGACTACAATACTTGATATTCCACGTACAATAGATACTTGTATTTCTCTATTATTGTATTTTGCCAATGTTACTCTATTTCCAAGTATTTGTCTGACTCACCTGCATATGTATTTCGTCAAACTAAATTTACTAAATTCCCTAAAGACAGAGACTACAATACTTGATATTCCACGTACAATAGATACTTGTATTTCTCTATTATTATATTTGGCAAACGTTACTCTATTTCCAAGTATTTGTCTGACTCACCTGCATACGTATTTCGTCAAACTAAATTTACTAAATTCCCTGAAGACAGAGACTACAATACTTGATATTCTACGTACAATAGATACTTGTATTTCTCTATTATTATATTTGGCAAACGTTACTCTATTTCCAAGTATTTGTCTGACTCACCTGCATATGTATTTCGTCAAACTAAATTAACTAAATTCCCTAAAGACAAAGACTACAATACTTGATATTCCACGTACAATAGATACTTGTATTTCTGTATTATTATATTTGGCAAATGTTACTCTATTTCCAAGTATTTGTCTGACTCACCTGCATATGTATTTCGTCAAACTAAATTAACTAAATTCCCTAAAGACGAAGACTACAATACTTGATATTCCACGTACAATAGATACTTGTATTTCTCTATTATTATATTTGGCAAACGTTACTCTATTTCCAAGTATGTGTCTGACTCACCTGCATACATATTTCGTCAAACTAAATTTACTAAATTCCCTAAAGACAGAGACTACAATACTTGATATTCCCCGTACAATAGATACTTGTATTTCTCTATTATTATATTTGGCAAACGTTACTCTATTTCCAAGTATTTGTCTGACTCACCTGCATACATATTTCGTCAACCTAAATTAACTAAATTCCCTAAAGACAAACACTACAATACTTGATATTCCACGTACAATAGATACTTGTATTTCTCTATTATTATATTTGGCAAACGTTACTCTATTTCCAAGTATTTGTCTGACTCACCTGCATATGTATTTCGTCAAACTAAATTAACTAAATTCCCTAAAGACAAAGACTACAATACTTGACATTCCACGTACAATAGATACTTGTATTTCTCCATTATTATATTTGGCAAATGTTACTCTATTTCCAAGTATTTGTCTGACTCACCTGCATATGTATTTCGTCAAACTAAATTAACTAAATTCCCTAAAGACAGAGACTACAATACTTGATATTCCACGTACAATAGATACTTGTATTTCTCTATTATTATATTTGGCAAACGTTACTCTATTTCCAAGTATTTGTCTGACTCACCTGCATAAGTATTTCGTCAAACTAAATTAACTAAATTCCCTAAAGACAGAGACTACAATACTTGATATTCCACGTACAATAGATACTTGTATTTCTCTATTATTATATTTGGCAAATGTTACTCTATTTCCAAGTATTTATCTGACTCACCTGCATACGTATTTCGTCAAACTAAATTAACTAAATTCCCTAAAGACAAAGACTACAATACTTGATATTCCACGTACAATAGATACTTGTATTTCTCTATTATTATATTTGGCAAACGTTACTCTATTTCCAAGTATTTGTCTGACTCACCTGCATACATATTTCGTCAAACTAAATTAACTAAATTCCCTAAAGACAGAGACTACAATACTTGATATTCCACGTACAATAGATACTTGTATTTCTCTATTATTATATTTGGCAAACGTTACTCTATTTCCGAGTATTTGTTTGACTCACCTGCATACGTATTTCGTCAAACTAAATTTACCAAATTCCCTAAAGACAGAGACGCTTCGACAAACATTTACGTACCTTCCACAGCCATTTAATTTAAGACTCCTACTCATAAAACCCCCATTATTTTCTGCACTCCCCCGCAAACGCATTTAATCGAGTTACCTCTCTCAAACTGGCCAACCACAAAGACGCTCTCGCAAAAATTCACGCACCTTCCACCACAGCCGTCTCATTTTCATCGAACATCACGTCAATCTGATTCTTCTCCCGCTTTCCATTCCACCGCGGCAACGTGATCCTCAGGACGAACGTATCGAAGAAATCGTCCACACTCCTCTGTATACTCTCCGTGTCATTTTCCGTTCTTCCGCTGCGCGTCCGCGTCTTCACCAACTTAACGTCATTGCCCAGCAACGTGATCTCACGCAACTCGCCGATCGCCTCCAGATATCGGCGAAAGCGTTTCTTCGCGCACGTCAAACTGAAGTCGCCGAAGCAGCGAC
This sequence comes from Cryptocheilus praepositus, assembly GCA_033815515.1. NCBI lineage: Eukaryota > Metazoa > Arthropoda > Insecta > Hymenoptera > Pompilidae > Cryptocheilus > Cryptocheilus praepositus. The sequence goes on along the minus strand of JAWWQZ010000040.1, from coordinate 1,143,252 downwards.
CGATGTCTTTCATTGGAAACTGCGGAAAGTGATCGTCGATCACCGTGCCGTTGGCTCTCAACGTCAACGGCACCACTCTGACGTCGACGCGCACACCGTTTCGTCGAAATTCGAGAATCTGCCTTCCGATCGCAGCGGACAACGCGTAAGGCCTGACAAGCGTGCGATTTTGCGCACTTTCGCGTGCCAGCCCATTCTCGATCGCGCTCGCACCGATTGTCGCCACAAAAATGCACAGCAGCGTCAACATATGGAAATGTTCAGATGGCGGCCTCAACATTTGTTGACGCGCAGGCACAGTCGCATGTGTTGCACGGTTAACAAGATTTTTCCTACGAAATGGATAACTTCGGCGCGTGTGATGCCACACACGTGTGGAGAGTGGACGAAAAATGTCGGTAGCGAGTGAGATTAAAAAAGGCTTTATACGCGTTTTTATTGAAAACTGTCGAAGTTTCGCAACGGCGACTGAATGATCGTCGGACGGGGCGTCGAATAGTTTATATAGATGGGAGATTTATGTCAGCCCGCGAGATTTTTTCGGCGACTCGTCACGATTGTCATTAGCCAGCGCCGCGACGAATACTATAATGATAAACTTGGCGGTTTCTGCGGCCGATTCGGCATCCATTTGACTTCTATTCGGCTTCCATTCGACTGTCCGTTTGACATCGACACTGGCGGTCGCACATGTTGCGCCGTGACGGAACTGAGCTGGAATACGGAACGGCGATCAGCAGGTTCCGCCATTTGTGTCGATTGAGATACCCAGGTCTTTGGCATTGTTTAACGCGTTAACGCGAAACGTGTCAGTGTTACGTGTACTACATTACTTTCCTCATGTACGTTGTGAAATAAATCCTCAGAAAAGTGGTATGCATTTTTACGGGGTTGTGGCATGCATGTACAGATAAATACGTATAATGCAAATGATCGGTATGCAATTATAAATATCGCGATGGTGGAATTTATTAAATGTAATTGTGCCATATGTACTTTTTTAATTTCAAATTGCACAGGCATACATTATTACTATGGTTGGGCTACAGTATATCGGTATGAAGGTACGAATATTGCGATGATGACATTTATTAAATGTAATCGTGTCACAGGTAGTTTTGTAATTTTAAAGTGTATAGATATAAATTGGGATTATTTAACATGTTAACGCGAAACGTGTCAGTGTTACGTGTACTACACTACTTTCCTCATGTACGAGGGCAGTCCGATAAGTACTTAGCCTACAAAAGAAAAACGAAAATTTTGGAAAATTTACGATTTATTTTTCAACATAGTCTCTTTTTAACTCGATACACTTGATACAGCGATGCTCCAACTTCCTCAACCCGTCTGAAAAATACGTTTTCTGGAAATCTGATATAAATTGGCATTGCCTCCGTGGCGGTGATAACCTCCTCATTCGACTCAAATTTCCGTCCAGCGAGTCACTTTTTTGTGGCAAGTTTGGGAAGAAAATAAGTCACACGGGGCCAAATTATGGAGAATACGGTGGATGGGGCAAATGTAATTGTTCGTATATGCTTTTTTAATTTCAATTCAACCAATTTGGCTGTAGCTTGGGCAGAATATTGCGTGTGATGACGGTGCGTTATCGTGGTGAATAAATTGAGATTTTTTGTTAACGCCAAATGGGGCCGTTTTTTTTCCTTAATTCGGCGTCGAATCGGCTCAATAGTTCGGCATGCATGTACAGATAAATACGTGTGACTGTTTTGCCCTTCTCCAGGTAGTCTATGTAGATCACACCTTGTGAATCCCAGAAAACGGTGGCCATCACCTTTCCGGCCGATAGGACAGTCTTCGCCTTCTTCGGAGCACATTCGCCGGGCGCAGTCCACTGTTTCGACTGTCCCTTGGTCTCTGGTGTGTACCAGTGGATCCACGTTTCGTCGACAGTCACAAAACGACGTAGCAACTCTTTCGGATTGCCCTTAAACTGGGTCAAACACTGCTCTGAAGTGGTCTCACGGATGCGCTTGTTATCCGGAGTGAGCAAACGCGGCACCCATCGAGCAGAAGGCTTTCTCATGCCCAATATTTCATGCAGGATATGCCCAGATTTCATCGCTGGATCAAGAGTATCGAGTTGAAAGGAGATGATGTTGAAAAATAAATCGTCAATTTTCCAAAATTTTCGTTTTTCTTTTGTAGGCTAAGTACTTATCGGACTGCCCTCGGATGTTGCCAAACAAATCCTCAGAAAAGTGGCATGCATTATTACGGGGTTGTGGCACGCATGTACAGATAAATACGTGTAATGCAAATGATCGGTATGCAATTACAAATATCGCGATGGTGGAATTTATTAAATGTAATCGTGCCATATGTACTTTTTTAATTTCAAATTGTACAGGTATACATTATTACTAGAATTGTGCTAAAGTACATCGGTATGAAGGTACGAATATTACGATGATGACGTTTATTAAATGTAATCGTGTCGCAGGTAGTTTTGTAATTTTAAAGAGTATAGATATAAATTGGCATTGTTTAATACGTTAACGCGAAACGTGTTAGTGTTACGCGTACTACATTATTTTCGTGGTGTACGGTGTGGAATCAATCTTGAGTAAAATGACATGCATTATTACGAGGTTGTGGTACAGTACGCCGGAATTGCCTGTGGGTCGCTTGCAAGGACAAATACGCGTAATGAGAATGATTGATATGCAGTTATGAATATTGTGTTGATGAAATTTGTTAAACGCAATTGTGTCATAAGTAGTTTTGCAATTTCGGACTGTTTAGTTAAGAATTAGTATTGCTAATCGTGTGCACGCGAAGCGTATTAGTGTTGTGAGTGCTACATAATTTTTGTGGTACTGCGATATGTTTATTCTATTACACAATTTTTGTAGGAGGTTGCCACCAAGTTTTTCATGTTTTCTTAAGACTTCCGGTACTATTTTTAATAACAAGAAGGGGATGTTGTTCAAAAGAATTAGATTTAGTCCCCCATCTTGGGGTTCCTTCTGATATTTTCCATATATTTTTGGCCACATCCCGAAAGCTATTTCGAATATTTGAGTGCGGATATCATTTTTCTCACCCTGTCCGCGCCCTTCTTGAATAGCCAAAAGGTTGAATCGATTTGATCGATTTCAGTTGGTGGTTGTTAAAGAACCCGTGTTTTTCTTATGTTTTCCTCGATTTCGGGACTTATTTTTTGTCATATCTCGAAAACTATTTCAAATTTTTCAGTGCGGTTACGATTTTTCTAAGTCTCTTTGTATCCCTTTTCATCTGGCACAATTACAAGTCGATCGGTAGAGCTTTAATTTTTGACCCCGTTTTCAGGCTCGTTTTTCACGATTTTTCCACACATTTTTGACGATATCTCCGGAACTATTGCGAATTTCGGGGTGCGCCTTGCATTTTTCCGAGTCATTTTCGACCCCCTTTGATATGTTCAAAGGGCACTCAAATCGGTGACCCATCATTTTTTCGCAAAAATGGCAAGCGGTATACCTAAAGATTTTCGCGACTTCTTCAAGGCGCTGTCACGGATGAACTAGCGGTCGAAACCTATAACTAATATAGGTTTTCTTAAAGCTCTTTGGACGCACTTTCACGTGGGACTAATCGCGATCGGCAATTTTGAAAAAAATTTTTTTGCCCTTTCTTAAAGTCGTCATATCTCGGAAACTATGAAGAGTTCAGCGCTCGGAAAGTGGTCTATCTTCAGGGCAAAATACCCTCTATTGAAGTGTATCGGTCCGAATCAGAAAAAAAATTTGACATATTTCGCCTATTGTCGTGTATTTTCAACTTATTTTTCTTATTTTTTTCTCTATTTTTGCTTATAACTCGTGAACTATTGCAAATTTTTGGATCCGGTTTAAATTTTTTGAACGTTTGTCGACCCTATTTGATTTCAAATAGGTGAGTAAGTCAAATAATTTACTGTCAGTTGGTAGTTGTTAAAAAACCCGTGTTTTTCTTATGTTTTCCTCGATTTTTCAATCTATTTTTTGTCATATCTCGGGAACTATTTCGAATTTTTCAACGCGGTTGCGATTTTTCCAAGTCTCTTTATACCCCTTTTCATCTGGCACAATTACAAGTCGGTCGGTAGAGTTTTAATTTTTGACCCCGTTTTCAAGCTCGTTTTTCACGATTTTTCCACACATTTTTGGCGATATCTCCGGAACTATTGCGAATTTCGGGGTGCGCCTTGCATTTTTCCGAGTTATTTTTCACCCCCTTTGATATACTAAAAGGACAATCAAATCGGTGACTCATAATTTTTTCGTAAAAATGGCAACCTTAAGATTTTCTCAATTTCTTCAAGGCCCCGTCCCGTCTATACTAGTGAACAAAACCTATAAGTAATATAGGTTTTCTTAAAGCTCTTTGGACGTACTTTCACGTGAGATTAATCGCAATAAAGAATTTTGAAAAAAAAATTTTTTCGCTTTCTTAAAATCGTCGTATTTCCGAAACTGTGAAGAGTTCAGCGCGCGGAAAGTAGTCCATCTTCAGGGCAAATTACCCTCTATCAAATGGTATCGGTCAGAAACGAAAAAAATATTTGACATTTTTCACCTATTTTGGCGTATTTTCCGCTTATTTTTCTTATATTTTCTCTTTATATTTGCTTATAACTCGTGAACTATTGCGAATTTTGGGACATGGTTTGAATTTTTTCGATTCTCTGACGATCCTCTTTCGTTTCATATAGGTGAGCAAGTCAAAAGATTTACTTTCAGTTGGTGATTTTTAAAAAACTCGTGTTTTCTTATGTTTTCCTCGATTTTTCGACCTATTTCTTGTCATATCTCGGAAACTATTTAAAATTTTTCAGTGCGGTTACGATTTTTATAAGTCTTTTTGTACCCTTTTTCATCTGGCATAATTACAATTCGATCGGTAGAGCTTTAATTTTTGACCCCGTTTTCAGGCTCGTTTTTCACGATTTTTCCACACATTTTTGACCATATCTCCGGAACTATTGCGAATTTTGGGGTGCGCCTTGCATTTTTCCGAGTCATTTTCGACCCTCTTTGATATGTTAAGAGAGCAATCAAATCGGTGACCCATCATTTTTTGGCAAAAATGGCAAGGGCAACCTTAAGATTTTCGCGATTTCTTCAAGGCCCCGTCCCGTCTAAACTAGTGAACGAAACCTATAAGTAATATAGGTTTTCTTAAAGCTCTTTGGACGCACTTTCACGTGGGATTAATCGCAATCAAGAACTTTGAAAAAAATTTTTTTGCCCTTTCTTAAAATTGTCATATCTCCGAAACTATGAAGAGTTCAGCGCTCGGAAAGTGGTCTATCTTCAGGGCAAATTACTCTCTATCAAATGGTATCGGTCCGAATAAAAAAAAAATTTGACATTTTTCGCCTATTTTCGGCTATTTTCGCGGATTTTCGGCTGATTTTTCGTCATTATTCCATTTACTTTTGTTCTTGATACTGGAACAGTTGCGAATTTTGGGTTTCGGTTTGTGGTTCTTCGAGTCTCTTCCGATCCTTTTTCTTTATATGGTGGCAAAAGTAGAATTATTGACACTGAATTGGTGTTCGTAGAGAATGTTGGTTTCTTTTCTTCCTTTTTCCATTTTTTTTTAATCTCTTTTAAGTCATGTCTTGGTAACTATTTCGAATTTTTAAGTGCGGCTTACATTTTTCTGAGTTTGTTTGCACCCTTTTTGAATAGCTGGAAAGCTGAATGGATTTAACAACACTTTTCATATGGGGATTGTGTTTCCCAATCTGCTGTATCGAAGCTTGTACGGACTCCTAATCAGACCGATTTCAGTTTACTTCTTATGGAAGACTACCGCTATTTCTTTACGATGTATAAGTAACCTTAATGAAAACTCGACATGATTTTTGTTGTTTTATAAATAATAACATTCTACAATATAACTTATCATACGTCTCAGTCGCTAATAATAATACTCACTTCAAGCTACTTTCTCCGAAGTCGCATAGTTCTCATCTGATACATGTTCTCATACCACATTATGGTCCAAAAATATCTCATCCCATAATTTAGCATCAGCTATCCTTTACATACAATATGTGGCACACTTTCATATTAAGCGTATATCTGATCCGTAAAGTTGTTTCTAGGAAAATAAATAACCATTTTCCATGACATCCAACATATATAAAACCGATAGAAGATTGTGTCTTAAAAATCACAAGATATTATAGATAGTGTAGAAAATCTGCGCCTATCGGATGGCAACTCTTTCATCACGCAGGTGTTAGTTTCAGCTGTCAGCATACTTCTGGGCGATGTGAAAGGAAACATTCACCGACATTGATGAGCGGGAGAGATCTTTGTCGGTACAAAAATTCGCGGCACACTAGAAACGATGAAAAGTCGATTAGGTCTGCACGTCCGATTATAAACGGCGCGTAGATCATCGCCGTCATTTTTTTGCGTTGTTTTTCGACGGTTGTTCCAGATTTGCGACATTGAAATACTTACGAATGGCGGTCGGATAGACTTTCACGAGTGATACACTTCTCTATAGGATTGGCTTAACAGTAGTAACTAGGCGTGGGAATTTTAATTGTCCAGTTTACGTTTCTGTTTTTGTACTTAGTAGCTTTCTCATATTTGATGTTGGTGAATTTCGCAAGCGCAAGTGTAGGCAATTTAAACTTTTGGATCGCATATTTTGCTATCTTGAGTATTGAGATCTTCAATCATACTACATCGAAATTTGATTAGCTTAATTTGAAGTAGCTTTCTCATATTTGATGTTGGTGAATTTCGCAAGCACAAGTGTAGGTAACTTCAAGTTTTCGATTGCAAATTTTGCTATCTTGAGTATTGGGATCTTCAATCATACTACATCGAAATTTGATTAGCTTAATTTGAAGTAGCTTTCTCATATTTGATGTTGGTGAATTTCGCAAGCACAAGTGTAGGTAATTTAAACTTTTGGATCGCATATTTTGCTATCTTGAGTACTGAGATCTTCAATCATACTACATCGAAATTTGATTAGCTTAATTTGAAGTAGCTTTCTCATATTTGATGTTGGTGAATTTCGCAAGCACAAGTGTAGGTAATTTAAACTTTTGGATCGCATATTTTGCTATCTTGAGTATTGAGATCTTCAATCATACTACATCGAAATTTGATTAGCTTTAATTTAAAGTAGCTTTCTCATATTTGATGTTGGTGAATTTCGCAAGCACAAGTGTAGGTAATTTAAACTTTTGGATCGCATATTTTGCTATCTTGAGTATTGAGATCTTCAATCATACTACATCGAAATTTGATTAGCTTAATTTGAAGTAGCTTTCTCATATTTGATGTTGGTGAATTTCGCAAGCACAAGTGTAGGTAATTTAAACTTTTCGATTGCAAATTTTGCTATCTTGAGTATTGGGATCTTCAATCATACTACATTGAAATTTGATTAGCTTAATTTGAAGTAGCTTTCTCATATTTGATGTTGGTGAATTTCGCAAGCACAAGTGTAGGTAATTTAAACTTTTGGATCGCATATTTTGCTATCTTGAGTATTGAGATCTTCAATCATACTACATCGAAATTTGATTAGCTTAATTTGAAGTAGCTTTCTCATATTTGATGTTGGTGAATTTCGCAAGCACAAGTGTAGGTAATTTAAACTTTTGGATCGCATATTTTGCTATCTTGAGTATTGAGATCTTCAATCATACTACATCGAAATTTGATTAGCTTAATTTGAAGTAGCTTTCTCATATTTGATGTTGGTGAATTTCGCAAGCACAAGTGTAGGTAATTTAAACTTTTGGATCGCATATTTTGCTATCTTGAGTATTGAGATCTTCAATCATACTACATCGAAATTTGATTAGCTTAATTTGAAGTAGCTTTCTCATATTTGATGTTGGTGAATTTCGCAAGCGCAAGTGTAGGTAACTTAAACTTTTCGATAGCAAATTTTGCTATCTTGAGTATTGAGATCTTCAATCATACTACATCGAAATTTGATTAGCTTAATTTGAAGTAGCTTTCTCATATTTGATGTTGGTGAATTTCGCAAGCACAAGTGTAGGTAATTTAAACTTTTGGATCGCATATTTTGCTATCTTGAGTATTGAGATCTTCAATCATACTACATCGAAATTTGATTAGCTTAATTTGAAGTAGCTTTCTCATATTTGATGTTGGTGAATTTCGCAAGCACAAGTGTAGGTAACTTCAACTTTTCGATTGCAAATTTTGCTATCTTGAGTATTGAGATCTTCAATCATACTACATCGAAATTTGATTAGCTTAATTTGAAGTAGCTTTCTCATATTTGATGTTGGTGAATTTCGCAAGCACAAGTGTAGGTAATTTAAACTTTTGGATCGCATATTTTGCTATCTTGAGTATTGAGATCTTCAATCATACTACATCGAAATTTGATTAGCTTAATTTGAAGTAGCTTTCTCATATTTGATGTTGGTGAATTTCGCAAGCGCAAGTGTAGGTAATTTAAACTTTTGGATCGCATATTTTGCTATCTTGAGTATTGAGATCTTCAATCATACTACATCGAAATTTGATTAGCTTAATTTGAAGTAGCTTTCTCATATTTGATGTTGGTGAATTTCGCAAGCACAAGTGTAGGTAATTTAAACTTTTGGATCGCATATTTTGCTATCTTGAGTATTGAGATCTTCAATCATACTACATCGAAATTTGATTAGCTTAATTTGAAGTAGCTTTCTCATATTTGATGTTGGTGAATTTCGCAAGCACAAGTGTAGGTAATTTAAACTTTTGGATCGCATATTTTGCTATCTTGAGTATTGAGATCTTCAATCATACTACATCGAAATTTGATTAGCTTAATTTGAAGTAGCTTTCTCATATTTGATGTTGGTGAATTTCGCAAGCACAAGTGTAGGTAATTTAAACTTTTGCATCGCATATTTTGCTATCTTGAGTATTGAGATCTTCAATCATACTACATCGAAATTTGATTAGCTTAATTTGAAGTAGCTTTCTCATATTTGATGTTGGTGAATTTCGCAAACACAAGTGTAGGTAACTTCAACTTTTGGATCGCATATTTTGCTATCTTGAGTATTGAGATCTTCAATCATACTACATCGAAATTTGATTAGCTCAATTTGAAGTAGCTTTCTCATATTTGATGTTGGTGAATTTCGCAAGCGCAAGTGTAGGTAATTTAAACTTTTGGATCGCATATTTTGCTATCTTGAGTATTGAGATCTTCAATCATACTACATCGAAATTTGATTAGCTTAATTTGAAGTAGCTTTCTCATATTTGATGTTGGTGAATTACGCAAGCACAAGTGTAGGTAATTTAAACTTTTGCATCGCATATTTTGCTACCTTGAGTATTGAGATCTTCAATCATACTACATCGAAATTTGATTAGCTTAATTTGAAATAGCTTTCTCATATTTGATGTTAGTGAATTTCGCAAGCACAAGTGTAGGTAATTTAAACTTTTGGATCGCATATTTTGCTATCTTGAGTATTGAGATCTTCAATCATACTACATCGAAATTTGATTAGCTTAATTTGAAGTAGCTTTCTCATATTTGATGTTGGTGAATTTCGCAAGCGCAAGTGTAGGTAATTTAAACTTTTGGATTGCAAATTTTGCTATCTTGAGTATTGTGATCTTCAATCATACTACATCGAAATTTGATTAGCTTAATTTGAAGTAGCTTTCTCATATTTGATGTTGGTGAATTTTCGCAAGCACAAGTGTAGGTAATTTAAACTTTTGGATCGCATATTTTGCTGTCTTGAGTATTGAGATCTTCAATCATACTACATCGAAATTTGATTAGCTTAATTTGAAGTAGCTTTCTCATATTTGATGTTGGTGAATTTCGCAAGCACAAGTGTAGGTAATTTAAACTTTTGGATCGCATATTTTGCTATCTTGAGTATTGAGATCTTCAATCATACTGCATCGAAATTTGATTAGCTTAATTTGAAGTAGCTTTCTCATATTTGATGTTGGTGAATTTCGCAAGCACAAGTGTAGGTAATTTAAACTTTTGGATCGCATATTTCGCTATCTTGAGTATTGAGATCTTCAATCATAGTACAACGAAATTTGATTAGCTTAATTTGAAGTAGCTTTCTCATATTTGATGTTGGTGAATTTCGCAAGCACAAGTGTAGGTAATTTAAACTTTTGGATCGCATATTTTGCTATCTTGAGTATTGAGATCTTCAATCATACTACATCGAAATTTGATTAGCTTAATTTGAAGTAGTTTTCTCATATTTGATGTTGGTGAATTTCGCAAGCACAAGTGTAGGTAATTTAAACTTTTGGATCGCATATTTTGCTATCTTGAGTATTGAGATCTTCAATCATACTACATCGAAATTTGATTAGCTTAATTTGAAGTAGCTTTCTCATATTTGATGTTGGTGAATTTCGCAAGCACAAGTGTAGGTAATTTAAACTTTTGGATCGCATATTTTGCTATCTTGAGTATTGAGATCTTCAATCATACTACATCGAAATTTGATTAGCTTAATTTGAAGTAGCTTTCTCATATTTGATGTTGGTGAATTTCGCAAGCACAAGTGTAGGTAACTTCAACTTTTCGATTGCATATTTTGCTATCTTGAGTATTGTGATCTTCAATCATACTACATCGAAATTTGATTAGCTTAATTTGAAGTAGCTTTCTCATATTTGATGTTGGTGAATTTCGCAAGCACAAGTGTAGGTAATTTAAACTTTTGGATCGCATATTTTGCTATCTTGAGTATTGAGATCTTCAATCATACTACATCGAAATTTGATTAGCTTAATTTGAAGTAGCTTTTTCATATTTGATGTTGGTGAATTTCACAAGCACGAGTGTAGGTAACTTCAACTTTTCGATTGCAAATTTTGCTATCTTGAGTATTGGGATCTTCAATCATACTACATTGAAATTTGATAATCTTCAATTTTGTTACGTCCGACTCTGCGATCTTCGATTTCATTCCCTTCATATTAGCCAATCACAATTTGTGTTTTCTAATTTTGCAATCATCGATTCCACCGTCTTTAAATTATAAATCTATAAATTCCTAATTTAACGTTATTATCGGTATTATTAACTTTCGTTTCACCGCGTCAAATGTTGCAACCGTCAAATACTACGATTCACTGACTTACTTCCTTAAATTCACTAAAAATTCTCCCGCCGTTCCCGGGCCATACGTCACCACATCCATGACTGAAATCGTGGAAGAGGTAAAGGATGTAAAAGAACAGATCTTCCTACAAACGTCGTTTATTAAGAATTTACAAATGTGAAATAAATAAATGAAGACAAGGGGTTCATGTACAAACGATGAGCGGACGGCCGCGTCGTCTGGGACGCGGAACATATCGTCCCAGCCGAATAAATAATCATAAGTGCCTACGAATAATCAGTAACGGTGTAAGAACGATCGCAATGGTGGAGGATGCGAGATGGTAGGAGAGATAAAAGTGGAGAATCGTGTCGTGGATGGGCGACAGACCGTGGAAAAGATCGGACAGGATGTTGTTGGGCGCGAACGATGAATGTGTGGCAAGAAAAGAAAACTGACGGACGGAAACACCGTGGAAGAGTCCAGCGGAGACAGTAAAGAAAACGAACGAGTCGAGATGTCGCGAGAAAAGTGATGAAGATCGGAGATAGAGAGTGAGATGAGCGCAGATGGAGATGAGAAGGCGGGAGAGATGAGAAATAAGTCGAGCTGAGCTGAGAGTGTGAGAGATGAGGGTGACGAAGTCGGTTGAGTAGAAATCGTGAAAGGTGATGAATGAGGCTGAGTCATGATTTGAGGGGAAACCGTGGAAGATGTCGAGAGAAATTGAATAGATAGTGTGGAGAATGAAGAGCGACGAAGTGGCGTGAGTTGGGTAGAAACGATGGAAAATGAAGAGTGGCGCGATTATGATTGAAAAGATGAAAAGTATGTCCAAGGCCGGAGGAGAAACAGAACAGTCAAGGGCGGCGCCATTTGTAATTAGGCAGCAAAAATATAGAATATCTCCGGGTCCTTGTGGTAATAGCGAACAGCGAAGGGTGGCGCCATTGGCAATTAAGCAGGCATGAACGATGCAGATACTTCCGAGTAGTAATAGCGAAGCATAAAAAACGGCGTCATTTCAATTAAACAGGCGTCAAAGATAAAATATTTCCGAGTCACAAATACTTCCGGTTCCTAACTAGCAATAGCCAAGAGTAAAAAACGACATTATTTTTTCAGTTAAACAGGAGTCAAAAATAAAATATTTCCGAGTCGCAAATACTTCCGGTTCCTAACTAGCAATAGCCAAGACTCAAAAACGACATTATTTCAATTAAACAGGAGTCAAAAATAAAATATTTCCGAGTCGCAAATACTTCCGGTTCTTAACTAGTAATAGCCAAGAGTCAAAAGCGGCGGCTTCAATTGCACAGGCACGAAAACTACAGAATACTTGCGGGCATTACGTAGTAATAGCGAAGCGTCAACTGCTGCGCCATTTGCATTTAAACAAACCGTCTCATCACGCGTTCAATAACGTAAACCCTGGTGCCATCTGCAGTACCCCAAATCCTCGATCGCCGCCACACGGTGCACCAAACATCAAAAACCCATGGCGCATAATGCAAATAAAAGGAAGAAAACTGTCGCCACACCGTCTGCACCGTCATCCGCCGAACCACCGTCGACCCTTAACACGTTGACTGCCGTGCGTATTTTGCCGTATTAGAACGGCGATGCTATGAAATGCTACAGCGTTTGACTGATTTATGCAAAATGTAAATAATGTGCAAGTATTGGAGACCAAAGAATCGCATCACTATTCTAACAATAACTGCATTTATAAAATAATTATTACTACCCATTGCGAATATTTTGGATCTTCAGTAAAATCTCTTGTGCCGGTCACCGGTGACCCCCACGGCAGCCAACGTGTTAAACTGACGCAAACTGACGCCACCCAGCGTCCCGTTCCGAAGTTTCGCGACAAAACATCAAGAGCATAGAAGTGCCAAGCTACAACGTGCCTCAAACGAACTCATTTTTGCTCAGCCGCAACGTGGCGACGTGTCGATGATCGTGACCAAGGAAAAGGACAGAACGTCTGTGTGTCGTGAGGTAGTGCTTCTAGTTTTCGTGGAGGAGTCATGCGCAGGTACCCGGGCCGTGTGACGATGCGTGGGCGTGCGGAACGTTGTGTTCCGAGCCTGACCGAATGGTGGATCAATTCTGCCGGAGGATCGATCGGCGATCTCGCGCGTTGCCGTATTTAAGAACGGCTTGCTGGACTGCCTCGTGCGCGACGTCCAACGATCTTCCGTAGCCCGAATGTCCATAGCCGTGGCCGTGGTGCTCCTCGGAACTGTGAGTGTGCGAACTAGAGTACACTGGCTTGCTGACGATCTCGTAAGTGGTCTTCTTCTCGCCGCCGCCCGCCAGAGACTTGAGCCCGACGATGGCCGACAGCATCAGGGCCATCAGACCCGTCATTAGGGCCTTGCCGGCCAACATCGCCAGCGCACCGAAACCCATCGCGCCGATCGTGCCCTTCATCATCAGCAGACCGGCCATCAGGCCGCCATAGCCGCCCTTGTCCTTCTTACGACCTGTTAAAAGAGGAATGTTAGCTTGCGGGAGATTCGGTCATTCGGTAAAGAAAGATTTATAACTCTAAATTTATGGTATTCGGAATTTCGGGAATTCTCACTTTATGGGATTCTGGAATTCTGAAAGGTATTCTGGATTTCTGAATTTTTGGGATTTTTAATTTCTAGGATTCTGGAATTTTGAAAGAAATTCTGGATTTCTGAATTTCTGGAATTTTCATTTTCTGGGATTCTGCAATCCTGAAAGGAATTCTGGATTTCTGAATTTCGGGAATTCTCAAAGTCTGGAAGGTCATCCGGATTCTAGAAATCTGAAAGCAATTCTGGAATTCTGAATTTCTGGGATTTTCACTTTCTGGGATTCGGGAATTCTCAAAATGGGGACGGTTAACCGGATTCTGGAATTCTGAAAACAATTCTGGATTTCTGAGTTTCTGAAATTTTCACTTTCTGGGATTCTGGAATTCTGAAAGGTATTCTGGATTTCTGAATTTCTGGGATTTTTAATTTCTAGGATTCTGGAATTTTGAAAGAAATTCTGGATTTCTGAGTTTCTGGAATTTTCATTTTCTGGGATTCTGCAATCCTGAAAGGAATTCTGGATTTCTGAATTTCGGGAATTCTCAAAGTCTGGAAGGTCATCCGGATTCTAGAAATCTGAAAGCAATTCTGGAATTCTGAATTTCTGGGATTTTTTCACTTTCTGGGATTCGGATTCTGAATTCTCAAAATGGGGCGGTTAACCAGATTTTGGAATTCTGAAAACAATTCTGGATTTCTGAGTTTCTGAAATTTTCACTTTCTGGGATTCTGGAATTCTGAAAGGAATTCTGGATTTCTGAATTTCGGGAGTTCTCAAAATGGGGAAGGTCATCCGAATTCTGAAATTCTGAAAGCAATTCTGGATTTCTAAATTTATGGAATTTTCACTTTCTGGGATTCTGGAATTCTGAAAGAAATTCTGGATTTCTGAATTTCTAGAATTTTCACTGTCTGGGATTCTGGAATTCTGAAAGAAATTCTGGATATCTGAATTTCGGGAATTTTCAAAATCGGGAAAGTAATCCGGATTCTGACAGAATTCAGGTGAAAACTGCGGTGGAAGATGATATACTGGGTTTCAATGAGAATTTGATGCTTTAGGGATTACTGTTTGACCACTTCTTTTAATAAAAGTGGTGTGGCTTGGAGATGAATGACAGATGGAAGATTATAGAAAATAGTGTACTAAAAATAGAGTAAATAAGATATTAGTAGAAGAGGTAATATTAGCTGGGATAATTCATTTTTGGACGATTAAAGACGGTATGGGTTTTAACCGGATAATTGATAGCAGGATTTGGCGTGATAATGACATTTGTAGTCAATTAAAACAGGGAAGTAGGGCAGATGAAAAATTTAAGAAAGTTTAGAAATCAATTGAAAAATTAAACAGCATAAGAGAAACATTACTGCTATAAGAAATTATTAATTGGAAATAATGCTATGATAAACAGTAATATCTGAATGACAGCAGTATACTACAACCACATGTTAGAGATAAAAGTGATAAATGGCCAATAATTTTGTCTTACTGTTTTTGACGTTATTAACATGACAATCACTTATTTGTTACTCCTGTCAACGTATTCCGTAATTTCGGATATTTTTACCTTCAGAATTTTCTAATTAAACAAATTTCTTTGCAAAGGTTTCTATATTAGCACACCTAATTTTAAAACTATACTGCATATTATAGCTTCCTGACAAACATTACCGCTACCCACAGAAAAACCCGTCTCACCCATTAGGTCCAATGCGCACATATCTTACTTGAAAAAATTACTACATAAACACAAAACGTAAAAGATACCATAGAACCGGTAAAACCCGTCCAATTGTGACATTAACAAATAAAACATCGGCAAAACGCAGAAGAACATTTTCCACAAAGAATTCACAACTACTTCCACGATCAATAGAACTCGTAATATCTACGTGCGGACGCTAATATCAGCAAAATTCATTCTACAATCTGCAGACTGCACTTTCCCGCAATTTCACCAGCTTAACAATATTTATATCTTCCCCAGACTCACCAGTCTCCACATTCTGCCCTCCGGTCAATCCAAGCTGAGCGAGCGCCTCCTCATTGAAGCTCCGCGCCGCCTCAAAAGTCTTGGGATCGAAGAGCTTGATCGAAATCGAGTGACTATTCAGGTAGCTTCCGACCTTGTGCACGAGGTACGCGTCTAACCGCTTCTCGACGTCGTTCGGAAAGTCTCTGGCCAGGTTCGCGACGACTTCCGACGCGGGCGGGTCCCCGGAGATGTTTTCCTTGACAACTGAGACTCCCGGCAGGATGCCGATGTCCTCCTGCTCAGACAACCGGTCCAGGAACGACACCATGTCAAGCTTGAGGCACGTGGCACTGTAGGACTTGCCGCAATCTTTGCTCAGCGTCGACGACAAACTCTCCGGCGACTCCTCGACCATTTGCCTCGACGTTCGTCTTTCGATCTCGCCGTTGACTGCCGCAACCGCGAGCATCGCCAGAAGGAGTCCATAAAAACGCTTCATCTCTCGGCCTGACGCTGCTCGATACTCTGCTATTGACTTTGACGGCGTCCGAAAAAGCTCGAGGTTGACGCGGAAACGCTGTCCGATAGTTTCGGGTCTGCGGCTGACCGGCTAGGCTCGATTGTCGGGAGACTCGTCGGCCAGTCCAGTGTCTGACGTGCGCTGGCGGAGGATAAAGGATCGGCGAGGCTGACGGACGCGTACCGTGCACTGGAAATACCATGCGATAGTTGCAGTATATATAGAGCGAGTCACCTGCTGGGCAAGTCCTTTTTCCTTTTTGCCTTTCGGCCCGTTCCATACATTCTCCGAGAGACGGCGACGGACTCTCTTCTTTCGCGGACGTCGAACAGGAGGAGAACACGGTCCCTCTCTCGCGATCAACGCGGCGAGAGGGAGCGTCAAATAGAGCGGAGAATCCGAATCGCAGTCGAATTCCGTGGAAAAAAGAGCCCAAGCAGACGACGGCTTAGGCGAATGAGAGCGAAGGCCGGTGGATTCATGGCACGGCGGGGTGAATTTTATTGGCTTTTCGGCTCATTTTAATGGGCGCTAGATCATTTGGTGGTATCGATCGTTACGTCGGCGGGATACAAATTGCTGGGTTGGCAGCTATGGAAAGTGCGGTGTAGTCATTTTTGTGTTTACGGAGATTGAGTTGTTACGCGCTTGGGTGTGGTAGAGAAATTACTGTACAGTTGTTGTTGTTGTTGTTGTTGTTATTACAACGTTTAATAGTAGATTTGCGGAGGAGGATGTCGGTAGACATGTAGAATTTAGAACTTTGAGGGCTGGAAAGGAAATTAATTTGGGTGTATTTTAATATCATTAAGTTCATAAAGTCATCAGTAAGAGTTGCTAGAAAATAATCATAATAGTTTCTGCAATGTTACGTGGTGTATCCGGGATCCGTCAATTTGAAATTATTGTATTTGTAATAGATTGGAAATGTAGTGTTAATTAATGTGTGTGTATGCACTGCAAAACATTGTGTTTTTATTTTTGCATTGCAAATGTTGTATTAGTAATTTTGTATAGACACCAATAATCGTGGCATGTATTAATAATATTTTAATTACTGCATGCGTATCTACGGTAAGAAATTGTGTTGTTCAATTGGAATTTTCACAAAATTTTAATTACCGTGTTCGTATAGTTAGAAATGGGTAGAATTCATAAATGTAATATACTAATCGTAATAATAACACCAAATATGCATGTATGCGAGAAATTGTATTTCTATCAATCGCTTAATCAAATGAAAGCAAGATTTTATTATTGTCGAATGTCGCTCATTGATGGTCAAAGCAGAATTAAATTATTTATAAAGTTAAAAGTGGGAAAAATGAAATCAACGTTTCGGCACTACGGACGCTCCACCTTCACTGGAATTTACTATTTATGATTAATTAAAGATCCGTCAATTTGAAATTATTGTATTTGTAATAGATTGGAAATGTAGTGTTGATTAATGTGTGTGTATGCACTGCAAAACATTGTGTTTTTATTTTTGCATTGCAAATGTTGTATTAGTAATTTTGTATAGACACCAATAATCGTGGCATGTATTAATAATATTTTAGTTACTGCATGCGTATCTACGGTAAGAAATTGTGTTGTTCAATTGGAATTTTCACAAAATTTTAATTACCGTCTTCGTATAGTTAGAAATGGGTAGAATTCATAAATGTAATATACTAATCGTAGTAATAACACCAAATATGCATGTATGCGAGAAATTGTATTTCTATCAATCGCTTAATCAAATGAAAGCAAGATTTTATTATTGTCGAATGTCGCTCGTTGATGGTCAAAGCAGAATTAAATTATTTATAAAGTTAAAAGTGGGAAAAATGAAACCAACGTTTCGGCACTACGGACGCTCCACCTTCACTGGAATTTACTATATATGATTAATTAAAGATTAGCGTCAAAACGTCGGATTCATTTTTCCTTTACTTTCAGCCATTCAAACAATTTTCGTTTTTCCCTAATAATAAAAGCTTGCTTTCAGCATGTACATATACTCTGATTTCATTACTCAGATCATCGCCGCTGCACAAGAATTATTAGTTCGCAGTACAAAACCAATCGTTTCACCTATATCGTCAAAAAATCCCGCCTCGTCATCTGCAAACAAACATTCGCAGACAAGGCATGAGCAACGCGCATCGTCACATGAGAAATGTAGGCATACGTCAAAGCGAAATCGTTGCTGGTCAAGCGAAGAAGTCGCGCGGTAAATTTCTGCCCGTTCGCACGTGTCTGTTTTCACTGGGAAAGTCTAATGGGCCTGGATGAGATCGCTCGTTATCGGCGAGAAAATTGGCTCGCGTCCTCTATCGAACATATCCGTAACATCTGTCCGCGGCATCATTCAATTTTACGTTTCTCCTAGTTCGCTTTGTTAGCTTCCCTCGCTCGATCATTACGTCTCGCTTCATTTCGCGCAAGAATTGCTCGTCGCCCGTGAGCGGCTCTTCTGGTAAATTGTGGCTCCGACGATTCGTTACGTTATTTAGGTTTGCGTTACGGCTGAATTCGGACCGAGTGATGTTTGTTCAAGAAAGACGCGATTGAACTGAATGACCAATGTTTAATAAGGTATGGTTGAATATTGGTTTAATTTTAATAATAATTGGTATAACCATGGTTTAATAAGTGAATATTAATATATTATATTTAATAAGTGAATATTAATATATTATATTTAATAAGTAATAAAATAATTATGGTTTAATTTTAATAATAATTGGTATAACCATGGTTTATTAAGTGAAATCGATTTTCGGTAACTCATCGACGTTTTTGCCGTACGGCCGTGTTGGGAATATTTAGCGAATGAGCTAGATTGCAAGCGTAATAAATAAAACGAAATCGTTTAATTATGTTTGCGGAGAATATAATGAGAAATTGGAAAGGTAGTGTTTGGCGAGGGTAAAAGTAATGGGATTTAGAGAAATCGCTGATTTAGATAAACAGGGAAACTCTTCTGTATCAAACAATGCTAGCTTGAAATGTTCTGGGGAAAGATAGCGAATCTTGTTTGAGAACGTTTCATCCGCTGCAAAAATAAAATCATTGTCATTCATACCATCGATTGAAATCAATGTGCACAGCAAACCTTACAAATGAGGTTATTTTTAAATTTCGAGGGACTTGAATTCAAATTTTCAATTTCAATTTTCAAATTCAATTACAACTTAGGCATTTCTCGCTACTTTGAAAATGGCTTTTATAGTCGAGCAAATTTTAACTGGAAGCATTCCGCCTGTTTTAAAAATATCACGAAGTTATTCAGGTCGCATATAAAAACTGCCTCGCCCTGCGTATAATCACATCAGCCTCTAACAAAAATGCTACTTACTACTTCTCTTCCTTCTTCTGCCTTCAATTCGCTACTTTTCTTCCTACTTTGAAAATTTCTTCTACACTCAAGCAAATTTCATCCAGAATCACTACTGCTTAAAAAAATCACGAAGCTATCCAGGTCACATTCAAAAACTGCCTTGCCCTACAATCAGATTTCATTAGCACCCGTACTATAGGATCAACAAAAAGTACTACTGCATTAAAATCAACACACGCATCAGCCTCAACCAGTCAAGATTACCTTCAATTAAAATTCAGACATTTCTTCCTGCTTTGAAAATTCGTTCTAAATGCATCAAACTTTATCCGGAAGCATCTCGTTTCCTGAAAAAAATATCACGAAGTTATTCAGGTCGCATATAAAAACTGCCTCGCCCTGCGTATAATCACATTAGCCTCTAACAAAAATGCTACTTACTACTTCTCTTCCTTCTTCTGCCTTCAATTCGCTACTTTTCTTCCTACTTTGAAAATTCTTTCTACACTCAAGCAAACTTCATCCAGAATCACTACTACTTAAAAAAATCACGAAGCTATCCAGGTCACACTCAAAAACTGCCTTGCCCTACAATCAGATTTCATTAGCACCCGTACTATAGGATCAACAAAAAGTACTACTGCATTAAAATCAACACACGCATCAGCCTCAACCAGTCAAGATTACCTTCAATTAAAATTCAGACATTTCTTCCTGCTTTGAAAATTCGTTCTAAATGCATCAAACTTTATCCGGAAGCATCCCGTTTCCTGAAAAAAACCTCAAAGCTATTCAGGTCGCATATAAAAACTGCCTCGCCCTGCGTATAATCACATCAGCCTCTAACAAAAATGCTACTTACTACTTCTCTTCCTCCTTCTGCCTTCAATTCGCTACTTTTCTTCCTACTTTGAAAATTCTTTCTACACTCAAGCAAACTTCATCCAGAATCACTACTGCTTAAAAAAAGCACGAAGCTATCCAGGTCACATTCAAAAACTGCCTTGCCCTAGAATCAGATTTCATTATCACCCGTACTATAGGATCAACAAAAAATACGGCTGCATTAAAATCAACACACGCATCAGCCTCAACCAGTCAAGATTACCTTCAATTAAAATTCAGACATTTCTTCCTGCTTTGAAAATTCGTTCTAAATGCATCAAACTTTATCCGGAAGCATCCCGTTTCCTGAAAAAAAAACCTCAAAGCTATTCAGGTCGCATATAAAAACTGCCTCGCCCTGCGTATAATCACATTAGCCTCTAACAAAAATGCTACTTACTACTTCTCTTCCTTCTTCTGCCTTCAATTCGCTACTTTTCTTCCTACTTCGAAAATTCCTTCTACACTCAAGCAAATTTCATCCAGAATCACTACTGCTTAAAAAAATCACGAAGCTATCCAGGTCACATTCAAAAACTGCCTTGCCCTACAATCAGACTTAATTCTCACCCGTACTATAGGATCAACAAAAAATACGGCTGCATTAAAATCAACACACGCATCAGCCTCAACCAGTCAAGATTACCTTCAATTAAAATTCAGACATTTCTTCCTGCTTTGAAAATTCGTTCTAAATGCATCAAACTTTATCCGGAAGCATCCCGTTTCCTGAAAAAAACCTCAAAGCTATTCAGGTCGCATATAAAAACTGCCTCGCCCTGCGTATAATCACATTAGCCTCTAACAAAAATGCTACTTACTACTTCTCTTCCTTCTTCTGCCTTCAATTCGCTACTTTTCTTCCTACTTTGAAAATTCTTTCTACACTCAAGCAAACTTCATCCAGAATCACTACTGCTTAAAAAAATCACGAAGCTATCCAGGTCACATTCAAAAACTGCCTTGCCCTACAATCAGACTTAATTATCACCCGTACTATAGGATCAACAAAAAATACGGCTGCATTAAAATCAACACACGCATCAGCCTCAACCAGTCAAGATTACCTTCAATTAAAATTCAGACATTTCTTCCTGCTTTGAAAATTCGTTCTAAATGCATCAAACTTTATCCGGACGCATCCCGTTTCCTGAAAAAAACCTCAAAGCTATTCAGGTCGCATATAAAAACTGCCTCGCCCTGCGTATAATCACATTAGCCTCTAACAAAAATGCTACTTACTACTTCTTTTCCTTCTTCTACCTTCAATTCGCTACTTTTCTTCCTACTTCGAAAATTCTTTCTACACACAAGCAAACTTCATCCAGAATCACTACTGCTTAAAAAAATCACGAAGCTATCCAGGTCACATTCAAAAACTGCCTTGCCCTACAATCAGACTTAATTATCACCCGTACTATAGGATCAACAAAAAGTACTACTGCATTAAAATCAACACACGCATCAGCCTCAACCAGTCAAGATTACCTTCAATAAAAATTCAGACATTTCTTCCTGCTTTGAAAATTCGTTCTAAATGCATCAAACTTTATCCGGAAGCATCCCGTTTCCTGAAAAAAACCTCAAAGCTATTCAGGTCGCATATAAAAACTGCCTCGCCCTGCGTATAATCACATTAGCCTCTAACAAAAATGCTACTTACTACTTCTCTTCCTTCTTCTGCCTTCAATTCGCTACTTTTCTTCCTACTTCGAAAATTCTTCTACACGCGCAAATTTCATCCAGAATCACTACTGCTTAAAAAAATCACGAAGCTATCCAGGTCACATTGAAAAACTGCCTTGCCCTACAATCAGACTTAATTATCACCCGTACTATAGGATCAACAAAAAATACGGCTGCATTAAAATCAACACACGCATCAGCCTCAACCAGTCAAGATTACCTTCAATTAAAATTCAGAAATTTCTTTCTGCTTTGAAAATTCGTTCTAAATGCATCAAACTTTATCCGGAAGCATCCCGTTTCCTGAAAAAAACCTCAAAGCTATTCAGGTCGCATATAAAAACTGCCTCGCCCTCGTATAATCACATTAGCAACAAAAATGCTACTTACACTTTCTTCCTTCTTCTGCCTTCAATTCGCTACTTTTCTTCCTACTTCGACACTCAAGATTTCATCCAGAATCACTAACTTAAAAAAATCACAAGCTATCCGGTCACATTAAAAAACTGCCTTGCCCTACAATCAGACTTAATTATCACCCGTACTATAGGATCAACAAAAAATACGGCTGCATTAAAATCAACACACGCATCAGCCTCAACCAGTCAACATTACCTTCAATTAAAATTCAGACATTTCTTCCTGCTTTGAAAATTCGTTCTAAATGCATCAAACTTTATCCGGAAGCATCCCGTTTCCTGAAAAAAACCTCAAAGTTATTCAGGCCGCATATAAAAACTGCCTCGCCCTGCGTATAATCACATCAGCCTCGCGGACTACTTCTCTTCCTCCTGCAATTCGAGATTTCGCCTACTTTGAAAATTCTTTCTACGGACTGCTCACGAAGCTATCGTCACATTCAAAAACTGCGCCCTACAATCAGATTTCATTAGCACCCGTACTATAGGATCGCTCAAAAAGTACTACAGCATTAAAATCAACACACGCATCAGCACGACGATTACCTTCAATGTTTTCCTGCTTTGAATTCGTTCTAAATGCATCAAAATCCGGAAGCATCCCGTTTCCTGCGGCTATTCAGGAGAATATAAAAACTGTTCGCCCTGCGTTTCACATTAGCCTCTAACAAAAATGCTACTTACTACTTCTCTTCCGCTTCTGCCTTCAAGCTACTTTTCTTCCTACTTTGAAAATTCTTTCTAACTGCACATCCAGAATCACTACTGCTTAAAAAAATCACGAAGCTATCCAGGTCACATTCAAAAACTGTTTACAATCAGTTCCATTAGCACCCGTACTATAGGATCAAGAAACAGTACTGCAGGAGAATCAACACACGCATTTGTATTACCTTCAATTAAAATTCGACATTTCTTCCTGAGAGAATACAAATTAATTATAGGGTTGTGGTTGGGCTCGAAATTGCTTCAGTATTTTAGAACTTCGGTATATTCAGTTGTGGAATAACGTTTCATGAGTTTGAAGATCGGTGGAGTTGGAAAGCAAAACGTTCGAAGTTAAATTAAAATGGGCGTGAGGAAGAATGTTTTGAGTTTCGCATAAAGAACATTTGCAGAAGAATGATTTGTATTTGGGATATTAATGCATTATGAGAAAATACAAATTAACTATAGGAAATTGCTTCAGTAGTTTAGAACTTCAGTATGGTCATTTGTGGAATAATGTTATGAATTTGAGATGGTGGGGGTTGGGATGAAAACGTTGGAAGTTTACAGTGGGCGTGAGGAAGAATGTTTTGAGTTTCGCATAAAAAGCATTTGCAGGAGAATGATTTGTAGTTGGGGTGGTAAAGCGTTATGAGAGAATACAAATTAATTATAGGGTTGTGGTTGGGCACGAAATTGCTTCAGTATTTTAGAACTTCGGTATATTCAGCTGTGGAATAACGTTATGAGTTTGAGATCGTGGGAGTTGGAAAGAAAACGTTCGAAGTTAAAAGTGGGCGTGAGGAAGAATGTTTTGAGTTTCGCATAAAGAACATTTACAGAAGAATGATTTGTATTTGGGATGTTAATGCATTACGAGAAAATACAAATTAACTATAGGAAATTGCTTCAGTAGTTTAGAACTTCAGTATGGTCATTTGTGGAATAATGTTATGAGTTTGAGATCGTGGGAGTTGGAAAGAAAACGTTCGAAGTTAAAAGTGGGCGTGAGGAAGAATGTTTTGAGTTTCGCATAAAGAACATTTGCAGAAGAATGATTTGTATTTGGGATGTTAATGCATTATGAGAAAATACAAATTAACTATAGGAAATTGCTTCATGAGAGAATAGTTTAGAACTTCAGTATTTTAGAACTCATATTGTGGAATAACGTTGCGAGTTTGAGATCGTGGGAGTTGGAAAGAAAATGTTCGAAGTTAAAAGTGGGAGTGAGGAAGAATGTTTTGAGTTTCGCATAAAGAACATTTGCAGAAGAATGATTTGTATTTGGGATGTGAATGCATTATGAGAAAATACAAATTAACTATAAGAAATTGCTTCAGTAGTTTAGAACTTCAGTATGGTCATTTGTGGAATAATGTTATGAATTTGAGATGGTGGGGGTTGGGATGAAAACGTTGGAAGTTTACAGTGGGCGTGAGGAAGAATGTTTTGAGTTTCGCATAAGAAAGAGTTGCAGGAGAATGATTTGTATTTGGGGTGGTAAAGCGTAATGAGAGAATACAAATTAATTATAGGGTTGTGGTTGGGCACGAAATTGCTTCAGTATTTTAGAAGTCCGGTATATATATAATAACGTTATGAGTTTGAGATCGTGGGAGTTGGAAAGAAAACGTTCGAAGTTATAAGTGGGCGCGAGGAAGAATGTTTTGAGTTTCGCATAAAAAACATTTGCAGAAGAATGATTTGTATTTGGGATGTTAATGCATTATGAGAAAATACAAATTAACTATAGGAAATTGCTTCAGTAGTTTAGAACTTCAGTATGGTCATTTGTGGAATAATGTTATGAATTTGAGATGGTGGGGGTTGGGATGAAAACGTTGGAAGTTAACAGTGGGCGTGAGGAAGAATGTTTTGAGTTTCGCATAAAAAATATCTGCAGGAGAATTATTTGTATTTGGGGTGGTAATGCGTTATGAGAGAATACAAACGGAGTATAGGGTTGTGGTTGGGCACGAAATTGCTTCAGTATTTTTTAACTTTAGTATATTCATTTGTGGAATAACGTTACGAATTTGATGGTGGGAGTTGGGAAGAAAACGTTGGAAGTTAACAGTGGGCGTGAGGAAGAATGTTTTGCGTTTCGCATAAAAACATTTGCAGAAGAATGATTTGTATTTGAGGTGGTAAAGCGTTATGAAAGAATACAAACGGAGTATAGGGTTGTGGTTGGGCACGAAATTGCTTCAGTATTTTAGAACGTCGGTATATTCATTTGTGGAATAATGTTCTGAATTTGAGATGGTAGGAGTTGAGAAGTTTGGAAGTTGACAGTGGTCGCGAGGAAGACTGTTTTGGCAGTTGGAGATAAGGGGCATTTGCAAAAAAATGTTCTGTATTTGCGATGGTGGATGCTTGGGATAAAATAGAAATTCACTTTAGGACTCTACGCAAGTTTGCTTTTGTACTGTGGTACTTTCAATGTTCATATAATCTGACGATAAAATAACAAAAACTCTATATGAAAGAGTGGTACCTGTTTATTCTATTATACAATTCTACACACTCTTACCACTCTTTTTAGATTTCAACTTTCCATCCGCTATACCAAAATAAGAAACTATCACCAATCAAAACCCCGCGTTCACAAGTTTCTTCAAATACTCATATACGTACTTTCATAAGCAACCCTCGGACCGAATTGAGCATGGCAACTTGCTAATTTTTAAATGGTGGTCCGTGTTTATTAAACCCTGCAATAATCATCTGGCGCTACATTTTGTCTGCATGCATATTGTCAACCATAGCCTAGTCTTCAGTTCCTGCATCTCTAATATACATAATGCCTCCTAATCAGGCAACGATAACATCCATCTGCACATTTTTATAACATCACTACTTTCAACTCTACAGTTCCCAGCTAGTCCACTCTAAATTCACAGCATCACCATCTGCCACTCTTCTTAGATTTCAACTTTCCGTCCGCTATACCAAAATAAGAAACTATCACCAATCAATCCTCCACGTTTAAAAGTTTCTTCAAATACTCACATACGTATTTTTATAAGCAACCCTCGCACCGAATTGAGTATGGCAATTTACTAATTTTTAAATGGTGGAACGTGTTTATTAAATCCTGCAATTATCATCCAGCGCTACATTCTATCTGCATCCATACTACTGACCATAACCTAGTCTTCAGTTCCTGCACCTCTAACATACATAATACCTCTTAATGAATGAACAATAACATGCATCTGCATCTTTTTATAACGTCACTACTTTCAACTCTACAGTTCCCAACTCCATGTCCATTCTAAATTCACAGCATCGCCATCTGCCACTCTTCTTAGATTTCAACTTTCCATCAGCTATACCAAAATAAAACACTATCGTACAAAAGCAACAGAATCATCAGCCATCAATCCTCCACGTTCACAAGTTTCTTCAAATACTCACATACGTATTTTTATAAGCAACCCTTGCACCGAATTGAGTATGGCAATTTACTAATTTTTAAATGGTGGAACGTGTTTATTAAATCCTGCAATTATCATCCAGCGCTACATTCTATCTGCATGCATACTACTGACCATAGCCTAGTCTTCAGTTCCTGCACCTCTAATATACATAATCCCTCCTAATCAAGCAACAATAACATCCATCTGCACCTTTTTATAACGTCACTACTTTCAACTCTACAGTTCCCAACTCGATGTCCATTCTAAATCCACAGCATCACCATCTGCCACTCTTCTTAGATTTCAACTTTCCATCCGCTCAGCCAAAATGACAAACATCCTCCATTTCGTACAAAAGCAACAGAATCATCAGCCATCAATCCTCCACGTCCACACATTCCACTACGTACTCTGTGTACTTTCATAAGCAAGTCTCGTGCGGGACCCACAACGAATATGACGCGAAGCATAAAATGGTCTTCTGGTAGCACAGTCGAGCTATACGACGGGATATTGGGCCGTGAAAATCGACTGCGCACTTTCTCGCGCCTCCGGACGGGGATGCAGCCTGAAACATCCGTCTGAAGTTGCTCGAGCGTGTCGCGCGAAAATCCTGATCTCCGCTTCTAAACTGGGGCCCCGGCAAGAAGTAGGCCTGCCGTCTCGTTTCACTTAAGGCAGACTCGCGAAAATTAGCCGGCGCCGTTCGCGAAATAGATACGCAACCGTGCAATTACTCGAACGTTAACATTTTCGCATGAGTCTACGCAGTTGCGTATACATTGTGCGATGGTCGGTTTTAGACGAAGAGATCACGGTGGTTCGTTGTTTCGAGATTTTAATTTCAATAATGTTTGTGTGACGTTGGACGAGTGTTTGTAAAATTATGTGAACGATTCTGATTGGTTTTGAAGGCATTGTATGATGTTGTAGAGTTGGGGGTGTTTTGTTGGTCGACTGATTTCAGAGAAAGATATTTTATAAATTATTTGTGGAGTTGTTCGAATTGATGGGCAGTTGCCTGAAATTTTTCGTCTACGCAGTTGCGTATACATTGTGCGATGGTCGGTTTTAGACGAAGATATCACGGTGGTTCGTTGTTTCGAGATTTTAATTTCAATAATGTTTGTGTGACGTTGGACGAGTGTTTGTAAAATTATGTGAACGATTCTGATTGGTTTTGAAGGCATTGTATGATGTTGTTCAATTGTTGGGGTGTTTTGTTTATCGACTGGTTTCAGAGGGAAACATTTTAGAAAGCATTTGTGGAGTTGTTCAAATTGATGGGCAATTGTCTGACATTTTTTCGTCTTTGCGTATACATTGTGCGATGGTCGGTTTTAGACGAAGAGATCACGGTGGTTCGTCGTTTCGAGATTTTAATTTCAACAATGTTTGTGTGACGTTGGACGAGTGTTTGTAAAATTATAACGATTCTGATTGGTTTTGAATGAATTGTATTGTTGAATAAATTAAAAAATATTTTTAAATTATTTGTGGAGTTGTTCATTTTGGGCATTTATAATTTTATTAGTCTTAATTAATGGTCGGTTTTACTATGAATATTAAATTTTGTTTGATATTTTATTTCAATAATGTTTGTGTGACGTTATTTTTAAAGATTGAATTGAACTTCTGATTTTTTGAAAATTGGATGATGTTGTAGAGTTGGGGGTCCGTTGGTAAATGATTTCAAAAAGATATTTTATAAATTATTTGTGAGTTTTCGATTTGATGGGCAATAATTTGATCATAAATCAATGGTAAAGTTCCCGTTGAACATTTATTGCTTTCCATCGGTTATGTTCGCAATTATTGATTTGGCTAGTGTTGAAGACCTCACATAAAGTGTACGTGTCGTTCAATTGTTGGGGGTGTTTTGTTTATCGACTGGTTTCAGAGGGAAACATTTTAGAAATCATTTGTGGAGTTGTTCAAATTGATGAGCAATTGTCTGACATTTTTTCCTTGCAAATCAAACGCGTGTAAAGTCACACTGAGAATTGTGCCCATAATTATGAAAGTGGTCTAAGTCAACATTTTAAATAAATTATATAAACAACTTGAAAATGGCACGTGACCTTCTTTGACGCGTTTCTGAACTACATAATAAAATAAATGACAATCAAATTTTAATAATAACGACAACTTAATTCCGGTTTATAATCAATAACAAGAAGAGTAAAAAATCCATTGAATCTTCTCTTGGCTACAAATTCAATGGATGAGATTCTTGAAAAATGAACCTTATAAAATGTTCTATAAAACATCTTTAGATGATTCTAAATTCTTTTGGATCTTTCACCTAAAAAAGGAAGACCAAAAATATACGGAAATATTAAATTACTTCCATTATACACCACCATTGATTATCGGAAGAAAAACATAAAGATATTATTTTACTACCGTACATCCCTCCAGTTTTTCAGGAACATTTTAAGAATCTTAAATCCTCGATTTGATAAAAATGTTGTTTATATAATTAATATTAATAAATGTTCACGAATTATTTCAATCAAATTATTGTTTCAAATAAAACTCAAAGTTCTTTATTGCTTTAAGTCATTTATAGGACATTCATTAATGTTGAAAATGGTCTAACCAATTCAATCTTTAGATAATATTATTTTTCACAAAAATTTCATATTCATAGTAAATTTCATTAATTAAGACTAATAAAATTATAAATTAAAATGTCGCATAATGTAAGAATATTTTTTAAATTATTCAAATGCAATTCATTAAATATCTCGAAACAAGAAATATATGACTTAGACCACTTTCATAATTATGGGCACAATTATGCATACATTCATAATGAAAATATATTAATAGTATATTTTTATTGAATACACGTATTCCGTAAAGCAGTTACTAGCGCATGCGAAACTCTTACTCGTTAACACGAATTAAGAAGCTCGATAAAATCCTGAAAATGCTCTCGGTCGAGTAATTATTAGCCGCGACGTAAGTGTACCGGACCGTTGAAACGGAGAAACGGATTTTCGGACGAGTCATGCCGAAGTTGCGGGTTTCCGGTTTTGCGACGACGGTCCTCCGAGGGAAGCAGAGATCGAGAGCGGAGATGAAAGCGAACGCGAGTTGTCGCGGGTCAGGGACGGCAGCCATATTGTGCTGGTGGTCGCTTAGTTGGCAAATGAATGCATGCGTCAATCATGGCATTTTTCCTTGCTTAATGGTTATTGTCGGGATCGTCAACGAGAATATATGTAATTGCACATGTACTGTTATTACCAATTACATCGAAGTACTGGTATTCTAAACGGTTTCCCAATGGCATGAACTTTGAGATCGAATATTGTTTGCTGAATAATCGTTGGAATGGTGAGCAAGATACAAGAAATGCTAATTTGACATCAGCAAGTATATATAGCTTCGTAAAAATATTTGCTAGAAATTTTGGTATAGCAGCTGAATTTTATAAGATCTGTTTCAAAAATATCTTTAAGGTACTCTGTTACTAATAATTAAATTTCTTGTTCTACTGATAACTGTCTCCCATCAAAATATCTATCACTTAATCAACATTAATATCACGACATACTTCAGTACGTTACAAAAAACTGAAGCATCTTTCCTTAACAAAAATGTACAATGGCGTTAGATCTGTTTCAAAAATATCTTTAAGGTACTCAGTATAAAATTGTGCAAAAATACCGGGTCAATTTTTTATTGCACGAGTCACTTACTACTAATTAAATTTCCTGTTTTGCTGATAACTGTCACCCATCAAAATATCTATCACTTAATCAACATTAATATCACGACATACTTCAATACGTTACAAAAAACTGAAACATCTTTCCTTAACAAAAATGTACAATGGCGTTAGATCTGTTTCAAAAATATCTTTAAGGTACTCTGTATAAAATTGTGCAAAAATACCGGGTCAATTCTCTATTCCACGAGTCACTTACTACTAATTACATTTCCTGTTTTGCTGATAACTGTCACCCATTAAAATATCTATCACTTCATCAAAATTAATATCACGACATACTTCAGTGCGTTACAAAAAACTGAAGCATCCTTTCCTTAAAAAAATGTACTCTACATAATTCTGCATTTATCTTTTACTACACATACTAGCATACGATAAATATGATAAACTAAAGCCCTGACTAAAGGTGCAATTTTTAGAGGCCTCGTTCATGGACGATCCCATTCTGTCCTCGCGCGCTTTATTCCGGTTGCTTTTCATTTTATCGCAGCCTTATTCCGCGAGCGCGCGCATTTCTCGACTTGCGCTTCCTTTTGGACGCGTTGCCTGCCTTTCGTTCATAATCACGTTAATGGGATCGACGCTCGTTCCTGTTTCATCGGCTTGCCGCGCTCGGTCCGTTGATTTATCGGCCGGACGTTCCACATTAACGGCACACTCGTCGCAGTTTCTGATTACTCTACCTCAACTAATTCCCCGATCCTGAGAAATCAAAGGCGTCGAAGTGCGCAACGCGAAAGCGGGGAAGTGTTCTGCGTCTAACACCATGATCTTCAAATATTTATGTCGGCGTTGCATTATGGCGAGGAGTATTCATACAAACTTTGCATGCGACTGCTCGAATTTTTGGATCACGTGAAATCGTAAGCTGGTAGTGTGGTTTTGAATGAAGATATATTTTAATAGGATATGCAGTCAGATAGTAGATATAACTTCAGATCTATTAAAACATATTTGTGTACTTCAGAAATAATTACCATATATATTCAGTAATATTTGTATGTTTCAGGAATAATTATATATTCGGAAATATTTCTATATTTCAGAAATAATGATATATTCAGAAATAAGATGTACTTCCAGGTCTGGTCTGAGACTGCTTCTTCAGAACTTCTTTTGCTGCTTTTGTTTCAGTTCTTTGCCCGGCAATTTTACGAAGTGGATCTAATCGCTGTAAATATGGCGACACATTTATTGACTGCAAGATTACCACGTCAGTAGTAACTTTGGTTTCGTTGAAACCATTTTCCTATTTGTTCTTTTCGTTTCCAGTTCTCTACTTGACAACTTTCCAACATAGATAAGTGTGATTTTGCATGAAAATTCTCAGTTGCCAAATGTAAAATATGTGGTGTCTATTATATTTTTATTATATTCTGTAGTCTGTAGATAAACAAATGCGTACATATTGTATGGATACGCACAAATCGGTATACGAACAGAAAAATTAATTGATATATTTTTTATTAAGCGCGAGTCGACTTAGATAAATTCTTTTAACGCAAGAAGCAATAGAGCGACGGTTCGGATCTAATTTATTAATATGGTGACACATTTATTTATTGTACCATTGCCTCCTCTCGGTGGCAACTTTGACTTCGATGAAACCGTTTGTCTATTTGCGCTCTGGTCTGAGACTGCTTCTTCAGAACTTCTTTTGCTGCTTTTGTTTCAGTTCTTTGCCTGGCAATTTTACGAAGTGGATCTAATCGCTGTAAATATGGCGACACATTTATTGACTGCAAGATTACCACGTACATATTGTATGGATACCCACAAATCGGTATACGAACAGAAAAATTAATTGATATATTTTTTATTAAGCGCAAGTCGACTTAGATAAATTCTTTTAACGCAAAAAGCAATAGAGCGACGGTTCGGATCTAATTTATTAACACTAAATTGCCCAAGGCAGTCATTTTGACTGTTTTTTAATTTCAATTAGAAAAACAATTATGAAATTGATGACACAATTTCTTAAAATTTGGTGACTTTTTCTATAACATATAAATGGGTTTATGAATAATAGTAGTTACTTCCGCCCTCCTTTATTTCCGTATATATATATGTGTTATACCTATATTGCCCAGAAGCAGTCATTTTGACTGCTTGGTAAATTTTAAATAATCAAAAGATTTTTATTTATTGAATTGAGTAAATTTCTTATATGACCTGTCCGGCTTTGTATTGAAATATGATGCATGATAAATTGTCGATTTGGGCGTATACTTGATAAGTGTCAGTTGCTCAATAAGCTAAAGTAGTACTAGTTATTCGAATCTTTATAAAGTGTTGTTCTAACAAGTTGTTTATTTTATTTCTTTTGCGCCCTAACTTTATGAAAAAAATGTCGAACAGAAATGAGTTCTTGGAAAAGCTAACGAACATAAGTGAAGAGTGCTCCGATATAGAATCAAATGCAATAAATTCTGAACTATCATCTGAAGATGAAGCGGATTATATTCAAAGTGAAACATCTGACGCTGAAGATAGTGATGAAGAGTCGATCACCAATGATGAAAATGAAAGTGTCATCAATATGCCCAGGAAAAGATGTAGGGTGCTAACTAGTTCAGATTCTGATGAAGAAACTGAAAATACGTTTCAGGAGGTCGAAACAGCTGCTGATGGTACTGTGTGGACAAAAATTGACGAAGGTGGTATTCCTGGAAGGATACCATCTGCTTGTATTTTCAAGAGTGTGAAAGGGCCAACAGGCTACGCAAAAAGGAACATTGTGGCAGATAATCTTGTCAGTGCATTATCGTCGATAATAGATAACTATATTATCAAACATGTAAGAAAGTGCACAGAAGAATGTCGCCGAATTTTGCGGAACGGTTGGACAATATCATTACCGGAAATACGTGCATTTATTGGGATTCTATATGCTCGTGGAGCTTACGAGGCAACAAATTTTAAATTGAGTTATTTATGGTCAGCGAAGTGGGGTCCCGAATCTTTTAGAAAAACTATGGCCAGAGAAAAGTTCAAGCAAATCCTACGATTTATTCATTTTGACAAAAGAACCGAATGCAGTAGGCGCCTACAATCATATAAATTTGCCTTGCTTTCGGAAATATGGGTTAAGTTCATTGAAAACAGTCAATATGTACAGTTAATATTTACTAATAACCTGTTATATAACTGTAAATAACATAAAAAATATTAAAAATTAATTTTACACAAATTTCTTTACATATTTGTTATTTTTTCACAATGCAGTCATTTTGACTGCTTTTGGGCAATATAGGTATACAAGAAATCTCGGGCAATCTAGTGTTAATATGGTGACACATTTATTTATTGTACCATTGCCTCCTCTCGGTGGCAACTTTGACTTCGATGAAACCGTTTGTCTGTTTGCGCTCGGCACTTATACTCCTTTCGTTTGACTTCTCTGCCTGACAACT
Source organism: Cryptocheilus praepositus (assembly GCA_033815515.1). Classification (NCBI taxonomy): domain Eukaryota; kingdom Metazoa; phylum Arthropoda; class Insecta; order Hymenoptera; family Pompilidae; genus Cryptocheilus; species Cryptocheilus praepositus. Next base: position 1,109,482 of record JAWWQZ010000040.1, on the reverse strand, counting down.
TTCCGAAGTGGATGCCGATCGATCTCTTTCACTTTACGCGGGACAGTAAATACTTCCTCTCGTTCTCCGCTGAATGAGACGTCCTTCGAACAGCGTTGTTCGGCAAATTGCAAGTTTGCGTGACAATCCCCGTTTTCGTTCGGTACCCACTTTCTAACATCTTCTTTCTGCAAAAAGGCACGCTCGTTTCCTCCGCTTCGATACCATCTGGCTGCAAAATACGACTTCGCGGAAAATCGATTTCCCCTCTGAGAGTTCATTTTGTATTTGCTGAAAATAGAGAAACGCGACAGCGCAAGTATTGTGAATATTCAGTACAGATTCTAGGAACATTCTTTATATTGTTGGCGCATATTGGTCAGTGATAATCAAAAGGAATTTAAATTAATTTGAAGGTTGGAAATTGGGAAACAAATCTTATTTGAAATTTGGACACCAGGTCTACAAGTTTTTCATGGGAATGAATAAGGTTAAATAACGATGCTTAATATTCACGTATATTCGGCATTAATCGTGGGAATATTATATTGATCGATTTGTTAGATATAATCATACTATAGAAATATTTATTAAGATTATAATAAAATAAGTAAGCAGTTTTTGAGTTACGAGATTTATCTATGTCGACTTCCACGTAATAAAAGTTTGCGCATATCTATACAATAGCTATAAATGTATATTTATTATATTATAAAAATATAATGTTGCATATATTTCTTTATCTACAATTATATAATATTATACAAATATAATCAACACTACGTTTTTTATTTTGAGAATTGATCTGCGTCGATTTCCACCTGATACTGTTATGAATTAATATCTCTTCATGTACCGATTTACGCGTATGTATACAATGCCTATATGTTTACATAGCATTACAAAAATATAATATTTAGTACACTCTCTTCTCTATACACTATATAATAGAAAAATGTGTAAAACACCACATTGCTCGCGTTTGGAAATCGATCCACATTGACTGTCCCGTAATAACAAACATACCAACAGGTTTACGTGTTCGTGTAAAAATTCACGTCTAGCCATTCGATATGTAATTCGCGTCCAATTAATTCCGCCGGATGACCAGGATTAAGAGGAAAACGAGAACAGCTCAGAAGATAGACTAGACGGAAACATCTAAGTAGCGGCCGAGAAAAAAGAGAAGGTAAAGAGGGACGTAGGAGAACGTAAGGAGAAGAAAAAAGAGGATTCAGAGCGTTGACGCATCCAGTTATTGGCCGAACCGCCTGCGTAGATCCCGTTCAATCCCGGAACGTGCTCGAAATGCAGCGCGCGCTTTCGTACTTTCGCATTTTTTCACGGTCGCCCACGAGTGAATGTCAAACTTCGCGGATCCCGTTCGCAATTAGTGAGTTTCCCCACTTCTCTAGTACCCACTTTGTTTACTACGCAACGTGGTAGCGTCTGTTTCAAATGAAAATGAGTACTATCAACTTGGAAGGACAAACCACAAACCGGAATTATTTTCGGCCAATTTTTTGCGTTTATTTCAGATGATATTGTTAACCAGTTAACTGTGGCGCCCTCGTTTAAGAGTGCGCACCGTTTTGTGTCGCCAGAATCGAGCCATGACGAGTATATTCGTCAATCACAGAGTAAGTTGCGCTGGTAAGAAATTGGATGAGAAAGATGGGTATATTTTATAAAATTGAAAATTATATTACTAATATTTACTTATTTGGTTAACATAATCATATATTACATACATATTAAACTAAAAACGCAATAAAATAAACTTCGGGCCAGCGACTATCAATAGGTTCAGCGCCTGGTCGGCGTCACGTATTTCTCCCATGACTGACCATACCTGAAGGAATCCTATTATAAATCAACTTTTTGACTTTTGCCTTTGCTCCTTTTAGGTTAACATCTAAAAAACATTATCATCGTACATAAATAAATTCATTATATATGTTTCAACCGGTGCATATGAGGACGCATGAGTTCATCTCCAACTGTTTATGTTTGTTATTTGTTTGTTTTATTCCAGCATAGCCTCAAAATATTCTTAACATGTTGAAATTTGAGAATATGTTTTGTGTTTCTCAAAAATTGCAATTTAAATAGCCAATGGTCACTGCTTTATACGCATGACGAGTATACTCGTCAATACACAAAATCGTGTCGCTTCTCCATGACGAGTATACTCGTCAATCACAGTTAACTGGTTAAGTGAGCAATGCTGACTTTCGAGTGAACTTTACAGAGAAGGGAAATTAGTGTCAGCTAATTTCGTTTTGTGCATCTGCGCATGTTGGCTGTTGGTTACTCGGTGCAATTCATTATTTATCTATTGTATACTCAATTGCCGTCTATATTTTCAAGCATTTTACAATGGTCTGCTTTTTCGCAGGATCGGCATACGGTACTAGTATAGTGGGACTTACTGTTTCCGATTTTTATACATGCAATTGTATGAAACGTTTGTGAATTTACACGTGCTCGTTACATCAAGTGTTTATCTGATTATATGTTCCTATGTGAAAAACAGAAACTTCAAAATAATGGTGTGGAATGAATACCACGTCAAGACGACCATACCACAAAATTAAAATTTTCATTTTGACTTAACGCGTTACTGCAACAATACCCCAATTTAATTAGCTCATTTAATAAAAAGAAATAATCAACCACGGCACAAAATTATTGCCATCTAAACTTTTCATACCCATGGAATTTGCATTCTGACCCCAACCCAACGCGTACCTATTTATTTATTTGTGTATTTATATGTATGTTTGTTAAACATTTACATATTGCGAAGCATGCTACAAAGTTCCTGCAAAATTTCTGTTTGACAAATTGATCGTAATTAAAAAGTAACAAATTAAGAAGCATGCCATAAAATTGCTAAAAAGTTGATACGAAAATTCAATAAAATTGCTACTGAATTGAAATGAATGAAGCAATTAGAAATTGCGAAGCCTTCTACAAAATACCTATAAAGCAAACTTCGATGAATTTGAAACTAAAACAAAATTAAATTATTTGAAATGTAGGACTTTGAGAACCATGCTTATTAACACGTTTACTGCCGTGCGTATTTTGCTGTATTAGAACGACAATGCTATAAAATACTACAGCGTTTGACTGAATTGTGCAAAATGTAAATAAAATAATAACAAATGTAATACAAAATAATAATTGCTATCCATTACAAATATTTTAGATCTTCAAATCATTTGCGCCGATCACCGGTGACTATCGCGGCAGTCAAAGTGTTAAACTGCTACATTTCTACAAAAACGCTCTAAAACGAAATGAAAATCATTGAAACGTTATCAAATGATACCACAATTGATACCGATATAATTGATGCCACAAAACTGGTACAGATTTGCTACGAAAATGCTACAGAAACCCTAAGAGCTAATGTAAATAAAATAATAACAAATGTAATATAAAATAATAATTGCTATCCATTACAAATATTTTAGATCTTCAAATCATTTGCGCCGATCACCGGTGACTATCACGGCAGTCAAAGTGTTAAACTGCTACATTTCTACAAAAACGCTCTAAAACGAAATTAAAATCATTGAAACGTTATCAATTGATACCACAATTGATACCAATATAATTGATGCCACAAAACTGGTACAGATTTGCTACGAAAATGCTACAGAAACCCTAAGAGCTAATGTAAATAAAATAATAACAAATGTAATATAAAATAATAATTGCTATCCATTACAAATATTTTAGATCCTCAAATCATTTGCGCCGATCACCGGTGACTATCACGGCAGTCAAAGTGTTAAACTGCTACATTTCTACAAAAACGCTCTAAAACGAAATGAAAATCATTGAAATGTTATCAATTGATACCACAATTGATACCAATATAATTGGTGCCACAAAACTGGTACAGATTTGCTACGAAAATGCTACAGAAACCCTAAGAACTAATGTAAATAAAATAATAACAAATGTAATATAAAATAATAATTGCTATCCATTACAAATATTTTAGAGCTTCAAATCATTTGCGCCGATCACCGGTGACTATCACGGCAGTCGAAGTGTTAAACTGCTACATTTCTACAAAAACGCTCTAAAACGAAATGAAAATCATTGAAACGTTATCGATTGATACCACAAATGATACCAATATAATTGATGCCACAAAACTGGTACAGATTTGCTACGAAAATGCTACAGAAACCCTAAGAGCTAATGTAAATAAAATAATAACAAATGTAATATAAAATAATAATTGCTATCCATTACAAATATTTTAGATCTTCAAATCATTTGCGCCGATCACCGGTGACTATCACGGCAGTCAAAGTGTTAAACTGCTACATTTCTACAAAAACGCTCTAAAACGAAATGAAAATCATTGAAACGTTATCAATTGATACCACAATTGATACCAATATAATCGATGCCACAAAACTGGTACAGATTTGCTACGAAAATGCTACAGAAAGCCTAAGAACTAATGTAAATAAAATAATAACAAATGTAATATAAAATAATAATTGCTATCCATTACAAATATTTTAGATCTTCAAATCATTTGCGCCGATCACCGGTGACTATCACGGCAGTCAAAGTGTTAAACTGCTACATTTCTACAAAAACGCTCTAAAACGAAATGAAAATCATTGAAACGTTATCAATTGATACCACAACTGATACCAATATAATTGATGCCACAAAACTGGTACAGATTTGCTACGAAAATGCTACAGAAACCCTAAGAGCTAATGTAAATAAAATAATAACAAATGTAATATAAAATAATAATTGCTATCCATTACAAATATTTTAGATCTTCAAATCACTTGCGCCGATCACCGGTGACTATCACGGCAGTCAAAGTGTTAAACTGCTACATTTCTACAAAAACGCTCTAAAACGAAATGAAAATCATTGAAACGTTATCAATTGATACCACAACTGATACCAATATAATTGATGCCACAAAACTGGTACAGATTTGCTACGAAAATGCTACAGAAACCCTAAGAGCTAATGTAAATAAAATAATAACAAATGTAATATAAAATAATAATTGCTATCCATTACAAATATTTTAGATCTTCAAATCACTTGCGCCGATCACCGGTGACTATCACGGCAGTCAAAGTGTTAAACTGCTACATTTCTACAAAAACGTTCTAAAACGAAATGAAAATCATTGAAACGTTATCAATTGATACCACAATTGATACCAATATAATTGATGCCACAAAACTGGTACAGATTTGCTACGAAAATGCTACAGAAACCGCAAGAGCTAATGTAAATAAAATAATAACAAATGTAATATAAAATAATAATTGCTATCCATTACAAATATTTTAGATCTTCAAATCATTTGCGCCGATCACCGGTGACTATCACGGCAGTCAAAGTGTTAAACTGCTACATTTCTACAAAAACGCTCTAAAACGAAATGAAAATCATTGAAACGTTATCAATTGATACCACAATTGATACCAATATAATTGATGTCACAAAACTGGTACAGATTTGCTACAAAAATGCTACAGAAACCCTAAGAGCTAATGTAAATAAAATAATAGCAAATGTAATATAAAATAATAATTGCTATCCATTACAAATATTTTAGATCTTCAAATCATTCGCGCCGATCACCGGTGACTATCACGACAGTCAAAGTGTTAAACTGCTACATTTCTACAAAAACGCTCTAAAACGAAATGAAAATCATTGAAACGTTATCAATTGATACCACAATTGTGCCCATAATTATGAAAGTGGTCTAAGTCAAAATTTAAAAAAAATGAGTTTATCAGTTATTTCATATCACATTATTTTTAACTAAATTTATTCAATGTAATTTTTACGAAATTGTCAAAAATGAACCATTAGATAGTGGTTGTAATTTCAACATTATATGGAATTCATTTAGTTTTAATTATGAAAGTGGTCTAAGTCAAAAATTTAAATAAATTATATAAACAACTTGAAAATGGCACGTGGCCTTCTTTGACGCGTTTCTGAACTACATAATAAAATAAATGACAATCAAATTTTAATAATAACGACAACTTCATTTTTAACGAAATCACTAGAAGAATCAATAACAAGAAGAGTAAAAAATACCGCGGGTGAATCTGTCTCTTGGCTACAAATTCAATGGATGAGATTCTTGAAAAATGAACCTTATAAAATGTTCTATAAAACATCTTTAGATGATTCTAAATTTCACGTTTTGGATCTTTCACCTAAAAAAGGAAGACCAAAAATATACGGAAATATTAAATTACTTCCATTATACACCACCATTAGACCAGTATCGGAAGAAAAACATAAAGATATTATGAGTTTACTACCGTACATCCCTCCAGTTTTTCAGGAACATTTTAAGAATCTTCAATACTCGAAATAATGATAAAAATGGATTACTGTTTAAAAATAATTAATAAATGTAATAAATGTTCACGAATTATTTCAATCAAATTATTGTTTCAAATAAAACTCAAAGTTCTTTATTGCTTTAAGTCATTTATAGGACATTCAGTTAATTTTGAAAATGGTCTAAGTCAATTCAATCTTTAAAAATAATATTATCGTATAAAATTCACACAAAATTTCATATTCATAGTAAATTTCCATTAATTAAGACTAATAAAATTATAAATTAAAATGTCGCATAATGTAAAAATATTTTTTAATTTATTCAAATGCAATTCATTAAATATCTCTAAACAAGAAATATATGACTTAGACCACTTTCATAATTATGGGCACAATTGATACCAATATAATTGATGCCACAAAACTGGTACAGATTTGCTACGAAAATGCTACAGAAACCCTAAGAGCTATGCATGAGGATTCGCCGGAGTCTTCAGCGTCATATCTCGAGCTGGCGTCCTCCTGCAGTCTCACCGGCGTTCTCCACTCGACGCTTCCATATATATAGCCAAGTTGTGGGATATGCAGGCGCACGGGAGAGACCATCGACCCCACCATGTTCCTCGAGAAGGCCTCGATCACAACAGATCCCGTTACATCTCCCACTCTCAATCTCCTTCCGCACCTGCCGTGAAGAGCCGAGGTGTTCTTCGAGAAAAGAAGGGGCCCAGTGGGAACAAGTGGAGGCACGTGGAGGCAATGACACACTGACCCTCAAACGCTCTTGGCCAATCAGATCCGAGACGCTAAGATCACGAAAGTGTGCGTCACTTCTATACTGGGTGAGGCGGACATTGTTTTACGAGGCGCAGAATATTTCGAGGGTCGATTAAGAAAATGTGGAGGCGCAGGGACATTTTTTGGTGGCGGTCATTTGGTGAGATGGGGGGTTGAGAATTTTTGACGCAAGTGGATAGAAGGGGGTTGTGTTAGATGGAAAGGTGTATGAATTAATGATGTGTGGGAAAAATTGAATATTTGTGGTGGTCGTATTAAATGGGGTGGTTAGTGTGTGTAGGCAGAAGTAGGTATATAGGTGACGAAGTAAATGGTGGAATATGATCTATTTGTACTACTTATATAGAGCAATCGTAAATATTAGAAACTGGCAGATACGTGCTGTGGGTTTATGAAGTGAATCATGATTAGAGACACAAATGTTTGAGGGGGTATGCAAATGTGAACTTTCATTCTTGCTTGCATATATGAAACCATGCTAAAGGCTTTGATCGTCCTACAGAGTTTTGCATACTTTCGTCGAAATTTTCACAGAAAATTTTTTTCACAGAAATTTTCACAGAAAAACTGAAATTCTGCAAATGCGTCTTTGTACGGGCTTAGGTGTGCATTTATATCTAGAATTCTTCAGCCTAAACTCTTAAAACAGATATTAGAACATGCATTCTCATATCAGCTTTTACATTTAGAACCCCACATCGAGAATTCTTTAGACACCCCATATACCATGGGCTCCGTGCCCCTTTTCATCGTCCACCACAAACTCCAACACACGGGGCATGACCCGGTGACCTGGTTTCCAGCATAAATTCTTTCTCCCACCCTCACTGACTCTTTTTCTTCCACTTCTTCAGCTTCCACCACTTCTCCGTTTCCTCTTCCCACCGATCCTTCCGTCCCCACCAGGTCCTCTGGCATTTAGGTCATTAGCCTTCGCGTCTGACTGAGTAACCTGCTTTATGAAGTAGCCGCTTCTCATTATTTTCTTAATCGGCGCGGCGAGCATTAGCATTTTCGTGCCGGATCAGAGTTTTCATTTGCCGTTAGGCGTTTCCACTGATGTGGATGAGAATCTTTTGATGGCGGGCCAGTGTAATGATGTCTGTGTAACTTATGGCGACGCGGCGGCCATGTTGATTACTCTGATAATAATATCTCTTCAGAAAAGATATGGATATATTGAATGTGTTTGAAGTAAGAGTATGAAAGAAGTGTTGGAGCAGAATAATAAGCGGAGTTTAGCTGATAACAAGATTCTTCCGATAACGGACCTTTTTATAAATAAATAATTAACCATACAAAATGGTCACATACCTGTACTGATCAGATTACAGTAAAAAATGCCGCATTTCAACCAGTCTTCGTACGCCTCGTTAAAGTAACTTTGTTATTAACACTCCTTTGCAAATCAGCAGCTTTGTTAAACTGCAGTATCTTCAAACAGAAACAGCAAGAAGTGGGCAGATTTTCACACACCCCCAGCAACCGACGGCAAATAAAAACACAGTTTTACGAAACAACAACTTTATTGAAGAACCGCGTTTCAAAGAAACAATAAATAAATAACCAGCTAAATTCTATGTTACACCCACAGCATTCTTGAGAACCTCTAAAAAATTACGGAAGTTCCTGGTAAGGATAGTTATCGGGTCCATATTCAGGTGCCCATCCTCTGTACGGTTGATTAACTTCTTCCTGCGATCTGTGCCAGTGATCGTGATGAATTTCATGGGGCTTGACGATGCCATAACTGACTCTGGGCAATGGTGGCGGCGTGAGAAGGGCTTTAAGGGCCACTGCACCTGATAAAAGTAGGGCCATTAGGCCAGCGCCCAGACCCTTTATTCCGATGAGACCGATTAAAGTCATAATAATCGGTAGGACGATGATTGCCTTCAGTTTTAAAGCGAGGAGAAGTGGAATCAGAATCCTCTTCAATTTGGTGCGACCTAAAACAAAGCCACGACACGTTTTTTACCCACGTGCTAGGGACACGATGTATTAAATATATTTTTAAGGTTTAATTTGGTGGTTGCGGAACAAAGCGATGTTTCGGAGGTAATAGGGTGTTCATACGGTCACAAGGAATAGTTTTTCAGCAACCAAGATAATGCTTTATTTTGGAAAGTTTTAACCTATAAAATGAACATGCCGTTGATGTTGAAAATCATTTTCATAAAACTGTATAATGATTTTAATTAAATTAAATTGTACATATAATGCAGACGAAAATGTAGAGGGGGAACATTGTTTCTTTGACGCGAGACAACGTAACAGAACGCCAGATGGCGCTATAAGTAATTAACAAAGCCGTTATCCTCCATTTCTCTATCATCTACAATGAAAACTCAAAATGTCACTTTCAATCCAGATCAAACTCTGCATATAAAAAGTTCGTCGACCAGATAAAACGAATTTTCAAAAAAACGTAAACTGAAAAATGAAAAGAAATCTCTACTATCCCACATCGACTCATCCGCAGGTCCGCATTTATCATAATTTCCGCACTCAAGCAAAATCGTATAGTACCACATGCGAAGCTGCATATCAAATTATCTACAAAACCACACGCGAAATTATCCAGTCCGTATCCGGCTCAAGTGCAAGCACACAATTACTTTCCAGCCTGATGCCGACGGGAGAAAATTGTTCATCCATAATTATCAGAAAGTGCCGTAATGGATTCCCGAAGAAGCGACAAACATAGACAGGCATACGGTTTCTAGGAGACGCTAACGGGCATACATCACAGCATCGACTTTCTTCGACATGCCGCACTCTCATTCAAGGTCCTCCTCGCTGTCCCAGAAACCCGGAATTCCAAGATGGCGACGCAGCCGAACGAGATGGCCTACTTCGACACCCCGTTCGACGTTTTCGCGGATGCGAACGAAGTGGAACGCGTGCCAAAAACGAATTGCCGGCTTTCCCCTTCTTCGCTGATTGCCGATAGTCGATGACAAAAGGAACGACCCGCGTCATTTGAAGTCCGCGCCTCGGTTTACGCGAGGCGCGCGGCCATTTGCAAGTTTGCAGGGAAATTGACAATCTCGATTGCATGCGGTTGAATAGAAAATGGGCGTTTACGGTTTAGACGGTGGCGAGACGGAATAAATATATGTGACTGTCGCGTGAACGTGAATTAATACTTGAAATTTTGCATGGTTAAATATACGGAATAATTGTATAATGAATAAAATAATAAAATAAATTGACAATCTCGATTGCATGCGGTTGAATAAAAAATGGGCGTTTACGGTTTAGACGGTGGCGAGACGGAATAAATATATGTGACTGTCGCGCGAACGTGAATTAATACTTGAAATTTTGCATGGTTAAATATACGGAATAATTGTATAATGAATAAAATAATAAAATAAATTGACAATCTCGATTGCATGCGGTTGAATAAAAAATGGGGGTTTACGGTTTAGACGGTGGCGAGACGGAATAAATATATGTGACTGTCGCGTGAACGTGAATTAATATTTGAAATTTTGCATGGTTAAATATACGGAATAATTGTATAGTGAATAAAATAATAAAATAAATTGACAATCTCGATTGCGTGCGGTTGAATAAAAAATGGGCGTTTACGGTTTAGACGGTGGCGAGACGGAATAAATATATGTGACTGTCGCGTGAACGTGAATTAATACTTGAAATTTTGCATGGTTAAATATACGGAATAATTGTATAGTGAATAAAATAATAAAATAAATTGACAATCTCGATTGCGTGCGGTTGAATAAAAAATGGGCGTTTACGGTTTAGACGGTGGCGAGACGGAATAAATATATGTGACTGTCGCGTGAACGTGAATTAATACTTGAAATTTTGCATGGTTAAATATACGGAATAATTGTATAGTGAATAAAATAATAAAATAAATTGACAATCTCGATTGCATGCGGTTGAATAAAAAATGGGCGTTTACGGTTTAGACGGTGGCGAGACGGAATAAATATATGTGACTGTCGCGTGAACGTGAATTAATACTTGAAATTTTGCATGGTTAAATATACGGAATAATTGTATAGTGAATAAAATAATAAAATAAATTGACGATCTCGATTGCATGCGGTTGAATAAAAAATGGGCGTTTACGGTTTAGACGGTGGCGAGACGGAATAAATATATGTGACTGTCGCGTGAACGTGAATTAATACTTGAAATTTTGCATGGTTAAATATACGGAATAATTGTATAGTGAATAAAATAATAAAATAAATTGACAATCTCGATTGCATGCGGTTGAATAAAAAATGGGCGTTTACGGTTTAGACGGTGGCGAGACGGAATAAATATATGCGACTGTCGCGTGAACGTGAATTAATACTTGAAATTTTGCATGGTTAAATATACGGAATAATTGTATAGTGAATAAAATAATAAAATAAATTGACAATCTCGATTGCATGCGGTTGAATAAAAAATGGGCGTTTACGGTTTAGACGGTGGCGAGACGGAATAAATATATGTGACTGTCGCGTGAACGTGAATTAATACTTGAAATTTTGCATGGTTAAATATACGGAATAATTGTACAGTGAATAAAATAATAAAATAAATTGACAATCTCGATTGCATGCGGTTGAATAAAAAATGGGCGTTTACGGTTTAGACGGTGGCGAGACGGAATAAATATATGTGACTGTTGCGTGAACGTGAATTAATACTTGAAATTTTGCATGGTTAAATATACGGAATAATTGTATAGTGAATAAAATAATAAAATAAATTGACAATCTCGATTGCATGCGGTTGAATAAAAAATGGGCGTTTACGGTTTAGACGGTGGCGAGACGGAATAAATATATGTGACTGTCGCGTGAAAGTGAATTAATACTTGAAATTTTGCATGGTTAAATATACGGAATAATTGTATAGTGAATAAAATAATAAAATAAATTGACAATCTCGATTGCATGCGGTTGAATAAAAAATGGGCGTTTACGGTTTAGACGGTGGCGAGACGGAATAAATATATGTGACTGTTGCGTGAATGTGAATTAATACTTGAAATTTTGCATGGTTAAATATACGGAATAATTGTATAGTGAATAAAATAATAAAATAAATTGACAATCTCCATTGCATGCGGTTGAATAAAAAATGGGGGTTTACGGTTTAGACGGTGGCGAGACGGAATAAATATATGCGACTGTCGCGTGAACGTGAATTAATACTTGAAATTTTGCATGGTTAAATATACGGAATAATTGTATAGTGAATAAAATAATAAAATAAATTGACAATCTCGATTGCATGCGGTTGAATAAAAAATGGGCGTTTACGGTTTAGTGTGTATATAGGCGAGACGGAATAAATATATGTGACTGTCGCGTGAACGTGAATTAATACTTGAATTTTGCATGGTTAAATATACGGAATAATTGTATAGTGAATAAAAAAATAAAATAAATTGACAATCTCGATTGCATGCGGTTGAATAAAAAATGGGGGTTTATATTTTAGACGGTGGCGAGACGGAATAAATATATGTGACTGTCGCGTGAACGTGAATTAATACTTGAAATTTTGCATGGTTAAATATACGGAATAATTGTATAGTGAATAAAATAATAAAATAAATTGACAATCTCGATTGCATGCGGTTGAATAAAAAATGGGCGCTATATATTAGACGGTGGCGAGACGGAATAAATATATGTGACTGTCGCGTGAACGTGAATTAATACTTGCAATTTTGCATGGTTAAATATACGGAATAATTGTATAGTGAATAAAATAATAAAATAAATTGACAATCTCGATTGCATGCGGTTGAATAAAAAATGGGCGTTTACGGTTTAGACGGCGGCGAGACGGAATAAATATATGTGACTGTTGCGTGAACGGGAATTAATACTTGAAATTTTGCATGGTTAAATATACGGAATAATTGTATAGTGAATAAAATAATAAAATAAATTGACAATCTCGATTGCATGCGGTTGAATAAAAAATGGGCGTTTACGGTTTAGACGGTGGCGAGACGGAATAAATATATGTGACTGTCGCGTGAACGTGAATTAATACTTGAAATTTTGCATGGTTAAATGTACGGAATAATTGTATAGTGAATAAAATTATAAAATAAATTGACAATCTCGATTGCATGCGGTTGAATAAAAAATGGGCGTTTACGGTTTAGACGGTGGCGAGACGGAATAAATATATGTGACTGTCGCGTGAACGTGAATTAATACTTGAAATTTTGCATGGTTAAATATACGGAATAATTGTATAGTGAATAAAATAATAAAATAAATTGACAATCTCGATTGCATGCGGTTGAATAAAAAATGGGCGTTTACGGTTTAGACGGTGGCGAGACGGAATAAATATATGTGACTGTCGCGTGAACGTGAATTAATACTTGAAATTTTGCATGGTTAAATATACGGAATAATTGTATAGTGAATAAAATAATAAAATAAATTGACAATCTCGATTGCATGCGGTTGAATAAAAAATGGGCGTTTACGGTTTAGACGGTGGCGAGACGGAATAAATATATGTGACTGTCGCGTGAACGTGAATTAATACTTGAAATTTTGCATGGTTGAATATACGGAATAATTGTATAGTGAATAAAATAATAAAATAAATTGACAATCTCGATTGCATGTGGTTGAATAAAAAATGGGCGTTTACGGTTTAGACGGTGGCGAGACGGAATAAATATATGTGACTGTCGCGTGAACGTGAATTAATACGTGAAATTTTGCATGATTAAATATACGGAATAATTGTATAGTGAATAAAATAATAATTAACAACCACTATATTATAAATAAGTATTTCAATAATAATTAAATATTATAGAAAGAATGAAATGCATATCAGCGAAAAGTATAGTGTGTATATAGTGGAAATAATAATGAAAATTTATCTTTTGCACAATGGTTAAATATACGGAATAATTGTATAGTGAATAAAATAATAATTAACAACTATATTATAAATATTTCAATAATAATTAAATATTATAGAAAGAATGAAATGCGTATCAGCGAAAAGTATAGCGTGTATATAGTGGAAATAATAATGAAAATTTATCTTTTGCACAATGGTAAAGCAAAGTAAAGGTAATTAATCGTTCATTTATATGGCACTGGTACTGCAAGTGATCGTTTCTTGTAGTTAAATAAATAATATATGTATAATCCTAGGGTGACAATATTAAAAAATGATCACAGCAAAATAAAATGATTTATACGGTTATTTTCGATACTCTTATCAAATAACAAACAACATTATATATTTTTATATACTTTCACATCATGAACAGAAAGTATGCAGGTGATGTGGATGATGCTTGTATTCAGTTTTTTCTTATATCGGAAGAAATAATATAAATTTATATTCTCCACAGTGACATAGCAAAATTAACGTAACTATTTCCACATTTACACGGTACTGATATCACAAGTCATCGTTTTTTATAGTTAAATGAATAACATATATATCCGCCTCTTAAAACAATATTAAAAAATCATTAGTGCAGCAAAAACTGATTTATACAGCTTCTTCTGTATCCACTAGCTACTGAAGTCTATAATTTTCATCACTTTACACGTTTAATCAGAACCAAAAAATGTGCTGAATCAGTTACAATGCGTTTGTCCAAAAATCAGAAGCGGATCTTCCGTTTTCTTTTTTCCAAACGAGACCAGGATCTCGCCACTTTTTTCACCGAGCGTCATTAAGCGCGTGTAGCAAAAACGAGAGCAGAGTTCCAGTTCGAAAAGTAGCAACGTTCAGATCCGGCGGCGAATCGAGATGAACGGAAGTCCCACTTTCCAACCAATGGGCCCCGGGGCGCGCGACCAACTTCGTGCCCATTGGAGAGACGTTAGAAAGGTGAGATGCTATAAGATTCTGCGCCGTGGACGCCAGAATCATAAGGCCCCTCGCCGTACACCAAAGAGGATCAGATCTTGCGAATTCGCACGAAAACGCATGCAACTCGAAGGTCCCGAACGAAATCATCATTGACGTTCCATGAATTATACAGAGCCAAGGCAAATCATGCACAAGTTTCAGTCAATTTTTTAACATTTTTTTTTTGTTCTCTATCATATTTTTTTCGATAAAATTCTGCACCACCTTTTTCAGTAGGATTTGTTACTATTTTTTTCTATAGAAACTTATATCGTTTTTGTCAGTAGAATTTTTAACCATAGCTTCGGTGGACTTCAAACATTTTGGTCAGTAGATGTGTTTTTACAGTTTTTTTTTAAATGAAATTATAAGATGCTTGCAGAGATTGAATGGTGTTATGGTTTAATTGGAAGCAGCCGAAGATGTGAACATTTTCGGAGAGTGTTTACTATTTTTCTATAGAAACATATGTAATGCAATAAAAATATTTTTAGTTGCTATCGCAGGTCAATGAACTATAAGAAGTGAAAAATAAGGGCATGAACAATTTTGATTTTTTTCATTTTTTTTCGCAATTATTCTATGAAGTTTTTTTGTGCAAAGATTACGCCATACTGTTATCGTCAGTTGAAAAACGATGAGAGGTAAAAGCGAATGATGTGAAATTTCTAATATTTTCTCTTTCCTTGTTTAATGCTTTCTCTTCCGTGTCCTACTCCATTAGAATATTTTCCGCATTTAAAGTTATGTGCTCTTCTTTGAAATTTCATGTGTGGGAAAAAGGGATAATAAATGTGGTCCATCGTATTTGACGGTATTGTAAAACAGTAATTATAAATAGCCTTTGCTAACGAGGTCAAGACTTTCAATAAAATTTTTATCGCGTTCTGTTTTACGATATCCTCTACTCTGCCAACCTACAATACTAAATGCAGTAAATAGTGGAATGTGAGCAAATATTGTGAACAAGCCCTTTTACACGTTTGCCCAACCACCGAAATAAACTCCTGGAATTGTCATACCCTACCCCATGAAATATTTGGTATAATACGAGTAGTATCCAATTAATGGATATCGATACGATCTACCCAAACATTATAAAATCAACTGCATTTCATCAAATTAAGATGATAATATGTTACGCTTTTGGGATGTCTGCTACTCCTTGCTTCATTTACATTTCTGCTTCTTCCCCAATTCCACACGAACAAAATTTCAACACGAACAACATTTCTATACTTCTACAAGTATTCTACGTTTTGCCCCATTCAACGCAAACGAGTTACTGTCAAACAAAATGGAATACGAATACTCGTATGAAATGAATGCCTGGATTTTTAAATTTCCAGCAGGTGCCCCAAAGTTTTCTCCATCCTACCTTCTACCTCTTACCCCATTTAACCCAAAAAAGTCCTCACCTCCTCAATCTCTCCACAAACCGTTCAACAAACAAAATCCCAAAAGACTTATACGACAAAAGACGACCCAAAAGGCTTATACAACAAACAAAATCCCAAAAGACAATACGAATACTCATATCAAATGAAGGCCTGGATTCCTAAACTTCCAGCAGGTGCCCAAAGTTTTCTCCACCCTACCTTCTACCTCTTACCCCATTTAACCCAAAAAAGTCCTCACCTCCTCAATCTCTCCACAAACCGTTCAACAAACAAAATCCCAAAAGACTTATACGACAAAAGACGACCCAAAAGACTTATACAACAAACAAAATCCCAAAAGACAATACGAATACTCATATCAAATGAAGGCCTGGATTCCTAAACTTCCAGCAGGTGCCCAAAGTTTTCTCCACCCTACCTTCTACATCTGACCCCATTTAACCCCAAAAAGTTCTCACCACCTCAATCTCTCCACAAACCGTTCAACAAACAAAATCCCAAAAGACTTATACGACAAAAGACGACCCAAAAGACTTATACAACAAACAAAATCCCAAAAGACAATACGAATACTCATATCAAATGAAGGCCTGGATTTCTAAATTTCCAGCAGGTGCCCCAAAGTTTTCTCTACCCTACTTTCTATTTTTTACCACATTTAACCCAAAAAGTTTTCACCACCTCAATCTCTCTACAAACTGTTCAACAAACAAAATCCCAAGAGACTTCCTGCTTTCGAGCAACTCACCCTCCGACGCCCCTTCGGTCAACGCCCTCATCTCGAACTCCAAATTCTTCTGTTCCAACGCCCTGCCGAACATATCCGCGGCCGATCCATCATGCGGCCAATTAATCTGCAGCTTCCTACTCCTGAAGAACCTCTCGACACTGCCGATAAGCTTATCAGTCTCATCCCCGTTCGCTTCGGCCTCCTCTTCAATCGGAACTTTTTCCAACGTCACCATGTCACCGTAAATTCCTATGGTATCCAGCTTATTCAGTTCATCCACCCTTCGCGCCAGTCGAAGTTCCTCCTTCTGTATCTCCGTTTCTTCTTTCTGCGTGCCCGTCGGATTCGCCAGGGCCAGCGTTGCCAACTGCAGGGCCAGAATTATAATTTTTCCTTTCATTGTTGACGGAAACGGTGCTCTTTTCAATTTGCTCACAGCGACTACACGTTTTTGACTGTTGATCGCCCGGGGCCAATTTTCTTTTATATCGACGGCCAGTGCAGGTGGTTGGGTGGGGCTGAACCATTTGGCAAGCGGCGTGCAAGGGCCGCTGCGGCGAGAATTTTAATTTTCTTTCGTGCCTCCTGGTTCAATAGCGGGGCCGTCACGTTTTTGTGACGTCGGCTAATCGAGGTTGCGAGGAGTTCATTTTCCTTTTACCCGTGATCACTTTCGTGCATGGGTCGGTCGGTGTTAGAAGTTCGGTAGACGGACGATGCGAATATATTAGGTACTGGAGATGGATAATGAGATGCGGAATAGTTTAAGGGGTCGTATGTGGAGGAAGAGGGGTAGTTATGGGTAGAATCGCAGAGTAACATGTGAATTGTCTGACGAGGAGTGTGTATAAGTGTAAATTAAATTGTTTATAAAATTGTTTGGAAAGCAGTATAAGTGATTTTGTTGAATATTAACACTTTGATTGCCAAGCGTATTTTGCTATGTTAGAACCGCGATGCGATGAAATACTGCAGAGTATATTTAAATCATGCAAAGTAAAGATAACGCAGAGTTGTTAGAAGCCAAAGTATTGAAGCGCCCTTTCAATATCAATTGCTTTACAAGATTGCAAATAGGCCTCATTGCGAATTTTTTGCATTTTTAGTAAAATCTTTTGCACCGGTCACCGCGTATTTTGCTATGTTAGAATCGCGATGCAATGAAATACTGCAGAGTATAATTAAATCATGCAAAATAAAGATAACGCAGAGTTGTTAGAAGCCAAAGTATTGAAGCGCCGTTTCAATATCAATTGCTTTACAAGATTGCAAATAGGCTTCATTGCGAATTTTTTGCATTTTTAGTAAAATCTTTTGCACCGGTCACCGCGTATTTTGCTATGTTAGAATCGCGATGCAATGAAATACTGCACAGTATAATTAAATAATGGAAAATAAAGATAACGCAGAGTTGTTAGAAGCCAAAGTATTGAAGCGCCGTTTCAATATCAATTGCTTTTACAAGATTGCAAATAGGCTTCATTGCGAATTTTTTGCATTTTTAGTAAAATCTTTTGCACCGGTCACCGCGTATTTTGCTATGTTAGAAACACGATGCGATGAAATACTACAGAGTATAATTAAATCATGCAAAATAAAGATAACGCAGAGTTGTTAGAAGCCAAAGTATTGAAGCGCCGTTTCAATATCAATTGCTTTTACAAGATTGCAAATAGGATTCATTGCAAATTTTGTGCATTTTTAGTAAAATCTTTTACATATTTTGCTATGTTAGAATCGCGATGCAATGAAATACTGCAGAGTATAATTAAATAATGCAAAATAAATGTAACGCAGAGTTGTTAGAAGCCAAAGTATTGAAGCGCCGTTTCAATATCAATTGCTTTACAAGATTGCAAATAGGCTTCATTGCGAATTTTTTGCATTTTTAGTAAAATCTTTTGCACCGGTCACCGCGTATTTTGCTATGTTAAAACCGCGATGCAATGAAATACTGCAGAGTATAATTAAATCATGCAAAATAAAGATAACGCAGAGTTGTTAGAAGCCAAAGTATTGAAGCGCCGTTTCAATGTCAATTGCTTTTGCAAGATTCCAAATAGGCTTCATTGCAAATTTTTTGCATTTTTAGTAAAATCTTTTGCACCGGTCACCGCGTATTTTGCTATGTTAAAACCGCGATGCAATAAAATACTGCAGAGTATAATTAAATCATGCAAAATAAAGATAACGCAGAGTTGTTAGAAGCCAAAGTATTGAAGCGCCGTTTCAATATCAATTGCTTTACAAGATTGCAAATAGGCTTCATTGCGAATTTTTTGCATTTTTAGTAAAATCTTTTGCACCGGTCACCGCGTATTTTGCTATGTTAAAACCGCGATGCGATGAAATACTGCAGAGTATAATTAAATCATGCAAAATAAAGATAACGCAGAGTTGTTAGAAGCCAAAGTATTGAAACACCGTTTCAATATCAATTGCTTTCACAATATTTCAAATAGGCTTCATTGCGAATTTTTTGCATTTCTAGTAAAACTTTTGCACCGGTCACCGCGTATTTTGCTATGTTAGAACCGCGATGCGATAAAATACTGCAGAGTATGATTAAATCGTGCAAAATAAAGATAACGCAGAGTTGTTAGAAGCCAAAGTATTGAAGCGCCGTTTCAATATCAATTGCTTTACAAGATTGCAAATAGGCTTCATTGCAAATTTTGTGCATTTTTAGTAAAATCTTTTACGTATTTTGCTATGTTAGAATCGCGATGCAATGAAATATTTCAGAGTATAATTAAATAATGCAAAATAAATGTAACGCAGAGTTGTTAGAAGCCAAAGTATTGAAGCACCGTTTCAACATCAATTGCTTTTACGAGAATGCAAATAGGATTCATTGCGAATTTTTTGTATTTTTAGTAAAATCTTTTCCACCGGTTGCAGTCAACGTGTTAATAATGAATCTAATATGATAGTTTGTAATGATGCAATATAACATAATGATTTCTTGTGGGAAGGGATGCAGAATTATGCATTCGAATACCTTACATACAAAATAATGCTTCCGCAATATGTCACGTGCAGGTACATGAAAAATATACATAGAATGCCTATTGCATTCCGTATAAATTGACTTGCATGATAAAAGTTATATTTATCAAATAACCACGTATTCTGCCACATTTCCTGCAAATTCACCCATACCTACATCCCGCCCAAAACTCCGTGCAAACCAACACACCGACGCCAGCATCGGATCATTTTTTCAACCCCCGCAAAGTATGTCTTCACGTTCACCCGCACTTCGCCACTCTTCAGTCGGCGAATTCCATTGTTTCGCGCGAACACGCTTGCTGCCTTTCAGGTGAAAATTAGATTTCAGTGTCCGGGCGTCGGGAGCGTGCGGCATGCAAAAGCTTTGCCCCGAATCTCACGAGAGAAACGGAACGAGAGCGAAAGAGAGAAGGAGAGGAGGAACGTGGCAGGACACGAGCGAGAACGAGACGAAGTGGGAGTGCAAATGACCCAGAGGTATGTCTACATGTCCGAACGGAATCGCATATGAGCTCCGTGACGAAGATGTCAATATTTTGCGCTATGCATGCCGTGCACGTACGATCTTTTCTAATGCACTCGAACCCTGCACGTGGGACAGCAACCGCTCATATTTTCTCCGCCGTAGAAATCGACTAATTTGGACACCTGTGGTGTACGGTAGAGGATATGGCGATCTGCCGGTTTACGTCATTTTTTATTAGCTTTTACTCTGCTCGTTTATGTCATGTCACGTTGCAGGTTTTAGGATGAATGTTTTGCGGTACTTTTCGGGTTTTGACCAATCAGATTTTATACTCTGCGTTTCTAACTTTCTGACCTTTGTTTGTAGGTACCGTATAGCAGGGTACATGATAAATTGAAGTGAAAAGAAGAGTTAACAATTTGATTAGAAATTAAATTTGACATTTAATGTGCTGGTTTACATAATTTTTTATACTAGGTTTTAGCATAAATGCTGTTGCAGTATTTTCTAGCTTCAAGCTAATCTCAGGATTGGAAGTTAATACTATCATATTTTTGTGAGATTGTGCCTACGTTGTTCATACTGACTTATCTAAGTAAATGTGTAATTGATATATATGTCGAATTATTTTATATTTAAATATATTTTACTTTTATTTAGATAATATGCCTGAGAATGGGTATTAATGCGGAAAAGAGTAAAAGCTTTAATTGTAACGGTAGAAGCGAAAACTACAATGTCGAATAATTTAACGCTGTAATTAAGAAGATCATAACAATCGTTCTTCTGTTATAATTGTTACACACTTTCGCACAAAGAAAACGCATCAATTCCGAGTAAGCAAGTGTGTTCCGTTTTTAAGTATGATGCGTAATCTATTGCGCGGTTTGCAGATAGTTAGAAAAGAGAAAACATTTAATAATTCTATTTTGTATAATTTATTCGGTGAAGCCCAACTTTGGCATCAGTAGAACCTACAAAAATGTTTTAAGTGGCACATGACACTATTCCAAAACGCACACACTAATTTGAATTCTGTCCGTCGTCGCATATCAGCGACAAATTCTTCAGCGGAGAAGCTTAACACTAGATTGCCCGAGATTTCTTGTATACCTACATTGCCCCAAAACAGTCAAAATGACTGCATTGTGAAAAAATAACAAATATGTAAAGAAATTTGTTTAAAATTAATTTTTAATATTTTTTATGTTATTTACAGTTATATAACAGATTATTAGTAAATATTAACTGTACATATTGACTGTTTTCAATGAACTTAACCCATATTTCCGAAAGCAAGGCAAATTTATTTGATTGTAGGCGCCTACTGCATTCGGTTCTTTTGTCAAAACGAATAAATCGTAGGATTTGCTTGAACTTTTCTCTGGCCATAGTTTTTCTAAAAGATTTGGGACCCCACTTCGCTGACTATAAATAACTCAATTTAAAATTTGTTGCCTCGTAAGCTCCACGAGCATATAGAATCCCAATAAATGCACGTATTTCCGGTAATGATATTGTCCAACCGTTCCGCAAAATTCGGCGACATTCTTCTGTGCACTTTCTTATATGTTTGATAATATAGTTATCTATTATCGACGATAATGCACTGATAAGATTATCTGCCACAATGTTCCTTTTTGCGTAGCCTGTTGGCCCTTTCACACTCTTGAAAATACAAGCAGATGGTATCCTTCCAGGAATACCACCTTCGTCAATTTTTGTCCACACAGTACCATCAGCAGCTGTTTCGACCACCTAAAACGTATTTTCAGTTTCTTCATCAGAATCTGAACTAGTTAGCACCCTACACCTTTTCCTGGGCATATTGATGACACTTTCATTTTCATCATTGGTGATCGACTCTTCATCACTATCTTCAGCGTCAGATGTTTCACTTTGAATATAATCCGCTTCATCTTCAGATGATAGTTCAGAATTTGTTGCATTTGATTCTATATCGGAGCACTCTTCACTTATGTTCGTTAGCTTTTCCAAAAACTCATTTCTGTTCGACATTTTTTTCATAAAGTTAGGGCGCAAAAGAAATAAAATAAACAACTTGTTAGAACAACACTTTATAAAGATTCGAATAACTAGTACTACTTTAGCTTATTGAGCAACTGACACTTATCAAGTATACGCCAAAATCGACAATTTATCATGCATCATATTTCAATACAAAGCCGGACAGGTCATATAAGAAATTTACTCAATTCAATAAATAAAAATCTTTTGATTATTTAAAATTTACCAAGCAGTCAAAATGACTGCTTCTGGGCAATATAGGTATAACACGTATATATATACGGAAATAAAGGAGGGCGGAAGTAACTACAATTATTCATAAACCCATTTATATGTTATAGAAAAAGTCACCAAATTCTAAGAAATTGTGTCAACAATTTCATAATTGTTTTTCTAATTGAAATTAAAAAACAGTCAAAATGACTGCCTTGGGCAATCTAGTGTTAAAGAACCTTCTGACATTATCGATGTGTGCATATTACATTGGGACAATAATCTCTTCCATGTAATTTAGCGATCAGAATTTCACATATCAAGCACATTTTCATATGATTCGAATGTTACATTACACATATGAAACTATTATAATTTTTTTCAGTTGGACTCCTGTAACGGCACAAACCACGTCTGTATTTCATACAAATAATTTATTGATTTGTCAAAATTACCGCAATAACTTACATCGTCGGTTACATATAAATACAGTTACGTATAAATACTAATCTAGCAGTCGTGATTGGGTTCCAAAAAATGCAGTCTGGAACCTATGGCTCTAAAGATTTGACATCATCCAAGTGACGTCATGCATTCCGAATACTCGACGCCATCAAGTGCCAATCTCACAAAACAAAAGAAATTCAGCAAAATCTCCATACTTCGTTGTCAACTTCATAGAAAAAAAGCTCACAAAATCTGCACGTTTGGCATCATCAAGTCTAGTTCTAGAATAAAGTAAATTCGCTGGTCATTGCATACTCCATGCTATCACGCGCAAATTTCACAGAACCTCCGAATTTCGATGAAGTTAATTCGAAAATTGACATTTCTGGTTTCGATCGAAATTTTACATTTTTCATTTCATGTGAAATCTGTGGAAGTCTCGAGTTTCAACGAAATCTATTATTTCAGATTTCATTAAAAACTTGCATGAACCCGATTGCAGCGGAATTTTACATTTTTCATTTAATTCAAAACTCTCAAAACCTCCGAATTTCAGAGGATCTGAACACTTTCAATTGTTTATGTCTTGAAATATAATATGTCTAATTTCACTCAAAACTTGCAGAACCTCCGAATTTCTGCAAAATTATATATGTCTCATTTCAATCGAAACGGGTACAAACCCCGAAGTTCAGCGAAATTGTATATGTTTCATTGATTTGGAAAGGTTTACAGCTACCGAGTGTCAGCGAAGTTTAACATTTCTGAGTTCATTCGAAATTTGACATTTCTGGTTTCGATCGAAATTTTACATTTTTCATTTCATGTGAAATCTGTGCAAGCCTCAAGTTTCAACGAAATCTATTATTTCAGATTTCATTAAAAACTTGCATGAACCCGATTGCAGCGGAATTTTACATTTTTCATTTAATTCAAAACTCTCAAAACCTCCGAAATTCAGAGGATCTGAACACTTTCAATTTTTTATGTCTTGAAATAGAATATGTCTAATTTCACTCGAAACTTGCAGAACCCCCGAATTTTTGCAAAATTATATATGACTCATTTCAATCGAAACCGGTACAAACCCCGAAGTTCAGCGAAATTGTATATGTTTCATTGATTTGGAAAGGTTTACAGCTACCGAGTGTCAGCGAAGTTTAACATTTCTCAGTTCATTCGAAATTTGACATTTCTGGTTTCGATCAAAGTTTTACATTTTTCATTTCACGTGAAATCTGTGGAAGCCTCAAGTTTCAACGAAATCTATTATTTCAGATTTCATTAAAAACTTGCATGAACCCGATTGCGGCGGAATTTGACATTTTTCATCTAACTCGAAATTCTCAAAACCTCCGAATTTCAGAGGATCTGAACACTTTCAATTTTTTATGTCTTGAAATATAATATGTCTAATTTCACTCGAAACTTGCAGAACCTCCGAATTTCTGCAAAATTATATATGTCTCATTTCAATCGAAACCGGTACAAACCCCGAAGTTCAGCGAAATTGTATATGTTTCATTGATTTGGAAAGGTTTACAGCTACCGAGTGTCAGCGAAGTTTAACATTTCTGAGTTCATTCGAAATTTGACATTTCTGGTTTCGATCGAAATTTTACATTTTTCATTTCATGTGAAATCTGTGGAAGTCTCGAGTTTCAACGAAATCTATTATTTCAGATTTCATTAAAAACTTGCATGAACCCGATTGCGGCGGAATTTGACATTTTTCATCTAATTCGAAATTCTCAAAACCTCCGAATTTCAGAGGATCTGAACACTTTCAATTGTTTATGTCTTGAAATAGAATATGTCCAATTTCACTCGAAACTTGCAGAACCTTGCCAAACACTGAACTTCAGTGAAATCGTATATGTCTCGTTGATTTGGAAATTTTTGAAGCTACCGAGTGTCAGCGAACTTTAATAACCCAATTGCGGCGGAATTTGACATTTTTCATCTAACCCGAAATTCTCAAAACCTCCGAATTTCAGAGGATCTGAACACTTTCAATTTTTTATGTCATGAAATAGAATATGTCTAATTTCACTCGAAACTTGCAGAACCTTGCCAAACAGTGAACTTCAGTGAAATCGTATATGTCTCGTTGATTTGGAAATTTTTGAAGCTACCGAGTGTCAGCGAAGTTTAATAATCCTCACTTCACCCGAAGTTTGCAGAACCCTCGAATTTCGGTAAAATCTGGCACCTGACATCGTCACCTTCACCGTCACAAAACGGAGTAAATTCGGTTAGACCTCATAAGTAAATTAATTAGCCACATTCGTCGTCGGCACCTGTGCAGAGTATGCGAGCGAATGGGCGTCGAGTTTGTCAGCAACATCGAAGGACCTTCTGTAATATCCCTGCGGCGGCACGCCATTTCCGGCCGGCCATGTTTGTCCGGCAGACGGTTCGAGCCAACTTCCGATTGTCGGGGACTTGCCGAAGAAGCTGGACGAGCCGTTGCCGCCGAATAATCGCTGGAAGGCCATGATGCCGGCAAGAAGAAGGGCAATTTTGCCGACGAAAAGTGCCTTCAGGGTGAGGAGGCCGAGGCCGCCGAGAAGGATTGGCACCAGGGCGAAGATCTTCAGACCGGCTGCGGCGATCAGCGGGAGGATCATTTTCTTAATCTTGGCACGACCTGAAAAGTGAAAGAAAGCAGCGTGATAAGCAAATGAAATGGAATAAAATGAAATGGAAGTGTTTCGTGGTGTAGGTAAATGAAACTACCTGATGACTTGAAGATCAGATTGTGATGATAGAGTGGGTAATGGGTTCCAGGGTATTACACGTTTTTACATTAATTAAAATAATATGTGTTTTTATGATTAAAATGTAAGAAGCTTATTTGTTTGCTCGAAATTTTAATGACGAAAATTCGTATTATTCCAAATAATTATTCGGAAAAAAAACGTTTCGCGGAAGATTTCACATTTTTACATTAATTAAAATAATATGTGTTTTTATGATTAAAATGTAAAAAACTTATTTGTTTGCTTGAAATT
Organism: Cryptocheilus praepositus; assembly: GCA_033815515.1. Lineage (NCBI taxonomy): Eukaryota > Metazoa > Arthropoda > Insecta > Hymenoptera > Pompilidae > Cryptocheilus > Cryptocheilus praepositus. The sequence continues at coordinate 1,083,127 of JAWWQZ010000040.1, read as the reverse complement.
TTAGTGACGAAAATTTGTATTATTCCAAATAATTATTCGAAAAAAAAACGTTTCGCGGAAGATTTCACATTTTTACATTAATTAAAATAATATCTATTTTTATGATTAAAATGTAAAAAGCTTATTTCTTTGCTCGAAATTTTAATAACGAAAATTTGTATTATTCCGAATAATTATTCGGAAAAAAAACATTTCGCGGTAGATTTCATATTTTTACATTAATTAAAATAATAGTGTTTTTATGATTATAATGTAAGGAGCTTATTTCTTTGCTCGAAATTTTAATAACGAAAATTTGTATTATTCCGAATAATTATTCGGAAAAAAAAACATTTCGTGGTAGATTTCATATTTTTACATTAATTAAAATAATAGTGTTTTTATGATTATATTGTAAGGAGCTTATTTCTTTGCTCGAAATTTTAATAACGAAAATTTGTATTATTCCGAATAATTATTCGGAAAAAAAACATTTCGCGGTAGATTTCATATTTTTACATTAATTAAAATAATAGTGTTTTTATGATTAAAATGTAAGAAGCTTATTTGTTTGCTTGAAATTTTAATGACGAAAATTCGTATTATTCCAAATAATTATTCAGAAAAAAACGTTTCGCGGAAGATTTCACATTTTTACATTAATTAAAATAATATGTGTTTTTATGATTAAAATGTAAGAAGCTTATTTCTTTGCTCGAAATTTTAGTGACGAAAATTTGTATTATTCCAAATAATTATTCAGAAAAAAAACGTTTCGCGGAAAATTTCACATTTTTACATTAATTAAAATAATAGTGTTTTTATGATTAAAATGTAAGAAGCTTATTTGTTTCCTCGAAATTTTAATGACGAAAATTCGTATTATTCCAAATAATTATTCAGAAAAAAAACGTTTCGCGGAAAATTTCACATTTTTACATTAATTAAAATAATATGTGTTTTTATGATTAAAATGTAAGAAACATATTTCTTTGCTCGAAATTTTAATGACGAAAATTCGTATTATTCCAAATAATTATTCAGAAAAAAAACGTTTCGCGGAAAATTTCACATTTTTACATTAATTAAAATAATATGTGTTTTTATGATTAAAATGTAAGAAACATATTTCTTTGCTCGAAATTTTAATGACGAAAATTCGTATTATTCCAAATAATTATTCAGAAAAAAAACGTTTCGCGGAAAATTTCACATTTTTACATTAATTAAAATAATATGTGTTTTTATGATTAAAATGTAAGAAGCTCATTTCTTTGCTCGAAATTTTAGTGACGAAAATTTGTATTATTCCAAATAATTATTCGAAAAAAAAACGTTTCGCGGAAGATTTCACATTTTTACATTAATTAAAATAATATCTACTTTTATGCTTAGAATGTAAAAAGCTTATTTCTTTGCTCGAAATTTTAATAATGAAAATTTGTATTATTCCGAATAATTATTCGGAAAAAAACATTTCGCGGAAGATTTCACATTTTGACATTAATTAAAATAATATGTGTTTTTATGATTAAAATGTAAGAAGCTCATTTCTTTGCTCGAAATTTTAATAACGAAAATTTGTATTATTCCGAATAATTATTTCGAAAAAAAACATTTTGCGGTAGATTTCATATTTTTACATTAATTAAAATAATAGTGTTTTTGTGATTAAAATGTGAGAAGCTCATTTCTTTGCTCGAAATTTTAGTGACGAAAATTTGTATTATTCCAAATAATTATTCGAAAAAAAAACGTTTCGCGGAAGATTTCACATTTTTACATTAATTAAAATAATATGTGTTTTTATGATTAAAATGTAAGAAACATATTTCTTTGCTCGAAATTTTAATGACGAAAATTCGTATTATTCCAAATAATTATTCAGAAAAAAAACGTTTCGCGGAAAATTTCACATTTTTACATTAATTAAAATAATAGTGTTTTTATGATTAAAATGTAAGTAGCTCATTTCTTTGCTCGAAATTTTAGTGACGAAAATTTGTATTATTCCAAATAATTATTCGAAAAAAAAACGTTTCGCGGAAGATTTCACATTTTTACATTAATTAAAATAATATCTATTTTTATGATTAAAATGTAAAAAGCTTATTTCTTTGCTCGACATTTTAATAACGAAAATTGGTATTATTCTAAATAAAAAAAGAACGTTTCGCGGAAGAAAAACAGGCCACTTGCTATGGAGCATTGACTAAAAATAGCGATGACAAATTTTCGTGATGGGAAATGTATGACATAGTTCGTGTATGTTACGAAGTATAAAAAATGGTGTATACCCAAAATATAATGCAGCTGGAATTGTATACCTATAGAATACTGTAGATGGCACAGCATGTGCGTAATACATGTTGAATGAAATGATCTGTGCGTGGTATTTACGAGTTAAAATTACGTGTGGCAAGTTTCCTCCAAAACAGGTTACTGGGTTCTCATCAATGAAAATGCACGAGGTGTGCAGTGCAAAAATAAATCGATGCATGAACGTTGTGAAACCGAAATTGTAAAACCGCAACCGAAAGAGTAAAACATTGAAAATATATCAGCTCTGCAGAAACGATCGGAACTTGGAAAATGTGGGTTGAAAGTACGAAAGCCTTTCTAATGACGAAACGTAAATATTTTTCGTGGGCGTTGTAAATTTTTATAGCTTGAGATGTTTTTTTTTAAAACATATTATATCCGATATTTGTTTAAGATTATGGTACGAAGAATAATCCGCGTCCGAGGAACATCGACACTCTGTAGATATCGCGAAGGTGAAAGGCGCGGTTTATTCGTTCATACTTTCGTTCATACTTTCGTTCATACTCCCGTGACGTCGCAATTCTCTGACATCAGACGCAGTAATAATCGAAGCCGGATTACGTAATCACGTGCGCTTTATGACGGAGAAACAAGAAAAGTAGAAATTTGATGACAAATGATAAAGATGTTCTGAAATTCTCGACAATGAAGTTGTCGTTTTAGAAATTTTAGTTATTTTATGTCGTATTGATTTATATTAATTGTGGAAACCGTCTGTCGTTTAAGATTCCAAGAATCATGTATTAAACCGAATAGAAAAATGTATACTATAAAACATTTCACTTATACCGCTTCCATAATCATTGGCACGTGTTTCAATCGAAAATTGTTAATAATATTGGAACGACAATCTTCAGAAAAATCATAGACGTATTGACGAAAATAGAAATTGCGATAAATGACTTTTATGATTTTAATATGCTATGCATGAATATAAAAAAATTGGGTTGTAGGTTTCGAGAAATGAATGTAGTAAATAATAAGAAATTCACCTTCCACGAAAGAGCGAGATATCGGTGCATCAGGCATGCTCAATTTCAGGCTGTGCGTTTTCATGAAAGACATTGCCGATTCATAGAGCATGCTGGCCAACTTGAGCGCTCTGTCAGATGAGTCACGAGGTAGTTCGTTCATTATTTCGACATCAGTCTTCAGGCTTTTCCCACTGCGTTCCACTAGAATAGACAAAATTACTTAGAACTTAGACAAGTAGGATGTTACATCAATTTTAGCTTTTGGTATACGTGATTTCTTGAATGCAAGACATTTTATACTGAATGCAAAACAAATTCTATCTACGTTTCGCGTGTGCCATGATATCACCAAATACCATAAGTACGAAATTATGCTCATAAAATATATCACGTGCAGCCACATATATAGAATACGTATTACATTCCATATGAAATTGCATCGGTTTTACATGGCTGTAGTCTTCCATCTTTCGCATGCAAAGCAATATGTACCGTATCACCTATAAACTGACGTACAAACATATACGTTATCGTCCAATACAAAATTTGACTTGTACAATGTTTCCCGTGCCGCCCCATGCAAATCATACACAGAATGCATATTGCATTCCGTATAAAATGACGTACAATCCTACAAGTTACCGTCGTCCATCTTTCGTATGCAAAGCAATATGTACCGTATCACCTATAAATTGACATACAATCATATACGTTATCACCGAATACTTTACATACAAAATTTGACTTTTACAATGTTCCACATACCGCCCCATGAAAATCATACACAGAATGCATATTGCATTCCGTATAAAATGACGTACAATTCTACAAGTTACCGTCGCCCATCTTTCGTATGCAAAGCAATATGTACCGTGTCACCTATAAATTGATATACAATCATATACGTTATCACCGAATACTTTACATACAAAATTTGACTTTTACAATGCTCCACGTGGCGCCCCATGCAAATCATACACAGAATGCATATTGCATTCCGTATAAAATGACGTACAATTCTACAAGTTACCGTCGTCCATCTTTCGTATGCAAAGCAATATGTACCGTATCACCTATAAATTGACATGCTTATAAAATATATCACGTGCAGCTATATATACAGAATACGTATTACATTCCATATGAAATTGCATCGGTTTTACATGCCTAACGTCTTCCATCTTTCGTATGCAAAGCAATATGTACCATATTACCTATAAACTGAGGTCATATACGTTATTGCCGAATACTTTATATACAAAATTTAACTTATACAATCTTCCACGTGCCGCCCCATGGAAATCATACACAGAATGCATATTCCATTCCGTATAAAATGACGTACAATCCTACAAGTTACCGTTGTCCATCTTTCGTATGCAAAGCAATATGTACCGTATCACCTATAAATTGATATACAAACATATATGTTATCGCCGAATACCTTACATACAAAATTTAACTTTTACAATGTTCCACATACCGCCCCATGCAAATCATACACAGAATGCATATTGCATTCTGTATAAAATGACGTAAAATCCTACAAGTTACCGTCGTCCATCTTTCGTATGCAAAGCAATATGTACCGTATCACCTATAAATTGATATACAAACATATACGTTATCGCCGAATACTTTACATACAAAATTTAACTTTTACAATCTTCCACGTGCCGCCCCATGCAAATCATACACAGAATGCATATTGCATTCCGTATAAAATGACGTACAATCCTACAAGTTACCGTCGTCCATCTTTCGTATGCAAAGCAATAAGTACCGTATCACCTATAAATTGATATACAAACATATAGGTTATCGCCGAATACTTTATATACAAAATTTAACTTTTACAATGCTCCACGTGGCGCCCCATGCAAATCATACACAGAATGCATATTGCATTCCGTATAAAATGACGTACAATCCTACAAGTTACCGTCGTCCATCTTTCGTATGCAAAGCAATATCTACTGTATCACCTATAAATTGACATGCTTATAAAATATATCACGTGCAGCTATATATACAGAATACGTATTACATTCCATATGAAATTGCATCGGTTTTACATGCCTACCGTCTTCCATCTTTCGTATGCAAAGCAATATGTACCATATTACCTATAAACTGAGGTCATATACGTTATTGCCGAATACTTTATATACAAAATTTAACTTATACAATCTTCCACGTGCCGCCCCATGCAAATCATACACAGAATGCATATTCCATTCCGTATAAAATGACGTACAATTCTACAAGTTACCGTTGTCCATCTTTCGTATGCAAAGCAATATGTACTGTATCACCTATAAATTGATATACAAACATATACGTTATCGCCGAATACTTTATATACAAAATTTAACTTTTACAATGTTACAATACCGCCCCATGCAAATCATACACAGAATGCATATTGCATTCCGTATAAAATGACGTACAATCTTACAAGTTACCGTCGTCCATCTTTCGTATGCAAAGCAATATCTACTGTATCACCTATAAATTGACATGCTTATAAAATATATCACGTGCAGCTATATATACAGAATACGTATTACATTCCATATGAAATTGCATCGGTTTTACATGCCTACCGTCTTCCATCTTTCGTATGCAAAGCAATATGTACCATATTACCTATAAACTGAGGTCATATACGTTATTGCCGAATACTTTATATACAAAATTTAACTTATACAATCTTCCACGTGCCGCCCCATGGAAATCATACACAGAATGCATATTCCATTCCGTATTGCATTCCGTATAAAATGACGTACAATTCTACAAGTTACCGTCGTCCATCTTTCGTATGCAAAGCAATATGTACCGTATCACCTATAAATTGATGTACAAACATATACGTTATCGCCGAATACTTTATATACAAAATTTAACTTTTACAATGCTCCACGTGGTGCCCCATGCAAATCATACACAGAATGCATATTGCATTCCGTATAAAATGACCCGCCTTATGCAACATATACATGAGATGCCTATTGCATTCTGTCTAAAATCAGCCTCCGAATCTTTGCTACAATAAAAAATCTCTACTCACTCGGCACCTCCCGTACGAAAGTCACACCGTCGATCAGTTGAATGTCGCTCGACCTCGCGGCCCTGTCCAACGTGTTGACTGTCTTCACAAAGATGCAGCTGAATATCGTGTTCTCGTCGTCCAGACAGTTGAGTTCCGGCATTTGCGATGCAGCTTGCGAAGGGTCCGCGTCCGGCATCGGCACTGCAAACGCGCAGGCGGCGAAGATACAGAAGACCACGAGCCTCTTCATGTCGGAAGACAAACGCACGAAACTGACAGTAGAAGCGGAAGACGCCGGAAAATTTCGGAGCAAGTGTGACTTGGCCCTCGGCGGCTGGTAACTTTATACCGGCGCACCCCCCTAAAAATCCCCACCAGTTGGGCCCCGGACGCACTCGTCGGCTGAGACGACAAAAGCGTCGACGCACGCGGACGCCCCCCTTGACTTTCTTCGATAATTTTTTAAACATACCCACCTTACGCATGGCCTTCTTCCGCGACGGCGTTCATGTTGTCTTCGGGGCTTTCTCCGGTTTCTGTCTATTCGCTTTGATTTTGGCGGTGTCATATGCGTTTTGGGCGATTTTGTGGGTTGTGTTGCCGTCAGTGCAGAATTTTCAACGATAGAGGAGATTGCCGATTTGTCGGAAATGCACTTTTGCTAAGTATTTGGATATGCAAGGCGTGAATAAGTATTTTGGGTTGTTTGTAGGTATGCGGAATATTAGCGGAAGATGGACCGAATTAGGAACGAAAATATTTTCGTATCTGTTATATTAATTATTCGAATGGTTGTTATTAATGCTGTTGCAAATGTCAGATGAGAATATGTATTTTGGGTTGTTTGTACGTATGCGGAATATTAGCGGAAGATGGACCGAATTAGGAACGAAAATATTTTCGTATCTGTTATATTAATTATTCCAATGGTTGTTATTAATGCTGTTGCAAATGTCAGATGTGAATATGTATTTTGGGTTGTTTGTAGGTATGCGGAATATTAGCGGAAGATGGACCGAACTAGGAACGAAAATATTTTCATATCTGTTATATTAATTATTCCAATGGTTGTTATTAATGCTGTTGCAAATGTCACATGTGAATATGTATTTTGAGTTGTTTATAGGTATGCGGAATATTAGCGGAAGATGGACCGAGTTAGGAACGAAAATATTTTCGTATCTCTTATATTAATTATTCCAATGGTTGTTATTAATGCTGTTGCAAATGTCAGATGTGAATATGTATTTTGAGTTGTTTGTAGGTATGCGGAATATTAGCGGAAGATGGACCGAATTAGGAACGAAAATATTTTCGTATCTGTTATATTAATTATTCCAATGGTTGTTATTAATGCTGTTGCAAATGTCAGATGTGAATATGTATTTTAGGTTGATTGTAAATATGCGGAATATTAGCGGAAGACGGACCAAATTAGGAACGAAAATGTTTTCACATCTGTTATATTAATTATTCCAATGGTTGTTATTAATGCTGTTGCAAATGTCAGATGTGAATATGTATTTTGAGTTGTTTGTAGGTATGCGGAATATTAGCGGAAGATGGACCGAATTAGGAACGAAAATATTTCCGTATCTGTTATATTAATTATTCCAATGGTTGTTATTAATGCTGTTGCAAATGTCAGATGTGAATATGTATTTTAGGTTGATTGTAGGTATGCGGAATATTAGCGGAAGATGGACCGAACTAGGAACGAAAATATTTTCAGATCTGTTGTACTAATTATTCCAATGGTTGTTATTAATGCTGTTGCAAATGTCAGATGTGAATATGTATTTTAGGTTGATTGTAGGTATGCGGAATATTAGCGGAAGATGGACCGAATTAGGAACGAAAAGATTTTCGTATCTGTTATATTAATTATTCCAATGGTTGTTATTAATGCTGTTGCAAATGTCACATGTAAATATGTATTTTAGGTTGATTGTAGGTATGCGGAATATTAGCGGAAGATGGACCGAATTAGGAACGAAAATATTTTCGTGCCTGTTATATTAATTATTCCAATGGTTGTTATTAATGCTGTTGCAAATGTCAGATGTGAATATGTATTTTGGGTTGTTTGTAGGTATGCGGGATATTAGCGGAAGTTGGACCGAGTTAGGAACGAAAATATTTTCGTGCCTGTTATATTAATTATTCCAATGGTTGTTATTAATGCTGTTGCAAATGTCACATGTAAATATGTATTTTGGGTTGTTTGGAGGTATGCGGAATAATAGCGGAAGATGGACCGAATTAGGAACGAAAATATTTTCGTATCTGTTATATTAATTATTCCAATGGTGTTATTAATGCTGTTGCAAATGTCAGATGTGAATATGTATTTTGAGTTGTTTGTAGGTATGCGGAATATTAGCGGAAGATGGACCAAATTAGGAACGAAAATATTTTCGTGTCTGTTATACTAATTATTCCAATGGTTGTTATTAATGCTGTTGCAAATGTCAGATGTGAATATGTATTTTGGGTTGTTTGTAGGTATGCGGAATATTAGCGGGAGATGGACCGAATTAGGAACGAAAATATTTTCGTATCTGTTATATTAATTATTCCTATGGTTGTTATTAATGCTGTTGCAAATGTCAGATGTGAATATGTATTTTGAGTTGTTTGTAGGTATGCGGAATATTAGCGGAAGATGGACCGAATTAGGAACGAAAATGTTTTCATATCTGTTATACTAATTATTCCAATGGTTGTTATTAATGCTGTTGCAAATGTCAGATGTGAATATGTATTTTGGGTTGTTTGTAGGTGTGCGGAATATTAGCGGAAGATGGACCGAATTAGGAACGAAAATATTTTGATATCTCTTGTTCTAATTATTCCAATGGTTGTTATTAATGCTGTTGCAAATGTCAGATGCGAATATGTATTTTGGGTTGTTTGTAGGTATGCGGAATATTAGCAGAAAATGGACCGAATTAGGAATGAAAATATTTTCGTATCTCTTATATTAATTATTGCAATGGTTGTTATTAATGCTGTTGCAAATGTCAGATGTGAATATGTATTTTGGGTTGTTTGTAGGTATGCGGACTATTAGCTTAAGATGGACCGAATTAGGAATGAAAACATTTTCGTAACTGTTATACTAATTATTCCAATGGTTGTTATTAATGCTGTTACAAATGTCAGATGTGAATATATATTTTGGGTTGTTTGTAAATATGCGGAATATTAGCGGAAGACGGACCAAATTAGGAACGAAAATATTTTCGTGCCTGTTATATTAATTATTCCAATGGTTGTTATTAATGCTGTTGCAAATGTCACATGTAAATATGTATTTTAGGTTGATTGTAGGTGTGCGGAATATTAGCGGAAGATAGACGGAATTAGGAACGAAAATATTTTCATATCTGTTATACTAATTATTCCAGTGATTGTTATTAATGCTGTTGCAAATTTCAGATGTGAATATGTATTTTGAGTTGTTTGTAGGTATGCGGAATATTAGTGGAAGATGGACCGAATTAGGAACGAAAATATTTTCGTATCTGTTATATTAATTATTCCAATGGTTGTTATTAATGCTGTTGCAAATTTTTATGCAAGTCAATGGAAACAATGTGGTACTTTGATAAGGGCATGGAACTAGTGCAGAAATGTTGGGTTTTTAAGCACTAAAATTTCGGTACATTATTTGAATGTATACGTCAATAATCTTCGCGAGATAAATAAGGCTGAAAATGTTTCTAGTATGTTTCAACCTCTATGATTCAGGTCCACGTCAAATATATGCAATTACGACGTAAATTTAATTGTTTGCGAAATATTTCCGAAAATATTAAGATGTGAAATTAATCACTTATAATGTATACTATTTCTACGTTGTTGCATAGGTGTCTGTATACGACTATTAGCGTTTCTCCAATTTTTGAGTATTTCACCGATTCGTTCTTTGACGCCTTCTATCATGTATAATTTTAAACATCTTTCTTCTGCTACGGTAATATTAACGGCAGATGTTCTTTAACCCGCAGCAATGTTTTTAACACGTTTGCTTTAGACATATTTTGCTATATTTTTGGTGTAAATGTCGGTCTTCCTTTTTCATCACTTTCTATTCAATCATTTTGACATTTTTTCCCTGTAAATCTGCTACCTTCCCAGAATCAATATTTTCCCAGCTCACACATTCCCAGTTTCGTTTGTACAGATTTCGGATTATGTAGATTGAATCTACGACTCGCCTCATTCCATCCACCATTTTCTTCCTGCTCGCTCAGTATTTAGGTCACTAGTGGAGGTGCCGCGGGATTTAGGAGCAATATATATTTGTTCTTTGTGGCTTTCAATCATGTACAATTTTAGACGTGTTTCTTCTACTACGGTAATATTAACGGCAGATATTTTTTCACTTGCAGCAATGGTTTAGAGACATTTGCTTTAGACATCTTTTGCTATACTTTTCTGTAAATTCCGGTCTTCCTTTTTCATCACTTTCTATTCAATCATTTTGACATTTTTTCCCTGTAAATCTCCTACCTTCCCAGAATCAATATTTTCCCAGCTCACACATTCCCAGTTCCGTTTGTACAGATTTCGGATTATGTAGATTGAATCTACGACTCGCCTCATTCCATCCACCATTTTCTTCCTGCTCGCTCAGTATTTAGGTCACTAGTGGAGGTGCCGCGGGATTTGGGAGCAATATATATTTGTTCTTTGTGGCTTTCAATCATGTACAATTTTAGACGTGTTTCTTCTACTACGGTAATATTAACGGCAGATATTTTTCACTTGCAGCAATGGTTTAGAGACATTTGCTTTAGACATCTTTTGCTATATTTTTGTGTAAATGTCGATCTTCCTTTTTCATCACTTTCTATTCAATCATTTTGACATTTTTTCCCTGTAAACCGCCTACCTTCCCAGAATCAATATTTTCCCAGCTCACACATTCCCAGTTCCGTTTGTACAGATTTCGGATTATGTAGATTGAATGTACGATTCGCCTCTTTCCATCCACCATTTTCTTCCTGCTCGCTCAGTATTTAGGTCACTAGTGGAGGTGCCGCGGGATTTAGGAGCAATATATTCTTCGTCTCCATTCCTGGCCTCGGCATTCGGTCGCTCATCTCCCATAGTCGTTGCATCTCGTAGCTTACCGATTTAAGATGACTCGGAATGCTCGGATCAAATTCTAACGAGTGAAAGTCCGAGCTTTTCGTCTTACGCGGCGCCCCTGACATTTTTTCCTGCGTACGTCAAATGGGTTTTGAGATCTTCGGAGTAGGAAGTGTTCGGCGTTTCCGTAGGAGAACATTGCATCATGTGTTGTATACATTTTGATGCTACAGTAGAGCATGCTGACACACTTATATCGTATTGATAAAAAATAAGTGAAATACCAAAATGGTATCATGAGCATGTTTGAATAGGCACATAACTTTGCATCCTCACATTAAGTTATAATACTAAATATAATGAATATTACGTAATACGTTTATGTGGAACGTAGCAATTAATGTAATACGATAAAATGTATTGGGTTGTTCGGAAAGTAATTTCGTTTTTTTTTTTTGTGAAAATGAAAGACAATTTTCGTATAATGAACAAATATTTTCTTAAATTATATATTGGCCATTCTGGTCCAATACCTTTTGCCATCCTTGTGGTAGTAGCAGGATTCCACGCTCATAAAATGTTTGGTCTTTGCTGGCAAAAAACTGATCGAGGTGGTTTTTGACCTCCTCATTTGAAGTGAAGATTTTACCGTCTAAAAAATTTTGTAGTGACCGGAACAAATAATAATCCGAAGGTGCCGGATCTGGAGAATATGGTGGGGGTGACAATGTATCCCATTCAAGCTGTAAAATCTTTTGTGACCAAACTTGTATGAGGTCTCGCATTATCTTGGTGGAACACTACACCTTTTCTGTTGATTAATTCTGGCGTTTTCTGTTGAAGTGCATCATTCAATTTGTCCAGCTGATGACAGCAGACTTCTGAATTAATTGTTGTGTTACCCGGTAAAAGCTAAAAAAAAACGATTCATTTAAAATCCCACCAAACAGACAGCATCACCTTTCTTTGATGGATATCGGCTTTGGAAATGCTTTCAGCCGGTTCATCTTTTTTGTTTCATGACCTTTTGCGTTTGACATTGTTATATACAACCCACTTTTCGTCCCCAGTAATGATGCGCTTCAAAAATGGATCGTTTTCATGACGTTTGAGAAACGAATCAGAGGCGTCAACGCGACGACACAAATTTCTCTCCGTCAGAACATGGGGAACCCATATATCGAGCTTCGAGGTTAAACCGAGGCCTTTCAAGTGGTCATAAACAGTTGAATTTGATAAACTTAGCCTCTCACCGATGTCACGTGTTGTCATTTGCCGGTTTGCAGCAACTAATGCCTTTATCGTGTCTTTACCAGCTTCGACCGGCCTTCCAGAACGTGGTGCATCTTCAACATCAAAATTGCCGGATCGAAATTTTGTAAACCAGTTCTGGCACTGGCGTACTGTCAACACATCTTCTCCATACACAACGGCTAATTTCTTTCTAGCTTGAACAGCATTTTTACCTTTTCTATAGTAAAAGAGTAAAATATGACGATAATGCTGCTTATTACTCTCCATATTTGAAAGGCCACCAACCAAAAACCACTGCGTAGAATCAATTGGACTTTTTCACACCCAAGCCTTGCTATATCAGTTCTCAAAACATATAATGATTATGTGGCTTCAGTGTGAAGTTTGGTGCAAAAAAAATACAATTAAATCCTCTGTCGGGAAAAAACGAAATTACTTTCCGAACAACCCAATAAGTGTTGCCATTGAAAGTGTCAGTACGGAAAATGTTTGCTTGGAATAAAATGTGATTCTTCGAAGCGCATTTCTGCGGGTTGGCAAAGTAAAAAGGAAAATACGGAGAAAACGCGTGTAAATCCTGAGAAAACCGCACGATTGTGTTTCCTATTTATTTCTTCGCACTTGCATTGTCAGAACAAGCGAACATTACACGAGACTTTCTTCCTGTAAATACAACCACACCTCCCGAACAATAATCTCCGTTCGGCGTAGTCAAAGTAGGTGACAGATTTACATGTCGCCACGGTGTGTCATGGTACGCCATAAAATAGGGAAACATACTGTGCATAATTGTGTTCGTTAACCAATTTTCTGCTCCGTTAGTCACGTTGTATCTCCGTCCGAGTAAATTATGTAGCAGAAATCGTGCACTTTATTATACTGTATAAGGAAAATAAACAGGCCGGATGCAATAACAAAAAATGTAAGATTAGTTCTATAGCAAGATGACCGTGATATTTTATGTGTTCGTGTGAAACGGATTGTTTAATACAAAATTCGTATACCTCGACTAATTATATCTATATCAAACGGGAACGTGTCACGGGAAATAATTTTAAAACTTTTACTTTCAGAGAGCTGCAAAAGTATTAGAACAACCGATGAATTGAATGACACTGATATATCCAAGCCATTTAGTTTCTACACCAATGCAGATCAACCTTTTTCTATTTCAATTTTTACAATTGAAATATTTTTTAATTTCAATTCTGACAGCCGCAATATGTTTCTATTTTAATCTTGACAACTTCGATATTTCTCCATTTCAATTTTGTCAATGACAACATTTTTCTATTTCAGCTTCTACAACTTCAATATTTTCAATTTCCATTTTGTTGGTGATATTTTTCAGCTTCAATACTTTTCAATTTTAATTCAATGTCGATTGTAATTTTGTCAATTACAATATTTTTCTACTTCAGCTTCTACAACTTCAATATTTTCAATTTCCATTTTGTTGGTGATATTTTTCAGCATCAATATTTTTCAATTTTAATTCAATGTCGATTGTAATTTTGTCAATTACAATATTTTTCTATTTCAGCTTCTACAACTTCAATATTTTCAATTTCCATTTTGTTGGTGATATTTTTCAGCTTCAATATTTTTCAATTTTAATTCAATGTCGATTGTAATTTTGTCAATTACACAACTTCAATATTTTCAATTTCCATTTTGTTGGTGATATTTTTCAGCTTCAATATTTTTCAATTTTAATTCAATGTCAATTGTAATTTTGTCAATTACAATATTTTTCTATTTCAGCTTTTACAACTTCCATATTTTCAATTTCCATTTTGTTGGTGATATTTTTCAGCTTCAATACTTTTCAATTTTAATTCAATGTCGATTGTAATTTTGTCAATTACAATATTTTTCTACTTCAGCTTCTACAACTTCAATATTTTCAATTTCCATTTTGTTGGTGATATTTTTCAGCTTCAATATTTTTCTATTTCAGCTTCTACAACTTCAATATTTTCAATTTCCATTTTGTTGGTGATATTTTTCAGCTTCAATATTTTTCTTTTAATTAAATCAGTTCTACAACTTCAATATTTTCAATTTCCATTTTGTTGGTGATATTTTTCAGCTTCAATATTTTTCAATTTTAATTCAATGTCGATTGTAATTTTGTCAATTACAATATTTTTCTATTTCAGCTTCTACAACTTCAATATTTTCAATTTCCATTTTGTTGGTGATATTTTTCAGCTCCAATATTTTTCAATTTTCATTCAATGTCGATTGTAATTTTGTCCATTACAATATTTTTCTATTTCAGCTTTTACAACTTCAATATTTCCAATTTCCATTTTGTGGTGGTATTTTTCAATAGCAACGATCACCAGCACTTTACACCAATCCGCGCAGAAGTAGTAACGACGTTGAGCCGATGAACGTTACGTAGAAGGAAACAAGTACGTAAACGGAAAGGCGGACATTAAAATGGGGGAACAGGAGATAACAGAACGAAGGAAACCTGCATGTTCGTTTCAGGAAGGGTGTTAGGTTCCGAGATTCCTGAATTGTTACTCTCGTGCATTGACGTGGAAGCGCACGTGCATCGAGTAGTTTGCCTTGACCCAAAGACACGGTCAGTGGCAAGGCCTGAACTCAAGGATTACTTACTAACCAGACGGGTTCTCTTATGTAATCCCCACTTTGATCAACTTCCACCATTCCCAGGTCCGGTGTAATTGTACTCGATGTCCGATGACTCCAAATGCGTCGAGCACAGTAGAAAAAAAGAAACGTATAATTGGAATCAATGCTAAATAATGTCTGCAAGGAACACTCGCAATGTGAAGATCTTGAAACGCTTGTATTGGGTTGGCAACTAAGTGATTGCGGATTTCAAATAAGAAGGAAAATTCTTAATTTTTGTTTGAAAATATAACTTTATTCAATTGGATACTGTCCGTTTTTGTCGATGACCTTTTGTCATTGTTCTGGCAGTGTCAAAATTCGACGTTCGTAAAATTTCTGATGTTTGCTATCAAAAAACTGAATCAAATGTGATCTGACATCATCAGCGTTATTAACAATTTTACCATTTAAGGAGTTCTGCATGGAACGAAGCAAATGGTAGTCTGAAGGCGCAAGATCAGGGCTATATGGTGGATGTGATAAAACATCCCAACCCAGCTCCAATAATTTTTGGCAAGTGATCAAAGACGCGTGGGGCTTTGCATTATCATGGTGGAAACCGACACCCTTACGATTTGACAATACCGGCCACTTTTCTTGAATTGCATCGCTCAGTTTAGCGAGTTGTTGAACGTACACGTTTGAATTGATCGTTTGCTTTTGTGGCATAAGTTCAAAGTACAAAATTCCTTTATAATCCCACCAGGCTGACAGCATAATCTTTTTTTGGCGAATCTCTGCTTTTGATGTCGTTTTGGCTAGTTCATCTTTCATCACCCACGATCTCTTCCGATTTACGTTGTTATAAACTATCCACTTTTCGTCGCCAGTAATTAAGCTTCAGAATTGGATCAGTTTGGTTGCGTTTCAGAAGCGAATCACAGATGCTGATGCATTGCGTCAAATGAATTTCCTTAAGCTAGTGAGGGATCCATAAATCGAGTTTCTTGACATAACCAAGCATTTTTAATTTTTTTTTCGATGCATGTATACGATACATTGAACTTCTCCGCAATATCACGTGTTGTACTATGACGATCTGAATCGATAATAGCCTAGATATGGATCTCATCGACTTCAACTGGACGGCCAGATCGTTGAGCATTTTTCAGTGAAAAATCACCAGAACGAAATCTGGCAAACCAATTTTGACACTGCCTTTCTTTCAAGGCTTCATTTCCATATACGGCACATAACTTCTTTTGTGCTTGCGATGCGTTCTTGCCTTTTAGGAAGTAATACAATAAAATATGTCTGTAGTGCACGTCTTGTTCTTCCATTTTTAAATTGGGGTAAAAACAAAACTAAAGCACTAATCGATATAATTTTTTTGCTAAATTAAAGGTAGAAGTCCAAATAATAAGAAAAAAATGTAGGTTAGATGCAATGACCACGTTAACAAAACAAAAGAAAGTGTAAAGTCCATTTATTGACAATATCCGCAATCATTTAGTTGCCAACCCAATAGTAGTAGTTCTTTTTAACTTTCTGAGTATTTGCGGTGGGAAAGTGTCAGGTTGTCCGTGGTTGAAGATTTTTTCTAAATTTCAGCCTTCTGTGGATTCGGCACTTCTGGCTGTGTATTTGTTACTATACATTCTAATGCGACGATTCTCATTATTATGTATTATAGCGTTGCGAATGTTGCCCTTGCCACTTTATAGTTCGCAACTTTGCAATTTTTTATTTCATAATTTCTACAATTGCGTCTTGAAATGTTACAGTTTCCGTCATTGCAACTTCTAATGTTAGAGCTGTCAGTATCACAAGATGCAACCATGAAATTTTCATTCTTACTTTCTCAATTATAAAAAATTGTGTTGAACGTTTTGATGTGAAATCATTTGAAAGTTTGAGTTTTTCGAACATTAAGACGGTCAGAATAAATGCTGATGTAATGATTTGTATCGAACACGGAACTGCAATGAATGCCTCGTGACCTAATAATGCTTCAATGAGGATTTATCATCGGGGTCACTCGTGTGATGACAATTACGTAGGTTCATTCTTACATACAATCATACATTCATGAATACGTTCGTATATACAGTACGAACCAAAAGTTCACAGGAAATTTTCTCTGAAAAAATCCAAAGTTAAGAGTTTGTAAGGTATTATTCTTTTCTTAATTATTTATTTATTCACACAGGTAGGAGGTACTCTTAATTTTCTTTGGGTGATATTCCTTAAAAGTATACGTAGATTTCATGCAGTCTTACATGAATATATCTACAGCGTTGATTAAACAGAGTAGTTACCGTCAAATCGTCATTAAAAAATACCCATATAACAAATTCTATTCGATAAAACTTATATATTCATGTATTCTACTATATATGGTGGAGCACATTTATACTGCACTTTTATATTAATACGTGTTATCGATCATATGTGTACCGTGCATTTACATCCTAATAATGTGTAATATATATACTTATATATATATTTAAATCCTAATCCTGTGTAATATATATGCTTGCACTGATCTTCTTTAGTAAATCTCACGACACAAGAACTTTTTGTCGATAGTGTACGTTCATATTTGAAAACCTCCAGAGATACCTTTTTCGCGGGTGGCGACCATTGTGTTCGCACAGGTCTCTTTAAATATTTAACAGCTTAGAGCCTTCGTCATCTCCGTTAACGGTATCCACAAGCCGAAGATAATTTCGCGATTAATTATCTGGGTTACGATCACATTAAGCTTCCTACCTTCTACAATCAAAGCGATAACAACATATGGAAATCAACAGTTGTTCAAATTAATGTGCACACTCACAAGAAAGTTAACCGTAATATTTAGTTGCAGCTGGAGAAAGTATTCAATTCACACTTTGGCATGCGAATGTTTAGAGAAAATGTGAATAGGTAAAAAGAAAGAGGAGGAGCCTTTTTGGATGATTCAAAGGAGGAGTCATCGGCATGACGAATCTGACCTGAGGACTTCCGGAAATGAAGAGTGTTCCACGGATCCGGTCCTCGTTCGAAGTAAGAGAAAACGACGGACGAGAATGGGCAAAGAGTACGACCAGCGATTATTCGTTACGTTAGTGAGTTCGGTGTTAAATGGAGAAACTTTTTGGTGTGTCGAACCGTTAACGTTACCAGTTTCGCTTCCGATGAAAAAAACTCGACTTCTTTTACGACCCGACAAATTTACGAAGAACTAATTTCACTTTTCTGCGTTTGACAAAACGTCACATTTACTTTCGATGTGAGTTTAAGGTGCGAGTTATTGATATATCGTTCTGTTAGACTAATATTGGACATGTTGTATTCATAGAATGCATTTTGATGTTTTATTTGAAATTACTATAATTGCATGATCATTTTACAAAGAAATTATTTCACTTTGGTGCCTTTGACAAAACGTCACATTTACTTTCGATGTGAGTTTAAGGTGCGAGTTATTGATTTATTGTTCTGTTAGACTAATATTGGACATATTGTATTCATAGAATGCATTTTGATGTTTTATTTGAAATTACTATAATTGCATGATCATTTTACAAAGAAATTATTTCACTTTGGTGCCTTTGACAAAACGTCACATTTACTTTCGATGTGAGTTTAAGGTACGAGTTGTTGATTTATCGGTCTGTTAGATTAATATTGCACATGTTGTATTCATAGAATGCATTTTGGAGTATCATTTAAAATTACTGTAATTGCATGATAATTTTGCAAAGAAATTATTTCACTTTGGTGCCTTTGACAAAACGTCACATTTACTTTCGATGTGAGTTTAAGGTGCGAGTTATTGATTTATCGTTCTGTTAGACTAATATTGCACATGTTGTATTCATAGAATGCATTTTGGCGTTTTATTTAAAATTACTGCAATTGCATGATAATTTTTCAAAGAAATTATTTCACTTTGGTGCCTTTGACAAAATGTCACATTCACTTTCGATGTGAGTTTAAGATACGAGTTGTTGATTTATCGGTCTGTTAGACTAATATTGGACATGTTGTATTCATAGAATGCATTTTGATGTTTTATTTTAAATGACTGTAATTGCATGATCATTTTACAAAGAAATTATTTCACTTTGGTGCCTTTGACAAGATGTCACATTCACTTTCGATGTTGATCTAAGGTGCAGGTTATTAATAATTGCCCGATTAGGATAAAATTAGATGTTTCCAATTTATTATACTAATTTGAACATGTATATTTATAATATACAAAAATGTCTGCCGACAAAATCATCTTAAGGAATGGTATTAATATAATACAATTTGTGGCTGTATCACGAAGTATTTATATTGCTACATGTGAACAATTTATTAACGGTGTAAGAATGTTAATTTTATTTACACTTTTTTTACAGAAATAGATGCCGTATTTGGAGTAAGAGATGATCTTATTAGAAACTTGGGATGACCTCGAAGGTTTATGGATCGAAGGATCTAGGGTCGACGACCAGACAGGCGTGTCCCATATACTGACTTTGTATTCTGCTTATCTTTATTTTTTTCCGTAGACTTGTTCACTTCAAACGTTCATTTCCTTCCCCACTTTCTCTCATTCCATAGCGGTGACTCTTCGAATGGATATCCTAATTTAGAATTACGTATGTATATTACTGAATCTTAGAATTTCTTGGTTCACCCATTTATAAGTATTTAATGCACCGTATCATGTAAATTGAGTAATTATGTGAATTGAATTTAATATAAATATTTAGAATTTATTAATTTTTGCTATTGCATTTGCTATTGCTATTTCAACTTCCAATTTTATTCATATATATCAATGCATAATGTTAAATTTTAACCTGTGTTCAATTTTAATATGTTTTAATTTTTACCCGTGCGATTTGCAGCCTTACAAATTTCAATTTTTGTACTAAAATATCTATTTTATCATTTCTATATTTCGAACTTTAAATTAAATATTAAATATCTCTCTTTACTTCCTTGTAAATTCTAACATTACAGTTTACATATTCGCAGAATTCAATTTCCCAAATTTTATGTGTACAACTTTCATCAATCTAACTCTGATAACAGACACGTTTTCAACTCGCAATTCTGCAATTTTCACCTTTACCACCTTAAATATTGCAACTCTCCCCTCATATAACTCCTAATCCACTAACTTCCATCTGTGCGATTTAAGTATTTATATCTTCCACTTACTCTTGCCATGTTCAACTTTATAACTTCATTCTATATGCTTGGAATTCGGTTAAATCGTTACCAAGGGAATAGGATAGGTCTAAATAATTAAAACCACCGTCACGTCGGAGTAACTTTACTTCTTTTTGCGCTCTTTATAAAATCGATAGGGTTCATTATCAGCAATTTCCTGCGAGATGTCCAGGATGTCCTGTCTTCTGTATTTGCTGGCTGGCGCACTGTGATAACTGTGCCCCGAAGAACTCTGGGCTACCTTCTTGAGACCCACGATGGCGGCCAGTATCAGACTCATGAGACTCAGAACAACGGCTTTTCCACTTAAAACGGCTAGCGCCTTCAGGGCAATTGGCAGAAGGATCGATTTGATGAGCAGAAAACCGACCAAGAGAGGTAGCACGTATTTGTTCAGTTTGCCTTTCTTCTTTTTGCGAGCTAGAACAAATGATCATGGAAACAATATAAAACATTAATAATATATGACTATTTTGTGTAATGTATATTAGTGTACGTATATTATATAATCGTTAATGATGGATGGGTATTATATTGTAATGTATTTTTGCAGGGTACCGTTGCGTTCATGTCGAATGCGACAGTGGCAAAAATTTGAATGAACACTAAAACGTGCAGCTGTCGTAAGGACAAGGATAAAGAAGAGTTAACTTATTTGTGGATTCAGAATCAATGCTTTCAAATTGACTGCGCAAGGTTACAACTCATACCTTACACAATACAAACGTGGTAACATGTATTTGTTAAATATACGAAATCAGCAAATGTCATTTGTAGAATAGATGATATATGCTTATTTTCATTTACGAGAAAATAATTTCTGTGGCTGTGTTACATATTTGTAGTTTACCATTGCGCTTATGTGGCTTCCAGTGATTTTCATGTATTGCACGGCTTTTATGTATTGCATGGTCTGATTTTATTATTTGCACCCACTGTTTAAACATATCGGTGCTGTACGTTTTCATAATTCAAATCGCTTGCAGCAAAACTTTTCATTAATGTTAACACTTTGACATTAACACAAAATGTTCTCAATGCATACCAATTATTATTTTATAAATGCAGTTGTTATTAGAATAGTAGCGCGATCCTTGGTCTCCAATACCTGCACATTATTTATATTTTGCATAATTCAGTCAAACGCTGTAGTATTTCATAGCATCGCCGTTCTAATACAGTAAAATACGCTCGGCAGTCAACATGTTAAAAAACGCAGCCGTAACAAGGTTAATCTGAAATAATTACTTCATTTCTTGTTTCACAGTCGATGTTCTCAAACCCCCTGCGTATCGCCGCCTGGTCAAAATAATTATAATTGGCTACATATTGTAGAACTTGAATTGTTTAAACATATCGGTGCTTTACGTTTTCATAATTCAAATCGCTTGCAGCAAAACTTTTCATTAATGTTAACACTTTGACTGCCATGATGGTCACCGGTGACCACCACAAGAGATTTTACTGAAGTTCAAAATATTCTCAATGCATACCAATTATTATTTTATAAATGCAGTTGTTATTAGAATAGTAGCGCGATCCTTGGTCTCCAATACCTGCACATTATTTGTGCCCATAATTATGAAAGTGGTCTAAGTCATATATTTCTTGTTTCGAGATATTTAATGAATTGCATTTGAATAAATTAAAAAATATTTTTACATTATGCGATATTTTAATTTATAATTTTATTAGTCTTAATTAATGGAAATTTACTATGAATATGAAATTTTGTGTGAATTTTATACGATAATATTATTTTTAAAGATTGAATTGACTTAGACCATTTTCAAAATTAACTGAATGTCCTATAAATGACTTAAAGCAATAAAGAACTTTGAGTTTTATTTGAAACAATAATTTGATTGAAATAATTCGTGAACATTTATTACATTTATTAATTATTTTTAAACAGTAATCCATTTTTATCATTATTTCGAGTATTTAAGATTCTTAAAATGTTCCTGAAAAACTGGAGGGATGTACGGTAGTAAACTCATAATATCTTTATGTTTTTCTTCCGAAACTGGTCTAATGGTGGTGTATAATGGAAGTAATTTAATATTTCCGTATATTTTTGGTCTTCCTTTTTTAGGTGAAAGATCCAAAACGTGAAATTTAGAATCATCTAAAGATGTTTTATAGAACATTTTATAAGGTTCATTTTTCAAGAATCTCATTCATTGAATTTGTAGCCAAGAGACAGATTCACCCGCGGTATTTTTTACTCTTCTTGTTATTGATTATAAACCGGAATGAAGTTGTCGTTATTATTAAAATTTGATTGTCATTTATTTTATTATGTAGTTCAGAAACGCGTCAAAGAAGGCCACGTGCCATTTTCAAGTTGTTTATATAATTTATTTAAATTTTTGACTTAGACCACTTTCATAATTAAAACTAAATGAATTCCATATAATGTTGAAATTACAACATTAATTTTAACACTATCTAATGGTTCATTTTTGACAATTTCGTAAAAATTACATTGAATAAATTTAGTTAAAAATAATGTGGTATGAAATAACTGATAAACTCATTTTTTTTAAATTTTGACTTAGACCACTTTCATAATTATGGGCACATTTATATTTTGCATAATTCAGTCAAACGCTGTAGTATTTCATAGCATCGCCGTTCTAATACAGTAAAATACGCTCGGCAGTCAACATGTTAAAAAACGCAGCCGTAACAAGGTTAATCTGAAATAATTACTTTATTTCTTGTTTCACAGTCAATGTTCTCAAACCCCCTGCGTATCGCCGCCTGGTGAAAATAATTATAATTGGCTACATATTGTAGAACTTGAATTCTTTAGTAACCTACAACATTGTTCATTCTGCTAATGACTTAACTGCAGGATCTGCGTAAACGCGTGCTGTGTCTAATGCGCAGTGGCTATCGACCAGCAACATTAATTGCGCGTAGACGCGTTTATTTACTTATACTGCGTTTTCTCACGCACACGTTGCGTTGATCAAAGCGCATTAGAATTACAGTGCAGATGTAACAGTTAAAACATACAAAAACAAATTAAATGCAGCAAATCAAGATGCGTATTAATGTTATAACCAAAAAACCGGAACTAAATTACGACGACGTTTATTGCCGTAATACGACGCACATGGTTGCGATGGTATAAAGATATAACTTTTTAATGTCCGTGGCTGACGTTTTTAACGACCGTGAATCGTTGTGCACTCTAGTTGGTAATCGGACAAGCAATCTGGTACGAGACGATAAATATGAAATATTCGCTTTACTTGAGTTTTGGATGCTATTGTATGTGGTGTCATATAATATACATTTTGGGCGGCGTATATAGTAGCTATGGACATTTCGTAGTTTACCTTTTTCTGACGTGAAGAACATTAATAAGGTATTTTTTACTGTCATTATGCGGTTGCTTTTTGTTATACTGTGATGCGTTTGGATTTTCTGTTAATTCATACGTTGTGGTGTTTGTGTTTTTGGAGGCCGACGAAATAAAATGTGCTGTTTTGTCAAACCACCGCGTGTATATTGAGTACAATATAAAAGGCGGTAGATATTGTATAACATTGTATAGATATCTGCATTTTTACGACGGGCACTGGAATTGTACATTAACTAAATGTATTTCCTATTTACATATACAATTCATACGTTCTGATGTTTGTGTTTTCAGAGGCCGACGAAATAAAATGTGCTGTTTTGCCAAACCATCGCGTGTATATTAAAAGTACAATATAAAAGGCGGTAGATATTGTATAACATTGTATAGATATCTGCATTTTTACGATGGGCACTGGAATTGTATATTAACTAAATGTATTTCCTATTTACATATACAATTCATACGTTCTGATGTTTGTTTTCAGAGGCCGACGAAATAAAATGTGCTGTTTTGCCAAACCATCGCGTGTATATTAAAAGTACAATATAAAAGGCGGTAGATATTGTATAACATTGTATAGATATCTGCATATTTACGATGGGCACTGGAATTGTACATTACCTAAATATATTTCCTATTTACATATACAATTCATACGTTCTGATGTTTGTGTTTTCAGAGGCCGACGAAATAAAATGTGCTGTTTTGCCAAACCATCGCGTGTATATTAAAAGTACAATATAAAAGGTAGATATTGTATAACATTGTATAGATATCTGCATATTTACGATGGGCACTGGAATTGTACATTAACTAAATGTATTTCCTATTTACATATACAATTCATACGTTCTGATGTTTGTTTTCAGAGGCCGACGAAATAAAATGTGCTGTTTTGCCAAACCATCGCGTGTATATTAAAAGTACAATATAAAAGGCGGTAGATATTGTATAACATTGTATAGATATCTGCATTTTTACGATGGGCACTGGAATTGTACATTAACTAAATGTATTTCCTATTTACATATACAATTCATACGTTCTGATGTTTGTGTTTTCAGAGGCCGACGAAATAAAATGTGCTCTTTTGTCAAACCACCGCGTGTATATTAAGAGTACAATATAAAAGGCGGGAGATATTGTATAACATTGTATAGATATCTGCATTTTTACGATGGCCACTGGAATTGTACATTTACTAAATGTATTTCCCATTTACATATACAATTCATACTTTCTGATGTTTGTGTTTTCAGAGGCCGACGAAATAAAATGTGTTGTTTTGCCAAACCATCGCGTGTATATTAAAAGTACAATATAAAATGCGGTAGATATTGTATAACATTGTATAGATATCTGCATATTTACGATGGGCACTGGAATTGTACATTAACTAAATGTATTTCCTATTTACATATACAATTCATACGTTCTGATGTTTGTGTTTTTAGAGACCGACGAAATAAAATGTGCTGTTTTGCCAAACCATCGCGTGTATATTAAAAGTACAATATAAAAGGTAGATATTGTATAACATTGTATAGATATCTGCATTTTTACGATGGGCACTGGAATTGTACATTAACTAAATGTATTTCCTATTTACATATACAATTCACACGTTCTGATGTTTGTGTTTTCAGAGGCCGACGAAATAAAATGTGCTGTTTTGCCAAACCATCGCGTGTATATTAAAAGTACAGTATAAAAGGTAGATATTGTATAACATTGTATAGGTATCTGCATTTTTACGACGGGCACTAAAATTGTATATTAACTAAATGTATTTTCCATTTACATATACAAATTATAATTCATCTCGCGTATCTATTGTTGGTCACACTTTTTGTTCAAAAGGAATAAATTAATCAGGCGCGATTTACACACAAGGAACTGCAGTCTATCTCCCTGTATAACTGTGCTCAATTATAAGAAAGAAATTTATCAGGTCCGATATTGTCTTTCAGGAGTCGTTAGTTGTGCCCACGTGGGAAGATATAATGGTACGATCCGGGTAATAAAATGAACTGGAGTAGAAAGCGTTTACGTGCTTTTTGTGTCGGGCAAGCCACGCGCCGTAAACAATAATGCGTGCTATCGTAATATTATTAGGTACCGGTAATTAACGCCGGCAATTATAGCCTTCCAAGACCAGGAACATGATCGTCGATAAGCAAAACCATTCACGGGGTTACGAGTGCGGAAAATGTGGGAGCAAGACAAAAAAAGAAAAGCAGCGTGTTAATAATATACTAGCGGACGAAATTGAGAGGGCACGGTAAAATAGCGATTAATTTTCTTTTCAAATATGTGATCGGCTTCAATGCAAATGCAAAGCAAAATTTTAAATGGGAGTACAATTTTTATGGGATGTTATACTGTGTTTGAGAACAGTGCAAGTCAAAATTGTTGATATATTATTTTCAATTGCACTCTAATGCTACGCAAGGATGTATACATAATTTTTTACAACCCTTAAAAGTTTGAGAAATAATCGAAGTGGTTGGAAAGACACTCTCATGTTGTGTGTAAACTTTCTTATGCGAGCGTTGAAGTCGCCGAGCCCTACGCATGAATTGTAGTCAACCTTTCTTACGCAAGCATTGAAGTCTCCCAGCCCTTTACATGAAATACTGTTGACATTTCCTACGCAGGCGTTGAAATCACCAGTATGTCTTATAATCGATCATTCTTGCTAAAATTTCGAATAGTTCTCCAGTTCCGAGAAAAAAAGAAGTAGAAAAACAATGGAAATAAGTCGAAAATACGCCAAAATAGGCAAAAAATGTCAAATTTTTTTTTTGTTTCGGACCGATACCATTTGATAGAGGGTAATTTGCCCTGAAGATAGACCACTTTCCGCGCGCTGAACTACTCATAGTTTCCGAGATATGACGATCTTATGAAAGCGCAAAAAAAATTTATTCAAAATTGGTCATCG
This sequence comes from Cryptocheilus praepositus, assembly GCA_033815515.1. Taxonomy (NCBI): domain Eukaryota; kingdom Metazoa; phylum Arthropoda; class Insecta; order Hymenoptera; family Pompilidae; genus Cryptocheilus; species Cryptocheilus praepositus. The sequence goes on along the minus strand of JAWWQZ010000040.1, from coordinate 1,056,314 downwards.
CGATTAGTCCCACGTCGAAGTGCGTCCAAAGAGCTTTAAGAAAACCTATATTAGTTATAGGTTTCGACCGCTAGTTCATCCGTGACAGCGCCTTGAAGAAATCGAGAAAATCTTATTTGCCATTTTTGCCAAAAAATGATGGGTCACCGATTTGATTGCTCTTTTAACATATCAAAGAGGGTTGAAAATGACTCGGAAAAATGCAAGGCGCACCCCGAAATTCGCAATAGTTCCGGAGATATCGGCAAAAATATGTCGAAAAATCGTGAAAAACGAGTCTGAAAACAGGGTCAAAAATTAAAGCTCTACCGATCGACTTGTAGTTATACCAGATGAAAAGGGATATAAAGAGACTTGGAAAAATCGCAACCGCGTTGAAAAATTCGAAATAGTTTCCGAGATATGACAAAAAATAGATTGAAAAATCGAGGAAAACATAAGAAAACACGGGTTTTTTAAAAATGACCAACTGAAAGTAAATCTTTTGACTTGCTCGCCTATATGAAATGAAAGATGGTCGACAAAGGTTCAAAAAAATTCAAGCCGCGTCCTAAAATTTGCAATAGTTCATGAGTTATAAGCAGAAATAAAGAAAAAAAGTGAGAAAAATAAGCTGAAAATACGCGAAAATAGGCTAATCTTTGCCAAAAAATGATGGGTCACTGATTTGGTTGCCGTTTTAACATATCAAAGGGGGTCGAAAATGACTCGGAAGAATGCAAGGCGCACCCCGAATTTCGGAATAGTTTCTGAGATATGACTAAAAATATGTGCCATAAACGAGAAAAATACGCGTTTCTTTACGGTCATCATTCGAAAGAGGATCATTCGTCTTATGTCTCCATAAGAATTGCAAGTAGATCTAAACTGACTCAAAGATACATAAACCGTACCATTAAATTCGTAATATGTGCCCATAATTATGAAAGTGGTCTAAGTCAAAATTTAAAAAAAATGAGTTTATCAGTTATTTCATACCACATTATTTTTAACTAAATTTATTCAATGTAATTTTTACGAAATTGTCAAAAATGAACCATTAGATAGTGGTTGTAATTTCAACATTATATGTAATTCATTTAGTTTTAATTATGAAAGTGGTCTAAGTCAAAAATTTAAGACTCAAAGGGTTGAAAATGACTCGGATAAATGCAAGGCGACCAAAATAAATTATATAAACAACTTGAAAATGGCACGTGGCCTTCTTTGACGCGTTTCTGAACTACATAATAAAATAAATGACAATCAAATTTTAATAATAACGACAACTTCATTACTAGAAGAATCTATAACAAGAAGAGTAAAAAATACCGCGGGTGAATCTGTCTCTTGGCTACAAATTCAATGGATGAGATTCTTGAAAAATGAACCTTATAAAATGTTCTATAAAACATCTTTAGATGATTCTAAATTTCACGTTTTGGATCTTTCACCTAAAAAATGGGAAGACCAAAAATATACGGAAATATTAAATTACTTCCATTATACACCACCATTAGACCAGTTTCGGAAGAAAAACATAAAGATATTATGAGTTTACTACCGTACATCCCTCCAGTTTTTCAAGAACATTTTAAGAATCTTAAATACTCGAAATAATGATAAAAATGGATTACTGTTTAAAAATAATTAATAAATGTAATAAATGTTCACGAATTATTTCAATCAAATTATTGTTTCAAATAAAACTCAAAGTTCTTTATTGCTTTAAGTCATTTATAGGACATTCAGTTAATTTTGAAAATGGTCTAAGTCAATTCAATCTTTAAAAATAATATTATCGTATAAAATTCACACAAAATTTCATATTCATAGTAAATTTCCATTAATTAAGACTAATAAAATTATAAATTAAAATGTCGCATAATGTAAAAATATTTTTTAATTTATTCAAATGCAATTCATTAAATATCTCGAAACAAGAAATATATGACTTAGACCACTTTCATAATTATGGGCACATATATTCTGAGCCACGGCCAGAAATATAGAGAAAATGAATGAAATATCCACATAAAATATTCGAAAGAGGATCATTCGTCTTATGTCTCCATAAGAATTGCAAGTAGATCTAAACTGACTCAAAGATACATAAACCGTACCATTAAATTCGTAATATATTCTGAGCCACGGCCAGAAATATAGAGAAAATGAATGAAATATCCACATAAAATACTAAGATACATTGTTAAATTTCAAATAACTTTACACTTTGTATGTTATAGCGTACCTTCGACAATTCCGCACGATTTGGTAACCGGCAGCAGTGCGTCGAAAGCATTGAAGAACCCATCAGCCACTCTCCCCAACGTGTCCTTCGGTGACGAAATCGTTTGGAATCCAGCAACATCCTGAATGTTCATCTGCACTCGTTCCGTCATGACAATCAAAGGCAGGCACAAAACGACGTAGGCAATCAACATCTCCAAAATCTTCCACCAAAGACTTTCACTTTCCCCAAAGAAAAACAAACGGTACTCCCGCGAACTCCTATATATTTCCTTTCCTCGGTGGACCACCAATCAAACAAACAGCCGCAAATGTCCCAACGTTCAATCTCATCCCAATCTCATCGACACCGTATCTCAACGTACGTCCATTAACATTATTAATATCTCAACAAGAATGAATTCTTCTAAATTACGCTCGCTAATCTCTTATTACGCAATTCTTAGAGAACAAAGTTAGCTCTTCCGCCAGCGTCAGTTTTCGATCATTCTCTCGGTGACGTATCGTCGTGCGTTTTTTGGGGCGAAAAATGGCAGACGTGACTCGCTCGCAAATTGCTTGTCAACTGATATCCGTTGGCGGCCGGACCATTAGCTTATATACCGGCGGTGCAAAAAGAGTGGCCCCAGAAGAGAAGAGAAGGAGACTATCTAAGTTGGTACTGACGCGTGACGAAGGATCCGCCGCCGACCATTTGCCGTCCGGTATAGTCCAATCATTGGACACCGTTCCGTAGCGTACCGGCAGTTCTATGGTGTGCCTGGACGGTTATTACGATCTGCCCCTGTCAATGTTTTTGAGTGCCGACGTCGATCGACGTACATGTTTGTTTCTGGACGCATGCGGCTCCTGTCATGAGTTGAATATTGTTATTTTCGTGTTGAGGCGTAAGGTATGGTATATAGCAATATGTAGGTGATGAGTAGCGTAATATGGGATTTGCTGCTTTACTGATTAATGTGGGTGTTGTGTCGCATCGTGATGCACATTGGGTGTAGAGTATCGGGTGTATGTTGTATTAGAAGAAGTGATTTTCGTGTTGAGGCGTAAGGTATGGTATATAGCAATATGTAGGTGATGAGTAGCGTAATATAGGATTTGCTGCTTTACTGATTAATGTGGGGTGTTGTGTCGCATCGTGATGCACATTGAGCGGAGAGTATCGGGTGTAGGTTGTATTAGAAGAAGTGATTTTCGTGTTGAGGCGTAAGGTATGGTATATAGCAATATGTAGGTGATGAGTAGCGTAATATGGGATTTGCTGCTTTACTGATTAATGTGGGGTGTTGTGTCGCATCGTGATGCACATTGAGTGTAGAGTATCGGGTGTATGTTGTATTAGAAGAAGTGATTTTCGTGTTGAGGCGTAAGGTATGGTATATAGCAATATGTAGGTGATGAGTAGCGTAATGTGGGATTTGCTGCTTTACTGATTAATGTGGGGTGTTGTGTCGCATCGTGATGCACATTGAGTGTAGAGTATCGGGTGTATGTTGTATTAGAAGAAGTGATTTTCGTGTTGAGGCGTAAGGTATGGTATATAGCAATATGTAGGTGATGAGTAGCGTAATATGGGATTTGCTGCTTTACTGATTAATGTGGGGTGTTGTGTCGCAGCGTGATGCACATTGAGTGTAGAGTATCGGGTGTATGTTGTACTAGAAGAAATGATTTTCGTGTTGAGGCGTAAGGTATGGTATATAGCAATATGTAGGTGATGAGTAGCGTAATGTGGGATTTGCTGCTTTACTGATTAATGTGGGGTGTTGTGTCGCAGCGTGATGCACATTGAGTGTAGAGTATCGGGTGTATGTTGTATTAGAAGAAGTGATGTGTGCTGAAGCGTAAATCGAAGTGTTAAGCATGATATAGTATGGTACACTATAGGATATAGTATGTAACTGCATGTCTAGGTTTTGAGTGATAAAACTTGAGATTTGGTACTTTATTGTGTAGTTTGAGATGGTGTGCATTTATGTCATGGTTGGTGCTTCAAAGTATTATGACATAAAATGTGTAGTATAGTGTATATATGGTGTATAGTATGGTATCGCAGTATAAGTAGCATAAATTGCAATATTGAGTATGAGGATTGCACGGAAATATTGGGTATCGCAGTATAAGTCTTTTCTAAGTAACGTATTGTAAATTTTAGAATTTTGTTCCACGACATTAATCTATTTATGTATTAAAGCATAAGGTTAATCATATAGTATTATGGGAGACGTCAAAGTGTAAGGTACGGCGCTATAATCACGCATATTCTACAGTAGCATGTTACTCAGATTATTAAGTAGGATTGTATCAGTCGACGATCACGTATATTCAAAATAATTAATTCTTAATTATTGTTATTACTCTTTCAAGCGTTTCCAGGAATTTGGTACATGGCACTGATCAGCAAGTTTCCCGATAATTTTTCTATTTATTAGCCACGTGTCCATTGAAGCAAAACCTTTCACAATTCGACATTAATTTATCGGAAATTTCTATTGGGCGCCTACTTATGTATTTTCCGTCCGTTTGACCGCACATAGTCATTTTTGTCGTACTATAATTTTTCCTTCATTCCGCACCGCGACTAAAAAGCGTATCCGGCAATAAATTAATTCATTAATATCCACGCAACCACGGGCCAATACGTTTATAGCACATGCCAAACTGTTCCACGCACACTTTCACCGTGACAGGGGTTTGTCCGACACATGTTTTTTGAAAAAATAGACTAATAACCAAACCGCGCAATTTCTAAATCGATTAACTCGGCAATGTAAATAAGCATTAAATTTATGTGATAAGAAAATTCTTTCATTAACAGTAAATATGTAGATGACTTTCCCAGACACCGAATGGGGGATACTTTGAACAATGCTCTTTTACAATGCAGTGATATAGACAGTCAAAAAATACATTATGAAGTAGTAGTGACGTTGGATTTCCTAAAACATAATACCAAGCAACATCCAAATTTCAACTTCTTAAAACATAGCACTAAACAAACTAGAAACTGTAACTTCGTAAAAGATATACTGAACAAATTTCAACTATCACAAGGACTCGAATAAAACTTGCACGTCGCCCAAAATGTTCATTCCCTCATCAATTTGCGCGTGTGAGACAGTCAAAAATTACATTGTAAACTAGTAGTGACGTTCGATTTCTTCAAACATAATACCAAGCAACATCCAAATTTCAACTCCTTAAAACATAGCACTAAACAAACTAGAAACTGTAACTTCATAAAAGATATACTGAACAAATTTCAACTATCACAAGGACTCGAATAAAACTCGGACGTCGCCCAAAATGTTCATTCCCTCATCAATTTGCGCGTGTCAGACAGTCAAAAATTACATTGTAAAGTAGTAGTGACGTTCGATTTCTTCAAACATAATACCAAGCAACATCCAAATTTCAACTTCTTAAAAAATAGCACTAAACAAACTAGAAACTGTAACTTCATAAAAGATATACTGAACAAATTTCAACTATCACAAGGACTCGAATAAAACTTGCACGTCGCCCAAAATGTTCATTCGCGCATCAATTTGCGCCTGTCAGACAATCAAAAATTACATTGTAAAGTAGTAGTGACGTTCGATTTCTTCAAACATAATACCAAGCAACATCCAAATTTCAACTTCATAAAACATAGCACTAACCAAACTAGAAACGTCTCCTAAAATAATCTCCTAAAATATAGTACTGAACAAAGTTCAACTATCACAAGGAATAAAACTTGCACGTCGTCCAAAATGTTCATTCGTGCATCAATTTGCGCCTGTCAGAAAAACGCAAGCATCGCGTGCCAACACTTTCACGTCTCTCCGTCTACGCGTTTTCGGGGGCGGCAAAGTGGATCGTCCTGGCATTATCGGCGATCGGCTTCGTTTCACAGTCGACTAAACTGCAGGCCAGAAATCGGCATTGGCCTGTTTACGGCGTCGGCAATCGGCGCGAACGCGGGAAGTTCGCGGATCGAAGCAGACAACGCCGATTACGCGCACGGAACGGAATTAAACGTGGCCGAGTTAGCCAGCGGTAATGGGTATTTTCTTTGCTGCCGATCGAGGGTGACGACAGCCGCGTTGACAGAAAACGATCGACGCGTTTCGTGCCGCTGACTTCGGAGAGGCCTTATTTTTCTTTGGATTCGTGAAGTTGAGCAAAGCGTGCGTTGTTTCTCGGTTAAGACTGTAAAGGCCGTAATGCATATATGTGCCCATAATTATGAAAGTGGTCTAAGTCAAAATTTAAAAAAAATGAGTTTATCAGTTATTTCATACCACATTATTTTTAACTAAATTTATTCAATGTAATTTTTACGAAATTGTCAAAAATGAACCATTAGATAGTGGTTGTAATTTCAACATTATATGGAATTAATTTAGTTTTAATTATGAAAGTGGTCTAAGTCAAAAATTTAAATAAATTATATAAACAACTTGAAAATGGCACGTGACCTTCTTTGACGCGTTTCTGAACTACATAATAAAATGAATGACAATCAAATTTTAATAATAACGACAACTTCATTCCGGTTTATAATCAATAACAAGAAGAGTAAAAAATACCGCGGGTGAATCTGTCTCTTGGCTACAAATTCAATGGATGAGATTCTTGAAAAATGAACCTTATAAAATGTTCTATAAAACATCTTTAGATGATTCTAAATTTCACGTTTTGGATCTTTCACCTAAAAAAGGAAGACCAAAAATATACGGAAATATTAAATTACTTCCATTATACACCACCATTAGACCAGTATCGGATGAAAAACATAAAGATATTATGAGTTTACTACCGTACATCCCTCCAGTTTTTCAGGAACATTTTAAGAATCTTAAATACTCGAAATAATGATAAAAATGGATTACTGTTTAAAAATAATTAATAAATGTAATAAATGTTCACGAATTATTTCAATCAAATTATTGTTTCAAATAAAACTCAAAGTTCTTTATTGCTTTAAGTCATTTATAGGACATTCAGTTAATTTTGAAAATGGTCTAAGTCAATTCAATCTTTAAAAATAATATTATCGTATAAAATTCACACAAAATTTCATATTCATAGTAAATTTCCATTAATTAAGACTAATAAAATTATAAATTAAAATGTCGCATAATGTAAAAATATTTTTTAATTTATTCAAATGCAATTCATTAAATATCTCGAAACAAGAAATATATGACTTAGACCACTTTCATAATTATGGGCACATATGAGCCGTTTATTTTGCAAGTGACATGAATTTGTACATGTAACCATGGTAACAGGAAAATATTGAAAAACGAAGTTAGGCCACTTTCAAAATAAACGGCTCATATGTGGGTGCTTGTTACATTTTTAACCCATTTGTATCATCGCTCTAAGTCCGCAATCTTACTCAAAAATCCGACATGCGCAGCTAAACGTTGCCGATATTAGCATGCGCAAATTTCTGTTTTTCAAATTTGCTTGCTTCCAGAACTATTTTTTGGACTAGTTCCACGTTGAAGAATAATTCGAAATCATTGCGCTTAGACATTCCATTGACGTTGATGGTTACACTACTTACGGCAGTAAAATCATGTAATGTTGGCATACAATTTCGTCTTTCCCATAAGAAATCTCCAGTTTCAATATTATCGGGCTGGTCATCTTCACTACTATCTATTAGAGCTATGGCACGTTTACGCTAATGGGATATTTGCATTTCTGTGCTTGAATTCGAATCCGAACTGTAATTCATTATGGTAATCTAATTTTGTTAAATTTTATTATCTATTTTTTTATTTTATTATTCTGAACTTACAACCAGAAAAGAAAGAAAAATAATATTTTGTACAAAATTCTTTATTGTTTGTTTATCGTACAGGCTCTTTAACGATTTCTGATAAGCTGAAAACAAAAATTATTGTGTGCGGATTTATCCGCTCCCGGTGATAATGGTGAGTTTTTATTTGCGGATTATTCCGTAAAATTATGCAAATGGGTTAAGTAATCTGCGGAATTTTGCAACTTGCAGAATTTTGAACGGTGGCGACGAGTTAATTTGATTTTATGTCTGGGCGGCGTGGAAATGCAGAAACGGCGTCTATACATAAAGGCAATGAGCAGATATTGTCAGTTTCGTTTAAGACGTTTTCACTGCAAACCATAAACGTATTTGGATGCTTAAGACTGCCGCAAAAAGTCATAACAACCATGTGCAATCGTAAAACAAATACCAAAAATACTTTAGCACCAGTATTCCATACTTTAGCATATTGTAACATTCAACGCCAAACAATCTGTTTCGAGGCTCACAGTGAAATTCTAAGATTTTTTGAAATTTGCCAACACCAATTGAAATTCATGTCTGAAAGCACAAAATTCGCCCTGCTATTTTACATCACGTGGTTTATTATACTGCATACAATAAGTAACTGAAAGTAAGGCAAATCCACTGTATTCAAATGTACTTCCAACGAAACCTAAATTTTTTACGACGTTTACTCTAATGCAACAACGTTAATTAACAGTTCGACAAAATACTTTAATAGCTCGCCATAGAAAGCAGCTGAAAATTTCCATTCTTGTCGACCGGCGCCCCGATGTTCACAATTTTAATTGCGTGCCCCGTCACAGTGAACTAAGCGCCGAAACAAAGAACGCTGACCGCAAAGAAAACCGTAATGATGATAGTGATTTAGCGGCAAGTCCCGTCCAGCCGTTCTGGACAATCAATCTGGTTGCTTCTCTTTCTCATCCCGTAACTCCTCATTTCGTCCTGGTCAGACGCTCCTGCTCATTTCATATTGCAATTACTTGGAATTGGGCGTCGTGACATTGTCCTTCACTTCTTCCCGCTGGCATGTGAATGAAACTGCCGGGTTATTCGGGTTGACGTGTTCATAGCCGATGAATACTTGTTGTGGATACGTGGAAACATGATGCGGAGAAAAAAGAAGAGGGAAATAAAATTTTACCCACATTTGTGCATTGGGATATTTTGCTTTAACGAAAAATAATTTTATAAAATACTCTAGGCGTTTATACGAGTTCGAAAATGTATGTTATGTATAATCATTTAATGAAATCTATTGCGATTATTTCTAGGTTTCGGAATTTTTCGTTACGCAAAATTATTTAATAAAATGTTTTGCGCTTATTTGTCCGTTCGGAACTGCATGACGTGCAAAATTGTTTAATGATATGTGTCACGGTTATTTAGGTATTCGAAATTTCTGTAAGGGTGATTTTGATATAATGGAAGTAACCAGTTTTAATAGAGTTAAAATAATGGGAATAATATTTGTCTTACAATTACTTCCATTGACATTCGGCATAATATAATCTTTATCCACGGTTGTAAAAGATACAATTAAATGAATTGTTAACACGATTTAATTCCGTAAACCTATTGCACATATCACTTTTCGGGGTCGGAGTATTTAATCTCTTTGATTAAAAATCTTTGTCGGAGTATAAATTGTATGTAACATCAGTTGATATCTAATCGCAACAATCTCGCTCGAACACAATGATCGCATCGTGCCAGCACGCAAATGATACATCTTGATGCGGCACTGAATTACTTAGCTTTAGAAAGTCTCGACATTCCGAACAAAGTTACGCTCCTCGAGAGTTAATTAATCCGTGTATATCATCTGTTACAGCACTCATATTACGTCAACTTTCTCGACTTTCCTCTCTCGTCAACTGCGTACCGTTTTTTTAAACGTTCTTTTCACTTGTTTTCTCTTCGGTCCATCAATGTGGATCATATTATATACACAATTGGATCAAACATTTTGATTCTTTTTTCCTAAGGGCTCATATGCATTTTTCGTTATTCAAATTGGACTACAGCAGTGGATCGCGTATTCCAATAGTAGAGCGTAGAAACAAAATTTAAAGATCCCGGTAATAAGTGGTACTGTTACAAACTTGCACATTTTGCAACATTTTAACTGGACAATGGTATCCTATAAATACTGCCAATGTAATAAGTATGTATATACGCGATAAATGTGGTAAACGGTAGTGTCCATCGAAAATCTATATATCCATTTACAATTTCTTACGCCATTTATACGATACATTTGCACATGAACCGAGTTGCCCGTAATAGCACATACATTCTTTTCATATAAAATCACGTGAAAATGTCACAGAAAAAAATTGCTTGTGTTGAGCTTCACATTGTCGCGAGTCACTTATAAATTTTCCAGTTGAAATAATAAATATTGCCATTCAGCCAAGAAGGCATTTATGATATTCTGTGCATGGGTACATATATTTTTATATGTCAAATGCTGAACTGGTTATTCCAATAGTAGAGCGTAGAAACAAAATTTAAAGATCCCGGTAATAAGTGGTACTCTTACAAACTTGCACATTTTGCAACATTTTAACTGGACAATGGTATCCTATCAATACTGCCAATGTAATAAGTATGTATATACGCGATAAATGGGGTAAACGGTAGTGTCCATCGAAAATCTATATGTCCATTTACAATTTCTTACGCCATTTATACGATGCATTTGTACATGAACCGAGTTGCCCGTAATAGCACATACATTCTTTTCATATAAAATCACGTGAAAATGTCACAGAAAAAAATTGCTTGTGTTGAGCTTCACATTGTCGCGAGTTACTTATAAATTTTCCAGTTGAAATAATAAATATTGCCATTCAGCCAAGAAGGCATTTATGATATTCTGTGCATGGGTACATATATTTTTATATATCAAATGCTCAACTGGTTATTTCAATAGTAGAGCGTAGAAACTAAATTTACAGATCTCGGTAATAAGTGGTACTCTTACAAACTTGCACATTTTGCAACATTTTAACTGGACAACGGTATCCTATCAATACTGCCAATGTAATAAGTATGTATATACACGATAAATGGGGTAAACGGTAGTGTCCATCGAAAATCTATATGTCAATTTACAATTTCTTACGCCATTTATATGATGCATTTGTACATGAGCCGAGTTGCCCGTAATGGCACATATATTCTTTTCATATAAAATCACGTGAAAATGTCACAGAAAAAAATTGCTTGTGTTGAGCTTCACATTGTCGCGAGTTACTTATAAATTTTCCAGTTGAAATAATAAATATTACCAGTCGGCCAAGAAGGCATTTATGATATTCTGTGCATGGGTACATATATTTTTATATATCAAATGTTCAACTGGTTATTCCAATAGTAGAGCGTAGAAACAAAATTTAAAGATCCCGGTAATAAGTGGTTCTCTTACAAACTTGCACATTTTGCGACATTTTAACTGGACAATGGTATCCTATCAATACTGCCAACGTAATAAGTATGTATATACGCGATAAATGGGGTAAACGGTAGTGTCCATCGAAAATCTATATGTCCATTTACAATTTCTTACGCCATTTAAACGATGCATTTGTACATGAACCGAGTTGCCCGTAATAGCACATACATTCTTTTCATATAAAATCACGTGAAAATGTCACAGAAAAAAATTGCTTGTGTTGAGCTTCACATTGTCGTGAGTTACTTATAAATTTTCCAGTTGAAATAATAAATATTGCCATTCAGCCAAGAAGGCATTTATGATATTCTGTGCATGGGTACATATATTTTTATATATCAAATGCTCAACTGGTTACAGTTTATAGAACCACAGCCTCTTTCCCATAAAATGACCGCACCCTGCAATTCAACTACATTAAAGGACAGTTTCAATAATGCACCTGCGCTTCGCCAAATCTTAAAAATGCCTGCGCCTAGGGCATGTCTTCGGAAGACCAGTTTTCACCGAATTTCTCGATTTCGCCCGATTCAGTCACGCGACGCGCATTTTCTCCGTGCTCCTTGTTCAAAGCAGAGTTTCGCATCCTAAGGGCGATTCGCATCATCGAGTGGCACGCATTTCGTTTCACTTCTGCGCTTAATTCGTTCCACGTCCTCATATCATGTTCACAAAGTCACACTTTGTAGAGTTACGGTTTCATTTCTGATCGACGTTTTTGTTCTGCAGTGTCTCCCATTTGTGCGTTCTTAAGATGTGAGTTAAACTATGTTCGCGTATATATTTACGACATATTTTTATGTTTTCTGTTTCCCAGGTCTTCATTTAGTTGATTGACATTTCATCGACTGCGTGTGTCCGTTCAGGTAAAAGCTGGCAGTGCACTTCGCGGAATCGTATGACTATTGCTATTTAGCTGGATTCGTAGAAAAACGGATAGACTAATAAGATATTACGCGAAACGGTAATACTGGATATGGGGAACGGGATATGATTATAATGCAACATGCGTTGTGACGGGTTACGTATATACCAATAAAACTGTGTCAATTATTTATTTTCTTATACGTAGAAAATGACCGTATTTCTATTCATTTATATCGCACAGTTCTGTAGCTGTTTATTCCTGAAAGATTCTATCCCAGCCGATCTTACGAGTACCGGATAATTTAATTTTCTTTTTACCTGCTTTCCATTTCCGACAGCACCAGGAAATTGTATGATCCGTAGCGGTAAGAAAAGGGAAGGAAATAATAAGGGATAATAACAAAACGGGATTCGATTATAATACAACATGCGTTGTGACGGGCTACGTATATACCAATAAAACTGTGTCAATTATTTATTTTCTTATACGTAGAAAATGACCGTATTTCTACTCATTTATATCACACAGTTCTGTAGCTATTATTCCCAAAAGATTCTATCCCAGCCGATCTTACGCGTACCGGATAATTTAATTTTCTTTTTACCTGCTTTCCATTTCCGACAGCACCAGGAAATTGTATGATCCGTAGCAGTAAGAAAAGGGAAGGAAATAATAAGGGATAATAACAAAACGGGATTTGATTATAATGCAACATGCGTTGTGACGGGTTACGTATATATCAATAAAACTGTGTCAATTATTTATTTTCTTATTCGCAGAAAATGACCGTATTTCTATTCATTTATATCGCACAGTTCTGTAGCTATTATTCCCAAAAGATTCTATCCCAGCCGATCTTACGAGTACCGGATAATTTAATTTTCTTTTTACCTGCTTTCCGTTTCCGACAGCACCAGGAAATTGTATGATCCGTAGCAGTAAGAAAAGGGAAGGAAATAATAAGAGATAATAACAAAACGGGATTTGATTATAATGCAAGACGCGTTTTAACGTGCAACGTATCATCTTTCAACATATTAATAAATCTGCCAATTTTTTATTTTTATTTTTAATAACGGAGTTTTAATCACATTATTTCAGACGATTCATTAACCGTTTATCCCCGAAAGTTTCCAATCCAACCGATCTCACGAATGGCTGATATTCTCGTTTCTTGCCCGCTCATCCCGTTTCCGACAGCATCAAGGAATTGTACGAACCCTAACAATAAGAATAGGAGTGGAAATAATAAGGTGGAAGACAGCGTAACGACGTCGTCACTGTCAAACATGGCGTCGGCGATAAGATCCGGTCCCATAATCACTAAGCTCGCGGGTCGATTGCGAGGGAAACTTCCCGAGAGTGATGAGCTAAATCTGGGTTGGACTGGTGTCTTTCTTTTAGAACTACCGACGACGGTCGACCGATCGATCCGCCTGATCGAAGGCACGCTTGGCTGGGAACACAGAAAAGTGGACCAGTCAGCAGATTTTCCACGGAGCTCTGCTGTGAGATCTTTCAACAGACAACTTAGCAAATTAGCAATGGAGATTGTGCCAATTTGAATATGCATGTCATATTTGTAATGGAACATTAGATGAGTATAATTACCATATATAAATACGTGGAAGTGTAAAGTGCGATCAACAATTTTTGCAGAACACGTCTTAACACATTGCGGACGGATGACGAGATATCTCGTCATTACTATTTCGTCGTTCGGGGCCATTGACGAGATATATCGTCTTGCATATTCTGTCGTTTGAGGCAGGTGGCGAGATATCACACAGTTGCTACGTGATTGTCAGCCGCAGTTTTTCGTAATTTGTGTTGCGAATTAATTATTTGAAGGTCTGAAATATGGATAGCGACAAAACGATTAGCAATGTTACAGAAATATTTGCGGAGAATTTAACGGATACATCAAGTGATGACGAGAATATGAATATTTGTGAGGACTTTATCGTGTTTCACTTCACTTAGTGTCATGTTTTACGAAATATCATACTTTAAAAAATGTTTAGTTTTAACACATTTTTACCTATTCAAAAATATTAAAAAAACATTTATTTTTAAAGTTGTTAAAAATAAATATTTCACGGGACAATAATTTTTAACACGTTGACTGCCAAACGTATTTTGCTCTATTAGAATGCACCGTTCCAATAGAAATTGCTTTTACAAGATTCCAAACAGGCTTCATTGCGAATTTTTTGCGTTTTTAGTCAAATGTTTTGCACCGGTCTCCGGTGACCACCGTGGCAGTCAACGTGTTAACTACTAACAAATCATCACTAATTTAAAGATATTTGACGCAAAAAAATACCCGGCCACTGGGTGCGATTAGCAATAGAATGCCCGGTCCGCAAAGTGTTAAGATATATCTACCGATAACACTCTACGTTTTTTCGACGTGCGTTCCTCCATTTAGAACACACCCAACCATCTTGAGTCCGAACATTCCACACTCCCACTGTGTCGGCTCTTGGAAAATTTCCATGTGTAAATTGTTTCTTTGCAGAACAGCTATGCATGACATTGTACGTCAAATTTCTACTTGGAACACGATCAGCATTTTCCTCTCCCTTCATATATTTCCCAACATACATCGTGTTGGCCCCCCAAAAATTTCCATGTGTAAATTGTTTCTTTGCAAAACAGTGTTGCATGTCATTCTATCACAAATTTCTAGTTGGAATACCATCAGCATTTTCTTCTCCCTTCATATACTTCCCCAACATACATCGTGTTGGTTCCCGAAAAATTTCCACGTGTAAATTGTTTCTTTGCAAAACAGCTTTACATGCCATTCTATCGCAAACTTTTATTTGGAACACCGTCAGTATTTGCCTCTTCCTTCATATACTTCCCTAACATACATCCTCTTGGCCCCTGAAAAATGTCCATGTGTAAATTGTTTCTTTACAAAACAGCTTTACATGTCATTGTACTGCAAATTTCTACTTGGAACATCATCAGCATTTTCCTCTCCCTTTATATGTTTCTCCAGCATACATCGTGTTGGGCCCTGAAAAACTTCAACGTGGAAATTGTTTCTTTGCAAAACTACTTCACATACCATTTTACCTCAAATTTCTACTTGGAACACCATCAGCATTTTCCTCTCCCTTTATATGTTTCTCCAACATACATCGTGTTGGGCCCTGAAAAACTTCAACGTGGAAATTGTTTCTTTGCAAAACTACTGCACATACCATTTTACCTCAAATTTCTACTTGGAACACCATCAGCATTTTCCTCTCCCTTCATATATTTCCCCAACATACATCGTGTTGGCCCCCGAAAAACTTCCACGTGTAAATTGTTTTTTTTTTGCAAAACGGTTTTACATGGCATTCTGTCGCAAATTTCTACTTGGAACTCCAACAGCATTTTCCCTCCCTTCCTATTTTTGCCAACGTACATCCCTTCGATAACTGATTCAACCCCTTCACCAGCAGATCTTAAATCGATCCCACCCTTCCGCACGCCATCTACCTCCACCGTCGTCTTTCTTCACACCTGAAAGCCTCGCCAACGACGGCTTGCACGCAAAACATGTTTCTTGCTCGCCGCGATGTACCGTTCGGCCGACGCCTGACACATATATGACGACTGACAATTTGGATCATAATAGTTACCGCGCGCATATATTGCCGGTCGCTGTCCATTTTTCACGGACCGTCGATCTTCCCGGCAACTGAAGCGTGGTCCCCGCGGAGACCCCCTCGCCACTTGAAAGAAGAGCGAATCGGTTAGTTCCCGGTCGTTCGTTGCACCGGTTCGTTCGCTTATTCGTCCGTGCCTCATACGAACAGATTGGAGCCACGGTTTTTGACGCTGCGTTTCCTAATTTGCTAATTTCCTAATTCGCTCATCCGCTAGTCTGCTAGTTGGCTAAAGGTGACAAATTGGTGAGCGACTTGAGACGATTTGGTGGTGGATGGAAGTTGGACGCTGGTCGAAGAACGCTGGAGGGCTGATAGTTGGACTATGTAGAAACTGGGATGGATGGAGTGTACGAATCGAGAGGCCGTTGAATATTTTTGGTGTGCACCGCGAAGAATTGACTGAAGAATAGCCGTTCGGAGTTGGAATTGGAGTGTTTGGGGGTAGAAGAAATTGAGACGTGCTGGAAGATGAAGGTATTTGACGCTTCGTTGTATGGAAGCTGGGGCTGAGTTTTGGGGGACATTTTTGGGTGCGGTGCGAATTGATGGACACAGAGGTCTAAAGTATTGCTGCTTCATTATGTGAGCATTGCTTGGTGCTGACCTAGGACTCATCGGGGCAGTACCTGAAAGTTGGCATGAAAGTTACTAAGCCCGACGCGTGCACGAAATGAATTGAGCAGCACGGGAGTTTGAAGCTATTTGGCGATTTGTGCAATGGTTGGCGTTGAATTATAATTTTCGACAATATAACATTTATACTCTCATTGATGCAAGAATATAGCGAAATGATGTGAGCAGATATTAAGAAAGTGCTCCTGCTTCGTTATCGCAACCACACAGAAAATTCTGCAACACAAATAAAACTGTTATGATGTATCAACTTATGAAAAGTTAAACACAAGGAATAGTCACACTCTCAGCACATCCTATAAAAAGATTTAAAATACCATTAAAGCACGTTGTCACTTACATATGTTTTGGACCAAAGATCTTAGAAATTTCAATATAAAAAAATATCCACCTTTCAAACAAGGTGAAAATCTACATTCTACACGCCAGTTTGTAATCTGCATCTCGAATGCCACACCCATTGCTAGACGACGGGTGCTCCGTCAGCAGAAGTTCTCGCCAGACGCCAAACTAAACGGAAAGAATTCAATCGATTTTGATCTCGTTCAAAAATTCGTTCAAACCGATCAAACATTCTGTCCCACTTAATGCACGGGTCAAAAGATGCAGTCCAGGGTGAGTCTGTTGCTACTGTCGTTGACTCTGAACTGTCTGATCGGAACGCTAGCGACATCTGGAACAGCGTCAGTGTCGTTGAAGGAGAAGAAAATTGGAAGGAGGGACCAGGTTGTCCTAAAGAAGATCCTGAAAGATGCCAAAACGGATTCCAACGCTTTGGCCGTCCGCGGTAGCGAGAATCAGAAGAAGTACAAGATCAACAAGGTGATAAGCGACACGGCGTTGGAGAAGATCAATGTGGAGGAAAGAGGTAATTTTACGGTTGCGAATAAAAGTTAATATTGAGGGTGATATGTGCCCATAATTATAAAAGTGGTCTAAGTCATATATTTCTTGTTTCGAGATATTTAATGAATTGCATTTGAATAAATTAAAAAATATTTTTACATTATGCGACATTTTAATTTATAATTTTATTAGTCTTAATTAATGGAAATTTACTATGAATATGAAATTTTGTGTGAATTTTATACGATAATATTATTTTTAAAGATTGAATTGACTTAGACCATTTTCAAAATTAACTGAATGTCCTATAAATGACTTAAAGCAATAAAGATCTTAGAGTTTTATTTGAAACAATAATTAGATTGAAATAATTCGTGAACATTTATTACATTTATTAATTATTTTTAAACAGTAATTCATTTTTATCATTATTTCGAGTATTTAAGATTCTTAAAATGTTCCTGAAAAACTGGAGGGATGTACGGTAGTAAACTCATAATATCTTTATGTTTTTCTTCCGATACTGGTCTAATGGTGGTGTATAATGGAAGTAATTTAATATTTCCGTATATTTTTGGTCTTCCTTTTTTAGGTGAAAGATCCAAAACGTGAAATTTAGAATCATCTAAAGACGTTTTATAGAACATTTTATAAGGTTCATTTTTCAAGAATCTCATCCATTGAATTTGTAGCCAAGAGACAGATTCACCCGCGGTATTTTTTACTCTTCTTGTTATTGATTCAGATAAACCGGAATGAAGTTGTCGTTATTATTAAAATTTGATTTGGTCATTTATTTTATTATGTAGTTCAGAAACGCGTCAAAGAAGGCCACGTGCCATTTTCAAGTTGTTTATATAATTTATTTAAATTTTTGACTTAGACCACTTTCATAATTAAAACTAAATGAATTCCATATAATGTTGAAATTACAACCACTATCTAATGGTTCATTTTTGACAATTTCGTAAAAATTACATTGAATAAATTTAGTTAAAAATAATGTGGTATGAAATAACTGATAAACTCATTTTTTTTTTTAATTTTGACTTAGACCACTTTCATAATTATGGGCACTGTGCCCATAATTATGAAAGTGGTCTAAGTCATATATTTCTTGTTTCGAGATATTTAATGAATTGCATTTGAATAAATTAAAAAATATTTTTACATTATGCGACATTTTAATTTATAATTTTATTAGTCTTAATTAATGGAAATTTACTATGAATATGAAATTTTGTGTGAATTTTATACGATAATATTATTTTTAAAGATTGAATTGACTTAGACCATTTTCAAAATTAACTGAATGTCCTATAAATGACTTAAAGCAATAAAGAACTTTGAGTTTTATTTGAAACAATAATTTGATTGAAATAATTCGTGAACATTTGTTACATTTATTAATTATTTTTAAACAGTAATCCATTTTTATCATTATTTCGAGTATTTAAGATTCTTAAAATGTTCCTGAAAAACTGGAGGGATGTACGGTAGTAAACTCATAATATCTTTATGTTTTTCTTCCGATACTGGTCTGATGGTGGTGTATAATGGAAGTAATTTAATATTTCCGTATATTTTTGGTCTTCCTTTTTTAGGTGAAAGATCCAAAACGTGAAATTTAGAATCATCTAAAGACGTTTTATAGAACATTTTATAAGGTTCATTTTTCAAGAATCTCATCCATTGAATTTGTAGCCAACAGACAGATTCACCCGCGGTATTTTTTACTCTTCTTGTTATTGATTCTTCTAGTAATGAAGTTGTCGTTATTATTAAAATTTGATTGTTATTTATTTTATTATGTAGTTCAGAAACGCGTCAAAGAAGGCCACGTGCCATTTTCAAGTTGTTTATATAATTTATTTAAATTTTTGACTTAGACCACTTTCATAATTAAAACTAAATGAATTCCATATAATGTTGAAATTACAACCACTATCTAATGGTTCATTTTTGACAATTTCGTAAAAATTACATTGAATAAATTTAGTTAAAAATAATGTGGTATGAAATAACTGATAAACTCATTTTTTTTTAATTTTGACTTAGACCACTTTCATAATTATGGGCACATATATTTGACGATTCGAAATTAAATGAGATACATATCAATATTGCTGGTAATTTTACGATGAAAATGGAATTTAATACTTAGAAAATGTTTGTCTTACAAAATAACAAAGTATCAAATATTAATTTACATAATGCAAACTGTTAAAAGGCAACAGGTTATGATTATTGCATTATGATATATTGCATTATATTATTATTTAGCTATATTTATATGAATTAGTTTCAACTAATCTGTCAAATTATAAATTGATAGATATTTTGATTATTCCAGTCATGTTAAAATAAGTTCAGGAGACTTTCGTATTAAAACATTAGACAACCGCCGGAAAATTGTTACAAAAACACATTAGTTTCTCATAACATTTTTGCGGAGTCACTTATTGGTTTCTTCCTTTTCACCCTGTTCGTAACTTTGTTTGCCGTTATCTCGTGCAAACCCGTTAAAAATTTAGCTGCACTGCGTAACCGATTTGATGAACTATAATCAAAACGTACGTTCTTGCGGATGGCTTGTGTGGTTCGATGAACACACACAAACAGGCAGGGGTTGTGTACCGTTATCGGAATTATTTTCGTCGGTGAACCGTATCGCACGTTTTGTTAATTTGTTCTACTTGCGATGAAAATGAATTATGTTCCGTTTAAATTAAAGTCCCTGCTGCTGTGTAAAGTATTGCTTATGTGGGGAAGAGTTGGAAGCGGTTGTGATTATTTGTTCGAGGATTCGTAATTGCTGGCTTAAGACAATGAAATTATAGGAGTAGGATATACAGTATTGAAAACTTGTGATATTTCTTGTGAAGATGATAGTAACGGGTGATAAACAGAAATGACGAACGCAGCTGTATTTCATTCGATATTTATTAACACCATTTTTATGAAGTCGTACTTCTATTTTTATAAGTAATATTTGTTTGTCTTTTCTTTTATACTTTGCAATACCAAATATCATATACAATATTTTTCATCCTTTTCTCTTGATATTTCTTGAATGTTGTGTGAAGGTTTATTTGATGCTTTTTTCTCCTTTTTATTGAATACTTGGTAATATCAACCCCTATATGTATTGTAGCCTAAAACATTAATAAATTTGTTTAGTAGATCTATATTCGACAAATTCGTAACTTCGATAACGTTTTATCTTGTTATTTTTAGATCGACCACGTAAGCGTAAACGAAGAATGGACCGTGGAATGATGGCGCTTTTGATGGCTTACAAACTGAAATTCATCGCTCTCATACCGACAATGCTGGGAGGAGTCCTCCTACTGATTTCGACAACTCTCCTCGCAGGCTTCTTCTTCTCACTCTTCGCAGCTGTTTTGGGCTTGAAACACCATTGACCGGACTACATCCGGAAGCAATTCAAATTAAATACGAAAAATATCATGGACTCCAAGACCATGCCTAAAGAATTAAAACAAACCAGGAATGAAAAGTCGCTGCAAAAAAGTGGAAAGCCCAAAAAACTCGAGACAACATCATTCACTGCAACGCGAAAACTTCATCGCGTTTGATGGAAATCATAAAAGTTGCATATGAATATATGTATGCCCGCATCGATTTCGTGCGTTCGGCTTTGAAGCGAATTTTGCCGCCGTTTAAGATCCTATCAGAGGCACGCGATGGTTAATTTGCAATCAACCAGTCTTGCGCAAGACGTTTAGTGTGGCGAACGGACGATTATTTTGCTCCGTGGCGCGCAACCAGACGGGATCGCGGCCGAATTTACTTTGCCTCCCCGACCATGAAGCGAACGAATAAAGAAATGCGCCTAACTAAGCCGGAAACACAGTTAAAACAATGGTTAAGATGTCATTTCGGTTGTCATGGAAAACCATGAGGGGGACAGGGTCGATATTTAATTTGCTTTTTATTTGATTGTGTGAGAATACGTCGAATAGTCTTTTTATTCGCCGAAATCGGAAAAAAACGTTTTGCTCTGAGAATTATAGGACGCACAGTTTAATCAAATGTTCAAAGTTAAACAACGTAACGCAAAGGTACATTAGAATTCCAGTGATTGTAATGTGCATATAAATGAAATGATTACCGCTCGACACTTTCACTCGTGGCTTGACAATATTAAAATCAAAATATTTTTTGGATCATCTGTTTATAGTGTGGGGTAGGTGTGGACTTCGTGGGACGAGATTTTATTGTGATTAAATAACGTCGTTAATCCGGAAACGCATATTTCCGTTCCTAATTTCCGGCACACACAGTTTAGGTAAACGTTAACATTTAAATTACGTCACATTAAACTTTGTTTCGATTTTTAAGTCAAATGCAAATATAAGTAATCGCGATTATCATGTAAATTAAATGGTTGCCACTTCACAGTTTTTCATACGAATTCTTAATAACGCATATATATGACAGGCACAAATTCGTTTGTAAAATTAGCTCCGTCGATTTTTATCTACAGTTTTTTCTGCATCAAGCTCAACAAAAGTGTACTGTCATTTACAATTTAATATTATCCGCATTCATAAGGAATCGTTATTAACACGTGCATTTATTTAAATGGAACGTTTACCATTAAATGCAGGTAAACTGATTGTAATGTGCATATAAATGAAATGATTACCGCTTGACACTTTCACTCGTGACTTGACAATATTAAAATCAAAATATTTTTCGCATCATCTGTTTATAGTGTGGGGTAGGTGTGGACTTCGTGGGATGAGATTTTATTGTGATTAAATAACGTCGTTAATCCGGAAACGCATATTTCCGTTCCTAATTTCCGGCACACACAGTTTAGGTAAACGTTAACATTTAAATGACGTCACATTAAACTTTGTTTCGATTTTTAAGTCAAATACAAATTTAAGTAATCGCGATTATCATGTAAATTAAATGGTTGCCACTTGACAGTTTTTCATACGAATTCTTAATAACACATATATATGACAGGCAGAAATTCGTTTGTAATATTAGCTCCGTCGATTTTTATCTATAGTTTTTTCTGCATCAAGCTCAACAAAAGTGTACTGTCATTTACAATTTAATATTATCCGCATTCATAAGAAATCGTTATTAACATGTGCATTTATTTAAATGGAACGTTTACCATTAAATGCAGGTAAACTGATTGTAATGTGCATATAAATGAAATGATTACCGCTTGACACTTTCACTCGTGGCTTGACAATATTGAAATCAAAATATTTTTTGCATCATCTGTTTAGTGTGGGGTAGGTGTGGACTTCGTGAGACGAGATTTTATTGTGATTAAATAACGTCGTTAATCCGGAAACGCATATTTCCGTTCCTAATTTCCGGCACACACAGTTTAGGTAAACGTTAACATTTAAATTACGTCACATTAAACTTTGTTTCGATTTTTAAGTCAAATGCAAATTTAAGTAATCGCGATTATCATGTAAATTAAGTGGTTGCCACTTGACAGTTTTTCATACGAATTCTTAATAACACATATATATGACAGGCACAAATTCGTTTGGAAAATTAGCTCCGTCGATTTTTATCTATAGTTTTTTCTGCATCAAGCTCAACAAAAGTGTACTGTCATTTACAATTTAATATTATCCGCATTCATAAGAAATCGTTATTAACACGTGCATTTATTTAAATGGAACGTTTACCATTAAATGCAGTGTGAATTTGTAATGATAATATAAATGAAATGATTACCGCTTGACACTTTCACTCGTGGCTTGACAATATTAAAATCAAAATATTTTTTGCATCATCTGTTTATAGTGTGGGGTAGGTGTGGACTTCGTGGGATGAGATTTTATTGTGATTAAATAACGTCGTTAATCCAAACGCATATTTCCGTTCCTAATTTCCGGCACACACATGTTTAGGTAAACGTTAACATTTAAATTACGTCACATTAAACTTCGTTTCGATTTTTAAGTCAAATGCAAATTCAAGTAATCGCGATTATCATGTAAATTAAATGGTTGCCACTTGACAGTTTTTCATACGAATTCTTAATAACACATATATATGACAGGCACAAATTCGTTTGTAAAATTAGCTCCGTCGATTTTTATCTATAGTTTTTTCTGCATCAAACTCAACAAAAGTGTACTGTCATTTACAATTTAATATTATCCGCATTCATGAGAAATCGTTATTAACACGTGCATTTATTTAAATGGAACGTTTACCATTAAATGCAGGTAAACTGATTGTAATGTGCATATAAATGAAATGATTACCGCTTGACACTTCCACTCGTGGCTTGACAATATTGAAATCAAAATA
Organism: Cryptocheilus praepositus; assembly: GCA_033815515.1. Taxonomy (NCBI): domain Eukaryota; kingdom Metazoa; phylum Arthropoda; class Insecta; order Hymenoptera; family Pompilidae; genus Cryptocheilus; species Cryptocheilus praepositus. Next base: position 1,032,474 of record JAWWQZ010000040.1, on the reverse strand, counting down.
TTTTTTGCATCATCTGTTTATAGTGTGGGGTAGGCGTGGACTTCGTGGGATGAGATTTTATTGTGATTAAATAACGTCGTTAATCCGGAAACGCATATTTCCGTTCCTAATTTCCGGCACACACAGTTTAGGTAAACGTTAACATTTAAATTACGTCACATTAAACTTCGTTTCGATTTTTAAGTCAAATGCAAATTTAAGTAATCGCGATTATCATGTAAATTAAATGGTTGCCACTTGACAGTTTTTCATACGAATTCTTAATAACACATATATGTGCCCATAATTATGAAAGTGGTCTAAGTCATATATTTCTTGTTTCGAGATATTTAATGAATTGCATTTGAATAAATTAAAAAATATTTTTATATTATGCGACATTTTAATTTATAATTTTATTAGTCTTAATTAATGGAAATTTACTATGAATATGAAATTTTGTGTGAATTTTATACGATAATATTATTTTTAAAGATTGAATTGACTTAGACCATTTTCAAAATTAACTGAATGTCCTATAAATGACTTAAAGCAATAAAGAACTTTGAGTTTTATTTGAAACAATAATTTGATTGAAATAATTCGTGAACATTTATTACGTTTATTAATTATTTTTAAACAGTAATCCATTTTTATCATTATTTCGAGTATTTAAAGTTCTTAAAATGTTCCTGAAAAACTGGAGGGATGTACGGTAGTAAACTCATAATATCTTTATGTTTTTCTTCCGATACTGGTCTAATAGTGGTGTATAATGGAAGTAATTTAACATTTCCGTATATTTTTGGTCTTCCTTTTTTAGGTGAAAAATCCAAAACGTGAAATTTAGAATCATCTAAAGATGTTTTATAGAACATTTTATAAGGTTCATTTTTCAAGAATCTCATCCATTGAATTTGTAGCCAAGAGACAGATTCACCCGCGGTATTTTTTACTCTTCTTGTAATTGATTATAAACCGGAATGAAGTTGTCGTTATTATTAAAATTTGATTGTCATTTATTTTATTATGTAGTTCAGAAACGCGTCAAAGAAGGCCACGTGCCATTTTCAAGTTGTTTATATAATTTATTTAAATTTTTGACTTAGACCACTTTCATAATTAAAACTAAATGAATTCCATATAATGTTGAAATTACAATCACTATCTAATGGTTCATTTTTGACAATTTCGTAAAAATTACATTGAATAAATTTAGTTAAAAATAATGTGGTATGAAATAACTGATAAACTCATTTTTTTTTAATTTTGACTTAGACCACTTTCATAATTATGGGCACATATATGACAGGCACAAATTCGTTTGTAAAATTAGCTCCGTCGATTTTTATCTATAGTTTTTTCTGCATCAAGCTCAACAAAAGTGTACTGTCATTTACGATTTAATATTATCCGTATTCATAAAAAGTCGTTATTGATACATGCATTTATTTAAATGGAACGTTTACCATTAAGTGCAGGAAAACTGACGCATCCCAAGATTCATGAATGGAAATTTACGCCGGTGTAATGTACTTTGAATATAACAGAACACGATGTATTAACGTAAGATGCAAGGAGTGTTATGAGGAATCTGAAATTGCATGTGATTTTACGTGGAAATACGTAGTAAATAAGTAGTGTGTTATGTGCTTTCGAACATGCTTAATTACAAAGTGCAATACTCGATAGCTAAAAAATCAAAACTGACGGATGAACTGAAAACGAATAGTGGATAGTTTTCAATGGTGCGAGTGTTTCGAAACAATCCACGAACTATTTCGTACCGCGACTATCGGACGGATCTGCGGACGTTAAGTATCATAAGTAACAGAATGTATAACGTAAATTGTAAATAATGTTTTACCTATAATGATCTAAGAAACACTCTTCTGGGTCATCTGCTCTCCTTATACAGGGTGTAACACGTAACTACTAACTAAACCATTATGTATCTCAATGTTCATCGATTCCCTTCGAGACCGTAATAATAATAAGTCGTTAAGTTACAATAAATAAATAATTTATTTGCAGACAACGGTTAACATATCTGAATTATATTACAAGACTACATAAGTGCCGCAATGCGTTCCACCTCCGAGTTTCACGCGTCGAAACTCGCCCACACTTTGTCCCCGCCGAAAAAACGTTAGTTTGTGAACTTCATCTTCACCAGAACACCCCGAACCCAAAATCTACGCATAGCTCTCCACAAGTGCAGCGTCACTCGCAAAAATCGTGAACGTCGCCCAACGAGAGCAACGATCGCACGTTGGCAGGAACAATTTTTTGCGCTGCGAAGGATTTACGAACGTTTCGCGCCGCTGCCAGCTGTCAAACGTGCATTAAATCGGCCGAATGAACGTTCGCAGCCTGGTTCTGGTCCCGTTAGAAGTTCGCGTGCATGAAATTTACTCGTCACTATTATTTCATCGAATCGGCGCGCAAGCGGAAAAGGGGCAAAAACAGGGGAGACGAGGGAAGGAAGGAGAGGCTGGAGATGAGTAGCAGCTGCCGTTAATGTCCCTCGAGACAGTCATTTAACGCTCCTACTGGTTATACCGTTAATGCCGACACCATCTTCGCGCGCACATTTTTTTCCTGGCGGATCCACAGAAAGCGGAATTTGTAGATTGGTGTGAAGCGGGTTGTGGGGAGGGAGTGAGAAAGTTTGGTATTTGGACGGCATTTTTTGGCGGTGCTAGATGATGGTTAGATGAGGTTAGATTTGAAAAGATTGGAATTTTTGTTTTACTATAAAGTAAGAAAGTGTGTTATTCTTTGGATAGGTGCTGTGAATGAAGTTCAGGTATTTTAGTCGATTAATATGTGTGTTTTTATGCGAGTAGTCAACTGATGAAATTTACTCGTCACTATTATTTCATCGAATCGGCGCGCAAGCGGAAAAGGGGCAAAAACAGGGGAGACGAGGGAAGGAAGGAGAGGCTGGAGATGAGTAGCAGCTGCCGTTAATGTCCCTCGAGACAGTCATTTAACGCTCCTACTGGTTATACCGTTAATGCCGACACCATCTTCGCGCGCACATTTTTTTCCTGGCGGATCCACAGAAAGCGGAATTTGTAGATTGGTGTGAAGCGGGTTGTGGGGAGGGAGTGAGAAAGTTTGGTGTTTCAACGGCATTTTTTGGCGGTGCTAGATGATGGTTAGATGAGGTTAGATTTGAAGAGATTGGAATTTTTGTTTTACTATAAAGAAAGAAAGTGTGTTATTCTTTGGATAGGTGCTGTGAATGAAGTTCAGGTATTTTGGTCGATTAATATGTGTGTTTTTATGCGAGTAGTCAACTGATGAAATTTACTCGTGACTATTATTTCATCGAATCGGCGCGCAAGCGGAAAAGGGGCAAAAACAGGGGAGACGAGGGAAGGAAGGAGAGGCTGGAGATGAGTAGCAGCTGCCGTTAATGTCCCTCGAGACAGTCATTTAACGCTCCTACTGGTTATACCGTTAATGCCGACACCATCTTCGCGCCCACATTTTTTTGCCTGGCGGATCCACGGAAAGCGGAATTTGTAGATTGGTGTGAAGCGGGTTGTGGGGCGGGAGTGAGAAAGTTTGGTATTTGGACGGCATTTTTTGGCGGTGCTAGATGATGGTTAGATGAGGTTAGATTTGAAAAGATTGGAATTTTTGTTTTATTATAAAGTAAGAAAGTGTGTTATTTTTTGGATAGGTGCTGTGAACGAAGTTCAGGTATTTTAGTCGATTAATATGTGTGCTTTTATGCGAGTAGTCAACTGATGATTTGGGGAATTAGAGATTACTTATTGAAGAAATAAAATATGGGAAGTTAGTGTAAAAATGCGCTGAATAAAATTCAAATAATTAGGTTAGGGGGTGTAGTACGCTGGTATCTGGATAAGCGACTGTTGATTTTGAGAATTGGATAATATGTATTGGGACAACAAATTACGATGGTTTAATATTAGGCTGGAATGGCTTTCTTGTTAAATATTTTGTTTGTTAAGTGCTTCAAATAATATTCAAATAATTTAGTTGAATGTTATAATATGTTGTCTGAGGAGATGACTGATGATATGGAAAATTGGACCATAAATAAACATCAGACGCTTCGGTATTGAAATATTATCGCCCGAATGATATTTCATGAATATTCGAATAATCATAGTACTGGAAAGTTCGAACACATAAAACTAGAACAATGCTCCCAGCTCTAGTTAACATACAATACAGGGAATATAATTCACAAATCAACTCAGTTCGCTTATTATACCCCACGGTACACAAACGGAAACAAGTAAGTCACATGCATTATTCAATCAGAGAATTGCACTCTAATTTAGTTCACCTGCGCACCTTCTGCTGATTCCAACGCATACCATTCCTTTAATCTTGAACCCCATATCTTCAATCCCAACCCAAAAATAACATCCATCTTCCTTAGGCTCAAAAATCCGGCAAACATAGTAAGATAAACCTTCATTAATAGATTGTTGGCCGGCTGTTTAAATCAACTAACGCTCATCGCCGTCATACTAACAATAAATAATACTACTAATAAATAACGTAATAAATATCAATAATTTGATTCACACATAACAAAGTTGCAAAATGCAACGTACGTAAACGTCAGTGTTGGCAATCTCATGAAATCTCTTTTGCCTTAATTTTTGCCTTAATCGTAAGAACTCACGATTAATTTCACGACGTGTAGTTAATTCAGTCTTGACCACCGATATCATGAAATCTTTTTTATCTTTGATTGCGTTCATTTTGTAACGATCAGCAATTAAAAAAATTAATCGTAGGATCTCACCATTAATTGAATGCCGTGTAGTGCATATGAAATCTCTTTTGTCTTCTTCATTGCATTCGTTTTATAGAGACCAGCAAAACAAGCTAAAATAAATTAATCGTCAGAACTCACGATTAATTTAATACTGTGCAATACTTAAATATAGTATTGACAAAAGATTTCATGAAATCTGTTTTGTCTCCTTTATTACATCCTTCTTCTAACGTCTGACGTCCCAAATTTCTCATTTTGATTTCATTTCCTACTTCATGAAACTCTTTATGTCTCCTTAACAACGTCCGTCCCACAACGACCAGCGACAGTAAGAAATCAATCGTAAGCAGTCACGATTAACACGTTGACTGCCAAGCGAATTTTGCTATGTCAGAACCGCGATGCAATAAAATACTGCAGAGTATGATTAAATCGTGCAAAATGCAGGTAACGCAAAGTTGTCAGAAGCCATAATATCGAAGCACCGTTCCAATATCAATTGCTTTTTGCAATATTGCAACTAGGCTTTATTCGGAATTTTTTGCGTTTTTAGTAAAATCTTTTGCGCCGGTCACCGGTGACCACCGTGGCAGCGAACGTGTTAATTCCACACTACAATTAATTTAGTATTAGCAATCGATTTCACGAAATCTCTTCTGTCTCTTTCCTTACATTCCTCCCATAACATCAGCCGCACCTACCCACGCCTAATTTATTCATCGTCCCTCGCCACACCCACGGCCTAATTTCCCCATCCGAAATTCCCCCAAACACCCCAACACTGTCGCACCCCATAATCGCCTCCCCCAAAATTGACCCCACCACTCAACAGCGCCTAACCCCCCACCCGTCCACCCGCGCCAACCAACACTCGACCCCAACTCCTCGACCCACGCCACCTAGCTTTAAGATTAACGCTGATGCGCTTTATACGCCAGATTCTGCGCGTACTCCCTCTCAGCCTCGGTCACTGGCGCTTGCTCGCTCTCTCCTTTCAGACTTCGATCCCAGCCTCCACCTCCCTGTTGCCAGCCCCCATGCGAATCATGTCCCTGCTTCTGACTCAGCAGCTTCTTCAGTCCAATGATCAGCGACAGCACCAGTGCGATTTTGCTGATGATCAGCGCCTTGCCGGCCAACAGAAACAGGACCCCCATGGCGATGGGGACAAGTGCGGCCATTTTCATGGCCATGCCCATCATCATCATGCCCATCATCTTCTTCATCTTGCCCCTGCCCTCCTCCAGACTCCGTTTCAACTCCGACGTGCTCGTCTTTGGCAATCTTATCTGCACGTTGAAGCTGTTCATCAGCGACGAGATGCGGTCGAAGAGAATCTCGTTCAGAACTTCGTCCTTCGAGGATGAGGCTGTGCGGCCCAGGGTCGCCTCGACGTCGAGTTTCGGCGCGTCGGTCGGCGGATGGGCGACTTTTATGAGCTCGAGGTTCTCGGCGATGGGTAATGTCTGGATGCGGCCGAGTCGCTCGAAGAAGGCGATGGCTTTCTTCTTGAGGCACGGGGAGACGGCGATGTTGCGATGCTGGCAGTCCTCGTAGACGCGGTAAAGTGTGCGATAACCGCGCTCGAGGAAACCGCTGTCGTCTGGCAACGAGCAGACGGAGATGAGCGAGGACGCGAGTGCGAGGAAGACGAAGGTGGATTTTGCAGGCGCCATTTTACAGGGGCCGAATTGTGAACAGGGTATTTTGGTCTGAAGCGAGACTGCTGCTCAGTTGCGCAAACACGTCTATCACTGCGTGGGACTTCCGGTGTATTCTGCTTCGAAGGCAATCCTCGGAAATGTTTGAAATTGCAGCTTCGAAAGCAACCCTCGGAAATGTTTGAAATTGCAGCTTCGAAGGCAATCCTCGGAAATGTTTGAAATTGCAGCTTCGAAGGCAATCCTCGGAAATGTTTGAAATTGCAACTACGTCGACGTTTGTCCGTATTTTCAGGAGTCCTTTTCTATATTTTCAATGTCCTACGTGTTTATAGGTGCCTGCTCATCTTACTGGCCACCTGTCCTGCTGCTGGACCTTCGCAATTTATCTTCCACGGCTCTCGCTTCTTTTTGCTTAGCACGGAAACACGCGCACGCCGAATCTTAGCACACCGACACACTCGACAGGTTGCACTCACGTTGAGCGACGTTCAGCGACCCGAGAGCCCGGAGGATCCTCGACTAGAGAGAACTGGCGTCAGGACGAGGTCTCCGGGCCGATATATACCATCAGCAAGGTGGCATCCTTAGTAAAAGGGGCTGAGCTGGCTCCCACGTCGGGCAAAACGTGCTGAAGCACGTGACGACGTGTGCTCGTCGTTAACTTGACTTTGTGTGGGTCGTGCGCTATGGGAGATGTATACGATGTTCGGTGTATAGGTGGTCGCCTGGATGTGGCATGGGAGTTTCTGTGGGAATGGACGTAAGAGTGTGGTGGTGGAGGTAGGGTTGTGTGCGAATGTGGAATAACGCTGGTTGTGTTGAAAATAAATGTACATGGTTCGGTGCATGTGTTGAATTGGATTCATTTTTATGCAGGTTGCATTTTATGAATGTGTACATATATATGTATATATTCATAAAAAGAGAGAGGTTTTTGTTTGTAGTAAATTAAGAGATGTACTCCGTTTGACATATGCAGGACGCATAAGAATTATAGATCCTCTCAAACATTTTAGTATGGAGGAGCAGTATCGTAAAATTCAATTTATTTTGTTCCAAATTACAACCTCGTACCATAATCTAAAAACCCGTCAGATTTCCTTGCTGAATTTTCTATACGCATATACAATGTTTTCTGTTGAATCAATGTATCTACTCAGGCTTTGCAACGCATGTGAATTTATGTGCGATAGATCCAGGTGCAATTACTATGTGTGCGTGTGGGTTTATGGAGGTTGCGTTGTACGTGAATACGGAATGCTTATTAGGTATGTCTATGACTTGACGTAGTTAATGTTCAACACATACGTGGACGTTTGAGAGCATAATGCGAATGTAGTTAAAGATGCTGTATGAGTGGTTTATGGAGGTTGCGCTGTAATTCAGAATGAACAGTGTTGTGTGTGTGTAGGTGCATGGTATGTGTCAGGCTAGTTGGTATTAAGGGAGAATCTGTTTGCCAACGTAGATGTACGTATAAATATGGAATTGTTTTAATTGTGTTAGCACATATTGGGATCCAGTGGTAATTGACAGTGTATTTATGAAGTTATAATGTGTTGGAAAGCGGAGCGTGTGTCCGTGCACAGATACATGATTGGGTTTATTTAGGGCGGTTTAATTGAGATTACTGGGAAATGTATAAAAATGGGACACGTAAATGTATGCATGCTTCTGTAGATTTATGTTGATAGATTTATGCGTTTTTATGTTTATGGAGTTTCCAGCGTATATTAGAATGCGATATGTACATATTTTTATATGTAAATGTGTACTGGCGGCTGCGTTGATGATACTATGAAAAATAATAAATGAGCGTGTTCAAACTGGTAGCACTATCTATGGCAATGATATATTTGTATATAGGCGCATATATGTACATATATATGCAAGGTATGAGATATAGTACAAATTGCTACATGAGTTTCCATGGAGTAAAGAGGCGGTGTGACCAGGAAATGAATATGGACATACAAGGTGTTATTGAAATAATGATAATCCCCTCAACAGTGTAGTATTACAAACAAATTATTAGTTTTTCACTGTACTGTTGTTTGTAACAAATTTACAAAGAAAAAAAGTGTTCAGTTTTCATGAAATTTTATCATTGAATATAACTGCAACATAATTTTCTAATATGTTACAAAAACATTTTATATGAAAGTATATATTAAGTGCGTGCACGTAAATTATTTTGTAATAGTAATAAGCCATACTCGAACTAGGAGATTAATGAAGAACCGCGTTTGCCTTAACTATGCTATCTAATTAATTTAAAAGTTTCGTTATCGAAATCATTAATGCTTTTTTAATGTCTTCACCGTAGTGGGTGCACGTAAATTATTTTGTGATAGTAATAAGCCATACTGAAACTAGGAGATTAATGAAGACCGCGTTTGCCTTAACTATGTTATCTAATTCATTTAAAAGTTTCGATGTCGAAATCATTGATGCTTTTTTAATGTCTTCACCGTAGTGGGTGCACGTAAATTATTTTGTGATAGTAATAAGCCATACTGAAACTAGGAGATTAATGAAGACCGTGTTTGCCTTAACTATGTTATCTAATTAATTTAAAAGTTTCGTTATCGAAATCATTAATGCTTTTTTAATGTCTTCACCGTAGTGGGTGCACGTAAATTATTTTGTGATAGTAATAAGCCATACTGAAACTAGGAGATTAATGAAGACCGTGTTTGCCTTAACTATGTTATCTAATTCATTTAAAAGTTTCGATGTCGAAATCATTGATGCTTTTTTAATGTCGTCAGCGTAGTGGGTGCACGTAAATTATTTTGTGATAGTAATAAACCATACTCGAACCAGGAGATTAATGAAGACCGTGTTTGCCATAACTATGTTATCTAATTCATTTAAAAGTTTCGATGTCGAAAACATTGATGCTTTTTTAATGTCGTCAGCGTAGTGGGTGCACGTAAATTATTTTGTGATATTAATAAACCATACTCGAACCAGGAGATTAATGAAGACCGTGTTTGCCTTAACTATGCTAATTCATTTAAAAGATTCGTTATGAAAATTATTAGTGCTTTTTTAATGTCTTCAGCGTCACTTGCTGCACACTTCTGTATCTGCCCATACCATTCATCCGTTTCGAACTACTATCCAGCATACGACGCATGCACCTCTTATCATGTTCTTCAATTAATTCCAGAAATTCTTTATCTATATCATTATTGCTTTTTTTTTAATGTCTTCAGCGCCGCTTGCCGCGCACTTCTGTATTTGCCCAAACCATTCATCCGTTTCGAACTACTATCCACCATACGACGCATGCACCTCTTATCATGTTCTTCAATTAATTCCAGAAATTCTTTATCTATATCATTATTGCTTTTTTTTAATGTCTGCAGCGTCGCTTGCCGCGCACTTCTGTATTTGCCCAAACCATTCATTCGTTCCGAACTACTATCCACCATACGACGCATGCACCTCTTATCATGTTCTTCAATTAATTCCAGAAATTCTTTATCTATATCATTATTGCTTTTTTTTAATGTCTTCAGCGTCGCTTGCCGCGCACTTCTGTATTTGCCCAAACCATTCATCCGTTTCGAACTACTATCCACCATACGACGCATGCACCTTTTACCATGTTCTTCAATTAATTCCAGAAATTCTTTATCTACATCATTAATGCAGTTATCATGTCCACCGCATTATATGAGGCGCACTTTTACGCACGCCCATACATTCCATCCATTTCAATGTATTATCCACTGCATGAACCACCTTCATTTCAACCCCGTCTCTGTTAATAAATTTCAAAAATTCTTTATCTAAACCATCAATGCCCTTTTCAGATCCGCAGCATCGTCTGCCGCATCGACGCTTTTCGCGCCACTCTGTACATGTTCATTCCATCCATTTCAATGTATTATCCACTGCATGAACCACCTTCATTTCAACCCCGTCTCTGTTAATAAATTTCAAAAATTCTTTATCCAAACCATCAATGACCTTTTCAGATCCGCAGCATCGTCTGCCGCATCGACGCTTTTCGCGCCACTCTGTACATGTCCATACCATAGCAGGCTCACGTACTAAAACTGACACACACCTGTCGTCTCTGTGTTGGCATAAACCGCGGGCTTTTACGTACGAGTATATCACCCTCCTTTCTTGCTCTTCCTGCGTCCGCCTTTCCCCGCCAGTCGAGAGCAGGCATCAGCCAACGAGATTCACATGCCTTGTGACCCTACCTGACACAGAGACCCACTGAAGCCGCGAGATCGAGGCATCGACAAACGTCCATGGGTCGTTCATTAAATTTCGCTGCCACCGGCGGCCTGTTCTTGTTCTTCTTCTGCCTCACCGCGCTCGTCCGCTCCTGTCGCGGCAATTTCCGTAGCTGGATGGGTGAGAATACAGGATGACCTCGTCATTAGCGCACGAACATGGCGATGGAAGTAAAACTTTGCGGAATGAAAGTGCGCCGGCGATGAGAATATTGAAAGTCGCGGGGCGGAGAACTATTGTGCTTATCGGAAGGAGGTGGGTGGGTGATGGTGTGCGAGCTCAAGGGATCGGTGAGGTGATGTATGGAAGTAGTGCGAAAATTTGCGATTATGCTAATGGACGGTGGATTGTAAAGATAAGAGGAAATAATTGTAAGAGGCGTAAGAAAGAAGAAAGATGGGGCCGATTATGGAAATACATGATAGGTGGAAGTAGGTGGAAGCAGAAAGAAGAGTGGCGAGTCGTCGGTAAAGGATCTTATACGTGAGGAAATAAGTCAGAAATGATACGAATATCGCACACTTATTTTTTTTTGGATAGTACGATGTGGGAGCTGAAGGGATTGATGAAGTGATGTATTGAAGTAGTGCGAAAATTTGCGATTATAAAATGGACGGTGGATTGTAAAGATAAGAGGAAATAATTGTAAGAGGCGTAAGAAAGAAGAAAGATGGGGCCGATTATGGAAATACGTGATGAGTGGAAGTAGGTGGAAGGAGAAAAAAGAGTGTTGGGGCGTCGGAGAAGGATATTAAACATGAGGAAATAAGTCAGAAATGCTACGAATTTTGCACATTTAGTTTGTTTTGGATAGTACGATGTGGGAGCTGAAGGGATTGATGAAGTGATGTATTGAAGTAGTGCGAAAATTTGCGATTATGCAAATGGACGGTGGATTGTAAAGATAAGAGGAAATAATTGTAAGAGGCGTAAGAAAGAAGAAAGATGGGGCCGATTATGGAAACACATGATAGGTGGAAATGGGTGGAAGGAGGAAGAAGAGTGTTGGGGCGTCGGTAAAGGATATTAAACGTGAGGAAATAAGTCAGAAATGCTACGAATGTTGCACATTTAGTTTTTTTTTATAGTACGATGTGGGAGCTGAAGGGATTGATGAAGTGATGTATTGAAGTAGTGCGAAAATTTGCGATTATGCAAATGGACGGTGGATTGTAAAGATAAGAGGAAATAATTGTAAGAGGCGTAAGAAAGAAGAAAGATGGGGCCGATTATGGAAATACATGATAGGTGGAAGTAGGTGGAAGGAGAAAAAAGAGTGTTGGGGCGTCGGTAAAGGATATTAAACGTGAGGAAATAAGTCAGAAATGCTACGAATGTTGCACATTTAGTTTTTTTTGGATAGTACGATGTGGGAGCTGAAGGGATTGATGAAGTGATGTATTGAAGTAGTGCGAAAATTTGCGATTATGCAAATGGACGGTGGACTGTAAAGATAAGAGGAAATAATTGTAAGAGGCGTAAGAAAGAAGAAAGATGGGGCCGATTATGGAAATACTTGATGGGTGGAAGTAGGTAGAAGCAGAAAGAAGAGTGGCGAGTCGTCGGTAAAGGATATTATACGTGAGGAAATAAGTCAGAAATGATACGAATGTTGCACATTTATTTTTTTCGGATAATACGGTGCGAGCTCAAGGGATCGGTGATGTATGGAAGTAGTGCGAAAATTTGCGATTATGCAAATGGACGGTGGATTGTAGAGATAAGAGGAAATAATTATAAGGGGCGTAACAAAGAGGAAAGATGAAGCCGATTATGGAAATACATGATAGGTGGAAGTGGGTGAAAGGAGAAAAAAGAGTGTCGAGGCGTCGGCAAAGGATATTAAACACGAGGAAATAATTCACAAATGTTAAGAATGTTGCACATTTATTTTTTTCGGATAATACGGTGTGGGAGCTGAAGGGATTGATGAAGTGATGTATTGAAGTAGTGCGAAAATTTTCGATTATGCAAATGGACGGTGGATTGTAAAGATAAGAGGAAATAATTGTAGGGGGCGTAAGAAAGAAGAAAGATGGGGCCGATTATGGAAATACTTGATGGGTGGAAGTAGGTGGAAGCAGAAAGAAGAGTGGCGAGTCGTCGGTAAAGGATATTATACGTGAGGAAATAAGTCAGAAATGATACGAATGTCGCACATTTATCTTTTTTCGGATAATACGATGTGGGAGCTCAAGGGATCGGCGAAGTGATGTATGGAAGTAGTGCGAAAATTTGCGATTATGCTAATGGACGGTGGATTGTAAAGATAAGAGGAAATAATTGTAGGGGGCGTAAGAAAGAAGAAAGATGGGGCCGATTATGGAAATACTTGATGGGTGGAAGTAGGTGGAAGCAGAAAGAAGAGTGGCGAGTCGTCGGTAAAGGATATTAAATATGAGGAAATAAGTCAGAAATGCTACGAATATTGCACATTTTTTTTTTTTTCGGATAATACGGTGTGCGAGCTCAAGGGATCGGTGATGTATGGAAGTAGTGCGAAAATTTGCGATTATGCAAATGGACGGTGGATTGTAAAGATAAGAGGAAATAATTGTAAGGGGCGTAAGAAAGAAGAAAGATGAGGCCGATTAAGGAAATACTTGATGGATGGAAGGAGAAAGAAGAGTGTCGAGGCGCTTGTAATGAATATTAAATGTGAGGAAATAAGTCAGAAATGTTACGGTTGTCGCACATTTATTTTTTTTTCGGATAATACGGTGTAGGAGCTCAAGGGATCGGCGAAGTGATGTATGGAAGTAGTGCGAAAATTTGCGATTATGCAAATGGACGGTGGATTGTAAAGATAAGAGGAAATAATTATAAGGGGCGTAACAAAGAGGAAAGATGGGACCGATTACGGAAATACATGATGGATGGAGAAGGTGGAAGGAGAAAAAAGAGTGTCGAGGCGTCGGCAAAGGATATTAAACACGTGGAAATAATTCACAAATGTTAAGAATGTTGCACATTTATTTTTTTCGGATAATACGGTGTGCGAGCTCAAGGGATCGGTGATGTATGGAAGTAGTGCGAAAATTTGCGATTATGCAAATCGACGGTGGATTGTAAAGATAAGAGGAAATAATTGTAAGAGGCGTAAGAAAAAAGAAAGATGGGGCCGATTATGGAAATACATGATAGGTGGAAGTGGGTGGAAGGAGAAAAAAGAGTGTTGGGGCATCGGTAAAGGATATTGAACGTGAGGAAATAAGTCAGAAATGCTACGAATATTGCACATTTAGTTTTTTTTGGATAGTACGATGTGGGAGCTCAAGGGATCGGTGATGTATGGAAGTAGTGCGAAAATTTGCGATTATGCAAATGGACGGTGGATTGTAAAGATAAGAGGAAATAATTGTAAGAGGCGTAAGAAAGAAGAAAGATGAAGCCGATTATGGAAATACATGATAGGTGGAAGTGGGTGGAAGGAGAAAGAAGAGTGTTGGGGCGTCGGAAAAGGATATTAAATGTGAGTAAATAAGTCAGAAATTTAAAAAATGTCGCACATTTATTTTTTCGGATAATACGGTGTGCGAGCTGAAGGGATTGGTGAGATGATGTATGAGAGTAGCGCGAAAATTTGCATTTGTTCAAATGGACAGTATACTACAAAGATGGAAGAGAAAAGACGGGGCCATATATGGAAAGATATAATGGGCACAAGTAGAAAAGACATTAAACGTGATGCAAAAAGACAAATAAGTTGCGGATATTAAAATATGTACGTTTATCTTTTTAGATGATGGGGTGTGGAAGTTAGAGGGGTTGGTAAAATAATGTATGGAAGTAGAGTGAAAATTTGCGATTATTTAAATGAACGGTATTTTATAAACGTGGGGGACGACAGGCTGACAGAGAGGAAAGTTGTCCAAACTATAAAGATCCATAACGGGTGTTAAGTAGGTGAAAGAAGAATGAAATGTATGGAGATGTAAGAAAAGGACATCGAACGGGGAGACATAACAAAAAAAATATTGCGGATGTGGAACATGTATATATTAAAACATGTACATTTATTTTTTGAAATGACACAGTGAGTGAAAGGAGTGTGATGATTTCAGGAGTAGAAGGGGATGATTGGTGAAACGGTGTATGCAAGTAGAGGGAAAATTTGCGGTTTGTATTTAAATGGGCGGTATATGATGGCAGGCATTAAATGTAATAGGCGTGACAAAGCGAAAAGTGGTGCAACATATAAAAATCCATAACGGGCACTAAGTAGGTGAAAGAAGAAAGAAAAATCCGAAGTCTACACAAAAGACATTAAACACAGACCAGCGACATACAAGTATCGAAAACGTCACAAACGTACATATTAAAATAAATAAATTTATTTATTTAGCTGGCATACACACAGGTGATAGAACAAACAAAAATATGGAGGTCTGCGCAAAAGATGTTAAGCAAAGGCGAGCGATACAGGAATATTGGAAATGTCACAAATGTACATATTGCAGTAAATAAATATATTTATTTAAATAGCATGAATAATGCCACACACAGAATCTAAAGAACAAAGAAAAATATGGAAGTATGCGCAAAAGATGTCAAACAAATGGCGAGCGATGCAGGAACATTAGAAATGTCACAAATGTACATATTGCAGTAAATAAATATATTTATTTAAATAGCATGAATAATGCCACACACAGAATCTAAAGAACAAAGAAAAATATGGAAGTATGCGCAAAAGATGTCAAACAAATGGCGAGCGATGCAGGAACATTAGAAATGTCACAAATGTATATATTGCAGTAAATAAATATATTTATTTAAATAGCATGAATAATGCCACACACAGAATCTAAAGAACAAAGAAAAATATGGAAGTATGCGCAAAAGATGTCAAACAAATGGCGAGCGATGCAGGAACATTAGAAATGTCACAAATGTACATATTGCAGTAAATAAATATATTTATTTAAATAGCATGAATAATGCCACACACAGAATCTAAAGAACAAAGAAAAATATGGAAGTATGCGCAAAAGATGTCAAACAAATGGCGAGCGATGCAGGAACATTAGAAATGTCACAAATGTACATATTGCAGTAAATAAATATATTTATTTAAATAGCATGAATAATGCCACACACAGAATCTAAAGAACAAAGAAAAATATGGAAGTATGCGCAAAAGATGTCAAACAAATGGCGAGCGATGCAGGAACATTAGAAATGTCACAAATGTACATATTACAGTAAATACATATATTTATTTAAATAGCATGAATAATGCCACACACAGAATCTAAAGAACAAAGAAAAATATGGAAGTATGCGCAAAAGATGTCAAACAAATGGCGAGCGATGCAGGAGCATTAGAAATGTCACAAATGTATATATTGCAGTAAATAAATATATTTATTTAAATAGCATGAATAATGCCACACACAGAATCTAAAGAACAAAGAAAAATATGGAAGTATGCGCAAAAGATGTCAAACAAATGGCGAGCGATGCAGGAACATTAGAAATGTCACAAATGTACATATTACAGTAAATACATATATTTATTTAAATGGCATGAATAATGCCACACACAGAATGTAAAGAACAAAGAAAAATATGGAAGTATGCGCAAAAGATGTCAAACAAATGGCGAGCGATGCAGGAACATTAGAAATGTCACAAATGTACATATTACAGTAAATAAATATATTTATTTAAATAGCATGAATAATGCCACACACAGAATCTAAAGAAAAAAGAAAAATATGGAAGAATGCGCAAAAGATGTCAAACAAATGGCGAGCGATGCAGGACCATTAGAAATGTCACAAATGTACATATTACAGTAAATACATATATTTATTTAAATAGCATGAATAATGCCACACACAGAATCTAAAGAACATAGAAAAATATGGAAGTATGCGCAAAAGATGTTAAACAAACGGCGAGCGATGCAGGAACATTAGAAATGTCACAAATGTACATATTACAGTAAATAAATATATTTATTTAAATGGCATTCATAATGCCACACACAGAATCTAAAGAACAAAGAAAAATATGGAAGTATGCGCAAAAGATGTCAAACAAATGGCGAGCGATGCAGGAACATTAGAAATGTCACAAATGTACATATTACAGTAAATACATATATTTATTTAAATGGCATGAATAATGCCACACACCGAATCTAAAGAACAAAGAAAAATATGGAAGTATGCGCAAAAGATGTCAAACAAATGGCGAGCGATGCAGGAACATTAGAAATGTCACAAATGTACATATTGCAGTAAGTAAATATATTTATTTAAATAGCATGAATAATGCCACACACAGAATCTAAAGAACAAAGAAAAATATGGAAGTATGCGCAAAAGATGTCAAACAAATGGCGAGCGATGCAGGAACATTAGAAATGTCACAAATGTACATATTACAGTAAATACATATATTTATTTAAATGGCATTCATAATGCCACACACAGAATCTAAAATGCCGAAGACCGAAAGTCTCCGACGCTATTTAGACAGCCTCATAAGCCACGCGAGGCAAAACGTACATCCGCCTCGTCCAAAGAGAAAAGACCCCTTCTATGAAAATGGCTTCGACACAAGCAGGGGCACGAAAACAGGCGCATCGCAAACAGCAGGAGAAAGACGTGCAGCATCACGAGTTCTGCGCTAGAAGTGGGGAAGGACGCCGTTTCTACCACTGGCACCGTGACCCCCATGACCCCACGTACTATACGAAGGAACTAGTTTTAGGTCGCGGACTCGCCTTGTCCTTCACTTCGCTTCTTTTGAGGGTGAGGAATATATACAAAGCGGCTGAAAGCAAGATTTTATCATCGCTGAACGCGGTCACTGATAAACGACACGAAATTAAACAAGATCGAATACAGGTAACCCTCCTATAACACGGTAGTTAGGTTCCTAGAAAATGCCGTGTTGTGTGAAACCGTGTTGTGTGAAACCGTGTTGCATGAGACCCTGAGCTAGTACAAAAGGGGGGTTACGTTCCAAAAACTTATTAAAAACAAATATTTTTTTAATTCGACATAAACAACTTAATTTTTATTAAAAATATAAATGTATGTACAACACAAAGTAAACAAAAAAATTTAATCTAACGCCACCATAATTTAATGAATTTATTGGTCGTCACTGCTCAGTATAATCAACCGAGAACGTTTTTTCGGTGGAACGATATTGCCTTCACTTTCAGAACTTTTTTCTCTATTTAAAGTTTTTGTATGTTTTCCCCTCTTAAAAAAATCTGTAATCGAACTTTGCTTGCTGGTTCTAACTAGGTCATTGTAAATTTCGCAGTATGGAGCTAAACAGTTTTGCAGCTCCCTTTTGAATTTTCGACTTCTTTCCGTGAAAGGGTCAGTATTCAAGAAAAATGACTCGAGATTTTCCACTAAGCATAGGCCTTCTTGTATTTTTTTAATGTTAAATTCTTAACTGCACAATCTTCATCAGAGCTAGCGTCCTCAAAATCGATTTGATTTGCATCTAGGGATGCCATTTCCATCAAATCCGCTTCGTCAACTTCTTCTTCCACTAATAAATTTTGAATGTCTTTGGTAGCCATATCCACAAAATCTTCACCTCCGATTGATTTAGCGACTTCTAATATGGCACCAATTTCATTTTCTGATGTTTCACGCATGTTTTCTGTTTCAACTGAAGAGGGCCATATCTTCTTCCAACACGCATTTAAGGTTGATGTTTTTATTTCTTTCAGCGACAAGGATATCTCCCCAATGTCCTACGGGGGACACAGGAGGAGTGTTCCCGCAATTTACGAATCGTGTTATAGCGAAACCGTGTTATAAGATACCGTGTTATAGGAGGGTTACCTGTACTCAAAGTTGAGAAAAAAGAATCAGCGAATAATTAATCATGAAACAAAGAATAACGGCACAGCAAGAGTATACGCATGTGAGTTGGCATAACTAAAAAATGTGCATGCAAGCACGAAAACTTGCTAACATAAAAATGAATTTAAATAAATCTTAGAGTCAGAAACTGATAGAGTCTCTCCTCCAACGTTTCGGCATTATGTACGTGTACACAAAGAAATGATTTATTTTTTACTAATTTAAAGAGGCTGAGGTTTTCCTCGCAACTTCTAAGCTTCCAATTTAATTAATTTGTCTGCCAATAATAAAATGTCTTATAAACGACACGAAATTAAACAAGATCGAATACTCAAAGTTGAGAAAAAAGAATCAGCGAATAATTAATCATGAAACAAAGAATAACGGCACAGCAAGAGTATACGCATGTAAGTTGGCATAATTAAAAAATGTGCATGCAAGCACGAAAGCTTGCTAACATAAAAATGAATTTAAATAAATCATAGAGTCAGAAACTGATAGAGTCTCTCCTCCAACGTTTCGGCATTATGTACGTGTACACAAAGAAATGATTTATTTTTTACTAATTTAAAGAGGCTGAGGTTTTCCTCGCAACTTCTAAGAATTTATTTAATTTGTCTGCCAATAATAAAATGTCTGATAAACGACACGAAATTAAACAAGATCGAATACTCAAAGTTGAGAAAAAAGAATCAGCGAATAATTAATCATGAAACAAAGAGTAACGGCACAGCAAGAGTATACGCATGTAAGTTGGCATAACTAAAAAATGTGCATGCAAGCACGAAAACTTGCTAACACAAAAATGAATTTAAATAAATCTTAGAGTCAGAAACTGATAGAGTCTCTCCTCCAACGTTTCGGCATTATGTACCTATACACAAAGAAATGATTTATTTTTTACTAATTTAAAGAGGCTGAGGTTTTCCTCGCAACTTCTAAGCTTCCAATTTATTTAATTTGTCTGCCAATAATAAAATGTCTGATAAACGACACGAAATTAAACAAGATCGAATACTCAAAGTTGAGAAAAAAGAATCAGCGAATAATTAATCATGAAACAAAGAATAACGGCACAGCAAGAGTATACGCATGTAAGTTGGCATAACTAAAAAATGTGCATGCAAGCACGAAAACTTGCTAACATAAAAATGAATTTAAATAAATCTTAGAGTCAGAAACTGATAGAGTCTCTCCTCCAACGTTTCGGCATTATGTACGTGTACACAAAGAAATGATTTATTTTTTACTAATTTAAAGAGGCTGAGGTTTTCCTCGCAACTTCTAAGCTTCCAATTTATTTAATTTGTCTGCCAATAATAAAATGTCTGATAAACGACACGAAATTAAACAAGATCGAATACTCAAAGTTGAGAAAAAAGAATCAGCGAATAATTAATCATGAAACAAAGAATAACGGCACAGCAAGAGTATACGCATGTAAGTTGGCATAACTAAAAAATGTGCATGCAAGCACAAAAACTTGCTAACATAAAAATGAATTTAAATAAATCTTAGAGTCAGAAACTGATAGAGTCTCTCCTCCAACGTTTCGGCATTATGTACGTGTACACAAAGAAATGATTTATTTTTTACTAATTTAAAGAGGCTGAGGTTTTCCTCGCAACTTCTAAGCTTCCAATTTATTTAATTTGTCTGCCAATAATAAAATGTCTGATAAACGACACGAAATTAAACAAGATCGAATACTCAAAGTTGAGAAAAAAGAATCAGCGAATAATTAATCATGAAACAAAGAATAACGGCACAGCAAGAGTATACGCATGTAAGTTGGCATAACTAAAAAATGTGCATGCAAGCACGAAAACTCGCTAACATAAAAATGAATTTAAATAAATCTTAGAGTCAGAAACTGATAGAGTCTCTCCTCCAACGTTGCAGCATTATGTACGTGTACACAAAGAAATGATTTATTTTTTACTAATTTAAAGAAGCTGAGGTTTTCCTCGCAACTTCTAAGCTTCCAATTTATTTAATTTGTCTGCCAATAATAAAATGTCTGATAAACGACACGAAATTAAACAAGATCGAATGCTCAAAGTTGAGAAAAAAGAATCAGCGAATAATTAATCATGAAACAAAGAATAACGGCACAGCAAGAGTATACGCATGCAAGTTGGCATAACTAAAAAATGTGCATGCAAGCACGAAAACTTGCTAACACAGAAATGAATTTAAATAAATCTTAGAGTCAGAAACTGATAGAGTCTCTCCTTCAACGTTTCGGCATTATGTACGTGTACACAAAGAAATGATTTATTTTTTACTAATTTAAAGAGGCTGAGGGTTTCCTCGCAACTTCTAAGCTTCCAATTTATTTAATTTGTCTGCCAATAATAAAATGTCTTATAAACGACACGAAATTAAACAAGATCGAATACTCAAAGTTGAGAAAAAAGAATCAGCGAGTAATTAATCATGAAACAAAGAGTAACGGCACAGCAAGAGTATACGCATGTAAGTTGGCATAACTGAAAAATGTGCATGCAAGCACGAAAACTTGCTAACATAAAAATGAATTTAAATAAGTCTTAGAGTCAGAAACCGATAGAGTCTCTCCTCCAACGTTTCGGCATTATGTACGTGTACACAAAGAAATGATTTATTTTTTACTAATTTAAAGAGGCTGAGGTTTTCCTCGCCACTTCTAAGCTTCCAATTTATTTAATTTGTCTGCCAATAATAAAATGTCGTCTTCATTCGAATAAATGCAGTTAAGCACTTCTAATACAATACTCAGTAACACAAGTCCACATTTGGTGCAAAGAAATGTATTCATTCAAATTTTTCAAAACTTGCAACACTTTAATTAATTTAATCCTCTTCTGTTTATCAGTGACCGGCACTCGTCAATACCAAAATCTGCAGCAATCAGTATTCACCTATTGTACTTATTAGCGATCCACTTTCGGCCATTTGTCGACTCTGATCGGCAACAAACCGATTATTGCTTGGCTCGCGTCGATATGCCAATCGGCGCGTGACTTGCAAATTGTTTCAAAAACGATTCCTGCCGGACGCCGGCGTCACGTTCCAGTTTTCTGACGTTTTTCAGCCGACGATCGAGCGCCAGTTAACACCTAATTACAATTAATTTCGTGGACCCGCGCGTAACGGAAGATAGCAATTACATGGGATAATATCTTGTGCAGAGGGATTTTTGTGACGGACGGTGAAACTTCGATGTAGGTAGGTTATGTGGTTTTTGGAAAAGTAACAATCAAAGTGTCGCTCTTCGTTTCAAGGTGAGGCTGGTTGCAGTAAAGAATTGTTCGACGTCGCGGTTATTGCCGTAAACGAATATGTGGAGGAATTCAATATCTTTGTGATACGAGGGCAGTCCGATAAGTACTTAGCCTACAAAAGAAAAACGAAAATTTTGGAAAATTGACGATTTATTTTTCAACATAGTCTCCTTTTAACTCGATACTCTTGATCCAGCGATGAAATCTGGGCATATCCTGCATGAAATATTGGGCATGAGAAAGCTTTCTGCTCGATGGGTGCCGCGTTTGCTCACTCCGGATAACAAGCGCATCCGTGAGACCACTTCAGAGCAGTGTTTGACACTGTTTAAGCGCAATCCGAAAGAGTTTCTACGTCGTTTTGTGACTATCCACGAAACGTGGATCCACTGGTACACACCAGAGACCAAGGAACAGTCGAAACAGTGGACTGCGCCCGGCGAATGTGCTCCGAAGAAGGCGAAGACTGTCCTATCGGCCGGATAGGTGATGGCCACCGTTTTCTGGGATTCACAAGGTGTGATCTACATAGACTACCTGGAGAAGGGCAAAACAGTCACAGGGCTGTACTATGCCGAATTATTGAGCCGATTCGACGCCGAATTAAGGGGAAAACGGCCCCATTTGGCGAAGAAAAAAGTGCTCTTTCACCACGATAACGCACCGGCTCACACCTCTGCCCAAGCTACAGCCAAATTGCTCGAATTAGGCTACGAACAGCTGCCCTATCCACCGTATACTCCAGATTTGGCCCCGTGTGACTTCTTTTTGTTCCCAAACTTGAAAAAGTCACTCGCTGGGCAGAAATTTGAGTCGAATGAGGAGGTTATCGCCGCCACGGAGGCCTACTTTGCAGATTTCCAGAAAACGTATTTTTCAGACGGGTTGAGGAAGTTGGAGCATCGCTGGATCAAGTGTATCGAGTTAAAAAGAGACTATGTTGAAAAATAAATCGTCAATTTTCCAAAATTTTCGTTTTTGTTTTGTAGGCTAAGTATTTATCGGACTGCCCACGTATGATGAGATTGAACACAATTTTTAATTGTTTACTGACATTTATTTTTTTTTTTTATATATTTAGTCTAGCGTTGTGCAAATTGATTTTGTCTTTATCATGTACACTCTTGAGGGACGAAACCGAAGGGATTGGTATAAATGTTGGGCGTATAAATTATTCTGATCGGTAGTAAAGAATCCGAAGCAAAAAGAATAATGATTGACATTAATATATTTACTTACGTGTAGTTATATATATTATTTGATACATGAACATTATTATGCGGAGAATCTGCTACTGGTCTTTGAACATTCGCCGTAGTACGAAGCAAAGTATTTATTAATTCATGATTTTATGAAAGAATTATATGAATGGAAATAAATGCAAAATATTATAGAACAGGATTTTATGAATATAAAGAATAACGGTTATGATTACCGGGTAATTAAATAAAAGAATTGGTAGCCAATTAGGTTCAATTTAATTAATTTTAATACTCCTTAAATCAATATAATTTAAAATCATGTAAAAGTAGGCCTAACTGTAAACTGATTCACCGAAAATGTATGCAAATTAGTTGAACTACCGACGAACACAGGAGAATGAGGTGGTAATTAAGAGTAATTTTCGCTGACACTCTTAATAAGAAAATATCCGGAAGAATATAATTATCTAACGCGAGTCACGTTCTGCCTTGCTGTAATTTCATACCGGAAGAGGTGACCTTTTGTTTGATTGAAACGCATTCACACATCCAGTTAAAAATAATTGCGCCAAAGTCTTTGTTCACGATGAACTCGTTACTACCCCTTCATATTCCATTTTTGCTGATACAGCGTACGTACAATTAAAAATTCTGGAAAAAAATGATACATTTCAGTCATCGTGTTGGTTGACATTACACATAATAAAATTTCAATTATGCATTATATCAATTTCGGTGGCGTTGCATAAAATATTACATTACATTCGTTTGATGACTTGAATAAACATTTATAATTTGCCCTTATGTAAAAAAATGCAAATGCCATTTTATATCAATTGTCTACAACCATTTTCATATCTCTATGCATCGTATAGTTGCAATTACCCGAGGCATGTGCAATCGCGAATTGAAAAAAAAAATGAAATTCGATACCTAATTAACCCATTTACCAAAAATATACCCTAAACACACTTATTCGTAGAGTGAAAAAAAAATTAAAATTCAATCCCTGATTTGTGCCCATAATTATGAAAGTGGTCTATGTCAAAATTTAAAAAAAATGAGTTTATCAGTTATTTCATACCACATTATTTTTAACTAAATTTATTCAATGTAATTTTTACGAAATTGTCAAAAATGAACCATTAGATAGTGGTTGTAATTTCAACATTATATGGAATTCATTTAGTTTTAATTATGAAAGTGGTCTAAGTCAAAAATTTAAATAAATTATATAAACAACTTGAAAATGGCACGTGGCCTTCTTTGACGCGTTTCTGAACTACATAATAAAATAAATGACAATCAAATTTTAATAATAACGACAACGAAGAATCAATAACAAGAAGAGTAAAAAATACCGCGGGTGAATCTGTCTCTTGGCTACAAATTCAATGGATGAGATTCTTGAAAAATGAACCTTATAAAATGTTCTATAAAACATCTTTAGATGATTCTAAATTTCACGTTTTGGATCTTTCACCTAAAAAAGGAAGACCAAAAATATACGGAAATATTAAATTACTTCCATTATACACCACCATTAGACCAGTATCGGAAGAAAAACATAAAGATATTATGAGTTTACTACCGTACATCCCTCCAGTTTTTCAGGAACATTTTAAGAATCTTAAATACTCGAAATAATGATAAAAATGGATTACCGTTTAAAAATAATTAATAAATGTAATAAATGTTCACGAATTATTTCAATCAAATTATTGTTTTAAATAAAACTCAAAGTTCTTTATTGCTTTAAGTCATTTATAGGACATTCAGTTAATTTTGAAAATGGTCTAAGTCAATTCAATCTTTAAAAATAATATTATCGTATAAAATTCACACAAAATTTCATATTCATAGTAAATTTCCATTAATTAAGACTAATAAAATTATAAATAAAATTATATAAAAATATTTTTTAATTTATTCAAATGCAATTCATTAAATATCTCGAAACAAGTGGCCTTCTTTGACGCCCATAATTATGTTTCAAAATTAAAAAACATGAGTTTATCAGTTATTTCATAATAAAATAAATTTATTCAATGACAATCAAAAATGAACCATTAGATAGTGGTTAATAAACATTATATGGAACTAAGAAAAATTTAAATAAATTATATAAACAACTTGAAAATGGCATTGGCCTTCTTTGACGCGTTTATTACATAATAAAATAAATGACAATCAAATTTTAATAATAACGACAACTTCATTACTAGAAGAATCAATAAAAGAAGAGTAAAAAATACCGCGGGTGAATCTGTCTCTTGGCTACAAATTCAATGGATGAGATTCTTGAAAAATGAACCTTATAAAATGTTCTATAAAACATCTTTAGATGATTCTAAATTTCACGTTTTGGATCTTTCACCTAAAAAAGGAAGACCAAAAATATACGGAAATATTAAATTACTTCCATTATACACCACCATTAGACCAGTATCGGAAGAAAAACATAAAGATATTATGAGTTTACTACCGTACATCCCTCCAGTTTTTCAGGAACATTTTAAGAATCTTAAATACTCGAAATAATGATAAAAATGGATTACTGTTTAAAAATAATTAATAAATGTAATAAATGTTCACGAATTATTTCAATCAAATTATTGTTTCAAATAAAACTCAAAGTTCTTTATTGCTTTAAGTCATTTATAGGACATTCAGTTAATTTTGAAAATGGTCTGAGTCAATTCAATCTTTAAAAATAATATTATCGTATAAAATTCACACAAAATTTCATATTCATAGTAAATTTCCATTAATTAAGACTAATAAAATTATAAATTAAAATGTCGCACAATGTAAAAATATTTTTTAATTTATGCAAATGCAATTCATTAAATATCTCGAAACAAGAAATATATGACTTAGACCACTTTCATAATTATGGGCACATTTATCCGTGTGCCAAAAATCAGGCATTACGACGAGTTTTCTCCAACGTAACGCGCATCATCGCGTGCCATTCGGTCACACTAATGCGAAAAAAGTGCATTCCACGTTACGTCCTGTCCCCGAACATTTGCCTACCGGAACAGCGCCAACCTCGTTCAAGTGAAAATTCCCCGGGCACGAATTTTATGCACACTCGATGCCGCGCGCACATGAGCACCTGCGAACACAACTCGACAGAAGAAACGATCTTCTCTCGTGCCCAATCTCAACGGTATGTCACGGCTTGAGATGTGCGAACTAACGTGTGCCTGCACACGGTCGATCGAGGTTAAGGCGCATCTCTAATGCGACAAGCAATGCATCCTCCGCAAAACCTACTTCTGCCTGCATTCTGCATCTACTCACCACTGTTCATGCAACTTCCATTTTTTCGCGCTCCATATTCTCGTCGCCATTTTACACTTTGCATTCATACGGCCGTCTTACAGTGCATAGTTTTTCATTTAGGGTCATTTATATTCAAATAATATTATATGTTAACACTTTGACTGCCATAATAGTTATTGCTGACCAACGCAAGAGATTTTACTGAAGATCCAAAATATTCGCAATGGGTAGCAATAGTTATTGCAGTAATTATTGGGTAGCAATAAATGCAGTTTTTGTTAGAATAGTAATGCGATCTTTCGGTCTTCAATACCTGCACATTATTTACATTTTTCATAATTCCGTCAAACCCTGTAGTATTTCATAGTATCGCCGTTCTAACATAGTAAAATACACTTGGCAGTCAACGTGTTAAAATTGATTTTGACATTGTAATATTTAATTATATAATTCCTTAATGTTGGTTCGTCCAACTAATGGTATCAATTTCAAAGCATTATCTATTTTAGTAATTTATCAATCAATTTTATATTCTACTTCGCTCTTCCTGTGTTTCTTCTTTCTTTCATTTTGCATTTCTACTTTTCACTTTTCCTGCCTTCTCGATTTTCTCTTATTATCGTCCATTCGTATTCGATACATTTTTATCTCGGTTTCCTAACCCGTTTCTCACCTTTCCCTCTTCCTTGCATTTCATAATTAAATTAACGGAATTTAATATTTTTGCGTTGGGTTCAATATTATTCCTTGCATCTTTCCCATATCTTATTCCTTCATCATCACACCTCATTCTACACGATACATTTTTATTATCCTCACATTCAATTGATTATTATCTTTCTCCACTAACCCGTTTTCCACCTTTCCCCCTTCAACACGTTTCATCCTTCATTCTACGTATTCTGGACATTTTTGATAAATCGGGTTTAGAATTAAATTCAATACAATTTAACATTTTTTACGTCCGGCTTGATCACTTATATTCATGGTAAATAATTGTTCTAATTTGTTCTCTACTTCATTCTTTTATCAGCATTCTTTTCCTTTCCCCTATTTCCCACTACTTCCGCTTTTCACTCTCCTTTTTCAATTTATCTCTTATCACCCTCCTTTCACATTCTGTTCATTTTTATCTTTTCCCACTAACCCGTTTACCACCGTTCCCCCTTCAACACGTTTCGTCCTTCATTCTACGTATTCTGGACATTTTTGATAAATCGGGTTTAGAATTAAATTCAATACAATTTAACATTTTTTACGTTCGGCTTGATCACTTATATTCATGGTAAATAATTGTTCTATCGCTTAGCTTTGTTCTCTACTTTATTCTTTTATCAGCTATTCCTACATCCTACTTTTTCCTTTTCCCTGTTTCCCATTGCACATTCTGCTTTTCACTCTCCCTGCATTTTCAATTTATCTCTTACCACCCTCCTTTCACATTCTGCTCATTTTTATATTTTTCCACTAACCCGTTTACCACCGTTCCCCCTTCAACACGTTTCGTCCTTCATTCTACGTATTCTGGACATTTTTGATAAATCGGGTTTAGAATTAAATTCAATACAATTTAACATTTTTTACGTCCGGCTTGATCACTTATATTCATGGCAAATAATTGTTCTATCGCTTGGCTTTGTTCTCTACTTCATTCTTTTATCAGCTATTCCTACACCCTACTTCTTCTTTCCCCTATTTCCCACTACACATTCCGCTTTTCACTCTCCCTGCATTTTCAATTTATCTCTTATCATCCTCCTTTCACATTCTGCTCATTTTTATCTTTTCCCACTAACCCGTTTACCACCGTTCCCCCTTCAACACGTTTCGTCCTTCATTCTACGTATTCTGGACATTTTTGATAAATCGGGTTTAGAATTAAATTCAATACAATTTAACATTTTTTACGTCCGGCTTGATCACTTATATTCATGGCAAATAATTGTTCTATCGCTTAGCTTTGTTCTCTACTTCATTCTTTTATCAGCTTTCCTACACCTACTTCTTCTTTCCCCTATTTCCCACTACACATTCCGCTTTTCACTCTCCCTGCATTTTCAATTTATCTCTTATCATCCTCCTTTCACATTCTGCTTTTTTATCTTTTCCCACTAACCCGTTTACCACCGTTCCCCCTTCAACACGTTTCGTCCTTCATTCTACGTATTCTGGACATTTTTGATAAATCGGGTTTAGAATTAAATTCAATACAATTTAACATTTTTTACGTCCGGCTTGATCACTTATATTCATGGCAAATAATTGTTCTATCTTTGTTCTCTACTTCATTCTTTTATCAGCTATTCCTACACCCTACTTCTTCTTTCCCCTATTTCCCAATACACATTCCGCTTTTCACTCTCCCTGCATTTTCAATTTATCTCTTACCACCCTCCTTTCACATTCTGCTCATTTTTATCTTTTCCCACTAACCCGTTTACCACCGTTCCCCCTTCAACACGTTTCATCCTTCATTCTACACACTCTAGACATTTTTGGTAAATCGGGTTTAAAATTAAATTTAATACAATTTAACATGTTTTACGTCCGACTTGATCACTTATATTCATGGTAAATAATTGTTCTATCGCTTAGCTTTGTTCTCTACTTTATTCTTTTATCAGCTATTCCTACATCCTACTTTTTCCTTTTCCCTGTTTCCCATTGCACATTCTGCTTTTCACTCTCCCTGCATTTTCAATTTATCTCTTACCACCCTCCTTTCACATTCTGCTCATTTTTATCTTTTCCCAACACCTTTTTCAACACGTTTCGTCCTTCATTCTACGTATTCTGGACTTTTTTGATAAATCGGGTTTAGAATTAAATTCAATACAATTTAACATTTTTTACGTCCGGCTTGATCACTTATATTCAGGGTAAATAATTGTTCTATCGCTTAGCTTTGTTCTCTACTTCATTCTTTTATCAGCTATTCCTACACCCTACTTCTTCTTTCCCCTATTTCCCACTACACATTCCGCTTTTCACTCTCCCTGCATTTTCAATTTATCTCTTACCACCCTCCTTTCACATTCTGTTCATTTTTATCTTTTTCCACTAACCCGTTTACCACCTTTCCCTCTTCGACACGTTTCATCTTTCATCGCCTCCTTTCCCTAGATTTCTGCCTCTGATACCGCGTCTCTCTCCTTCTCTTCTCACTCTTTCTCTGTTGCTTCTCACTGCTTCCTTTCCACCGCTATTATCCCAAGCCGTCTACGTTCCGCGACTTTAACAGGATTAGCTCCTGTGCTACATTCTGCACGCAGCTACCTTCTCACGAGCGCGAGAAACGGACTTCGGAGGAAGCAGAAAATCGTCAGGGGGATCGAGTAAGTGATTATAGCCGACGATATGGGTAACGATATCAAGTTTAATGAGCGGGGCGTAATTAGGGATGTAATGATGATGTTGATGATGGATGAAGGTGTTAGGTCAGGGACTATTGCGTGCTTAGAGAGAATTAAAGGGAAACTTGAACTTGGAATGATTGTAGCTCGAGAGGTATGAAGAAAAAATGTAAAAAAAGGTAGGCGGGAGATTGAATGAAAAAGAGTAAAAAGAATGATACTCGAGGTATTGAAAGAAAAAGCGTAAAAAATGAAAATGAGGAAGTGGTCGGGGAAATAATGTGAAAGATTTGAACTCGAAAGGATGGAAGAAGAAATGTAATAAACGTAGAAACTTGAGCAATTGAAAGCATGAGCATAAGACAGTTGAAATTCAAGAATTGAAGAAGAAAATGTAAGAAATGGAAGACAATAGCTCGAAACAAGAAGTAGAAAAAGCGATCTTGTTTAATTGAAAGGAATAAGCTGAAAAGAGGAATGTTAAGGGTAATTAATATATGTTTAAATATATCGGACAAAAATAATTGTTAGATGTTGTCTACATTCGATAAGAGATAATAAGCAAGAATATACATTAATATAAAATATCGGTCATCTAATTCCGTAAAACGGAATTGAACAAAAATTATTTAGCTTCCACAAGAGCAACAAAAACTGAGATCGTAAATGCAAGGCAGATAATTGCATCGAGAATTATATAAACAAAAAGCTAACGAGGAACAAAGAAAATAAAAGCTGAAGCAAGTACGAAGAAGCACGAGAAGAATAAGAGGAAGATGATTAACGTGAATCATAGTGTTTCGTTTTCTAGTGTACATGTTAAACGAGATGCATCCACTCAAAGTATTCCGGTGTGCAGTTTTTTCCTTTCCTTCATATAAAACCATGAATAACCGTTCTTCATCGTCTGGAAAAGTAAGATGTAATAACAAAGCGTAACTGAACACTAGATCTAGGATAGCACCGCATTAAATGTTCAAATCATAACTCATTCAGTAATTAAGCGAGGTCGACCATTTCTAACCATTCTTCGAGACTTCTTCAGAAGTTTTGCAAACGACCGCGCGTATATGATCCCAATTAGAACAATTTTCCCATAAAAGAAATAGGTCTATCTAATTTTAATTTACATTTTATGCATCTATAAATGAAATAGATAAATCAAGTGGCAACATACTTTATACCGATCAGAGAATATGTTTCTCTGGGAAGCAATGATAAAAGATGCTTTGCCTTTAATTTTGAATTTTGCATCAGTGTGTTGCATAGTTTAGTTTAGCATAATACGTCTAGTTTAAAAACGATATATAACAATTATTGCCTACATAGCCACATATGTTTCAATATTCAATATGTCTAGCTTAACCCTCTATGGACTGATTTTTTTTTTTAGACTATACAAAATCTATGTAACGTGGAATCAATAAATATCAACCTCGAAATACATATTAACAATGAATTCAGCAATTTCTACCATTTTATTATTATATAACGAATACATTTTGTAACTTTGAAGTAACAACGGCTTACAACGTTTACATTTGTGTGTATGAGAGCTTAAGTATGGAATTCTATAAAACAGTTGGTGTTAGGCATTAAACATAGATATATGTTGCATTTCCTTATCTCATGATTTTTTTACTACTAAATTAATCGTCGCCATCAATAATATTTATACGTCGTCGCGCAAATACTACTGGATGATCTTCGTTAGAATCAGAATCTGATAAAGAATCTTCGGATTTACTACTGCTAATGCTTCTTATTCCTATTCCTCTTTTATTTTTATATGATTTTGTATCGATGTTTTGGGCCTCTGATATATAAAACTAAAAAGCAAAGAAAACGCATACGTTATCGCAAATACACCGAACCCTACCATTATAGCCCATTGTGTCTTCAAAGTCACAAAGCTATATCACATGAAAATAGTAATAAAATGATTGTTTAAATACAAAC
Organism: Cryptocheilus praepositus; assembly: GCA_033815515.1. Taxonomy (NCBI): domain Eukaryota; kingdom Metazoa; phylum Arthropoda; class Insecta; order Hymenoptera; family Pompilidae; genus Cryptocheilus; species Cryptocheilus praepositus. Next base: position 1,000,885 of record JAWWQZ010000040.1, on the reverse strand, counting down.
AAATAAGACATTATTGACATACAAACTAAAAGCTATTACGTACGCTTTTTTTGTTTAACAAACACCGATAGATGAAGAAATAATGAGAATTGCACAAGACGGTTCCTTTGGCTTCTATTTGCACACAACTTGCAAAAGCATTTACTTTGACATTTCAGGTTAGAGCTGACAACCGCATCAAGCCTGTTATTGGTTACTAAGGAGACATTATGTAACAAGATGTATACGCCATCTAGTAAAAAAAAATTAAACTATTTAATAAAATATCGATTTATCGATATGTGACTTCAAAGTCACGCGGCCCATAGAGGGTTAAAAACAATATATATCAATTTTATCCTACATAGCCACACACGTTCGCACGTGTTCCAAATTTGGGAAGACAGTATCGAACAGAACTTTTTCATAAACTCAACATATTACTCATCACCTACGTATTATTTTCGTACAACACCAAGTCCACGCAAAATTCTCTGCACGCACATATTGCATGTAACACGGCAGTTTACGCCACATTAACGTACCACACGCCTACGTACTACTTCGCGACAACACAAAAGCCCCGGCAACCGTAGAAAGAACCGCAGAAAATCCCGGCAATTTCTCCGTCGGCCCTCATTAAGTTTCCTTCTCAGAAGCACGCTCAGCATTCAGCGACACCTTCGCTCCCACGTCGATCTTATCAGCCGCGCACGTTGAAGCGAAAGGTGTCACACCGTAACGCACACCGCCCCGTCTTACATAACAATGGCCATTACCGCTCGGCGTCGAATTTCCGGCGGCCGGGAAGAAAGTGAGGCAATAGGTTAAACACGGGTGCCCGCGGATGATTCCCAGGCGACGCCGATAAGAAAAACGGACGTTCACCGCCGCGCGTCGCTTCCATTTGTTTGATCCAGGTCAGCGATCTGCAACAGATGGTGCTCGGGAGCGAATGCAGAAGGTTCCGACCTCGGTCTCGTTGGCTCGTTACGGATGTCGGATGAGCCCGTTCACGCGATGACGATGAAGCCATTCAGATGAGACCGAGACAGCGGTGGAGTCGGCAATAGTTTCACTTATTTGAGGTTAAGCGGTGTTAACCCTTTGCACTCCGAATTTTATTTCAGTTTCGTTACCAGCAGCTCCCAACGCTTTTAAGTGTTTTATTTGAAACTTACTTTAACTAAAAAGTAAAGCAATTTAAATAAATAAAGGAAGAAGCAAATTTACTTAAATACCAGTTTTATTTACACTATTGTCGTATTTTTAAATTTTCAAGCGTATGATATGTTTTTGAAAAAACTTCCAAGATGCAACCCTGGTTTTCTTTCACACGCTTCACAAAAATAGGTGGTTTCTCTTCTTCCTCCAGATATTTTTCTATTTGAGCAAACTGCACAGTCTTTGTGTTTTCCTTCGGGATGTACGAAGATGAAATGAGGCTTTCCATCTAAGCGATCGTGTTTATCAAGTGTTCCAGGCCTCCCCAACTTCATATTTCGAGCACGACAATCACGAATAAGCATCGACAAAATCTTTTCACGACATTTTTCGTGGGCTATAGGTCCTGTTCCTTGGGTTTTTGTTTTTTCTTTGTATAAAATATACGCATTTACTATGGAGATTTCTAATCCCCAAAAAAAAATATTCCTCCACCACTTGAGCGCTCGACGTAAAAAACAGTAAGATGTCGCGTATTGGTTCGCCACATCGACACCATCTATATTTTTATTATAATCTGTGATCACATCCAGTTCTTTTATTTCTCTTTGATTACCTGAATGTCTAGCACTTCTAATGAAACTGCGAGAGCGTTCATAACGTGTGCGCGACATCTATTTATTTGGACATGAAAAAATGTCGAGTGGGACTCGACAAAGGAGCTCCTCAGATAAAAACTGATGTCGAGTCACACTCGACATAGGAGTGCAAAGGGTTAAGAGCCATGGGTGAGGTGGAAGTCGGAACGCGTTGTGCATTCTAAAATTTGGAAGAGTTTCTGAGACGTGAGAAAAGGTAAGTGGGAACATGAGGAAAACGAGTAGAAGATCAGCGATGGTAGTATAAAATGAGAGAAAAGTATCAGATTTATTTTCTGTTTCGCAACGATATTAATCGATAGATTGTAATTCGCGTTGAAAATAGACCGCTATTCGCGAGCGAAACTCTCAATATTTATAGGGATATAAACATTTATAGGAAGTGCAAAATATTTTTTTAGAGATAGTTAAACGTTGTTAGCACTTTGACTGCCACGGTGGTCATCGGCGACCGGCGCAAAATATTTTACTAAAAATGCATAAACTTCGCCACGAAGCCTATTTGCAATCTTGAAAAGCAATTGATATTAGAACGGTGCTTCAATACTTATGCTTCTAACAACTCTGTGTTACTTTCATTTTGCACTGTTTAATCATACTCTGTAGTATTTCATTGAATCACGGTTCTAACATAGCAAAATACGCTTGGTAGTCAACGTGTTAATTCGACGCGAAAGAGCGTTAAAAGAGCTTTAAAAAACACTGTATTACTTTTGTTTTTCGACCACTGGTTTAGCCACGGCCCTTTACATGGAATGGTATTGATTTTCTTGTGCAGACGTTGAAGATTTCGGGTCCTATATAAAGTACAGTTAACTTTTCTTACGCGAGCATTGAAGGCTCTGAGCCTTAGAATTGAACTACCACTGTCATTTCCTATGCAACCGTTGAATACACCGACATGTTCCGTAACTAGTCGTTCGCATCCAAGCATCGAAGTCTCTAAGCCCTTTTTACTCGCATAGTCCCTTTTTCTATCCAAGCATTGAAGTCTCCAAGCGTAATGCATTTGATGCATAGCAGTTTTCTTATGCCAGCGTTGAAATCTCTGAGCCTTACCATTGAAATACTACTGTAATTTCTTATGCAGCCGTTGAATTCACCACCATGTTCTATAACTACCAGGTTGTTCAATAAGTTTTGTTTTGTTTTGTTTTGTTGAGGGCGTTGCTACTAGTCCAAATTTGTTTTTGTTTTGTTGGTTCACTCTTCTTATCAACGTATGTGAAGGTTCATTTCAATCAGTCAATTCATTCTTTGTTTACAAGCCATTTAGTGTCGCCGTGTCACAGTATTTTCGACAATGGAAAAAATTGAATATCGTGCAGTGATAAAATTCTTATTTTTGGAAGGTGTAGCACCAAAAGAAATTCACGAACGAATGTTAAGAGTGTATAATGAACGTTCACCTTCAATTAGAACAGTAGAAAGATGGGTTGCTGAATTTTAACGTGGTCGTACAAGCCTTGAAGACGATCCACGCGAAGGACGTCCAAAAACCGCATCAACACCAGAAATCGTAGCCAAAGTACAGGATATGGTTTTGGAAGATCGTCGATTGACTGAGAGGGATTTAGTAGAGGCTCTACACATCTCATTAGGCAGTGTGAGTCATATTTTGAATGAAATTTTGAGTTTTAAAAAGCTGTGTGCACAATGGGTGCCGCATTCGCTAACAATTGAACAAAAACACATTCGAATGCGACTTTCTCAACAACATTTGGAGCGTTTTAAAAAGGATAAAGTGGATTTTGTGCGTCGATTCATCACTACGGATGAGACTTGGGTCTATCACCATGATCCTAAATCAAAACAAGAGGCTAAAGAGTGGTGTGAACCTGGTTGTTCGGCTTCGAAACGAGTTCGTGTCCAGAAATCGGCCAAGAAGGTTCTGGCATCAGTTTTTTGGGATGCGAAAGGAATTTTATTTGTGGATTACTTGCAAACTGGTAAAACAATTAATTCTGAATATTAATGCAACCTTTTGGACCAGTTGAAGGAAAAAATTCGTGAAAAAAGACCCGGTTTGCAGAAGAAAAAAATCCTTTTTCATCAGGACAACGCATCGTGTCACAAGAGCATTTTGACAATGGCTAAAATCCATGAATTAAAGTTCGAATTGTTGGGGCATCCGCCGTATTCACCAGATTTGGCCCCCAGCGACTTCCATTTGTTTCCAGAACTCAAAGAATTTATGCGTGGCAAGCGTTTTTCGTCAAATGAAGAGGTCATAACGGCTGTTGAAGCGTATTTTGCAGACCTTCCGGAATCTCACTTCAGGGATGGGATCCAGATTGGAGGATCGTTGGAGCAAGTGCATTAATGTTCAGGGAGATTATACTGAATAATAAAGTGTATTTTGAACCATAACATTGTGTTTTTCTTATCGAACGCCAAAACTTATTGAGCAACCTGGTAGTCATTCGCAACCAAGCATTGAAGTCGCTAAGCCCTTTTCACTCGCATAGTCGCTTTCTATATCCAAGCATTAAAGTCTGCAAGCGTAATGCATTCAATGCATAGCAGTTTTCTGATGCCAGCGTTGAAGTCTCTCCGCTACATGAGAGGCAGAACGCTGACCTTTCTTACGCAAGCGTTGAAGTCTCCGGCACGTCTTACGCGCTAAGCATAGTCGATCGCTTTTACGCAGGCGTTGAAGTCTCTCGCGTGTCAAGTGATGTGCAAGCATTGAAGTACCGAGTCATGCTTTGCGTACGAAGTAAAATCAATGATCTCTACGAACGTTTGTGGTCTCCAGTCAAGTCCCATACACGGTATACTGTTTACTTGCACGCGTACGTTGATACCTGCAATTTGATGCGCTACGGACTCTTTTAGAAATAGGTTGTATTATTTAGAAATACATAAAGATTAACTGTTTGGCAACTGTTGACGCCTCAACGCGATTTAAAGAAGTTATTTTGGCGTACACTTATGTTGGAGTGTACAATTGAAAATAAGAATGATTGATTTTTCGACATTCATATGTTTTATATACTCGTGTTAATTCATTAAACTGGTGTCTGTGAAAACACAGTGCATTGATAAGAAAAGTTATTTACATTATTACATTAGAAGTACAATTTTATGTTTTTATTTTGGTTTTTACTTTTATTGATTTTACTTTTATCATGTACAATTATATTATTTCTTTATAATTATATATAATTAAAAGTGCGCTAAGGCTTGCACTTCTGCTATATGCCATCGTATCTGTTATTGTTTGAAAATTGTTTGAATATAAATATTTCTATTATTGTTTGAAAATTACATATTTTATGAATGTAACAGTTGAAAGTACTGGTCTTTTGTGGATGTCATGTGCAGCAGCACGACATACTTCGTAACTCAAAGCGTCAACAAATCCATTTAGCTTCTCATTGCACATTCCGAAGCCTCGCACGATGATTTACCTTAAATGAAGTGTTAAGCTTCGCATCCGCACACGATCGGAATCCGGAACGTGTCTATTCCTGGAATCTCGCAGATTGCCACACATCATTGTCGACGTAATTTCCATTCCGTGCAGCAGGTGGCTTTAATTTGCAGCGACGAAAAATTTATTCTCTCTATTAACTTGTCTAACTTGCAGCGACTGAAATGCTGAGAAAGAGAAAAAGTGCTTTGTAGTGGATACTGTTTACGTGTAATGCAGCAATCAGGGATAACGACAGGTTAAGACGAAGGTCGTTCTTTTATAACCGAACGGTACATTGATGTACAACGTGCTTCCTGTAACCATGGAATTCGTTTAAATGTGGGTCGTTTTGGATATAATATTTGGAAACTCTGTTTCATTTCATATTTGAATTTTGAGAACTTCTGCATGCAAAAATATTTGGTTTATTCCTAATTGCTTTAGTTCTATTTAGTTTATTCCTAGTTTCTTTTGTTCTACTTAGTTTACGTCTCGTTGCTTTACTTCTGTTCGGTTAAATTAAAATTTCTAATTTTATGTTTGTTTCTACCAATTTTTGATTTCCATTTATCAACACAGACTAATATTGTAGAAATTTTGAAAATATTCAATGAACTTCATTTGTTTATTTATAACAAATTAACTGCATGCAAATATATATTTAGTTTATTCCATAATTGCTTTAGTTCTATTTAGTTTATTCCTAATTTCTTTTGTTCTACTTAGTTTACGTCTCGTTGCTTTACTTCTGTTCGGTTAAATTAAAATTTCTAATTTTACGTTTGTTTCTACCAATTTTTGATTTCCAAATATGTATCAACACAGACTAATATTGTAGAAATACGACTCTTTCATTGTACCGGTGTAAAATATTCAATGTGGATGATGTAAACTTTAGTGCAGAAGTATTTGTATACATTTGTTTATTTATAACAAATTAACTGTATACGTGCCCAAATACAAGAATATACACTGTGATGATATATTATTGACATTTAGGACGTATTCAAGAGGTGATTGAGTACTACATTAGCACTGATGTAAGGTGCTTTAGTTCTATTTAGTTTATTCCTAATTTCTTTTGTTCTACTTAGTTTACGTCTCGTTGCTTTACTTCTGTTCGGTTAAATTAAAATTTCTAATTTTATGTTTGTTTCTACCAATTTTTGATTTCCAAATATGTATCAACACAGACTAATATTGTAGAAATACGACTCTTTCATTGTACCGGTGTAAAATATTCAATGTGGATGATGTAAACTTTAGTGCAGAAGTATTTGTATACATTCGTTTATTTATAACAAATTAACTGTATACGTGCCCGAATACAAGAATATACACTGTGATGATATATTATTGACATTTAGGACGTATTCAAGAGGTGATTGAGTACTACATTAGCACTGATGTAAGGTGCTTTAGTTCTATTTAGTTTATTCCTAATTTCTTTTGTTCTACTAAGTTTACGTCTCGTTGCTTTACTTCTTTTCGGTTAAATTAAAATTTCTAATTTTATGTTTGTTTCTACCAATTTTTGATTTCCAAATATGTATCAACACAGACTAATATTGTAGAAATACGACTCTTTCATTGTACCGGTGTAAAATATTCAATGTGGATGATGTAAACTTTAGTGCAGAAGTATTTGTATACATTTGTTTATTTATAACAAATTAACTGTATACGTGCCCAAATACAAGAATATACACTGTGATGATATATTATTGACATTTAGGACGTATTCAAGAGGTGATTGAGTACTACATTAGCACTGATGTAAGGTGCTTTAGTTCTATTTAGTTTATTCCTAATTTCTTTTGATCTACTTAGTTTACGTCTCGTTGCTTTACTTCTGTTCGGTTAAATTAAAATTTCTAATTTTATGTTTGTTTCTACCAATTTTTGATTTCCAAATATGTATCAACACAGACTAATATTGTAGAAATACGACTCTTTCATTGTACCGGTGTAAAATATTCAATGTGGATGATGTAAACTTTAGTGCAGAAGTATTTGTATACATTTGTTTATTTATAACAAATTAACTGTATACGTGCCCAAATACAAGAATATACACTGTGATGATATATTATTGACATTTAGGACGTATTCAAGAGGTGATTGAGTACTACACTAGCGCTGATGTAAGGTGCTTTAGTTCTATTTAGTTTATTCCTAATTTCTTTTGTTCTACTTAGTTTACGTGTCGTTGCTTTACTTCTTTTCGGTTAAATTAAAATTTCTAATTTTATGTTTGTTTCTACCAATTTTTGATTTCCAAATATGTATCAACACAGACTAATATTGTAGAAATAGGACTCTTTCATTGTATCGGTGTAAAATATTCAATGTGGATGATGTAGACTTTAGTGCAGAAGTATTTGTATACATTTGTTTATTTATAACAAATTAACTGTATACGTGCCCAAATACAAGAATATACACTGTGATGATATATTATTGACATTTAGGACGTATTCAAGAGGTGATTGAGTACTACATTAGCACTGATGTAAGGTGCTTTAGTTCTATTTAGTTTATTCCTAATTTCTTTTGTTCTACTTAGTTTACGTCTCGTTGCTTTACTTCTGTTCGGTTAAATTAAAATTTCTAATTTTATGTTTGTTTCTACCAATTTTTGATTTCCAAATATGTATCAACACAGACTAATATTGTAGAAATACGACTCTTTCATTGTACCGGTGTAAAATATTCAATGTGGATGATGTAGACTTTAGTGCAGAAGTATTTGTATACATTTGTTTATTTATAACAAATTAACTGTATACGTGCCCAAATACAAGAATATACACTGCGATGATATATTATTGACATTTAGGACGTATTCAAGAGGTGATTGAGTACTACATTAGCACTGATGTAAGGTGCTTTAGTTCTATTTAGTTTATTCCTAATTTCTTTTGTTCTACTTAGTTTACGTCTCGTTGCTTTACTTCTGTTCGGTTAAATTTAAATTTCTAATTTTATGTTTGTTTCTACCAATTTTTGATTTCCAAATATGTATCAACACAGACTAATATTGTAGAAATACGACTCTTTCATTGTACCGGTGTAAAATATTCAATGTGGATGATGTAAACTTTAGTGCAGAAGTATTTGTATACATTTGTCTATTTATAACAAATTAACTGTATACGTGCCCAAATACAAGAATATACACTGTGATGATATATTATTGACATTTTGGACGTATTCAAGAGGTGATTGAGTACTACACTAGCACTGATGTAAGGTCAGTTTCATTACTTTCCAGAGATATTCTGCATTGAATTAGTCTTCGGTACTTACACAGAATTTCTCAGTAGTTGTTTCGATTTTCCTCGAATGGTGTTCATTGTGTGCAGAGAAAATAATGACTCGGCACGCTGTAAAGTGGATCCTCGAGGGGACAGCTTCGCACACGTAACCTGTAGCCTTCGGAGGCTTTAACCCTGCATACCTTGTGAAAACATGAATCGAAGATGCGCGATCGGCCCAGTGGCACACAAAGCGACACCATGAAAAATCACAGTTTTTAGACCTGATTATCCACTTTCCGGCGTATAAAGATTGTGGGAGGTGGATAGCGAGCACCATTCGTACGACCAAACATCGAAGAGAACAGACTGAAAGGCTGCCAAGCTAAGTATCCATTAAAGATGGGAATGTGGCAAGAGAAGAAAACGCATTTATGTGCGTTCATCAAATGGAAATTATTTATGCAATTTTCCCCACCGAACACATTGAAAGAGAATTGAAAGAGGCTTACAGTGACGCAAATTGCACACCAAACTTCGCAATAGTTCTTGAGTTATGAACAAAACTAATTTGAAACATAACGAAAAATAAGCCGAAAATCGGCTAAAATGAGCGAAAAATGTCAAATTTTTTTTTTGTTTCGGACCGATACCATCCTATAGAGGGTAATTTGCCCTGAAGATAGACGACTTTCCGAGCGCTGAACTCTGCATAGTTTCCGAGATACGACGATTTTAAGAAAGCGAAAAAATTTTTTTTCAAAATTGCTGATTGCGATTAGTCTCACGTCAAAGTGCGTCCAAAGAGCTTTAAGAAAACCTATATTACTTATAGGTTTGGATCACTAGTTTAGACGGGACAGGGTCTTGAAGAAATCGAGAAAATCTTAAGGTATACCCCTTGCCATTTTTGCCAAAAAATGATGGGTCACCGATTTGCTTGCCCTTTTAATATATCAAAGGGAGTGGAAAATGACCGGAAAAATGCAAAGCGCACCCCGAAATTCGCAATAGTTCCGGAGATATCGCCGAAAATGTGTGGAAAAATCGTGAAAAACGAGCCTGTAAACGGGGTCAAAAATTAAAGCTCTACCGATCGAATTGTAATTGTGCCAGATGAAAAAGGGTACAAAAAGACTTATAAAAATCGTAACCGCACTGAAAAATTTAAAATAGTTTCCGAGATATGACAAGAAATAGGTCGAAAAATCGAGAAAAACATAAGAAAAACACGGGTTTTTTAACAACCACCAACTGGAAGTAAATCATTTGACTTGCTCACCTATATGAAACGAAAGAGGATCGTCAGAGAATCGAAAAAATTCAAACCACGCCCCAAAATTCGCAATAGTTCACGAGTTATAAACAAATATAAAGAGAAAATATAAGAAAAATAAGCGGAAAATACGCCAAAATAGGTGAAAAATGTCAAATTTTATTTTCGTTTCGGACCGATACCATCCTATAGAGGGTAATTTGCCCTGAAGATGGACGACTTTCCGAGCGCTGAACTCTTCATAGTTTCCGAGATATGACGATTTTAAGAAAGCGAAAAAATTTTTTTTCAAAATTGCTGATTGCCATTAGTCTCACGTCAAAGTGCGTCCAAAGAGCTTTAAGAAAACCTATATTACTTATAGGTTTGGATCACTAGTTTAGACGGGACAGGGTCTTGAAGAAATCGAGAAAATCATTTTTGCCAAAAAATGATGGGTCACCAATTTTTTTGCCATTTTAGTATATCAAAGGGGGTCCAAAATGACTCGGAAAAATACAAGGTGCACCTCGAAATTCGCAATAGTTCCGGAGATATCGCCAAAAATGTGTGGAAATATCGTGAAAAACGAGCCTGTAAACGGGGTCAAAAATTAAAGCTCTAAATTGTAATCCAGATGAAAAAGAAAAAAGACTTATAAAAATCGTTAAAAAATTTAAAATAGTTTCCGAGATATGACAAGAAATAGGTCGAAAAAACGAGAAAAACATAAGAAAAACACGGGTTTTTTAACAACCACCAACTGCATTTGACGTTTTGAAACGAAAGAGGATCGCCAAAAAATAATGGGTCACCGATTTAAGCTTGAAAAATGTCTTTTAACATATCAAAGGGAGTGGAAAATGACGCTGAACTCTTCATAGTTTCCGAGATATGACGATTTTAAGAAAGCGAAAAAATTTTTTTTCAAAATTGGAAAAATGCAAGGCGCACCGGGACAGGGTCTTGAAAAATTCGCAATTTTTGCCAGTTCCGGAGATATCGCCGAAAATGTGTGGAAAATCGTGAAAAACGAGCCTGAAAACGGGGTCGAAGATTAAAACTCTACCGACCGACTTGTAATTGTGCCAGATGAAAAGGGGTATAAGGAGACTTGGAAAAATCGCAACCGCGTTGAAAAATTCGAAATAGTTTCCGAGATATGACAAAAAATAGAGTGAAAAATCGAGGAAAACATAAGAGAAACACGAGTTTTTTAACAACTACCAACTGACAGTAAATTATTTGACTTACTCACCTATATGAAATGAAAGAGGGTCGATAAAGGTTCAAAAAAATTCAAACCGCGTCCTAAAATTTGCAATAGTTCACGAGTTATAAACAAAAATAAATAGAAAAATTGTGCAATTATCGAATTAGATCTGGTGTAGAATAATTGCGGTCATATAGTCGGTTCGTTCTTCACAAATAAAATTTGATGTGATTGACGTGCCCAAAAGAATTCAATCTAGATAATAACACTCTCTAATGTTAATGCGTCAAAGAATTAGTGAAGTATGGAATGGCCTTTTGGTAATGTAATAAACGTATAAGAAACGTAAGATTTCGTTTGCTTTAACCCATTGACTGCCAACTACGAGATGTCTCGTAGTAAGCGTCTGTATCAAAAGTGTTTTTCTTTCAATAAAAATACTGTAAATGCCATACAATTTTACAATTACAATATTATATCAGTAACTTAATGATAGTATATTTTGTAAAACTTTCTGTCTTCTTTAAAATAAAACTGTGGCACCCAGGGCAATATGCGCTAAATTTGCGTGGCAGTCAATGGGTTAATTCTAGGTTTCAGCTTCGGACGACATAGTACCTCCGCTATCACTTGTAATTATAAGATACAATTTCCTGTATCCAATTTGAATTTATGTTACGTCTTTAACTTACGCTCTAATATGTGAAGTAACATCACCGTTTAACTCCATTCAATAAACACGTTCCTCCACGTTCTAATAAATAAGTGTCATATTACCTAGATACATATGAAAATAAAATACCTAAAGTACAAATTCTGAAACTGCGCAAATGATGAAAGGACAGCCTCGCACAATTCGGACCCCAATATTCGGTAGTGATCAATGATTTTAGTCGTTTGAAGCTATTTAGCGCCCCTATTTACACCTCCGGCATCTTCTAACTAATTCGCACAAACAGGCTAACGTGCCGTGATGAAAAGCGTGAAGCATATTGATTGCAATCTTTCATACCGCAGCCTCTAATAATTTGATTCTGATTTCACTAACAAAATCTCCCTCGCCGCTGCCACTGGCCTCGCACTTTTTTTCATGCTCTGATTTAAATAAGAGTTAGTGAAAGGATCGACAGCTTGGTCTTTGCGTCAGACGCGATAAACAACGTGTTACGCCGCTTTCTACTTCCTGAAGATCTGCGATCCGTTTGTTGCGGACGTTTTTAGGGCCAGTTCGGATAATCGCACGAGTCCCACTAGATTCTGCTCGAAAGTTGCGTGCATTGCCTGTTGCAGGTGTCTCCGCAGCGATTTTCCTACGTAGTGATTTAAGCAATTAGGAAGCTGACATTTGCGGACGCTTTTCCGGTTAACATTGTGTTATTTAATGTTCATGGCTGCTGAGCATGTTGTACACGTGTTTCCGTATCGTGTGTTGCCTGCGAGTATTTACTGCGATGCATAAGATATTATGTTTGTTAATAACGTAGACGAGGATACAAATTTGATTTTGCGCGGGAGGTAGAAAATGTAGAAAGCCACTTGTAATTTTATTGAGCACTACATCCCGGTGTTAATTATTACAAGCGGTTTACTATTATAATCTTTGCAGCTATAGTATACTATTTAGTGTGTATAGATTTTAAGGAAGCGATAAAATATTTTATTCCATTGAAATCTTCAGGCTCTATGCATAAAATACTATTGACCTCTCTTATTCAAGCATTGAAATCTTTATAAATTCTAGGAATGAAACATTGTCAGTCTTTTCGACGCAAGCATTAAACTCTCCACGCTCTACCCTTGAAACTCTACCGATCTTTATTATGCAAGCGTTGCAGTCTCCCATTTATATTTGTATAGTCCGGGCAATCTTTCATATGCGGGGGTATAAATCTCTCAAATGAGTGTAAAAACTCTAATGCCACATCTGCCCGTTTTAACATTTTAACTAGTCGATTAATCGACTTTTCGGTTCCAACTGCTATTTACCGGTAGCTGATTAATCGGCTTTTCAGTGGCCAACGGTTATATTAGATAAAATAAATATCAGATGATATCATGACAATTCTAAATGACAATAAAATTACACTGCTTTGAAACCAAGCATGGGCTTTTCAGCGGTCAAGGGTTATATTAGATAAAATAAATATCAGACGATATCATGACAATTCTAAATTACAATAAAATTACACTGCTTTGAAACCAAAGAATGGGCTTTTCAGTGGTCAACGGTTATATTAGATAAAATAAATATCAGATGATATTATGTCAATTCTAAATGACAATAAAATTACACTGCTTTGAAACCAAGTGGGCAGTGGTCAACGGTTATATTAGATAAAATAAATATCAGACGATATCATGACAATTCTAAATTACAATAAAATTACACTGCTTTGAAACCAAAGGATGGGCTTTCCAGTGGTCAACGGTTATATTAGATAAAATAAATATCAGATGATATTATGACAATTCTAAATGACAATAAAATTACACTGCTTTGAAACCAAAGGATGGGCTTTTCAGTGGTCAACGGTTATATTAGATAAAATAAATATCAGATGATATTATGACAATTCTAAATGACAATAAAATTACACTGCTTTGAAACCAAAGGATGCGCTTTCCAGTGGTCAACGGTTATATTAGATAAAATAAATATCAGATGATATTATGACAATTCTAAATGACAATAAAATTACACTGCTTTGAAACCAAAGGATGGGCTTTTCAGTGGTCAACGGTTATATTAGATAAAATAAATATCAGATGATATTATGACAATTCTAAATGACAATAAAATTACACTGCTTTGAAACCAAAGGATGGGCTTTCCAGTGGTCAACGGTTATATTAGATAAAATAAATATCAGATGATATTATGACAATTCTAAATGACAATAAAATTACACTGCTTTGAAACCAAGCATGGGCTTTTCAGTGGTCAACGGTTATATTAGACAAAATAAATATCAGATGATATTATGGCAATTCTAAATGACAATAAAATTACACTGCTTTGAAACCAAAGGATGGGCTTTCCAGTGGTCAACGGTTATATTAGATAAAATAAATATCAGATGATATTATGGCAATTCTAAATGACAATAAAATTACACTGCTTTGAAACCAAAGGATGGGCTTTTCAGTGGTCAACGGTTATATCAGATAGAATAAGTATCAGATGATATTATGACAATAAGATTACACTGCTTTGAAACCAAAGGATTCTCAACAAAACATTCAGTATTTTTCAGTTATAAAGCTTTACAAATAGGCACGTACACAATTTCGGCGCGATATCCAAAACAGAGTCGGTCGTTAGTGAGTGGCATCTTCAGTCAATAGCGGTCGGTAAAGTATTAAAATGAGACGCCGTCCGCAGCATACACACAGTTCTTTTCGGCAAATGTAAAAATTCATAGAGACCCTCAGAAGCATTTCCCAAAAGAAGTCGTGTTCTCATCTTCAAAACTGCTGTGCCACTACCAACAATTCCACAAATTGCTGTACCACCGTCCACCCCAACACACCCACAACGTCCAACCCCAAAAGTAAAAATAACACTCCTCTCACTTCCCAAAACGGCTTCGCTCCAAACCACCAGCGATTTTCCGCTCCTTCGAAAGCAGGTCTTGGACAGGCGTTGATTTCGTGCCATCGTCTGGTCGCACGCGAGTCGCTCCCCTGTAAACAGCGGCTAAGACACATCTTCGCCTGCAATTCGCACAGGCCGCGCACGCGAAGGCTGCTGGGCGGAAAACCGAATAATTTTACACGCGTGTTCACGCTCTGTATGGCGTAACGTCGAGTTCGCGCCGGCAATTAATGCCTCGCGCCTATAAAAATGACCGGCAATGGTCGCCGTTCAGTTCACGTCGAACATGCTTCGGCGAACGCTCGTGCTGCTGCCGGTCCTGGCGTTCTGCGTGTTGGTCGCGGACGCTGGCGTCAAGCCACTCAGAACTGTCGATTGCGTTCGCGATGGCGGAGGGTGTGGACTGCGCGAAATAAGCAGTTCAGACGAGTCAGGCGAGAAAACGAGTGGGCGAAACGTGGGGTTGAAGGAAAAAGATGGATCGAATGGGTGGAACGTAAAGATGAAGGAAAGAAATGGAGCGAGTGGCTTGGGTACTGGGGTGAACGGAAGAAATTTGCAAGGGTCCAGGGATCAAACGAAAAATGGATCCTATGGGTTGGGCGAGAAAAGAAAGGAAGATAATAGAAGGAGTGGACTGAACGTTGGGGTGAAAGACGAAAATTGGTTACATGAGTCAAGCGGAAAAAGGAGGGAAGAGTACAGGGCGAGTGAAGAAATGAAGGAACCTAATACAGTGAGCGCGTCAAGAGTTGTAGGGAACGTTAAAAATAGATCATATGTATTAAATGTAAAAGCAACGGGACAAAATGACGCGACACAGAGAGTGCCGGGACTGAGCTTTGGGGTGAATCGAAGAAGAAGTTTACATGAGCCAGATGAAAAGATGGAGGAGAACAAGGCGTGGCGCCTGAACGTTGGGATGAACGAAAGAAGAGGAATTCATGAAATAAGTGATGTAACAAAGGAAACAGAAAGAATGAGTGGATTGGGCGTTGGTAGCGGCGAAAGAAGTAGTTTGCTTGGCCCAAGCCATGAACCGAAGGATAAAAATAGTTTGCATGGGTTAAATGTCAAAACGAAAGAAGCAAACAAAGCGAGTGAACTGAATGCTGGGATGCATAAAGGAAGCGAATTCCAGAGATTAATGGATGAACAGAAGAATTGGAAGAAAATACATGTACTGAAGCATGAGTCAATTAGACAAAAGCGTTCGAGCGGATTGAACAGTGAAACGTCTGAACACAGTACATCAAATGTCCTAAGTAATGTTAAAAGCAATACGCACAGTGAACTGATTGCTGGGATGCATAAAGGAAGCGAATTCCAGGGGTTAATGGATGAACAGAAGGATTGGAAGAAAATACATGTACTGAAGCATGAGTCAATTAGACAAAAGCGTTCGAGCGGATTGAACAGTGAAACGTCTGAACACAGTACATCAAATGTCCTAAGTAATGTTAAAAGCAATACGCATGGACTGAGCATTGAAATGTCGGAACCAAACGATGCAGGTGAGCAAAGGAATGAAACGTATGAACAAAGCGAAACTCATGGACTGCACGATGAAACGGTCGAACAAAATGACGCAGGCGAAGAGTTCGGCACACCGTATGCAGAAAGCAAATTAACTCTAGGCGACAAAACGCTTGAACAAGACGGATTGCATAAAACGAAGGATCGGCAAGGTGGACGTGGACTTATTGCAGAAACTAATGCATGGGAGGGATTTAGTGGGTTAAGCGAGCATTCTGATGAACGAAATGGATCGATTGGCCTAAGCAACGGGTCATATGAAGGCAACAAGTTGCGTCAACTAAATAACGAGGCGTTCGAACACGACAGATCCGCTGTGCTGAACTTTGAAGCACCGGGACGTAACAGATTGAGTCAGCAGAACAATGGATTGAACGAACATAAAAGTATGCACAGCCAAACTCAGGGATCTAATGAACGAAAGAGAGCAACTAGCCTGAGCCAAGAACCTGAACATAACGTATCAAGTCGGCTGAGTAATGGATTGGGCGAACGCAAAAGTACTCTTAGGCAAACTAATAGATCTAATGAACAAAAGAGACCAAGTGGCCAGGGTCATGGGACTGCCCAAAGAAAGGATGAACGAGAAACATGGAGGGAACGAAATAAGAGATTGAATGAAATGAACAGACCGGAAATAGCAAATGTCGATGACGTCCGAAGAACGATTAATGCAAATTCGTCGATTCGAGTGAAAGTGGACGGCGCGGAAAACGGTAAAATATTGCGAGGTGCATTTATTGACGGGAGAGTGGGAGGAGACTTGAGGTCAGCGAGAAGTCGGCGAAACGGAAAGATGGCGGATGACGAATTTCGGCAAAATTACGTACAGTCTTATCGAACTGCGACGGAAACGAGTGTGGAAAATGTAGGAGGGGTTGATAATAGGAGAATGGAGCTGATAAGGAACGTTGAGGGATATATTGAGACGAATCGGCAGTCGGAAAGTCGTTTGAGAAAATCGTTGGGAAGCGTTAGTGAGAGTTTGAAGCAACCGGTTGAAGAGTCGAAAAATAGTTCGTATGTGACGTTCAATCTTGGAAAAATTGCTCAGGGGGTGCAGCGGTACTTTAATGAAAGCGAATTTGCGACAACGAGCGGGGATAGGAATAATACCAGGGAGTCCAGAATGTTTGGTGGATTTTTCGATAGTCTGCAGTCGAAAGCAACAGAAGGTGAACATACAGAATCCGAATTATTATTTCCTTAATACTTGCACGGAAAGTATTTGATTTGTACTTTTTTGTTTCTAGAGAAACTAAATATTTTCCTAGTATCTATACACCACAGTCGGAGAATAGATAAAGTAGCTTGAAAAAAAATAATATAAAATAGAAAGCGTCGCAAATGGTTTGAAGTAGCATAGATTAAAACGTGTTGCGATGCTGAAAAATATAATTGCACAATTAATTGCTAATTTATTCACGTACTGTGTACACAGCGATATGAGTCAAGATAAAATGGAGTTATGTTGCACATTGTAACATAATAAATTGTATAAATATTTAACCTGAAATATTTAAAAGATCGTTGAGATTTGGTGAAAGAAACCACAAAACTTAACAGACTGTGTATTTCTTCTGCGAATTAGGTTGGAAATCTTCTCTTTATTTTTAGAGAAGTCTCCTACGTGTATGCGTTCGAATAATTATGAGTAATTATTTTTATTAACCTGTTACTTATCCTGTGCACATATGATATAAATATCTTCTACGGCATCAACATGTAAATCTCATGTAAATGTCATTACATACAATATGTGCGTTTATTAAAACCATCCCATCATTTAAATCGTATTTATAGTAATAATAAAAATGACTGCATCTCGTTCAGTCATCTTGCATTTTTAAGCACACATCCAAGCATTACCTAAAATTGTATTTATCTTGCAAAATATAATTTAACGCTTATGCAGTATTACATACTTTCGTGAGAAATGTACTAATCGTTGTATTTTCAGTTTCAGCACGTAAGAAGAAAGAAAAAGGCTACGGACGAATATTGATATACCTAGTCGGCGCCATGAAGGTATGGATGCTATACATGATGATACAGGCGGTTGGATTAATAGCGGGAAAAGCTTTGGTCGTGGCAAAAGTCGCTCTCGCGATTGCCGTTGCAATCGCAATAAAGAAATCATCTGGTAAGTGGCTATAAAAATTTTCGAATTTCTCAAGCCGCAGATGCGGGCTAATCGCAACACTGTTGGAATTTTTCGAGAAATACGACAAACTAACAATTTTCAAACACAAAGCACATCATGAGAAAATGAATCGATAATCATTAAATTGAATACTGGATTTAGCACAATATCTGAAACTTTGACTAATAATCGCAACGGGAATGTTTACGTTAATATTTGGCAAATAAAAAGATGTCAATCTTATTACACAATCTTAACAATCGAAAACGTGCAATATGCAACTTAGAAATTGACACTAAAACTGTTCATATTAGTTCTTCGATTTTTCACAGAAGAAAGGCATTTCTTCGAATTCCACTTAACACTAGATTGCCCGAGATTTCTTGTATACCTATATTGCCCAAAAACAGTCAAAATGACTGCATTGTGAAAAAATAACAAATATGCAAAGAAATTTGTTTAAAATTAATTTTTAATATTTTTTATGTTATTTACAGTTATATAACAGGTTATTAGTAAATATTAACTGTACATATTGACTGTTTTCAATGAACTTAACCCATATTTCCGAAAGCAAGACAAATTTATTTGATTGTAGGCGCCTACTGCATTCGGTTCTTTTGTCAAAATGAATAAATCGTAGGATTTGCTTGAACTTTTCTCTGGCCATAGTTTTTCTAAAAGATTAGGGACCCCACTTCGCTGACTATAAATAACTCAATTAAAAATTTGTTGCCTCGTAAGCTCCACGAGCATATAGAATCCCAATAAATGCACGTATTTCCGGTAATGATATTGTCCAACCGTTCCGCAAAATTCGGCGACATTCTTCTGTGCACTTTCTTATATGTTTGATAATATAGTTATCTATTATCAACGATAATGCACTGATAAAATTATCTGCCACAATGTTCCTTTTTGCGTAGCCTGTTGGCCATTTCACACCCTTGAAAATACAAGTAGATGGTAACCTTCCAGGAATACCACCTTCGTCAATTTTTGTCCACACAGTACCATCAGCAGCTGTTTCGACCTCCTGAAACGTATTTTCAGTTTCTTCATCAGAATCTGAACTAGTTAGCACCCTACACCTTTTCCTGGGCATATTGATGACACTTTCATTTTCATCATTGGTGATCGACTCTTCATCACTATCTTCAGCGTCAGATGTTTCACTTTGAATATAATCCGCTTCATCTTCAGATGATAGTTCAGAATTTGTTGCATTTGATTCTATATCGGAGCACTCTTCACTTATGTTCGTTAGCTTTTCCAAGAACTCATTTCTGTTCGACATTTTTTTCATAAAGTTAGGGCGCAAAAGAAATAAAATAAACAACTTGTTAGAACAACACTTTATAAAGATTCAAATAACTAGTACTACTTTAGCTTATTGAGCAACTGACACTTATCAAGTATACGCCCAAATCGACAATTTATCATGCATCATATTTCAATACAAAGCCGGACAGGTCATATAAGAAATTTACTCAATTCAATAAATGAAAATCTTTTGATTATTTAAAATTTACCAAGCAGTCAAAATGACTGCTTCTGGGCAATATAGGTATAACACATATATATATACGGAAATAAAGGAGGGCGGAAGTAACTACAATTATTCATAAACCCATTTATATGTTATAGAAAAAGTCACCAAATTCTAAGAAATTGTGTCATAAATTTCATAATTGTTTTTCTAATTGAAATTAAAAAACAGTCAAAATGACTGCCTTGGGCAATCTAGTGTTAATATAATTGAATAACAGAAATGAGAGACTGGTCACAATAATGATACACGATTGTTTCTTTTTTATTCCAGAACACAGCGACTAAATAGACTACCTCTGTAACTAGAGTTAAGTCATAACTCAAAGCGGAGTGTAACTTATATACGGTATATAACTGAAATTTTTACCAAACTCACATAGTTTTCATTTTCATTCCGAGAGCACAATGACGATGTCTTCTCCTCTGTCAATTATATACGGTATATAAGCGAAATTCTCGCGTAAAACTCACACAGATTTCTTTAGATCTCATTTCTATTTCAGTGCACACTGATAGAACGTCTACTATCGATACGTGCAGGTCACAGAACTTTTTATACAAACTTGACTGGCTAACAGAATTAGTAGAAAGAAACAAAAAGATTATATAATGTATATTTGACAAGCTTTCCTCAGTTCGTTTCGTTTTAACAGACTCATTCTTGTTCTATTCATTTCTTCATTACTTTCTCTTTAAATGTAATCGTTCTCTGTTCTGTATATTGACTCTAATTATTTATCTAGAAATTATTAATTAATCTAGAAATTATTAAAATTAATTTATCTAGAAATTATTAATGTTTTATTCGATTTTTGTGGCTTCAAACCACAATAATTTCTTGTGTGACATTTAATTCTGTCATTATCGCATTTTCGTCGGCTCCGACAATCTTCGTTCTGTCGTCTGTTTTCTTCACTTGAAATTAAATACATTCATTCCTTATTCATCAATTTAATCACGATATTCTTCATTTTATCCTCTATAATATATTCGTTCCCCATTCTTCTCTTCAACCACAGTATTCTTAATTTTATCATCTATAATCTATTCATTTTTCGTTTTACTCACCACATTCTTCATATTATCATCTATAAAACATTCGTTCTTCATTCTTCTCTTAACCTCTTAGGCACTGAGCACCACTATAGTGGCTTTCGCGGATATCATCTTTCTGTACGGCGCACCACTATAGTGGTTTACGCGGATGTATCTTTCTGTACGGCGCACCACTATAGTGGCTTTCCCCCCAAAAAAATAAATTATCGGACAGGAGAGAGGGTCCAAAAACCGTCTTGCATTGTCGATTACTTTACCAATATGGGAGCAGTCGATAATAGAGACAAAGTGATATCCAGTATCCAGTCTATCCGAAAGAGCATCAAATGGTACAAACATTTTTTTTTTCATTTGCTTGATGTTGCAATTTGGAATGCATACTCTTTGTACAAGTTTGAAAAAAAAAACGGACGTTAGGATGCGGACATTCCATCTTCAATTGCTAAAAGAAATTTGTACAAAGTACAGAGACATGAACAGTAACATTATCTGCATAAACCTACGGTTGATCACCCATTTAGACTAACCGACAGACACTTCCCATCCCGTTGTAAGTCTAAGAAATCTAAAAAGACGCTACGAGTTTGTGTTGTATGTTCAAAAAACGATAAAAGACGGCGATCGAGCTACGAATGTTACAGATTGTGATGTTGGTCTTTGTGTTGTACCGTGTTTTAAGACGAACCACACTGAAATGTACTATTAATTACTAGAATAAATTGTTAAAGTTAAAATGCGCGTTAAAATCATATTTTAATGTTTAAAAAATTTTTAAATAAACGTTTTTATAAATATCAATGGAAAATTATAATTGAATCATCAAACACTTTATACCAATGTACTTATGTAAAGAACAGCATTATCCGTCACACATTGCAGTGCCGTATCATTTACACGTAATTCGCGTTGAAATCTGCCGTACCGAGAAACACCCCCACGTAAAGTTCAGCCGTGCCTAAGAGGTTAAACCACATTAGACTTTGTTTCATCATCTTTGTTTCTTTCTGCGCATTCTCAATTCACAAAAGTCAAGTGCGTACGCAAAATTCTTGACCACTCCGCACACGGCAACATGCAAAATCTTCGGCAAGAGTGAAAAGTTTGTCGTTTACGTTTCAGATCATGGCGATAAAACTTCATACGAAATAGTGAAGCATCCGCAGCACAGTTATGTACAGACGCATAGCACCAGCGTCGATTACGATCATCATGGATACGGAGACGGCGGGTATAGTAACCACCGACGACACAGACGTCGGGCATTCCGGTAAAACGTCATATTATTGGGTTGGCAACTAAGTGATTGCGCATTTCAAATAAGAAGGAAAACTCTGAATTTTTGTTTAAAAATGTAACTTTATTCAATTAGATACTGTCCGTTTTTGTCGATGACCTTTTGCCATCGTTCTGGCAGTATCAAAATTCCACGTTCGTAACATTTCTGATCTTTACCATCAAAAAACTGAATTAAATGTGATCTGACATCATCAGCGTCATTAAACATTTTACCATTTAAAGAGTTCTGCATGGAACGAAACAAATGGTAGTCTGAAGGCGCAAGATCAGGGCTATATGGTGGATGTGATAAAACATTCCAATCCAGTTCCAATAATTTTTGGCGAGTGATCAAAGAAGTGTGGGGCTTTGCATTATCATAGTGGAAAACGACACCCTTACGTTTTGGCAATACCGACCGCTTTTCTTGAATTGCATCGCTCAGTTTGGCGAGTTGTTGAACGTACACGTTTGAATTGATCGTTTGGTTTTATGGTATAAGTTCAAAGTACAAAATTCCTGTATAATCCCACCAGACTGACAGCATAATCTTTTTTCGGTGAATCTCTGCTTTTGATGTCGTTTGGGCTGGTTCATCTTTCATCACCTACGATCTCTTCCGATTTACGTTGTTATAAACTATCCACTTTTCGTCGCCAGTAATTAGGCTTTTTAGAAATCGATCAATTTCGTTGCGTTTCAGAAGCGAATCGCAGATGCTAATGCGTTGCGTCAAATGAATTTCCTTAAGCTGGTGAGGGATTCATAAATTGAGTTTCTTGACATAACCAAGCATTTTTAATTTTTTTTTTAATGTATGTATGCGATACATTGAGCTTCTCCGCAATATCACGTGTTGTACTATGACAATCTGAATCGATAATGGCCTTCATATGGATCTCATCGACTTCAACTGGACGGCCAGATCAGTGAGCATTTTTCAGTGAAAAATCACCAGAACGAAATCTGGCAAACTAATTTTGACACTGCCTTTCTTTCAAGGCTTCATTTCCATATACGGCACATAACTTCTTTTGTGCTTGCGATGCGTTCTTGCCTTTTCGGAAGTAATACAATAAAATATGTCTGAAGTGCACGTCTTGTTCTTCCATTTTTAAATTGGGATAAAACAAAACTAAAGCACTAATCGATATAATTTTTTTTGCTAAATTAAACGTAGAAGTCCAAATAATAAGAAAAAAATATAGGTTAGATGCAATGACCACGTTAACAAAACAAAAGAAAGTGTAAAGTCCATCTATCGACAAAATACGCAGTCACTTAGTTGCCAACCCAATAGAATATTCAGAGAGTTCGTGCCGTTATAAACCAGAATTGACTGCACTCCAAACATTAATTTTTTTCATTAAATGAGTGCAAAACACTGGTTTTCGAACAGTTGAACATTTTTTCGATGGGCGTAGGTCAATTTCAGATTGGAGAGCAATTTTTAATTTTGTATTGAGCGGAAAATGTCGGGTTTGCAATTATTGAATTACAGGTGTTTATCAAGTCGATAGGTTTATATTAAAGTCGATATTGGCATCTACATCTGAAAATAGTTCTAATTTTGTTTTAATAAACGCAAACTGCTGGTTGTAAAACATGGACGTAAAAATGATTACACAAAATAGCGCCATCTATACTCATCAAAATAATTTTAGTATCAATACTTTCTTCTCTTGAAATAGCGAGTGGTAACTTGCAAATGAGAAAGATGCCTTAAGTATTTGTGATGTTCGAAATACAAGTTTTTTTATCGGCAATCTACACTGGTCAAGGAAGTTTCAGTATATTTTAGTCTACTGAACTGGTGACATCTGTACGAGAAAAATGCCTAAAGCCATTTCGATGTTCCAAATAAACATGTTTTGTGAGAAAAGCTCCTAAAACGTTTTTTACGTGCATTATGCATATTTCTTGTACGGTATAATAAGTATGCTTTGCAGCAGCTGCTTTAGGCATTTCTTTTTAACACTCGAAACTTAACACATTGCGGACGGATGACGAGATATCTCGTCATTGCTATTTCGTCGTTCGGGGCCATTGACGAGATATATCGTCTTGCATATTTTGTCGTTCGAGGCAGGTGACGAGATATCACACAGTTGCTACGTGATCATCAGCCGCAGTTTTTCGTAATTTGTGTTGCGAATTAATTATTTGAAGCTCTGAAATATGGATAGCGACAAAACGATTAGCAATATTACAGAAATATTTGTGGACAGTTTAACACTTTGACTGCCAAGCGTTTCTTGCTATGTTGGAACCGCGATGCGCTAAAATACTGCAGAGTATAATTAAATCGTGCAAAATGAAAGTAATGCAGAGTTGTTAGAAGCCAAAGTATTGAAGCGCCGTTCCAATATCAATTGCTTTTACAAGATTCCAAACAGGCTTCATTGCGAATTTTTTGCATTTTTAGTCAAATGTTTTGCACCGGTCACCGGTGACCACCGTGGCAGTCAACGTGTTAACTACAAACAAATCATCACTAATTTAAAAATATCTGACGCAAGAAAATACCCGGCCACTGGGTACGATTAGCAATAGAATGCCCGGTCCGCAAAGTGTTAAGATAATACGAACGAATACAACGCCCGCTAAAGGATTCTTACATTAACCAGAGTTTATGTGCACTTATACACAGTAACGGCACGAACATTTTGGATAACCTAATGACTCTCAATCTCAGATTAGATTCGACGTGTTCTATGTTCAACGTCAACCCCGAATCTATTTTGTGTCGTCTCGTATCATTCATCATCAAGTCATGAATCGCAGCACATCATTTCGGGTCATTCCTTATTATTGCACGATCATCAACCTATTTTTCTAGAGTTGTTCCATTGTCGTGTCGCGTAATTTATTATCCATTATTTCATGTTACGTTAATGTAGAAACAAACTGTTTTTAATAAAATAAAACGATGAACTTATCACAAGTCACGTGTTGAATTTAACGTTTATCTAATAAATTAATTTATAATTATTAATTGCGAACGCTAAGTTATATAAATAATTTATAATTAATTTATGATTAATTTATGATTAATTATAATTATATAACTTTGCATTCGCAATTACGTATCATGAAAATATAGAAAATACAAGTGTATGATATTGAAACAGCTTTTGTATTTTCATTATGTTACACTTTTTTTTCAGAGAAGTGCTCAATAAAAAAATGCAATACATAACCGAACCAGATTCAGTTTCTAGATGGTGCATGGAATATTTAGATACGTTTAACATAACTTCTCGATCCCCAATCCTCAATCATGTAATAATAAATGTGTTCCATTATCTAGTCCACCAGTTAATGCGTAGAACATAACCATTTTTTTTTTGCCCAGAAACCTCGTTCATACGTTATGTCATCTATTCATCTGTTATGCCACTGCACACGTTTCTATTTATTAATAACATATTCATTTGTTGCTCAATAAATTGTATTACGTTCACAATCAGACTTCCTTAATAGCAATAACCCGTACTTTTGTAGTATAAATTTTCAATAAATTGTGGAACATGAATGCACTTTATGCAATTGTCATCAATGCACTGAAACTAATTTGTGTTTTGTCGAGAAAACACTAGAAAAAAAACAGAAAACGTTTGCGATACTTGTTTATTAACACTTCCGCATATATAAAGTACAAAATCGGCGTCCACACTTTTCGACGTATAATTATACTGATACACTCGCTCTGATTCTATTAATTATAGAATAAATAAAACAAATAAATAAATAACAATTTATTATCCATTATTTCATGTTACGTTAATGTAGAAACAAACTGTTTTTAATCAAATAAAACGATGAACTTATCACAAGTCACGTGTTGAATTTAACGTTTATCTAATAAATTAATTTATAATTATTAATTGCGAACGCTAAGTTATATAATTAATTTATGATTAATTTATGATTAATTTATGATTAATTATAATTATATAACTTTGCATTCGCAATTACATATCATGGAAATATAGAAAATACAAGTGTATGATATTGAAACAGCTTTTGTATTTTCATTATGTTACACTTTTTTTTTTCAGAGAAGTGCTCAATAAAAAAATGCAATACATAACCGAACCAGATTCAGTTTCTAGATGGTGCATGGAATATTTAGATACGTTTAACATAACTTCTCGATCCCCAATCCTCAATCATGTAATAATAAATGTGTTCCATTGTCTAGTCCACCAGTTAATGCGTAGAACATAACCATTTTTTTTTTGCCCAGAAACCTCGTTCATACGTTATGTCATCTATTCATCTGTTATGCCACTGCACACATTTCTATTTATTAATAACATATTCATTTGTTGCTCAATAAATTGTATTACGTCCACAACCTGACTTCCTTAATAGCAATAACCCTTACATTTGTAGTATAAATTTTCAATAAATTGTGGAACATGAATGCACTTTATGCAATTGTCGTCAATGCACTGAAACTAATTTGTGTTTTGTCGAGAAAACACTAGAAAAAAAACAGAAAACGTTTGCGATACTTGTTTATTAACACTTCCGCATATATAAAGTACAAAATCTGCGTCCACACTTTTCGACGTATAATTATACTGATACACTCGCTCTGATTCTATGAATTATAGAATAAATAAAACAAATAAATAAATAACAATTTATTATCCATTATTTCATGTTACGTTAATGTAGAAACAAACTTTTTTTAATCAAATAAAACGATGAACTTATCACAAGTCACGTGTTGAATTTAACGTTTATCTAATAAATTAATTTATAATTATTAATTGCGAATGCTAAGTTATATAATTAATTTATAATTAATTTATGATTAATTTGTGATTAATTATAATTATATAACTTTGCATTCGCAATTACATATCATGAAAATATAGAAAATACAAGTGTATGATATTGAAACAGCTTTTGTATTTTCATTATGTTACACTTTTTTTTTCAGAGAAGTGCTCAATAAAAAAATGCAATACATAACCGAACCAGATTCAGTTTCTAGATGGTGCATGGAATATTTAGATACGTTTAACATAACTTCTCGATCCCCAATCCTCAATCATGTAATAATAAATGTGTTCCTTTATCTAGTCCACCAGTTAATGCGTAGAACATAACCATTTTTTTTTTTTTGCCCAGAAACCTCGTTCATACGTTCATGTCATCTATTCATCTGTTATGCCACTGCACACATTTCTATTTATTAATAACATATTCATTTGTTGCTCAATAAATTGTATTACGTTCACAACCTGACTTCCTTAATAGCAATAACCCTTACTTTTGTAGTATAAATTTTCAATAAATTGTGGAACATGAATGCACTTTATGCAATTGTCATCAATGCACTGAAACTAATTTGTGTTTTGTCGAGAAAACACTAGAAAAAAAAAACAGAAAACGTTTGCGATACTTGTTTATTAACACTTCCGCATATATAAAGTACAAAATCGGCGTCCACACTTTTCGACGTATAATTATACTGATACACTCGCTCTGATTCTATTAATTATAGAATAAATAAAACAAATAAATAAATAACAATTTATTATCCATTATTTCATGTTACGTTAATGTAGAAACAAACTGTTTTTAATAAAATAAAACGATGAACTTATCACAAGTCACGTGTTGAATTTAACGTTTATCTAATAAATTAATTTATAATTATTAATTGCGAATGCTAAGTTATATAATTAATTTATAATTAATTTATGATTAATTTATGATTAATTATAATTATATAACTTTGCATTCGCAATTACATATCATGAAAATATAGAAAATACAAGTGTATGATATTGAAACAGCTTTTGTATTTTCATTATGTTACACTTTTTTTTTCAGAGAAGTGCTCAATAAAAAAATGCAATACATAACCGAATCAGATTCAGTTTCTAGATGGTGCATGGAATATTTAGATACGTTTAACATAACTTCTCGATCCCCAATCCTCAATCATGTAATAATAAATGTGTTCCATTATCTAGTCCACCAGTTAATGCGTAGAACATAACCATTTTTTTTTGCCCAGAAACCTCGTTCATACGTTATGTCATCTATTCATCTGTTATGCCACTGCACACATTTCTATTTATTAATAACATATTCATTTGTTGCTCAATAAATTGTATTACGTTCACAACCTGACTTCCTTAATAGCAATAACCCTTACTTTTGTAGTATAAATTTTCAATAAATTGTGGAACATGAACGCACTTTATGCAATTGTCATCAATGCGCTGAAACTAATTTGTGTTTTGTCGAGAAAACACTAGAAAAAAAAACAGAAAACGTTTGCGATACTTGTTTATTAACACTTCCGCATATATAAAGTACAAAATCGGCGTCCACACTTTTCGACGTATAATTATACTGATACACTCGCTCTGATTCTATTAATTATAGAATAAATAAAACAAATAAATAAATAACAATTATAATAAATAACGCATAACTACATCTCCTCGTTTTCTGTTACATGAGTTTAGAAAATTGTAAAACTGCAATGTTCGCAAGCTTATCGCACAGTCGAGAGCAATATCTCAAAATGACAGGCAATAAAGTTGGAAATTGAACAGTTTTATACCTGGTCAACCCTGTCGCTTAATTTATTCGCTGCAGTTAAATTGCCGCAGGGTTTTGTTGGAAAGACGTTGATTCGTAAGATTGCTCGGAATAAGAATAAATACTTAAGCGCTACGTTTGTACCTAGTCAAGCTGTTAACTCCTCAACTGCGATTGTCATATGTACATATCTAAATGAATGTTCATGTTTTTTTTTTCATATCTAAAACAATTCTTAGTATGTTTCTGAGTTTTAGTATCTGTCGGATGACATCTACAATTAATGACGCGATCATATATGATAGTAGTTGATTAAATGAAAATCAACCAACGGAAAATATTCGTTGTACGAATATACACTTCGATTGAGTGGTCAAATTGAAAGATGTCGATGAAACTAATACCAAGTTAACTTAATGCGTGAATTTGATTGAATAAATACTAAAAAAGTATGAAAGACCACATTCGAAATAATTAAATCGTCAATTGTTAAACGACCGAGAAGATTTGCAGTAAAGATCCGACCTGAAAAATTGATCCTTCAAATCCTTGAAAAATAATTTCAAGAATAATTTCACAATTCTTCTAGGGTAATATACAAAAATGCTGCTAATAAATGCTAAAGTCACTGCAAGAAAGTCAGCAGGAAAAATGCATCAAAGAACTATGGCTTCTGTCGAAATTAAGTGCTACGAAAATTGCACCAAGACGTAAATTTTCTAAAATATGTTTCGAAATATGAGTAGTGTCTATTTTAATTGACCTATTTAGCAGTTGAAGGGTTAACAAAGATGCGCGCGTGTTTTAATTTAAGTCTCATGTCGACGGTACTGCTTCCATGGCTCTTTGCCACCCACC
This sequence comes from Cryptocheilus praepositus, assembly GCA_033815515.1. Lineage (NCBI taxonomy): Eukaryota > Metazoa > Arthropoda > Insecta > Hymenoptera > Pompilidae > Cryptocheilus > Cryptocheilus praepositus. The sequence goes on along the minus strand of JAWWQZ010000040.1, from coordinate 971,353 downwards.
GCCATAGCCACCACCCCCATAACCACCATGGTGTTCCGATGCAGTGGCGTAAATCACTTCGTGACCACCGCCGCCACTGTGAGACACCAATTTCTTGAGACCGATGATCGCACTCATGACGAGAGCGATTTTTGCCGTTAATAAAGCTGTGCCGGCTAAGAATGCGATTTTCCCGTACGCCAGTTGTGCCATCATGCCTAAAAAAAGAAGTATTTTAAGTCGGACAATATTGCAGTTTTCTTAAATATTACTAGACTTCTGTCGTGGGTGTGCATATGTGATCAGTTGTCTCAATGAACGAGTGTACGGTTATTGTGTAATTTGTTAAAATATGTTTCATGATATAGAGTTGAACCAGTAGGTTGGATAATAAAGGCGAGAGATTTGAAATAGATTTCAGTTGATCGCGAGTTCTTTTTGATAATGTTAACCCTTTGCACTCCTATGTCGAGTGTGACTCGACATCAGTTTTTATGGCAGGAGCTCCTTTGTCGAGCTCCACTCGACATTTTTTCATGTCTAAATAAATAGATATCGTGCACACGTTATCGACGCTCTCGCAATGTCACTAGAAGGGTTAGACATTCAGGTAATCGAAGAGAAATAAAAGAACTGGATGTGATAACAGATTATAATAAAAATATAGATGGTGTCGATGTGGCGAACCAATACGCGACATCTTACTGTTTTTTACGTCGAGCACTCAAGTGGTGGAGGGAATATTTCTTTTGGGGATTAGAAATCTCCATGGTAAATGCGTATATTTTATACAAAGAAAAAACAAAAAACCAAGGAACAGAACCTATAGCCCACAAAAAATTTCGCGAAAAGATTTTGTCAATGCTAATTCGTGATTGTCGTCATCCAAATATGAAATTGGGGAGGCCTGGAACACATGATAAACACGATCGCTTAGATGGAAAGCCTCATTTAATCTTCCTACATCCCGAAGGAAAACACAAAGACTGTGCAGTTTACTCAAATAGAAAAACATCTGGAGGAAAAAGAGAAACGACCTATTTTTGTGAAACGTGTGAAAGGAAATCAGGGTTACATCTTGCAAGTTCTTTCAAAAGGTATCATACCCTTGAAAATTTCAATATACGACAATACTGTAAATAAAATTGGTATTTAAGTGAATTTGTTTCTTCCTTTATTCATTTAAATTGCTTTATATTTTTAGTTAAAGTAAATTTCAAATAAAACACTTAAAAGCGTTGGGAGCTGCTGGTAACGAAATTGAAATAAAATTCCGAGTGCAAAGGGTTAAAATATGTTTCATGATATAGAGTTGAACCAGTAGGTTGGATAATGAAGGCGAGAGATTTGAAATAGATTTCAGTTGATCGCGAGTTCTTTTTGATAATGTTAACCCTTTGCACTCCTATGTCGAGTGTGACTCGACATCAGTTTTTATGACAGGAGCTCCTTTGTCGAGCTCCACTCGACATTTTTTCATGTCTAAATAAATAGATATCGTGCACACGTTATCGACGCTCTCGCAATGTCACTAGAAGGGTTAGACATTCAGGTAATCGAAGAGAAATAAAAGAACTGGATGTGATCACAGATTATAATAAAAATATAGATGGTGTCGATGTGGCGAACCAATACGCGACATCTTACTGTTTTTTACGTCGAGCACTCAAGTGGTGGAGGGAATATTTCTTTTGGGGATTAGAAATCTCCATGGTAAATGCGTATATTTTATACAAAGAAAAAACAAAAAACCAAGGAACAGAACCTATAGCCCACAAAAAATTTCGCGAAAAGATTTTGTCAATGCTAATTCGTGATTGTCGTCATCCAAATATGAAATTGGGGAGGCCTGGAACACATGATAAACACGATCGCTTAGATGGAAAGCCTCATTTAATCTTCCTACATCCCGAAGGAAAACACAAAGACTGTGCAGTTTACTCAAATAGAAAAACATCTGGAGGAAAAAGAGAAACGACCTATTTTTGTGAAACGTGTGGAAGGAAACCAGGGTTACATCTTGCAAGTTCTTTCAAAAGATATCATACCCTTGAAAATTTCAATATACGACAATACTGTAAATAAAATTGGTATTTAAGTGAATTTGTTTCTTCCTTTATTTATATAAATTGCTTTATATTTTTAGTTAAAGTAAATTTCAAATAAAACACTTAAAAGCGTTGGGAGCTGCTGGTAACGAAATTGAAATAAAATTCGGAGTGCAAAGGGTTAAAATATGTTTCATGATATAGAGTTGAACCAGTAGGTTGGATAATAAAGGCGAGAGATTTGAAATAGATTTCAGTTGATCGCGAGTTCTTTTTGATAATGTTAACCCTTTGCACTCCTATGTCGAGTGTGACTGGACATCAGTTTTTATGGCAGGAGCTCCTTCGTCGAGCTCCACTCGACATTTTTTCATTTCTAAATAAATAGATATCGTGCACACGTTTTCGACGCTCTCGCAATGTCACTAGAAGGGTTAGACATTCAGGTAATCGAAGAGAAATAAAAGAACTGGATGTGATCACAGATTATAATAAAAATATAGATGGTGTCGATGTGGCGAACCAATACGCGACATCTTACTGTTTTTTACGTCGAGCACTCAAGTGGTGGAGGGAATATTTCTTTTGGGGATTAGAAATCTCCATAGTAAATGCGTATATTTTATACAAAGAAAAAACAAAAAACCAAGGAACAGAACCTATAGCCCACAAAAAATTTCGCGCAAAGATTTTGTCAATGCTAGTTCGTGATTGTCGTCATCCAAATATGAAATTGGGGAGGCCTGGAACACATGATAAACACGATCGCTTAGATGGAAAGCCTCATTTAATCTTCCTACATCCCGAAGGAAAACACAAAGACTGTGCAGTTTACTCAAATAGAAAAACATCTGGAGGAAAAAGAGAAACGACCTATTTTTGTGAAACGTGTGAAAGGAAATCAGGGTTACATCTTGCAAGTTCTTTCAAAATATATCATACCCTTGAAAACTTCAATATACGACAATACTGTAAATAAAATTGGTATTTAAGTGAATTTGTTTCTTCCTTTATTTATTTAAATTGCTTCATATTTTTAGTTAAAGTAAATTTCAAATAAAACACTTAAAAGCGTTGGGAGCTGATGGTAACGAAATTGAAATAAAATTCGGAGTGCAAAGGGTTAAAATATGTTTCATGATATAGAGTTGAACCAGTAGGTTGGATAATAAAGGCGAGAGATTTGAAATAGATTTCAGTTGATCGCGAGTTCTTTTTGATAATGTTAACCCTTTGCACTCCTATGTCGAGTGTGACTCGACATCAATTTTTATGGCAGGAGCTCCTTTGTCGAGCTCCACTCGACATTTTTTCATGTCTAAATAAATAGATATCGTGCACACGTTATCGACGCTCTCGCAATGTCACTAGAAGGGTTAGACATTCAGGTAATCGAAGAGAAATAAAAGAACTGGATGTGATCACAGATTATAATAAAAATATAGATGGTGTCGATGTGGCGAACCAATACGCGACATCTTACTGTTTTTTACGTCGAGCACTCAAGTGGTGGAGGGAATATTTCTTTTGGGGATTAGAAATCTCCATGGTGAATGCGTATATTTTATACAAAGAAAAAACAAAAAACCAAGGAACAGAACCTATAGCCCACAAAAAATTTCGCGAAAAGATTTTGTCAATGCTAATTCGTGATTGTCGTCATCCAAATATGAAATTGGGGAGGCCTGGAACACATGATAAACACGATCGCTTAGGTGGAAAGCCTCATTTAATCTTCCTACATCCCGAAGGAAAACACAAAGACTGTGCAGTTTACTCAAATAGAAAAACATCTGGAGGAAAAGGAGAAACCACCTATTTTTGTGAAACGTGTGAAAGAAAATCAGGGTTACATCTTCCAAGTTCTTTCAAAAGATATCATACCCTTGAAAATTTCAATATACGACAATACTGTAAATAAAATTGGTATTTAAGTGAATTTGTTTCTTCCTTTATTTATTTAAATTGCTTTATATTTTTAGTTAAAGTAAATTTCAAATAAAACACTTAAAAGCGTTGGGAGCTGCTGGTAACGAAATTGAAATAAAATTCGAAGTGCAAAGGGTTAAAATATGTTTCATGATATAGAGTTGAACCAGTAGGGTGGATAATAAAGGCGAGAGGTTTGAAATAGATTTCAGTTGATCGCGAGTTCTTTTTGATAATGTTAATCATGATTGTACTGGTTCTGATTGAATGGTTTCCGGACATTTTTGTGGAAGTGATACGTGCAGTTTGTGATAAACAGAATTACATGGGAATTGCATGTGTGATGTAATAAATTATGTCAATGGCAATGTCTTCGTTTGAAGCATAATGGCTTAACGCTTATAATACGTCATTTCGTGTATTGTATGTAATTTATAAAAAAAATTGTAGTTGTTTGATGCGCGTTATATAGTGTGGAATTCGTAATATTCTAAGTTACGGTATCCATATTTCAACAGAATTATCGTAAGTTTGGGTATACGTTTGTTGTAACAAAAGCAAATATTTGCAACATATGTACAGTACTGCTACGGCAAATGCATGCAGATGTGCTCACATTTCCACGTCCTATGTTTATACTTTGTCACATCGATTTCTTTGTATTCAATTTGCGACATATCTACAGTACCGTTACTGCAAATGCATGCAGATGTGTGCACACTTCCACGTTCTATTTTTTTTTTAATTTATCACATGAATTTTTTTTGTATTCTCTTGCATTGTTCGTCTTTATACACATGCATACGCGCGCAGTCCTTCACATACGACATAAACACATTAACTCTTTGCGCTCGACCGGTGCCTCTGAGGCACCACTCGCATCGATGCTGTAAATTGAGTCGTAACGGTGTTTATTTGTGTTTGGCCTAACGAATTTCGCTTGACGAGTCCACCTGGCCTTTTGTAGATCATTTTATGAGGTGCCTACATAGCTATAAAAATGTCTTATCTCAAAAACTCAAACGAATTTCAATGCGTGCATTATGCCTTGAGAATAATAGAACGCTGATAGACGTCGCAACGCTTCTTTCAATTCGCTTCTTTAAAAAAAAGGTACAAAAAGCACCAATCACAAAATGCAATCCAATTGCAAAATTTGTTCCCAACGAAAGTCCGGCCAAAGACGACAAACTGTGTACTATTGTGACACATGCCCCGACAAGCCAAGAATGCACATTGGAGATTGTTTTACAAAATACCACAAGAAGAAAAATTATAGAACGTAATCCTTAATAAATATCCTTCATTAAGTTAAATAAATGTATGTAATGTTAAAATATACGAGTTTAAAGTGTCCCATTGTGCTTAAAATTATTTTAAGTTAACAGAAACGAACTCATGAAATAGGTGCGCGCGCGGCGGATTACTGTCGATTTGCTGGTCAGCCCGAGAGAAAAGCGCGTCGAGCGCAAAGAGTTAATTTGCACCATGTATCTACATATTGATACTTGTAGATGTTCTGCATAATAACTCAAATTCAATGTTTGGAATATATTGCCTTCCATTTTTATATTTTTATGTCAATTTCATTATATTTCCTGACATCTTCTGTCTTTACACACATCCACATGTGTGCACACCTTTGCACGTGACACAAACATGTTCACTTGTATCAAACCACCACATAACGCACCACGACGTCTTATATAATAACCCCAATTCAATGTTCAACATGCATTCTTTGTAACGTCTACATTTTCATATCATTTTCTCTCTTGCCCGAGTGGCGCCTGGAAAATGAGCCGAAAGCCAAAAAACCGCGCCAAAGTCCCAAAATCAAAGTCATCTTACGATCCGTTTTTACAACGTATCTACCGTATAATCGTTACAAACATGACGAAGGAGCTGAAGGCAATCTCTTCATCGGCTTATGAAAAGTCTATGGAGGACTGGGTTAAGCGTTGGCATATGTGTGTCGCTTCAGATGGATGTTATTTCGAAGGCGACAAGATAAATTTATCCGAAAATTAAAAACAATGTGTTTTAGTTACAAATTCCGGGTACTTTCTGATCATACTGTATAATAACCCCAATTTAATGTTCAGCATGCATTCTTTGTAACGTCTACATTTTCATATCATTTTCTCTCTACTCCCTCTTACGATCCGTTTTTACAACGTATCTACCGTATAATCGTTACAAACATGTCGTGACCGAGCTCAAGATAGAGTCTAGCATTGCAACGAATTACTGAGTCTCCGCTTGCGGAAATGCAACCGCACAGCTACTTTTCCGTAATAACTAAAATCGCACGCTATCGTATTGGGACCGTGAAGCAAAGCGATCCTTATAGGCGAACGTGCAATGTGTTAACGGTGCGTTTTATCGCTGAGTTCAAGTGGAATTTACCTGCCATTGCCAGTCCAGCGAGTAGCAGTCCACCGTATCCTTTGTCCTTCTTTCTTCGACCTGCAAAAAGCGCCTGGTTATAAGTTGTGCCGATATAAAATAATCGCTATTTCCACGTACATAAGCGTATCACAGTGCAAATAGTGTTAATTTATAATCATGACGACATCAATAACCAAAAAAGGCGTAGCAATATAAAATAGTCGCAATATCGATATTTAAAAATATGGCGGAATATAAATGAAAGCATTATAAAATAATCATAATGTCAACTGCAAAAAATATGGCGTATTAGGAGGCGTGCCAATATAAAATAATCGCTATTTTGCATATATAAAAACAGATAAAAAAAAATCTTAATTTGAAATATGAAATAATGGCAATATCATTATTAAAAAATATGACTAACTATAGACAGTAGTAATATAAAATAATCATAATAGGGATATGTGAAAATATGGCGAGTTATAAGTGATCTAAATATACAATTAGGATATTAATAGCGAAAAATATAGCACGCTAGCAGAAAATAATCACAACGTCAACATACATAAATATGACGTCTTGCAAATATAAAATTACATTTTAAATATTCGATGACAATCCAATTTCCAAAAAATATCCTACACAACAATACAAAAGCCCAACTTCAATATTCGACAATTATCTAATTTCTCAACATCGTTCATCCCTTGCACACCACAAATAAACGTACAATTTACCTTCACCTTCTCCATCATCTGAATAAAAATACATCATTATAACCTTCCACAAATCACTTTCTGTATCATCTTTTTTTGGCTGCAATTAAAAATAGCAGATGTTCGCACAAGTAATTGCAGCCTTAAATACCAACCTTCGAAAGTGTCTCCAGGAATTGTCAGCCGTACACTCCTCGACGAGAGATACTCATGAAATTTTTTGTCCAGCTGTTCATCGAGGCTCCTCTCCGTGACATTGCTTTCCGCCCCCTCATCGGACCTAGTCCTAGCGCTGGCAGGGTCCTTCGCGATGGAAACGAAGTCGTTTAGTACGTATACCGCGTCGTCGTTTATCGCCGAGTCCAAAATCTCGAGCGCCCTCCTCTTCAGGCAGTCAAACGTGTTCTTCTCCGTGGTGCACCGCTCGAAGAATCCCGCGAACTCGCTTTTGGCCCAAACCGAGCCGAACAGCAGCGGCACCCAAACGCAGACGACAAACATTCGGCCGAACCTGGTCATCGCGAAAACTCGCTGGCGCCCGACTTCGCACGTGGCGGGAAACTTTTTTTCGAATTCGTGAGGCTAGGCGGACGACGCGGCGGGCGAACTAATCGAGATGACGCGGGCCGCTCTTATATACGGTGCGTTTTATATAATGCCGCGAGGGACGGTGCGCTCGACCAATCCGACGCGCCATATTTTTCTGATACGCGCGCCGGCACCTGAACACGCGCTGTTTAACGCCTCCCTCTACGCCGGGGAGGAGAGCCACCTGCTGAACCAAAACAATGTCGTACAGCCCCGTAGGCAAGTATCCCTCTGACCCGCTTGTTTAACGAGCCGCGATGCCTCAGTCGGGTCTAAACGGTCCCAGGGCCGCGCTGCTCGTGCCAACTTTCAGAGTTACAAAATTCTAGAGTTCCACGGCTGTGGAACTCCAGAGTTCCACAGTTGAAGGGTTGTAGACTTTCAGAGTTTTACAATTGCAGTGTTGAAGAGTTGCAGAGCTGCAGAATTTGCAGAGTTTCAGAGTTGCAGAGTTGAAGATTTGTTTTCAGATTTTGCAGAGTTGAAGAATTGCACAGCTGCTGTTTCAGAGTTGAAGAATTTCAGAGTTTCACAATGGCAAAATTGTTTCAGGATTTACAGAATTGTAGATTTGCAGAGATTGTAGACTTCCACAGCTGCTGAATTTCAGAGTTCCGCAGTTGAAAAATTGTAGACTTTCAGAGTTTCACAATTGCAAAATTGTAGAGTTGCAGCGCTGCAGAATTTGCAGAGTTTGTAGATTTGCAGAGATTCAGATTTGCAGAGTTTCAGGGTTGCAGAGTTGAAGATTTGTAGTAGTTTCAGAGTTTCACAATGGCAAAATTGTAAGGATTGCAGAGTTTCAGGATTGTAGAGTTGTAGACTTCCACAGCTGCTGAATTCCAGAGTTCCGCAGTTGAAAAATTGTAGACTTTCAGAGTTTCACAATGGCAAAATTGTAGAGTTGCAGCGCTGCAGAATTTGCAGAATTGTAGATTTGCAGAGATTCAGATTTGCAGAGTTTCACGGTTGCAGAGTTGAAGATTTGTAGAGTTTCGGAGTTGAAGAATTGCAGAGTTTCAGAATTGTAGAGTTGCAGAATTCCACAGCTGCATAATTCCAGAGTTCCACAGTTGGAAAGTTGTAGACTTTCAGAGTTTCACAATTGCAGAGTTGTAGAGTTGCAGAGCTGCAGAATTTGCAGAGTTTCAGAGTTGCAGAGTTGAAGATTTGTAGATTTTCAGAGTTGAAGAATTGCAGAGTTTCAGAATTGTAGAGTTGCAGAATTCCACAGCTGCATAATTCCAGAGTTCCACAGTTGGAAAGTTGTAGACTTTCAGAGTTTCACAATGGCAAAATTGTAGAGTTGCAGCGCTGCAGAATTTGCAGAATTGTAGATTTGCAGAGATTCAGATTTGCAGAGTTTCAGGGTTGCAGAGTTGAAGATTTGTAGAGTTTCGGAGTTGAAGAATTGCAGAGTTTCAGAATTGTAGAGTTGCAGAATTCCACAGCTGCATAATTCCAGAGTTCCACAGTTGGAAAGTTGTAGACTTTCAGAGTTTCACAATTGCAGAGTTGTAGAGTTGCAGAGCTGCAGAATTTGCAGAGTTGTACAGTTGCAGAGATTCAGATTTGCAGAGTTTCAGGGTTACAGAGTTTCAGAGTTGCAGAGTTGAAGAGTTGAAGATTTGTAGACTTTCGGAGTTGAAGAATTGCAGAGTTTCAGAATTGTAAAGTTATAGAGTTGCAGGACTGCAGCATTTCCAGAGTTGCAGAGCAGCAGATATTCCGTGCTGCAGAAATTCAGATATGCAGAGTTTCAGGGTTGTAGAATTTCAGAGTTGCAGAGTTGAAGAATTAAAGAGGTGAAAATTTGTAGATTTCCGGAGGTTCAGAATTGCAGAGTCGCAGAGCTTCGGACTTTCAGAATTGTAGAATTGTAGAATCGCAGAGCTGCAGAGTTTCGATGGTTCAAAGTTGCAGATTTGTAGAGTTTAAGAGTTTCCGAGTTGCAAAGTTTCAGAATCTCAGTTTTCACGGGCTGCGAGAGAATTTATTTGCGGGCTTGGTGTGTGAGACGCTTATAATTAAATATAAATTAAAGCTACAAGGTGCGAATTAGCAGTAAACTTGTTCGCGTGTTACTATAGATTTCATAAAGAATTTTTGGTCCACTTCCAGGTTTTCATGCAACGTGATTTGCGGTAACTTCAATTTTCACACGGTGTAGGAGAAACTTTTTGCTTATTTTTGTTGACATTATAAATAATTAATATTTAACGCATTACGAAATTTACGATATTTCACTCATTTGTTGATTTCCACATATCTCATAAGGAATTTTTGACCTGCTTCCAGTTTTGGTATGATGATACGCCTAACCGTCATCCCAACTTGTACACGCTACGGGAGAAATTGTTTGCCCATTTATGCGGAGCCTAGGAAGAATTTGTAGCGGAAAGAAAATAGAGAGTTTCGTGTAAGATACTTTGCACAAAGAATTTATTCAAAGGATCTTCGGATTTACGCTTGTTACAGCTTAGCGTGAAATTGGAAGCTATTGAGTTTCCTGAATATTTTTTAATTGCTACTTTGGCTGTCTTGCTAGGTGTGACTGCCGTGTCTGTTATCCTGCGTGCATGAAGTCACTTTTTCTTTACATCAACTCATTCTATTTTTAATTTTCGGTTTTCATCGAGCAGTCGCCGTTTCTCTTTTACCGTCACCTGAAGTATATTAACACTAGATTGCCCGAGATTTCTTGTATACCTATATTGCCCAAAAACAGTCAAAATGACTGCACTGTGAAAAAATAACAAATATGTAAAGAAATTTGTTTAAAATTAATTTTTAATATTTTTTATGTTATTTACAGTTATATAACAGGTTATTAGTAAATATTAACTGTACATATTGACTGTTTTCAATGAACTTAACCCATATTTCCGTATATATATATTTATTTGATTGTAGGCGCCTACTGCATTCGGTTCTTTTGTCAAAATGAATAAATCGTAGGATTTGCTTAACTTTTCTCTGGCCATAGTTTTTCTTATAGATTCGGGACCCCACTTCGCTGACCATAAATAACATTTTTAAAATTTGTTGCCTCGTAAGCTCCACGAGCATATAGAATCAATAAATGCACGTATTTCCGGTAATGATATTGTCCAGCCGTTCCGCAAAATTCGGCGACATTCTTCTGTGCACTTTCTTATATGTTTGATAATATAGTTATCTATTATCGACGATAATGCACTGATAAGATTATCTGCCACAATGTTCCTTTTTGCGTAGCCTGTTGGCCCTTTCACACTCTTGAAAATACAAGCATATGGTTATATTCAAAGGAATACCACCTTCGTCAATTTTTGTCCACACAGACCATCAGCAGCTGTTTCGACCTCCAAACGTATTTTCAGTTTCTTCATCAGAATCTGAACTAGTTAGCACCACACCTTTTCCTGGGCATATTGATGACACTTTCATTTTCATCATGAAGATCGAAAATCTTCATCACTATCTTCAGCGTCAGATGTTTCACTGTGTGAATATAATCCGCTTCATCTTCAGATGATAGTTCAGAATTTGTTGCATTTGATTCTATATCGGAGCACTCTTCACATATGTTCGTTAGCTTTTCCCATAACACATTTCTGTTCGACATTTTTTTCATAAAGTTAGGGCGCAAAAGAAATAAAATAAACAACTTGTTAGAACAACACTTTATAAAGATTCGAATAACTAGTACTACTTTAGTTTATTGAGCAACTGACACTTATCAAGTATACGCCCAAATCGACAATTTATCATGCATCATATTTCAATACAAAGCCGGACAGCTCATATAAGAAATTTACTCAATTCAATAAATAAAAATCTTTTGATTATTTAAAATTTACCAAGCAGTCAAAATGACTGCTTCTGGGCAATATAGGTATGACACATATATATATACGGAAATAAAGGAGGACGGAAGTAACTACAATTATTCATAAACCCATTTATATGTTATAGATAAAGTCACCATAATTCTAAAAATTGTGTCATAAATTTCATAATTGTTTTTCTAATTGAAATAAAAAAACAGTCAAAATGACTGCCTTGGGCAATCTAGTGTTAAAGGACACCAATATCTGGATGCAATAGTAAACATGCTAAAAAACTTTGTGAACGTTCGTTATCACTCTCGCTTAAAAGAAATGGCGTATTAAGAACTGAATGATTCTAGCTTCCATTTTTTTTTCGCCGACCCTGATATTACCCCAGTAAAAAATTTGCTCTTCATGCGTTTAAAAACCAAGATACTCTCAAAGATTATTTCGACTTTTTAGGTTATCTCGTTCCGCATTTAATTCGTTCTTTACCTTGCCCCCCCCCGATCTTATCGCAGACTCCACACTCGTCAATTTAGTTTCTTTTTCCGCTTTCATGCTATTTTCCGGCAGTTGGCGTATTTTTGCGGAATCTAGCATGTTTATTCCTGTTTCCTTGGTAGTGTGTTTCGTTTCGCGAGCATAATGGCTGCCATGCTTGACGCTTTTTAATTTCCGCGCATGACGTTTAGTTCTACGGCGTTAACAAGTGGGGTGCTTTTAATTGGGCTCGAGGCTGGTCCTGGTAAAATTCATTTAAACTCGTAAGAGTAAATTACGACGCAATAGTTCCGTTCGCCAGACACGTAACGAAACTGATTGCAGTACGGAATTGGTATACAATGTGAGAACGGATAAGTGATAGTACAGTAACGTGTTCCTCTTTAAAAAATGAAATTCAAGTATTGTTCTGTATAAATGGGTTCCACAATTTTTTGTTTATTGTATTTATTTGTATATAAACCTAATATGGTATAGATTAATAATGATTGCAAACATGATAATTATGGTAACATATTTTTTTTCAAGAACAATAATCATTAATATTTATTATTTCCATTTGAATAAATTGTATATAAAAATGGGTTCTGTTTATTGTATTTATTTGTATATAAAACTAATATGGTATAGATTAATAATGATTGCAAACATGATAATTATGGTAACTGTGATATTGGTAATTTTTTCAAGAACAATAATCATTAATATGACAACTTCGTTTCTGGTGCATTATTTCCATACTTGAATAAATTGATTTTATTAGAATGCAAAACGGTACCAAAGTATATAGCCTTAAATTGCACTACTAATGATATTATTAATCATGCACAATACAACATAAACTGTAATGCGACCGCCCATAACAATAAAACATATATAATTAATTTAATAATATTCAATACATCGCACGCAATGACATATAGTAAAAAATGTCCTCATCGAAAGAGTTTCGGAAGATCATTTCCTCTCAATGGAAAGTCGGAGAATATCTGCGCAGCTTTGAAGAATGCAATGCATCAGGCTAGCCGTTTAAATGAACACGTGTTTTAATCGTTCAGCATACTCGACGAATGTGGCACGTTACGCAGTGTAATTAGTGTCAGATTAACAGTACCGAGCGGCAACAAATTACCATAATAGAAATGCCACGGGATCGCTAATGCGATTTATTACGTTTGCTACTACGTTTGAGTAACTGGTGAATAAGGATCAAATGACGACAACACTTATTCGATCGCTGTGTTATCTAAGGTTTTGAAGGTTTTTACGTTAAATTCCTAAGTCACCATGAGATGAAAGTTTGAATTTTGCTGCTGATCATATGAAAAATCTTAGTAATACTAGATGACATTTTGTACGTTAATAATTAAAGTAATTAGTGTCAGATTAACAGTACCGAGCGGCAACAAATTACCATAATAGAAATGCCACGGGATCGCTAATGCGATTTATTACGTTTGCTACTACGTTTGAGTAACTGGTGAATAAGGATCAAATGACAACAACACTTATTCGATTGCTGTGTTATCTAAGGTTTTAAAGGTTTTTGCGTTAAATTCCTAAGTCACTGTGCGATGAAAGTTTGAATTTTGCTGCTGATCATATGAAAAATCTTAGTAATATTAGATGACATTTTGTACGTTAACCCTTTGCACTCCGAATTTTATTTCAATTTCGTTACCAGCAGCTCCCAACGCCTTTAAGTGTTTTATTTGAAATTTACTTTAACTAAAAATATAAAGCAATTTAAATAAATAAAGGAAGAAACAAATTCACTTAAATACCAATTTTATTTACAGTATTGTCGTATATTGAAATTTTCAAGGGTATGATATCTTTTGAAAGAACTTGCAAGATGTAACCCTGATTTTCTTTCACACGTTTCACAAAAATAGGTGGTTTCTCTTTTTCCTCCAGATGTTTTTCTATTTGAGTAAACTGCACAGTCTTTGTGTTTTCCTTCGGGATGTAGGAAGATTAAATGAGGCTTTCCATCTAAACGATCGTGTTTATGATGTGTTCCAGGCCTCCCCAATTTCATATTTGGATGACGACAATCACGAATTAGCATTGACAAAATCTTTTCGCGAAATTTTTTGTGGGCTATAGGTTCTGTTCCTTGGTTTTTTGTTTTTTCTTTGCATAAAATATACGCATTTACCATGGAGATTTCTAATCCCCAAAAGAAATATTCCCTCCACCACTTGAGTGCTCGACGTAAAAAATAGTAAGATGTCGCGTATTGGTTCGCCACATCGACACCATCTATATTTTTATTATAATCTGTGATCACATCCAGTTCTTTTATTTCTCTTCGATTACCTGAATGTCTAACCCTTCTAGTGACATTGCGAGAGCGTCGATAACGTGTGCACGATATCTATTTATTTAGACATGAAAAAATGTCGAGTGGAGCTCGACAAAGGAGCTCCTGCCATAAAAACTGATGTCGAGTCACACTCGACATAGGAGTGCAAAGGGTTCATAATTAAAATCGACCTGTATAATTTATCAATGCCTTGATATCTGGTGCTGCATGAATTGAGTAGTTACGTAAATAATTTGATGGTTGTATTTATAAGTGATTGACAAAGTAATAAAATTGAATATAGCGGAAATTATGGCCACCTGTGCGATCAGAGTGACGCCAATATGGCGACGGCTGCTGTGAACAGCTGATGCGCAACTGTCATCTATTTGGCGGTATTAGTCATTAACCCATTGATTGCCAACTACGAGATATCTCGTAGTAAGCGGCTGTACTAAAACTGCCAGCTGCGAATTATCTCGTAGGGTTTTTTTCAATAAAAATACTGTAAATGCCATTACAATATTTTATCAGTAACTTAATGTTTAACTTAATGGGTTATGCCTACTTAGGATCGGCGAAATGACATGATTTCAAGATTTTTTTTGCCGTTTTAGTGGGTACTAATTAAAATTCGCAAAATACTACCAAAAAGTACGTATTTAGTGGTACTTGTATATATTTTTTTATAAGAAAATATTAAAAAATGGGGGAAACATAGCTCTTCTCCTAGAGTTTCCGTTTATTTTCATCACTTGCGGTGACCACGATTTCTCAAAAACTACTTCACCGATCGGACTCTAATTTTATATACGTATTTGTCATCACAATAGGCAGGGCCTGAACGAAGGATATGGAAACATTTAAATTTTTACAAGAATGACAACACTTTTACGAAAAAATCCATCTTTCGAGGTGAATTAACTTTCGTTTTTATGTTGTAACTTTTTTTTTTATTACCGAAATAAAAAATCCTTCGTTCAGGCCCTGCCTATTGTAATGACAAATAAGTACATAAAATTAGAGTCCGATCGGTGAAGTAGTTTTTGAGAAATCGTGGTCACCGCAACCGTATGTTTTAAAAAACACAGTTTCGAGATAATCGCGTTTAAAGTTTCAAGCTCTTTACTAATCGTACATAGTAGCGCTCCAGATAAACGCTTATAATTTTTGAACGTGTGCTCCGATTCTTATGTACTCTTGAGGAAATCTTCTTAAAATGATGTACATTAAGAAAATGCTATAAAAAAATCGATTGTTTTCACCAACTCAAGTAGGCATAACCCCTTAATATTATTATATTTTGTAGAACTTTATGTCTTCTTTAAAATGAAACGTGGCACCCAGGGCAAGACGCGCTAAATTTGCGTGGCAGTCAATGGGTTAAAGCGTTCGTATTTCATACGAGCATGCATTGAGCATGTTCAAACTAGATTGCAACATACATCTGCTATCATGGTTTTCTGATTGGATCCTGCCAATTTATCGATACACCTTAAATACAATGTTTCAACAATTCATGTTAATGTTCTTTGGGTTACCCACATCAATTTAACGTAACGTTTCAATACTATTATTTAATATCAGTGCATTGCTAACACATTAATATTCCACAATTTCGTACATATAGTTCCTTTAACCCTTCTTTGCATGATGGTGGAAATTTCCATCATAACATTGAATGCCCAAAAATTATATAAAAGAACAAGTTCACTTTAATCTAACTTTGCATAATGATTGAAATTTCCATCATATTGTTTTTTGCTAAATTTATACTATAAATATATACTAAGTTTTTTTTAACCATTTTTCCTTTAATTTTGAACACGAATTATATCACCTTAATTTATTTCACCAATAAAGAAAAAATCATGCAAAGAAGGGCTAAACTTCCTCAATGTACATAATAATGTATACACATACATTCCATTTATACGAATACTAAAAAAAATGATATAGAAATTTTTCACCAGAACATGTCTAATTTCTTGTAAAAACAGAATAGGGTCAAGAAACACGTTAAACGTGTGCAATTTCTCAATACTCCTTGAATACTTTATGCATAACGCGCCGATGCTCCATATAAATTCCACACGATCGCCACATCAGTGTTAATCTATTCAAGAACGCTCACGCCACAAAACGAAATGCTGCATAAACGGACCCCGCATAAACGGAAAACGCGATCCACTGTCTCCATCCCTGCGCACGCGAATTGCTGCACGCACGCATTACTTCCAGGCTGCTCGCAGACGAGAAGAAGTTTGACATAAGAACTCAATTCGACCACGTGGCCTGCGTGTAATCATGGGAGCGTGAAACGCGGATAGTGCCGCTTCCTTCACATGCCTTTACGTGCCTTTACGTGCATTTTCGTGTGTACGCGTGCATGTACTGGCGCGCATTTACATGCATTTACGTGCAGAATCGCTTCCCGGACGTAAACCACCTCCGGCCTGGACTGAGATACAAGAGGTGCGTGCGGGCAAGGAAAGTAAACGATATCGATTATGGGAGAGATCGAATTTAACAGTCGAAGCAACTTTACGGCGTTGGGATCTGGGACTGGACTCGTTCTGATTCGTAGTTGAATGCACGCAGGTTTTACGTTACGACGTTCGAACTAGGCGTGATGCGAGAAATGCTGATAAAATTGTTTGTTGTGGCCTATTTAACCCATTGACTGCCAACTACGATATACGAGGGCAGTCCGATAAGTACTTAGCCTACAAAAGAAAAACGAACATTTTGGAAAATTGACGATTTATTTTTCAACATAGTCTCCTTTTAACTCGATACACTTGATCCAGCGATGAAATCTGGGCATATCCTGCATGAAATATTGGGCATGAGAAAGCTTTCTGCTCGACAGGTGCCGCGTTTGCTCACTTCGGATAACAAGCGCATCCGTGAGACCACTTCAGAGCAGTGTTTGATACTGTTTAAGCGCAATCCGAAAGAGTTTCTACGTCGTTTTGTGACTGTCGACGAAATGTAGATCCACTGGTACACACCAGAGACCAAGAAACAGTCGAAACAGTGGACTGCGCCCGGCGAATGTGCTCCGAAGAAGGCAAAGACTGTCCTATCGGCCGAACAGGTGATGGCCACCGTCTTCTGGGATTCACAAGGTGTGAACTACATAGACTACCTGGAGAAGGGCAAAACAGTCACAGGGCTGTACTATGCCGAATTATTGAGCCGATTCGACGCCGAATTAAGGAAAAAACGGCCCCATTTGGCGAAGAAAAAAGTGCTCTTTCACCACGATAACACACCGGCTCACACCTCTGCCGTCGCTGCAGCCAAATTCGTTGAATTAGGCTACGAACAGCTGCCCCATCCACCGTATTCTCCAGATTTGGCCCCGTGTCACTTCTTTTTGTTCCCAAACTTGAAAAGGTCACTCGCTGGGCAGAAATTTGAGTCGAATGAGGAGGTTATCGCCGCCACGGAGGCCTACTTTGCAGATCTCCAGAAAACGTATTTTTCAGGCGGGTTGAAGAAGTTGGAGCATCGCTGGATCAAGTGTATCGAGTTAAAAGGAGACTATGTTGAAAAATAAATCGTCAATTTTCCAAAATTTTCGTTTTTCTTTTGTAGGCTAAGTAATCGGTACACAACTTCGCTCCTGCCGTTTATCCCCTTTCGTCCAATGCAAAAAACGGCGGGAGCAAAGTTGTACACCTATTATGTGCCCATAATTATGAAAGTGGTCTAAGTCAAAATTTAAAAAAAATGAGTTTATCAGTTATTTCATACCACATTATTTTTAACTAAATTTATTCAATGTAATTTTTACGAAATTGTCAAAAATGAACCATTAGATAGTGGTTGTAATTTCAACATTATATGGGATTCATTTAGTTTTAATTATGAAAGTGGTCTAAGTCAAAAATTTAAATAAATTATATAAACAACTTGAAAATGGCACGTGGCCTTCTTTGACGCGTTTCTGAACTACATAATAAAATAAATGACAATCAAATTTTAATAATAACGACAACTTCATTACTAGAAGAATCAATAACAAGAAGAGTAAAAAATACCGCGGGTGAATCTGTCTCTTGGCTACAAATTCAATGGATGAGATTCTTGAAAAATGAACCTTATAAAATGTTCTATAAAACATCTTTAGATGATTCTAAATTTCACGTTTTGGATATTTCACCTAAAAAAGGAAGACCAAAAATATACGGAAATATTAAATTACTTCCATTATACACCACCATTAGACCAGTATCGGAAGAAAAACATAAAGATATTATGAGTTTACTACCGTACATCCCTCCAGTTTTTCAGGAACATTTTAAGAATCTTAAATACTCGAAATAATGATAAAAATGGATTACTGTTTAAAAATAATTAATAAATGTAATAAATGTTCACGAATTATTTCAATCAAATTATTGTTTCAAATAAAACTCAAAGTTCTTTATTGCTTTAAGTCATTTATAGGACATTCAGTTAATTTCGAAAATGGTCTAAGTCAATTCAATCTTTAAAAATAATATTATCGTATAAAATTCACACAAAATTTCATATTCATAGTAAATTTCCATTAATTAAGACTAATATAATTATAAATTAAAATGTCGCATAATGTAAAAATATTTTTAATTTATTCAAATGCAATTCATTAAATATCTCGAAACAAGAAATATATGACTTAGACCATTTTCATAATTATGGGCACATATCTCGTAGTAAGCGTCTGTACCAAAACTGCCAGCTACGAGTTATCTCGTAGTGTTTTTTTTTTCAATTAAAATACTGTACGTGCCATTACAATATTGTATTAGTAACTTAATATTATTATATTTTGTAAAACTTTATGTCTTCTTTAAAATAAAACGTGGCATCCAGGGCAAGACGCGCTAAATTTGCATGGCAGTCAATGGGTTAACCGTTGAAATCAGAGGAATTATTGGAAGAAGTAGTAGGATCTAAACAATGTCAAAAATATGCAAGCTCATTATCAAGTGCAACAATTCTTTATATATTTAAAAAAATATCTGTAAAATATCTATACGTGTAATACTAAAAAATCCTAAAACACATCCGTATACAACCAGGCGTAATGTAGCCCAACTTTCTTCTGATGCTGATATCATTCGCGAGGACATGTACCCATTATTTATCGAATGTACCAAATATTAACACCAATTATTATTTGGTGTTATTTGCATGGCAGCCAATGGGTTAACCGTTGAAATCAGAGGAATTATTGGAAGAAGTAGTAGGATCTAAACAATGTCAAAAATACGCAAGCTCATTATCAAGTGCAACAAATCTTTATATATTTAAAAAAATATCTGTAAAATATCTGTACGTGTAATACTAAAAAATCCTAAAACACATCCGTATACAACCAGGCGTAATGTAGCCCAACTTTCTTCTGATGCTGATATCATTCCCGAGGACATGTACCCATTATTTATCGAATGTACCAAATATTAACACCAATTATTATTCGAAATTAATCCTCAAACCACACGCAATAAAATACGACTGAGTATAACATAGCTTTCCGCTGTTGGAAAAAACAAAGACGCAAGAGCTAGAATTCTCGAGAAAGATCTCGCACTCTCAAAGCATCCTCGATGATAATTTTCAAACACGCCCGGAAAGTCGTTCGACCGTAAGACAGAACCTCCTAATAACACTCTGAGACTAATGGCCACTGAGTGAAAACGTCAGTGCGAAGAAATCGCGTGAACCGAAGAATCCGTCAAAGAACTCGGCGAGTCCTGCAATCGGTCGGCAATCAGCAAGTTCGACGTCCGTGCGAAAACGACAGTGAATTCCTGTAACAGGATCGTGCAGTAAGGATGGTTATCCAACGGAATCGTTCACGCGAGAATTCCTCTTCTTGCGGCGAAGATGAAGAAAACGCGGGACTCGACAGAAGACAGCTGAACGTTTCGACGAATTCCGTCTGCAGCGAGGATTTGCGGAAGACGTCGAAGGCGATTGCGCGAAAACAAAGTGGGTCGTGTGAAATGACTCGGAAAATTCGGATGTCGGATACAGGAGGCGGAGGGTAATTTGTGAATTTGCGGGATTTGTTGGTGGTGTAATGCGAAGTTAACAGAGCGCGGTGACAGCCTGTTGAAATGATATAATCGGACGGGTATTCGATTTCCATGAGAACGAGGCGGTGGATTTATTCATTTCGTTGCAAGCATTTCATTCGTTCGGCGCGAGTTGTTAAAAGGTTAATGTGATTGCATGGCGTAATTATAAATATATTAAATAATCGTATAGTGTAACGGTACGTGTATATTTTACTTGATTCAATGATAGTGTAATATGAAAGTTAAATTACGGAAGGATTAGCCTTGGAAATGTACAAGATAGTGCTGAGACTAAGTTGTTAAATACTATGTCTTGGAGAAATGGAGGTTTTATTAAAAATTAACTGGATCTATAAGGTTTTACAATATTGCTCGCATTGCACAGCAATAAGCAATTGAGATGTAATGATTACACTTGTAACACAGAAAAATAAATTTATTGAAATTGAATATATTGAATTTAAAGAAAGTTTTATGTTATAAATGGTCTTTATTATTTTGATAATGAGAAATGAAAATTAGGCAGGATTAGATAAAAATCAATGTATATCGTTAGAGGTAATATATTCCGTGAATTGAAGCATACAATTTTTTATTTGCATAATTTTCGTCAATTGCTATATATATATTGATTGATTGATTGATTGATTGAATTGCTATATACCAGGTTGTTCAATAAGTTTTGTTTTGTTTTGTTGAGGGCGTTGCTACTAGTCCAAATTTGTTTTTGTTTTGTTGGTTCACTCTTCTTATCAACGTATGTGAAGGTTCATTTCAATCAGTCAATTCATTCTTTGTTTACAAGCCATTTAGTGTCGCCGTGTCACAGTATTTTCGACAATGGAAAAAATTGAATATCGTGCAGTGATAAAATTCTTATTTTTGGAAGGTGTAGCACCAAAAGAAATTCACGGACGAATGTTAAGAGTGTATAATGAACGTTCACCTTCAATTAGAACAGTAGAAAGATGGGTCGCTGAATTTAAACGTGGTCGTACAAGCCTTGAAGACGATCCACGTGAAGGACGTCCAAAAACCGCATCAACACCAGAAATCGTAGCCAAAGTACACGATATGGTTTTGGAAGATCGTCGATTGACTGAGAGGGATTTAGTAGAGGCTCTACACATCTCATTAGGCAGTGTGAGTCATATTTTAAATGAAATTTTGAGTTTTAGAAAACTGTGTGCACAATGGGTGCCGCATTCGCTAACAATTGAACAAAAACACATTCGAATGCGACTTTCTCAATAACATTTGGAGCATTTTAAAAAGGATAAAGTGGATTTTTTGTCGATTCATCAAAATGGATGAGACTTTTTCTATCAAACAGTGATCCTAAATCAAAACAAGAGGCTAAAGATGCGCTGTGAACCCGTTGTTCGGCTTCGAAACGAGTTCGTGTCCATCGGCCAAGAAGGTTCTGGCATCAATATTTCATGGGATGCGAAAGATTTCATCGCTGGATCAGGTGTATCTGGTAAAATAGACTATGTTGAAAAATAAATCGTCAATTTTCCAAAATTTTCGTTTTTCATTTGTAGGCTAAGTACTTCTCGGACTGCCCTCATAGTGCTGAGACTAAGTTGTTAAATACTATGTCTTGGAGAAATGGAAGTTTTATTAAAAATTAACTGGATCTATAAGGTTTTACAATATTGCTCGCATTGCACAGCAATAAGCAATTGTTATAAATGGTCTTTATTATTTTGATAATGAGAAATGAAAATTAGGCAGGATTAGATAAAAATCAATGTATATCGTTAGAGGTAATATATTCCGTGAATTGAAGCATACAATTTTTTATTTGCATAATTTTCGTCAATTGCTATATATATATTGATTGATTGCTTGATTGATTGAATTGCTATATACGTATATATATGTATGTACATATATAGCAATTGACGGAAACTATACAACATATATATATATATATATATATATATATATATATATAATATTTATGTAGTTTACGTCAATTTGCTTTCGTCCAGGCGAAATTCTTTCCTTTCCTGCCCAGAGCTTCGCTTTCATAAACGTCCACGACTTCCCTGATGATATGTTGTCCGTAAGGTGTGTATCCGCCATGAACTCCCGTGTAGGGTTTCTGGAAGTGGTTCTCGTAATGCGGCACGCCGAGCGGAACCCCGTAACCCTGACCATGATAGAAATTATTCAACGTCGGCGGACGCACATCAGCGTTCGCGAACCAAGAATTCCAGCCAAGAATGCCGCTGAGCAGCACGGCGATTTTTGTGAGGAAAAGGGCTTTCTTTGTTATCAGGAGGATGAAGCCGAACATAAGTGGTATCAGTGAAGCGAGGTTGAACTTGAAGCCAAGCAGAAACGGAAGTAGCAAATGGCGAGTGAGTTGTCTGCCTGCGAACAAAAGAATTCGACGTGTAATTTTACGAGATATAATAGATTTAAGAATATATTAGCCCATTTGCATCACTTGATGGAATAATCCGCAAACAAAAACTGACCATTATCACAGGGAGCGAATAAATCAGCATACAATAATTTTTGTTTTCAGCTTATCAGCAATCGTTAAAGAGTCGGTACAAACAACAAACAATAAAGAATTTTGTGGAAAATGTTATTTTTCTTACTTTTCTGGTTGTAAGTTCAAAATAATAAAATAATAATAAAAATAATAGATAATAAAATTTAACCAAATTGGGTTACCATAATGAATTACAGTTTGGATTCGGATTGAAGCATAGAAATGCAAATATCCCATAAGCGTAAACGTGCCGTAGCTCTAATAGGTAATAGTGAAGATGACCAGCCCGATAATATTGAAACTGGAGGTTTCTTATGGGGAAAACGAAATTGTACGCCAACATTACATGATTTTACTGCCGTAAGTGGTGTAACCATCAAAGTAAATGGAATGTCCAGGCACGATGTTTCCGAATTATTTTTCAACGTGGGACTAGTTCAACAAATAGTTCTGGAAAGTACAAGGAATATACAATAATTTGAATAACACTATTTCTAATGAGAATAAACACTAAAACGTTTAGCTGCGCATGTCGGATTTTTGAGTAAGATTGCGGATTTAGTGCAATGATGCAAATGGGTTAAGAGATGTTATTCATGCTAGACAGTACTGTGTATTTTTCAGCTAAGGTATTCATTATTCACAAGGTATATACAGTATGATCAGAAAGTACACGGAATTTGTAATTTAAAAGAACCGCCGTTGACATACCCAGTAAATTTTTTTTTCTGAAATGGATACACCTGTGAGAGACATCTGTACCAAGTTTCAAAAGATTCTGATCACTAGTATTTGTTTGGCATTTATTTACATCGAGCAAGTTTTTGTGCTTCGTCGTTTTTATAATGGCTAATTCAATCGAACAAAGAATTTGCTTGAAGTTTTGTGTTTCCAACGAAATTTCATGTGCCGAATCGTTGAAAATGTTGCAAAAATCATTTGGGTAGTCTGCTCTCTCAAAAACACAGACATACGAATGGTATAAGTTATTCAAGAATGACGTGATATTGTCGAAGATTTGCTTCGTTCTGGACACCCTTCGATATCAAATACCGAAGAAAATGTGGAAAAAGTGAAAAAAATTGTACTCGAAAATCGTCATGCAAGCCTAAGAGAGATAGCTCGTGAGCTCAACATTTCATATGGAACCGCTCAGCACATTGTAGTGGATATTTTAGGCATGAGACGCGTTGCAGCGCGGCTTGTGCCAAAAGAGCTGAATTTCGTTGAAAAAGAGCATCGCAAGAAAGTGGCGGAAGAGATGATTTCTGAGGCAAGAAATGATCCAATCTTCATGAAACGGATAATTACCGGCGATGAGACGTGGGTTTACGAGTACGACGTGCAAACAAGCCAACGGTCGTCCGAGTGGCGCCTGGAAAATGAGCCGAAAGCCAAAAAACCGCGCCAAAGTCGGTCCAAAATCAAAGTCATGCTCACAGTTTTCTTCGATTATGGAGGTGCAGTCCACTATGAGTTCTTGCCAGAGGGTCGAACAGTCAACAAGGAGTATTACCTATCCGTTTTGAAGCATTTGAGGGATGCTGTGCGTAGAAAACGACCGGATTTATGGGAAGACAATTCGTGGATGTTGCACCACGATGACGCATTGTGCTGGATTATTTGGCCAAACATCGAACAAATACCATCGAACAAGCACCGTATTCGCCAGATTTGGCACCGTGTGACTTTTTTCTTTTCCCTAGACTCAAATTACCTCTTCGAGGAAAGAGATTTGAGACTGTAGAACACATTAAACAAAATGCGACAAAGGAGCTGAAGGCAATCTCTTCATCGGCTTATGAAAAGTGTATGGAGGACTGGGTTCAGCGTTGGCGTATGTGTGTCGCTTCAGATGGATGTTATTTCGAAGGCGATAAGATAAATTTATCTCAAAATTAAAACCAATGTGTTTCAGTTAAAAATTCCGGGTACTTTCTGATCATACTGTATATACAGGTATTTTCCGGGAAATTTAAATAATTGTACGTGGGCCAACATGAAAAAGTACTCTACTTTCACGGACGAAGACATTTCCGGCGAAAAACGTGATAAAATCGTCGAAGTAAAAAGAGCGTGTAATTCGCATCTGACGTAAGGCGACATTGCATAAATCTGGAAAAAAAGCAGAAAACCCGTTCTAGCGTGGCCTTGACCGTGCTGCCTGCTGCAGGTCGTTGTTCAAACCAGTTTGAGCTGAGAATCAAACCCAGGTTGCCTTCCTTCGCCTTGCAGCTTGAAAGGTAAGGCCGCCTGGAGAACGATTTACCGAGGCGAAAGAAACCTTGAACGTTCGTGTCGTTTCAAGTTCGTTGCCGCTTACGGCGCTAGCCATTTCGAAGCAAAATGCAAGTAAACGTAAGTGTATATTGATGCATATCCCCGAAAATAAGTAATTAAATTAATAATTGACATTCTATGATTTAACAAGATGGTGACTGACAGTATGGCACGAAACAGGATTACTTTATGTGTTTTCTAAAGTCTTCGGAAACATAGACATTGATGCCATTGATGATGTTGATATGATCAGTCATTACTTTACTATTGCTATTAGGAGTAAATATGAAAATATACTGCGGTAGTGAAATATCCAAAATATGCATTCGCATTTTAATATATTGGAAACTGAGGACTAAATTTGTAATTGTCTTTGACGAAAGTACTAAAAAAAAATATCCTGACAGCCACAATACGAATTTTTATTGTAATCACATACGTACGGGTCTTAGATTTTGATACATTAAATTGCAGAAAAAATAAAACGATGTTCATTGATGCCATCGGTGATGTTGATATGATCAATTATTACTTTACTATTACTGTTAGGAGTAAATATGAAAATATACTGCGGTAGTGAAATATCCAAAATATGCATTCGCATTTTAATATATTGGAAACTGAGGACTAAATTTGTAATTGTCTTTGACGAAAGTACTAAAAAAAAATATCCTGACAGCCACAATACGAATTTTTATTGTAATCACATACGTACAGGTCTTAGATTTTGATACATTAAATTGCAGAAAAAATTAAACGATGTTCATTGATGCCATCGGTGATGTTGATATAATCAATTATTACTTTACTATTGCTATTAGGAGTAAATATGAATATATACTGCGGCAGTGAAATATCCAAAATATGCATTCGCATTTTAATATATTGGAAACTGAGGACTAAATTTGTAGTTGTCTTTGACGAAAGTACTAAAAAAGAATATCCTGACAACCACAATACGAATTTTTATTGTAATCACATACGTACAGGTCTTAGATTTTGATAAATTAAATTGCAGAAAAAATTAAACGATGTTCATTGATGCCATCGGTGATGTTGATATGATCAATTATTACTTTACTATTACTGTTAGGAATAAATATGTGAGTATACTGCGGTAGTGAAATATTCTATGCATTCACATTTGAATATATTGGAAACTAAGGCTAAATTTGCAATTGTCTTTGACGATACTAATAAAAAAAATATCCTGACAGTCGTAATAAGAATTTTTATTGTAATCACATACGTACAGGTCTTAGATTTTGATACATTAAATTGCAGAAAAAATTAAACGACGTTCATTGATGCCATCGGTGATGTTGATATGATCAATTATTACTTTACTATTACTGTTAGGAATAAATATATGAGTATACTGCGGTAGTGAAATATTCTATGCATTCACATTTGAATATATTGGAAACTAAGGCTAAATTTGCAATTGTCTTTGACGATACTAATAAAAAAAATATCCTGACAGTCGTAATAAGAATTTTTATTGTAATCACATACGTACAGGTCTTAGATTTTGATACATTAAATTGCAGAAAAGATTAAACGATGTTCATTGATGCCATCGGTGATGTTGATATGATCAATTATTACTTTACTATTACTGTTAGGAATAAATATGTGAGTATACTGCGGTAGTGAAATATTCTATGCATTCACATTTGAATATATTGGAAACTAAGGCTAAATTTGCAATTGTCTTTGACGATACTAATAAAAAAAATATCCTGACAGTCGTAATAAGAATTTTTATTGTAATCACATACGTACAGGTCTTAGATTTTGATACATTAAATTGCAGAAAAAATTAAACGATGTTCATTGATGCCATCGGTGATGTTGATATGATCAATTATTACTTTACTATTACTGTTAGGAATAAATATGTGAGTATACTGCGGTAGTGAAATATTCTATGCATTCACATTTGAATATATTGGAAACTAAGGCTAAATTTGCAATTGTCTTTGACGATACTAATAAAAAAAATATCCTGACAGTCGTAATAAGAATTTTTATTGTAATCACATACGTACAGGTCTTAGATTTTGATACATTAAATTGCAGAAAAAATTAAACGATGTTCATTGATGCCATCGGTGATGTTGATATGATCAATTATTACTTTACTATTACTGTTAGGAATAAATACGTGAGTATACTGCGGTAGTGAAATATTCTATGCATTCACATTTGAATATATTGGAAACTAAGGCTAAATTTGCAATTGTCTTTGACGATACTAATAAAAAAAATATCCTGACAGTCGTAATAAGAATTTTTATTGTAATCACATACGTACAGGTCTTAGATTTTGATACATTAAATTGCAGAAAAAATTCAACGATGTTCATTGATGCCATCGGTGATGTTGATATGATCAATTATTACTTTACTATTACTGTTAAAAATAAATATGTGAGTATACTGCGGTAGTGAAATATTCTATGCATTCACATTTAAATATATTGGGAACTAAGGCTACATTTGCAATTGTCTTTGACGATACTAATAAAAAAAATATCCTGACAGTCGTAATAAGAATTTTTATTGTAATCACATACGTACAGGTCTTAGATTTTGAAACATTAAATTGCAGAAACAATTAAACACTGTGCACGGATGTGTAATTCTGATTCTGTTACATTAAATTACGATAAAGAAGTAACTTTTTCTTATCACGATAATTTCAGATTATTGTGTATTAATCGTTGTCGTAAGCTATTTGTTCAATATACAACAACATTTTTCTCACACCACTGTATATTAAATTTTTCACAGAGAAATCTAGTCATGTAACGAAGAACTCTGAATA
Organism: Cryptocheilus praepositus; assembly: GCA_033815515.1. Classification (NCBI taxonomy): domain Eukaryota; kingdom Metazoa; phylum Arthropoda; class Insecta; order Hymenoptera; family Pompilidae; genus Cryptocheilus; species Cryptocheilus praepositus. The sequence continues at coordinate 943,379 of JAWWQZ010000040.1, read as the reverse complement.
CTTTTATCTTCAACAGCTCTGGACATCTGGTGCAGCTGTCGCCATTAAAAGTTTCGTTACGGACAACCAATTGGCAAAGAGAGATTTCGTCGTAAAAACAATGACACTCCAGTTGTTACTCCGATATTCCTGCACCGAGCGTTTGGACATCTGGCTAGCAAATGATCGGTGTTAAACTAGTGAACGAATTAATTTTATGAGACACCTGAAGTAGGTCATTGTTCTACTGTTTTATGTTCCTGACATTCTTTCGCGGAATGCTTGGAAATCTTCCAATTAGAGAAGTAACACATTTCGGGACTAATAAATCTATGTCGAGGCACTAAAATTTACAATCTTACGTCTAATTAATTGTAATTAGTAGTATTTATTGGTACACACGGGCCAAATGCTACTGTGAATACGTAATGAGGATAAATTTATTGGAGTTGACATTATACACTTTCATCAGCTATACATAAGAAATGAGCACATAAATGTACAAAAAAAAAACTGAAATTATGAGACCTGTGTTCACACATATAGAAGTCTATGAATTTTAAACAATTCTGTGTTCCTACATAACTGACTGAATTTGTTGTTTTTATTATTTCACACAATATACATATTCCCCAACCTTAGATCTCTATTATGATTATTACGTTATAATATAATTGATCATTTTTTCATTAATGCTATTATAAATATTATTATTCATGCCAAAAAAAATGCAGAACATTAAAATCAGCTTTTTTATTAAGACAAACCGTGGGTTCAATCTTCAAATCACGAACAGCCATATAAAATACCTACTTGCACTCGCATGACGATCATTAAAACCACCTGCACGTTCATTGACCAGAAATTATTACTTCACCATGGATATTATTATTAACATTATTACCAACAACAATTATTACAGTTATTATTTGATAATAACAACAGTTATTTTCAACATTATTACCCATTCAATATAAATGCGAAAAATTGAAATTAGCGTTTTCAACAATACCACCCCTGGTATCATTCATCAAGTCCCGAACCGCATAAAATACTTGCACTCGCATGACGATTATTAAAACCACCCTCTCTTTCATTGAGCACAAATTATTAGTTCACCATGGATATTATTATCAACATTATTACCCATTTAATATAAATGTGAAAAATTGAAATTAGCGTTGTCATCAATACCACCCTTGGAATCATTCATCAAGTCCCAAACCGCATAAAATACTTACTTGCACTCGCATGACGATCATTAAAACCACCTGCACTTTCATTGACCAGAAATTATTACTTCACCATGGATATTATTATTAACATTATCACCAACAACAATTATTACAGTTATTATTTGATAATAACAACAATTATTTTCAACATTATTACCCATTCAATATAAATGTGAAAAATTGAAATTAGCGTTTTCATCAATACCACCCTTGGAATCATTCATCAAGTCCCGAATCGCATAAATACTTACTTGCACTCGCATGACGATCGTTAAAACCGCCCGTTCTTTCATTGAGCACAAATTCCAGCAGTCCTTCGCCATTCAGCATCGGTCCCACCCGCATCTGCAGTCCCGGATAAAAGTAATCCAAGTTCCACCGCAAATTTCTCCGTTCCATCAACCGTGCGGCCGCCTTCACAACATTTCCGAAATCTTTCGGATCGTAATCGAGATCCACCAAATCTCGCCCGTAACCTTCGGTCCTCTCCAATCGCATGCCACCGGATCCCAGGTCGTCATTATCGTTTAACGTCTGCAGAGCACTTAATGCCCCGCGATTCACGCACTCCAAAGTTGATTGTTCTTTCTTTGACAGGCAAACACCGAGGGCTTCGTCAAACGACAACGACTCGTCGATGCTTAAAGTCGGTTCCTGGGGCTCCATTACAACAGTTGTGCCAGATGACACGAAAATTAAGAAATAAAGATTGCGCAACTCACGCTTCATGTTCACCGGTTGAAAGATGCTGGGTTCCACAGTGATATTTAAGACTGCAGGAGAAATAATTGGTACGGTACCCAATTACTATACATATATATATCAATTGGGTGAGTTAATTGGGTAATATTGAATAACACGTACTATATATACAATATATACAATATACATATAATACATTATGTATTATACCAAGTTGTTCAATAAGTTTTCTCGGTCGATAAGAGAGGGCGTTGCTACTAGTCCAAATTTGTTTTTGTTTTGTTGGTTCACTCTTCTTGACTGAGAGGGATTTAGTAGAGGCTCTACACATCTCATTAGGCAGTGTGAGTCATATTTTAAATGAAATTTTGAGTTTTAAAAAGCTGTGTGCACAATGGGTGCCGCATTCGCTACAATTGAACAAAAACACATTCGAATGCGACTTTCTCAACAACATTTGGAGCGTTTTAAAAAGGATAAAGTGGATTTTGTGCGTCGATTCATCACTATGGATGAGACTTGGGTCTATCACCATGATCCTAAATCAAAACAAGAGGCTAAAGAGTTGTGTGAACCTGGTTGTTCGGCTTCGAAACGAGTTCGTGTCCAGAAATCGGCCAAGAAGGTTCTGGCATCAGTTTTTTGGGATGCGAAAGGAATTTTATTTGTGGATTACTTGCAAACTGGTAAAACAATTAATTCTGAATATTATTGCAACCTTTTGGATCAGTTGAAGGAAAAAATTCGTGAAAAAAGGCCCGGTTTGCAGAAGAAAAAAATCCTTTTTCATCAGGACAACGCACCGTGTCACAAGAGCATTTTGACAATGGCTAAAATCCATGAATTAAAGTTCGAATTGTTGGAGCATCCGCCGTATTCACCAGATTTGGCCGACCAGCGACTTCCATTTGTTTCATTAACTCAAAAAATTTATGCGTGGCAAGCGTTTTTCGTCAAATGAAGAGGTCATAACGGCTGTTGAAGCGTATTTTGTGACCTTCCGGAATCTCATTTATATTTTCCACAGATTGGAAATCGTTGGAGCAAGTGCATTAATGTTCAGGGAGATTATACTGATGAATAATAAAGAGTATTTTGAACCATAACATTGTGTTTTTCTTATCGAACGACAAAACTTATTGAGCAACCTAGTATATATAGTACGTGTTATTCAATATTACCCAATTCATTCACCCAATTGCTATGTATATATGTAGTAATTGCGTGAGTAGTGAATTTACAAGGAGCAGGAGTTTTTGTTTCTTTTAAAGCAGCCTCATGTTTTAGGCTCTCCAAATGTTGGGATGTTGCAATAATTCAGAGTTTGGTTTAATAGTCTTTCGTGACCCACAAAGAATTCGTGAATGTAATCAAATAGCAATTTTACAAATTGAAAATCTTTATTTTCTTTTCAAATGCCGAATGAATTTATTTTTAAAGCACAGTGTGCTAATATTAAAAGCATGTTCCATGAAATTGCAATTCTGCAATTTATTAAATATAATAACAGTTCACAAATACGGTAAGAATATTTAAAAATAGTTAAATACAATGCTCATGTGGTTGGCAATATCATTGGGGAAACTAAAGTGGACATAATAGATAAACCAACCATCCACACTCTGCAGGAACGATTTTGTGATTTAACCTTCTTCTTTTAAACCCTCTAAATGTTGTACTTATACAACAATTTAATCTTATCACACAGTCTCTTTTTATCTCCTTTCCCGGTTTCCTAACTATTCAATAAACCCTGTTTTTCACTCACACTTATGATGCATAAATTAACTACCCACCCTTGTACCTCCTCTACAAAATCACCAAATCATAAACATTCATCACCGTTCTCCACTATATTTCTTTACACTACACTCATTAAACCATCCAAACGTCGACACATATCATCACACTTCGCATAATCATTTTCACATTTCGCTTAACAAGTGCGATTCATAATCCAAACAATTCACTCCGACGATTTTATTGTGTACGTCCTCTCATGTCTTTTTGTACCGAAACTTCGACTCTTGCCCGCATCTGCCGAATATGGCCAGACTTTCAGACGAAATATCCACGATTTCTCGAGGAAAACTGTTTCACCTCCACCCACGATCGGCCTATATAGGCGTCGAGGGGGCGTAGTTCGCACACGAAAGAACAATCCGTCTCACATGACGGCGTTCTTACAAACGATAACCAGCGAAAGTCGTATCTCCATCGGCTGACGCTTCTTGATACACCGGATGCACGCGTGGAGAAGGGAAGACATTTCCGGCGGCAGAACAAAGTTGGAGGCCATTGTGTTCTTCAGTACCTTCGGCCAAGCGAGATGGAATCGAAAGTTTTCGGGCTGCCACACTAATTGTTGCCGCGCAAGCAATTCAAGTGGAAACGTCAATTTTACGAAGTCCAAAATTTGTTTTATGTAAAGCAGCAATGCTTTTCTTTGCCCTTCTGTACCAAGTACGAGCCGCCATTGTTTGCAAAGTGGTTCCTTTCGAACTATTTGTATTGGGTTGGCAACTAAGTGATTGTGCATTTCAAATAAGAAGAAAAACTCTGAATTTTTGTTTAAAAATGTAACTTTATTCAATTAGATACTGTCCGTTTTTGTCGATGACCTTTTGCCATCGTTCTGGCAGTATCAAAATTCCACGTTCGTAACATTTCTGATCTTTACCATCAAAAAACTGAATTAAATGTGATCTGACATCATCAGCGTCATTAAACATTTTACCATTTAAAGAGTTCTGCATGGAACAAACAAACAAATGGTAGTCTGAAGGCGCAAGATCAGGGCTTTATGATGGATGTGATAAAACATTCCAACCCAGTTCCAATAATTTTTGGCGAGTGATCAAAGAGGTGTGGGGCTTTGCATTATCATGGTGGAAAACGACACCCTTATGTTTTGACAATACCGACCACTTTTCTTGAATTGCATTGCTCAGTTTGGCGAGTTGTTGAACGTACACGTCTGAAATGATCGTTTGGTTTTATGGTATAAGTTCAAAGTACAAAATTCCTGTATAATCCCACCAGACTGACAGCATAATCTTTTTTTGGTGAATCTCTGCTTTTGATGTCGTTTTGGCTGGTTCATCTTCCATCACCTACGATCTCTTCCGATTTACGTTGTTACAAACTATTCACTTTTCGTCGCCAGTAATTAGGCTTTTCAGAAATCGATCAGTTTCGTTGCGTTTCAGAAGCGAATCGCAGATGCTAATGCGTTGCGTCAAATGAATTTCCTTAAGCTGGTGAGGGATTCATAAATTGAGTTTCTTGACATAACTAAGCATTTTTAATTTTTTTTTTAATGTATGTATGCGATACATTGAGCTTCTCCGCAATATTACGTGTTGTACTATGACAACCTGAATCGATAATGGCCTTCATATGGATCTCATCGACTTCAACTGGATGGCCAGATGAGTGAGCATTTTTCAGTGAAAAATCACCAGAACGAAATCTGGCAAACTAATTTTGACACTGCCTTTCTTTCAAGGCTTCATTTCCATATACGGCACATAACTTCTTTTGTGCTTGCGATGCGTTGTTGCCTTTTCGGAAGTGATACAATAAAATATGTCTGAAGTGCACGTCTTGTTCTTCCATTTTTAAATTGGGATAAAAACAAAACTAAAGCACTAATAGATATAATTTTTTTTGCTAAATTAAAGGTAGAAGTCCAAATAATAAGAAAAAAATGTAGGTAGATGCAATGACGACGTTAACAAAACAAAAGAAAGTGTAAAGTCCATCTATCGACAAAATACGCAGTCAGTTGCCAACCCAATAGTTGCCCTGCGACGATTGTTAAGTGATATTTACGGAACTCGGCTATTTTATGAGTTAAAGACATGATGCCGAATGGTATAGAAATCATCCCTTATTATTTAACAGTTTATGTTGATTTGTTGACACGTTGATTGCCAAGCGTATTTTGCTATGTTAGAACTGCGATTCGATAAAATACTGCAGAGTATGATTAAATCGTACAAAATGAAGGTAACGCAGAGTTATTAGAAGCCAAAGTATTGAAGCACCATTCCAATATTAATGGCTTTTACAAAATTGCAAATAGGCTTCATGGCGAATTTTTTTGTATTTATAGTAAAATCTTTTATGCCGGTCACCGGTGACCACCGTGGCAGTCAAAGTGTTAATTTCCGTCGCGCTAATTTAAAACGTCTGTACGGATGACTTTCACAGAATTGATTTCAAATTATTTTCAAATGTAAATTGAATTCTTCTTAGTAATACGCCCGCCAATTGCATTTATCAGATAATTTACCAATTATTTCACAAAATGATTTTGCATCGTTGCAAAGTAGTCATGTGCAACGTCAAATATGTAAAAAATCATTTTTTCGTTCATTTTTTGCGCTCTTTCCATATCCTTCGATACACATACAGGAATAAATGTTAACAAATGACCAGCACGCACAATGCATTGGGATGAAATAACGGTGTGAACAACGATATCGTATAAAATTAACATTTATTTATAAATAATGCGATAAGTTACATGATGATCCCGACACGTCGATCGGTGTATAAATAATCAATAATCATTAGATTAAAACAGAATGTCCCGTGACGGTACTGACTACGAGTCGTTTGCCGCTCGCCACCGTTCCGTTTCCCTCAACAGCAAGACAACCGGAACGCCGGACAGCGGGATTGACTCTTGAATGATACCGCACGAGTTAAATGTTGCACGGCCATTGCCACTCCGACGCGTCCATTTTCCATAAACTATAACAACAACAACATGTGGTTCGGTTGAGACACAAATGTCCAGTCACGTATCTGTTCTTCGTATTCACAATGTCCATGTTCGCGTTCGTTAACTGTCCGTCGTTCATTGTGTAAGCACAAGTCAGTCGTCAAGAGGTAATGTTCGCGCATCAGTTTCCTTACGAAGCAATGTTTGTTAACGTTCGTCGTAATTGTCACTGGCGGGGGCACGAAGTTGAACTGTCCACTGACGACGTCGGAACTTTCACTGTCAGGCTCCCAAGACACGCATCCCTTCGTCCAAATCGTCCGCGCATCCAGAAACGTCCACTGTCAATCCTTGCGTCCGTCTAACACGTCCACTGTCCACGTATAATGTCAACACCAAAACTTCAGTCTGCATCAGTCAAGTCCACCGTATCCGTAGCGTCCAGTTTCTGTTTCAGTCCAGTCCAAGCTCATACGTCACGGCACAGACATGCGCTGTGCCGCATAAACATGCGAACTATCGCGCGGTGCCTTAACATATTCAGCATCAAACGTTATCGACCCTGACACGTTACGCTCATGCATAAACATCCGACGCCGCATGCATCAGCGCATACGTATACTTGTACCGTATGCCGCACATGCCTACGTGTGACCCGCCATCAGACGCTTCTGCTGTAGCATGACACCTGGCATGACATCCGACGGATGAATCAGCGCGTATATGCACATGCATAAACCGCACGTATGATACACCTGCGACCAGACGTTTTGCGCAGCATGACACCTGGTATGACATTCTACGTCACGTGTATCAACGCATACGTGTGTTGTACTGTATACTGCACATGTCTGCGTACGCATAGTACCGTATACCGCACGAGTCTACGTATGATACATCCGCCATCGCACATCTTTACCATACCGTGACACTTGGCATAACATTCTACGTCACGTGTATGATCATACATGTATTGTACTGTATACTGCACATGTCTGCGTAGGCATAGTACCGTATACCGCACGAGTCTACGTATGATACATCCGCCATCGCACATCTTTACCATACCGTGACACTTGGCATAACATTCTACGTCACGTGTATGATCATACATGTATTGTACTGTATACTGCACATGTCTGCGTAGGCATAGTACCGTATACCGCATGACTCTACGTATGATACATCCGCCATAGCACATCTTTACCATACCGTGACACTTGGCATAACATTCTACGTCACGTGTATGATCATACATGTATTGTACTGTATACTGCACATGTCTGCGTACGCATAGTACCGTACACCGCACGAGTCTACGTATGATACATCGGCCATCGCACATCTTTACCATACCATGACACTTGGCATAACATTCTACGTCACGTGTATCAACGCATACGTGTATTGTACTGTATACTGCACATGTCTGCGTACGCATAGTACCGTATACCGCACGAGTCTACGTATGATACATCCGCCATCGCGCATCTTTACCATACCATGACACTTGGCATAACATTCGTCACTGCCAACATCGCAACGTCCTACGTCTCCAACGTCACTAGACTCAACCACTTGAACCCTGAAACGTCCAGTCTCCCGTCACGTCTCTTCGCACATGAATTCTGGAAAGTACACGTCGCAGTCGCAAGGCAGGCGACTTTTGGTGGCAGAGAACCGCACTTTGGCGCTGGAAGGTAGTGTTAGCGGAGGTTGTACAGCTCGCAGCCGTCGACGACTGTCAGTGTTCCGCGTCGTCTTTTGGGTTCCTCCTCTTCTGCTGCTGGACGTCGATTGTTATTCGGCTGGCTTGTACGCGCTGTACGCGAGATCGGAAGCCGATGACCTGGCCCAGCCGTGATGGTCGTGATGTTCTTCGTAGCCACTGTGGTGGACTGGGTGTGCGACGATGTCGTAGCTCTGGTGCTTATGGGCCAGCAGCTTCTGGAGACCGATGATCATGCTGATGATGAGGGCGATCTTGCCGATGACGAGGGCCTTGAAAGCGATGAGGGCCAGGGCACCGAGGGCGATGGGAATCAGGGCGGCGGCCTTCAGTTTCATCAGCAGCAGGATCGGCAGCAGGGACTTCACGATCTTCTTCTTTTTGCCACGGGCTAAAAGCGGCAGGGCGTTAGATATCGGTTGAAATTTTGCGGGGAGGGTGTTTCTTCGGGAAGTATCGTCGGAAGAGGTGTGGTTCGAATTTTGGGGACGCGAAGATGAAAGGAAAATGGCGGTGGGTTGAAGAGTTTCTTCAATGGAAATATTGGTAGGGTGGTTGTTTTGCATGAAATATTGTGTGCATAGTGGTTGTAATTTTAGAGACGTGAAGATGAAAGGAAAATGGTGGTGGGCTGAAGAATTGCTTCAATGCAAATATTAGTAAGGTAGTTGTTTTGCATGAAATATTGTGTGCATAGTGGTTGTAATTTTGGAGACGTGAAGATGAAAGAAAAATGGTGGTGGGTTGAAGAGTTTCTTCAATGGAAATATTGGTAGGGTGGTTGTTTTGCATGAAATATTGTGTGCATAGTGGTTGTAATTTTGGAGACATGAAGATGAAAGGAAAATGGTGGTGGGCTGAAGAATTGCTTCAATGCAAATATTAGTAGGGTAGTTGTTTTGCATGAAATATTGTGTGCATAGTGGTTGTAATTTTGGGGACATGAAGATGAAAGGAAAATGGTGGTGGATTGAAGAGTTTCTTCAATGGAAATATTGGTAGGGTGGTTGTTTTGCATGAAATATTATCTGCATAGTGGTTGTAATTTTGGAGACATGAAGATGAAAGGAAAATGGTGGTGGGCTGAAGAATTGCTTCAATGCAAATATTAGTAGGGTAGTTGTTTTGCATGAAATATTGTGTGCATAGTGGTTGTAATTTTGGAGACATGAAGATGAAAGAAAAATGGTGGTGGGTTGAAGAGTTTCTTCAATGGAAATATTGGTAGGGTGGTTGTTTTGCATGAAATATTATCTGCATAGTGGTTGTAATTTTGGAGACATGGAGATGAAAGGAAAATGGTGGTGGGTTGAAGAGTTTCTTCAATGGAAATATTGGTAGGGTGGTTGTTTTGCATGAAATATTGTGTGCATAGTGGTTGTAATTTTGGAGACATGAAGATGAAAGGAAAATGGTGGTGGGCTGAAGAGTTTCTTCAATGGAAATATTGGTAGGGTGGTTGTTTTGCATGAAATATTATCTGCATAGTGGTTGTAATTTTGGAGACATGAAGATGAAAGGAAAATGGTGGTGGGCTGAAGAGTTGCTTCAATGGAAATATTGGTAGGGTGATTCTCTTGCATGAAATAATGTGTGTCTAGTGGTTGTAATTTTTGTAACGTCGAAAGGATGAGAAATGCAAATTCTATGAGGAATGTTAGGGAGCTTAAGTGTTTGTCCAGGAGACATTTGGTTGGACTAGGAATTTTCGAATGGAATATCGTTGAAGAGGCGTTGTGATTGTAATTGTAGAGAGGCGAGGAGAGTGAAAAGCTTAGGCGTCCCATAGAATAGAAAGTTTAGGGTTCCCATAGAATATTAATGAACCGAAGTGATTTGATTGAAAGCTGAGAAGATTTTTTTTAAATATATTGTCACCACAACGGAGTACGCATAATTTTTTGAACAATGTTCCATCCAACTAAATTTTTGTTTCAAAGAATTGTGATGAACACGATATTTGTATCATTGCTTTACAAAATTTTGTTTGAATGCGCCATTTGACAAATTGAACGCTACGCTTTCCGATTCGAATGATTCGATAGTTGCATTCATACATCGCCGAGTTCAACCACTATATTCAGTAATGTGACTCCTATAATTCTTCAAACACTCTAATTATCGGCTTCTCTACTATACGTTCCAGTTGCACACCCCATTTGTCAGTACAATAAATATTATGTATTTAAATAATAATAAATTTGCGTTCCACTTCGTGTATATTTGTCGCGAATACTTCACGCTCCAATTTGAATTTTAAACATCACGCGAGTCGAATACTATAATCACTTCTTCCAGGCAACACTGGACTATTGTCAGCTATTCTAGGAAAGATGGGAGACTGTGTATTTGCTGAGTTATTACCTTCGTCGAAGGAACGGGAGACTTCTTCAGGCAAGCTGAGCTCAACGGTGTGAGTGGACAGGAACTTTGAGGCTGTGTCGATAAGAGCTTGGTCAACTGCGGCTTCTTTAGCTTCGGTTTCAGTAGGCAAACTGCTCTCAACGTCGCTTAGAGAACGTCCATTGTCAGCGCGGCTGAAAAATTAAAATTTAGCACCGTTGGCAAACCAGTCTTTCAGTTAGGTTGTCAGCAATTTTTCTAGCAAATTTAATACTGAAACAATTAACATCAAATGTCCAAGTTTTAAAAACCGTTGACAAACCAGTCTTGCAGTTAGATCGTCAGCAATTTTTCTATCAAATTTAATACTGAAAGAATTAACATCAAATGTCCAAATTTTAAAAATTCCCAACATCCCATTCCTCGTTTATAAAATTTCAGATACCATGCCTTCAATAAAGCAACCCCACCGAATTTGCGGCTTGCCACTGCTTAACATAACAATTAACACAATACTCTGTTTCCTAGTCAACAGGATGAAAAAAAAACAAGAAACTGATTAACATTTGTTTGAAATGTTACCAGTGACCAGCATTACAATTAACACAATTATTAATTATTTATACCCTCGTAAACAAAATGAAAAAAGGAAAGAAAATATTTGTTTCAAATTCGCCTGAACACGCCACCATTTCCAACCCATCGCTTCCTCCCGCAAAAACTACTACTTGTCACTACAATTAATAGAATTATTAAGTATGCGTACACTTGTCGACATAGCAAACAATAAGTCAATCGACTAGCACTGCTTTTAAATGTTACCAGTGACCATTTAAAGATGCTACCCTATTTAAAGACCGTCCCTTGTGCAAAAACCACTCCTTAACATTAAACTGAATACCATTAACCATACGCACATTTGTTAATAAAGTAAAAAAATAAGGAAACCGACAAATATTTGTGGAAAAGTCGACTAGCAGCCATCTGAACGCCCACCGTCCCTACGCGGAAATCTTCTCACACTCAACCCTTTTCCAAGCCCACCCTCGCGTTCGCCCCAAAAAATGCCCTTACCTGTTCTTCGCCTCCTCCGTCTGCACGATCTTGAAGCCGTCGACGACGTCGATTTCCGCGGACCTCGCGGCCCTATCGGCGAACCTCAGTGCCTTCATCTTCAGACATACCACAAGATCCGTCTCCGCGGAACACGACGCATAAACATCGAGCGCTTCCTCCAGCATCGAAGTCTGCGTCTCCTGACTTGCGGGCGCGGCACACGCCGACGCCACGATCAACAAACCGATAACCGCGTACTTGTACATCTTCCTCGTCTTCTTTTCTTCTCCGGCGATACCCAAAATTCACAGAGCACGTCAGCGACTGCGCAGCGAAGCTCGAGCGTTGTAGGAATCCGACCGAAAAATCGTCAACTGAAACGGGCACGGCGCTCGTATCGACACTGACCGAAAGAATCACGATTGCTGCCTTTTATCCTGCTCGCGAAAGGGGCCCGCGTACGTTTTTGAAATTTTGATGGCCCCCACCCGCGGACGCGGCGGTTGGCCCCCAACCGACGGGTTACGAGTCGTACGAGCTATTGGTCCCCCTTCGGGCGGCGGCCTGTGTGTCGTCTTTACTCGCCGATGTCCATATCTCGCCTCGCTCTCACCGTTTCGCGACCGACCGCACTTCTTCCGTCCTTTTAGCGGCGGAGCGATTTTTAGCGGCCGCGTCTCATTGCCAGTGCGACGGATAAGAGAGCAGAGAGGAGAACGGTGAAGTACACTGACGGAGATACGGAAGAAAATGGCAAAAACATGTGACGGTGTAGGAGAGAAGAAAAAACGTGGGTGTGCGAATGTAGGCGTCGAAGAATGGGATGGAAGAGAGAAAATTATGGTAAATGTAGTAGTAGAATGGAATAGTTGAATATGGGGAAGCAGAGATAGTGATAATGAAGAATGGTGAAGCATGGCGGTGGATGATGTGGCAGCGGAATTGTGGGTGGCAGAGAGTATTTTATAACAGTAATGCATTGTATTTTAAATACAGTAGACAGTAGAAGAGAATAATGGAATATAGTGAAGTATAGGTAGTGATGATAATGAGTATTAAACTGTGTAGTAGAATGAAAGATGAATGTAGGAGGGAGGAAAGTAGAATGGAAAATGGAAATAGTTGAATATGGGGAAGCAGAGATAGTGATAATGAAGAATGGTGAAGCATGGCGGTGGAGGATGTGGCAGCGGAATTGTGGGTGGCAGAGAGTATTTTATAACAGTAATGCATTGTATTTTATATACGGTAGACAGTAGAAGAGAATAATGGAATATAGTGAAGTATAGGTAGTGATGATAATGAGTATTAAACTATGTAGTAGAATGAAAGATGAATGTAGGAGGGAGGGAAGTAGAATGGAAAATGGAAATTGAGGGTATATATATGAAGCAGCATGGAATAATAAAATATGGGGAAGCAGAGATAGTGATAATGAAGAATGGTGAAGCATGGCGGTGGAGGATGTGGCAGCGGAATTGTGGGTGGCAGAGAGTATTTTATAACAGTAATGCATTGTATTTTGTACACAGTAGACAGTAGAAGAGAATAATGGAATATAGTGAAGTATAGGTAGTGATGATAATGAGTATTAAACTATGTAGTAGAATGAAAGATGAATGTAGGAGGGAGGAAAGTAGAATGGAAAATGGAAATTAAGGGTATATATATGAAGCAGTATGGAAGATATGTGGAGTAGAATGGAATAGTTGAATATGGGGAAGCAGAGATAGTGATAATGAAGAATGGTGAAGCATGGCGGTGGAGGATGTGGCAGCGGAATTGTGGGTGGCAGAGAGTATTTTATAACAGTAATGCATTGTATTTTATATACAGTAGACAGTAGAAGAGAATAATGGAATATAGTGAAGTATAGGTAGTGATGATAATGAGTATTAAACTATGTAGTACAATGAAAGATAAATGTAGGAGGGAGGAAAGTAGAATGGAAAATGGAAATTAAGGGTATATATATGAAGCAGTATGGAAGATATGTGGAGTAGAATGGAATAGTTGAATATGGGGAAGCAGAGATAGTGATAATGAAGAATGGTGAAGCATGGCGGTGGAGGATGTGGCAGCGGAATTGTGGGTGGCAGAGAGTATTTTATAACAGTAATGCATTGTATTTTATATACAGTAGACAGTAGAAGAGAATAATGGAATATAGTGAAGTAGAGGTAGTAATGATAATGAGTATTAAACTGTGTAGTAGAATGAAAGATGAATGTAGGAGGGAGGAAAGTAGAATGGAAAATGGAAATTAAGGGTATATATATGAAGCAGTATGGAAGATATGTGGAGTAGAATGGAATAGTTGAATATGGGGAAGCAGAGATAGTGATAATGAAGAATGGTGAAGCATGGCGGTGGAGGATGTGGCAGCGGAATTGTGGGTGGCAGAGAGTATTTTATAACAGTAATGCATTGTATTTTATATACAGTAGACAGTAGAAGAGAATAATGGAATATAGTGAAGTATAGGTAGTGATGATAATGAGTATTAAACTATGTAGTAGAATGAAAGATGAATGTAGGAGGGAGGAAAGTAGAATGGAAAATGGAAATTAAGGGTATATATATGAAGCAGTATGGAAGATATGTGGAGTAGAATGGAATAGTTGAATATGGGGAAGCAGAGATAGTGATAATGAAGAATGGTGAAGCATGGCGGTGGAGGATGTGGCAGCGGAATTGTGGGTGGCAGAGAGTATTTTATAACAGTAATGCATTGTATTTTATATACAGTAGACAGTAGAAGAGAATAATGGAATATAGTGAAGTATAGGTAGTGATGATAATGAGTATTAAACTGTGTAGTAGAATGAAAGATGAATGTAGGAGGGAGGAAAGTAGAATGGAAAATGGAAATTAAGGGTATATATATATGAAGCAGTATGGAAGATATGTGGAGTAGAATGGAATAGTTGAATATGGGGAAGCAGAGATAGTGATAATGAAGAATGGTGAAGCATGGCGGTGGAGGATGTGGCAGCGGAATTGTGGGTGGCAGAGAGTATTTTATAACAGTAATGCATTGTATTTTATATACAATAGACAGTAGAAAAGAATAATGGAATATAGTGAAGTATAGGTAGTGATGATAATGAGTATTAAACTATGTAGTAGAATGAAAGATGAATGTAGGAGGGAGGAAAGTAGAATGGAAAATGGAAATTAAGGGTATATATATGAAGCAGCATGGAATAATAAAATATGATAACGCATAGGTGGTGGTAATAAAAAATAATGAAGTATACTGATACATAGGTACGGTAAACTAGAATAAGGATGATGATATAGGTAGATGCATCGGGATAAAGAGATCAACATTAGTGTTGAAATAGGTTGATATAATTAGATAAAGCAGAAGAGAATGATAAAATTTGATGGTTTCGATACGTGCAGTAAACTACGAAATAGACGCGGGAAATTCATCGTTAAAATGATGAAAGTATAAATCTATTTATATTTATCTACGTCATAATATAAAGGAATATGACTATATCTATACTGCATCGGGATAAAGAGATCAACATTAGTGTTGAAATAGGTTGGTATAATTAGATAAAGCAGAAGAGAATGATAACATTTGATAGTTTTGATACGTGCAGTAAACTACGAAATAGACGCGGGAAATTCATCGTTAAAATGATGAAAGTATAAATCTATTTATATTTATCTACGTCATAATATAAAGGAATATGACTATATCGCAATAGACAACGAAACACGATACCAGAAAGAAACTACACGAAGATGCATGATAGAACGGAATAGTAAAATATGGCAATATACCGAAGTCACCTGGCAATTTCTTTTTTCACCGTCACGTACTCACTTCGCTTAATTAAGTCACGCCGTCACATGTCGTCTGTGTGTTAATGAGCACACATGCGTGAATGTGAAAAGAGGAAGGCAGATAAGTCGCAGGAGAAAGTGAGAGAGATGCGAGCCCACGCGTTTCATGAATGATGATTTTCCATCTTCGTTTGATCCATCTGACTACTCAAACCTCTCTGCACAGCGGCAACGTCTATTTTTAACTTTTTCATTATTTTACTGTCCTCGTTCATTCATGATTTTCTCACAGTTTCTGCCTGTCCGATTTTTCAATACCGTGTCCTCTTTTCAATTTTTTTTTCATAAGAGCATCGTCAAATATTGAAGCGATCCATAGATCTTCGATCGCCTCGAGCGTCACTTAAGGTAAAAGCGAAATACATCCTAAGGAACGGGACAGATAAAAATCCTATTAGTATGTCATCATACGTTCAATCAGTTACTCCAATGATCACATGTGGAACTTACTGAAAATTACTGATAAAAATTCTTAAGATATATTGCAAGCATTTAGGTCGGAATAAATTTTACTAAATTAATGATTTATTTAAACGTATCCCTCAATTGATCGTGGGATTAATATGACCAGAATTGTATAATTGTTACAAGGGTATTAAATATAATATAATGCCGTTAACACTTTGACTGCCACGGTGGTCACCGGTGACCGGTGCAAAAGATTTTACTAGAAATGCAAAAAATTCGCAATGAAGCCTATTTGCAATCTTGTAAAAGCAATTGATATTGGAACGGAGCTTTAGCTTATTATGCTCTGCAGAATTTAATTGCATCGCGGTTCTAACATAGCAAAATACGCTTGGCAGTCAACGTGTTAACAAATAAAAGACGATATGCGTGCAAATACTGAGACATAAAAATCGGAAAGCCACAAAATATAAACCCTCATAAGACAAACATGAATACTACACGACCAATATTCACATATCACATGAAGAATAAAATCGCTTTAAATACCATTTTAAATATCACTCTCAATGCATCAATTCACATAAAATAAAACAAATCCCCACTACCACAATATTCACATATCACATGAAGAATAAAATCGCTTTAAGTACCATTTTAAATATCCCTCTCAATGCATCAATGCACATCAAATAAAACAAATCCCCACTACCACACATCCCTTAAACCCACCCCAAACAGCGCCACGTGCCTAAACTTATGGATCCTAAACCATCATTTACGCTTCTTCACGCTCATCGGCATCAACACATCGCAGAAAATTTACAGGTCACCGCAATATCGCCGTGACATCGTTCCGCCGAGATCAGAAGGCAGGTCACAGTTCGAAACTCGCCAGAACTATCTCCTGTCCGCCCATCGGCATCGTTTAATTATCTTACCGGGAGCAATAGCCATCGACGAGGCTGGAATCGGTCAACTGGCATGATGCCGGCCTCTGCGATCGCCGTAATTACCGTCGTCCGGCCGGCGAGCGACGTGTAATTTCGCTTTCAGCAAAAAGTATAGATATTATGATACTTATTACATGCGTCGGGAACAAGCCGCGCACGGTTCAGCAACTTTCCTCTCGCGATGCTGCTTTCACGTGTCCTTTTCATTAGGCAACCCGATCGGACGCACGACGATGGCCGCGATACCTAATAATATCGATTGAACGAGAGTCCTTGCCCATGACCGTGCCTTGTCATTGCCTACTTTTTTCCCGACGGTTATTCAATGCTGTGTCGCGCGGTGCGTGGGCGATGAGGACAGTCGAGTTGAAAGACGTTAGCTAGCACGAATGGAAGGAGATTAGTCATGGGTGGAGATCGGATGATTGGGAGGATGTTGAAAAATTTACAGGTGAAAGTAACGAAGGAAATGTGATTGCTGAATGAAATTGTTTGTCGTGAGAAAGTAAGGAATTGACGGAGTACGATAATTTGGGTTTTAATAACACGTGTGATATTTTTGTACGCATGCAGGGTGGTGATATTTAACACATTGTTGACCGGTCACGAGTTAACTCGTGTTTTCATGGCCAAACGTTGTTGACCGGTCACGAGTTAACTCGTGTTTGTACTTGCGTCGGCTATTTTAATTTTTGAAACGCAGGGCAATATAGAATATAACAAAATTTTGTTCATTGTGGTCAATACACGTCTGCTTTATTATAAAAATGTATACTTTTCTTGGTACTGAAGATTTTATTACAATTTCAATATTAGAAAGTGTCAAGAACGACGGAACGTGACGGTGAAGCATTTTTCAATCAATTATACGTGAATGCTTTATATAGTTGCCCGAGTGATTTTTAAATAAGTTGTAGTCATTTAGAAAATGATTATTGTAAATGAAATAACAAGGGCATAATCTAGCTCTTTAAAAAGAAAGTGCAACGAAACAAGATATATGTGGAAAACTTTTTGTCTACATCTACGCGTAAATGACTGCTTTACAGTTAATCATACAAAAAATATTAAAAGTTACGTAAAATTTATGTTCAAAGTTCAATTTGAATTCATTATGCACGGACAAACTTTTTTGAAGGTTATTTACATCGCTTCACTTCCATGGACAACTACGAAGTAATAGCCGGTGACTTGAGACAGCTTTTGCCGAAAATTGCCGGTCAACAATGTGTTAAGATTTGATCGATTGCAAGTAGTAGGCGGTGTTGAATTGATTTTATTAGATAGAAGTATATATTTGTAGTGAGGCAGTATGTATTCATGATGCATTTTACTGAATGAAATTGTTTGTCGTGAGAAAGTAAGGAATTAACGGAGTACGTTAATTTGGGTTTTATTAACACGTGTGATATTTTTGTACGCATGCAGGGTGTTGATATTTAAGATTTGTCGATTGCAAGTAGTAGGCGGTGTTGGATTGATTTTATTAGATAGAAGTATATATTTGTAGTGAGGCAGTATGTATTCATGATGCATTTTACTGAATGAAATTGTTTGTCGTGAGAAAGTAAGGAATTGACGGAGTACGTTAATTTGGGTTTTATTAACACGTGTGATATTTTTGTACGCATGCAGGGTGGTGATATTTAAGATTTGATCGATGCAAGTAGTAGGCGGTGTTGAATTGATTTTATTAGATAGAAGTATATATTTGTAGTGAGGCAGTATGTATTCATGATGCATTTTACTGAATGAAATTGTTTGTCGTGAGAAAGTAAGGAATTGACGGAGTACGATAATTTGGGTTTTATTAACACGTGTGATATTTTTGTACGTATGCAGTGTGTTGATATTTAAGATTTGGTCGATGCAAGTAGTAGGCGGTGTTGGATTGATTTTATTAGATAGAAGTATATATTTATAGTGAGGCAGTATGTATTCATGATTCAATTTACTGAATGAAATTGTTTGTCGTGAGAAAGTAAGGAATTGACGGAGTACGATAATTTGGGTTTTATTAACACGTGTGATATTTTTGTACACATGCAGGGTGTTGATATTTAAGATTTGGTCGATGCAAGTAGTAGGCGGTGTTGAGTTGATTTTATTAGATAGAAGTATATATTTATAGTGAGGCAGTATGTATTCATGATGCATTTTACTGAATGAAATTGTTTGTCGTGAGAAAGTAAGGAATTGACGGAGTACGTTAATTTGGGTTTTATTAACACGTGTGATATTTATGTACGTATGCAGGGTGTTGATATTTAAGATTTGGTCGATGCAAGTAGTAGGCGGTGTTGAATTGATTTTATTAGATAGAAGTATATATTTGTAGTGAGGCAGTATGTATTCATGATGCAATTTACTGAATGAAATTGTTTGTCGTGAGAAAGTAAGGAATTGACGGAGTACGATAATTTGGGTTTTATTAACACGTGTGATATTTTTGTACACATGCAGGGTGTTGATATTTAAGATTTGATCGATTGCAAGTAGTAGGCGGTGTTGGATTGATTTTATTAGATAGAAGTATATATTTGTAGTGAGGCAGTATGTATTCATGATGCAATTTACTGAATGAAATTGTTTGTCGTGAGAAAGTAAGGAATTGACGGAGTACGTTAATTTGGGTTTTATTAACACGTGTGATATTTTTGTACGCATGCAGGGTGTTGATATTTAAGATTTGGTCGATGCAAGTAGTAGGCGGTGTTGAATTGATTTTATTAGATAGAAGTATATATTTGTAATGAGGTAGTATGTATTCCTGATCCTTAGATTTGTATTATATTAGTAGTTGTAATACGTATGAACGTGTTGCGTTAATATTTAACAATTGGCGTGTAGAAGTAACAAGAGATTGTCGAAGTTTATTTGCTGAGGGTAACTATTTCATAAGATGAGAAAGTAAGGATTTAATAATGTGTTGAATTTTTAGAATACATTTATTTGTATTATATTACTAGTTGCAACACGTACGTACGTATTGCGTTAATATTAACAAATGTACGGGTACAGGCAGTTATTCGGATTTCATTGAATATTTAACCGGCATGAAACATTGTCTGAATAATCTAACACTTGGCCCAACCCTACAAACACATTTTCCTCGCCTAGAATGTCGGCTACTCGATTATTATGAATACTCGGACACCTCTGTCCATATTCAGTACTGCATTTATGGAATATAAATTATGCAGCCTACTTTTTCAGGGGTATTCAGTCCAATTCCATGTGCAAATCTAACGAAGTTATCCATTTTCTGATTTTATGCACTCAGTCACTTAAGCGCAGTAAATTCAGTAATTTACAATGTGCAGCAATTTCTTTCTCTACACCTTCTTTTTGTGGGTTATTGAAATCAATGTTGTTCTGCATACAGTTACCTCAAATATTTGTATTTCTTATTTTATATCTAATTACTTCTACTCATTGAAACACATGAACCACTTGGGGTAGTCATATAGAATCACATCAAGATATTTTCCCTGAAGAAAACTATAATTTCACCATATTCTCATTAAATAATTTCCCACCTCATTCCTTTTGATATCCACATTTTTAAAAATCTTTCATTAATATAACCTTTCTTTCTATTTTATTTTCCACTTTTCTACATACAGATATTTTGAAGTTGGATGCAACAAAGTCGTAAATCCCTGAAACATCGTCCACACATTTTAATTATAAAATTGCGCTATCCATTTCTTATTAAATACATGCTTTATTGCATGTCCTTTATAGCGTCTGTAAATCGCACGTTAAAAATAATTCCTTCGTTCACTGCGCGCTCTCAAAAATTCTTCAAGCGATTATGATTGTTCAGCGTCGAGTCTGGCGACGTCTCAATAATTTAGCGAAGGGGGCCAGGCGAATTTTCACGGCAACTGGAATCAGCAATTAAGTATCTCGTAGCGCGACATTCCCGTACTCCGTTTTCTCTCGTCTTCATCTTCCTTCGCCTCCTTTCCCTGCCTCTAAATTTCTTTTTTTAGCGCTCATCTCCATGCCGAATTAACACTTTATCGTTCTGGGAGTTACTTGGGTCAGGCTGCTTCGTGCCCAGTGGGTCTGATTCTGAAAGTGATATTTCACTGGTTTTATTCAATTCTCGTTCTTATTTTTAGAATTACTTATATATCGACATTCGACAATAATGTAATAGAAGTCGACAACAATGTAATAACTTCATGCATGGTGCTTAGTTAATATGGTATATAATATTCATAATACAATTTTTAGTTCACGCGTTATGCTTATCCAGTATGTAATACGGATTTCACTTCATGCATGGTGCTTAGGTAGTTTATGTGTATGTAGTTTTATGTGGTGTATTGGTATATAATATTCATAATACAATTCTTAGTCCACGCGTTATGCTTATCCAAAATGCAGATACAGAATATTTGTAATACGGATTTCACTTCATGCATGGTGCTTATATAGAAATTAGTATGGTAGTATGTACTTTTATGTGGCGTACTGGTATATAATATTCATAATACAATTCTTAGTCCACGCGTGATGCTTATCCAAAATGCAGATACAGAATATTTGTAATACGGATTTCACTTCATGCATGGTGCTTATATAGAAATTAGTATGGTAGTATGTAGTTTTATGTGGTGTACTGGTATATAATATTCATAATACAATTCTTAGTCCACGCGTTATGCTTATCCAAAATGCAGATACAGAATATTTGTAATACGGATTTCACTTCATGCATGGTGCTTATATAGAAGTTAGTATGGTAGTATGTAGTTTTATGTGGTGTACTGGTATATAATATTCATAATACAATTTTTAGTCCACGCGTGATGCTTATCCAAAGTGCAGATACAGAATATTTGTAATACGGATTTCACTTCATGCATGGTGCTTATATAGAAATTAGTATGGTAGTATGTACTTTTATGTGGCGTACTGGTATATAATATTCATAATACAATTCTTAGTTCACGCGTGATGCTTATCCAAAATGCAGATACAGAATATTTGCAATATGGATTTCACTTCATGCATGGTGCTTATATAGAAGTTAGTATGGTAGTATGTACTTTTATGTGGCGTACTGGTACATAATATTCATAATACAATTCTTAGTCCACGCGTTATGCTTATCCAAAGTGCAGATACAGAATATTTGTAATACGGATTTCACTTCATGCATGGTGCTTACATAGAAGTTAGTATGGTAGTATGTAGTTTTATGTGGTGTACTGGTATATAATATTCATAATACAATTCTTAGTCCACGCGTGATGCTTATCCAAAGTGCAGATACAGAATATTTGTAATACGGATTTCACTTCATGCATGGTGCTTATATAGAAATTAGTATGGTAGTATTTAATATTCATAATACAATTCTTAGTAGTTTTATCCAAAATGCAGATAGAGAATATTTGTAATACGTGTGCACTGGTACATAATATTCATAATACAATTCTTAGTCGAAGCGTTATGATTATCCAAAGTGCAGATACAGAATATTTGTAATACGGATTTCACTTCATGCATGGTGCTTATATAGAAATTAGTATGGTAGTATGTACTTTTATGTGGCGTACTGGTATATAATATTCATAATACAATTCTTAGTCCACGCGTTATGCTTATCCAAAGTGCAGATACAGAATATTTGTAATACGGATTTCACTTCATGCATGGTGCTTATATAGAAATTAGTATGGTAGTATGTACTTTTATGTGGCGTACTGGTATATAATATTCATAATACAATTCTTAGTCCATGCGTGATGCTTATCCAAAGTGCAGATACAGAATATTTATAATACGGATTTCACTTCATGCATGGTGCTTATATAGAAATTAGTATGGTAGTATGTACTTTTATGTGGTGTACTGGTATATAATATTCATAATACAATTCTTAGTCCACGCGTGATGCTTATCCAAAGTGCAGATACAGAATATTTGTAATACGGATTTCACTTCATGCATGGTGCTTATATAAAAATTAGTATGGTAGTATGTATTTTTATGTGGTGTACTGGTACATAATATTCATAATACAATTCTTAGTCCACGCGTGATGCTTATCCAAAATGCAGATACAGAATATTTGTAATACGGATTTCACTTCATGCATGGTGCTTATATAGAAATTAGTATGGTAGTATGTACTTTTATGTGGCGTACTGGTATATAATATTCATAATACAATTCTTAGTCCACGCGTGATGCTTATCCAAAGTGCAGATACACAATATTTGCAATATGGATTTCACTTCATGCATGGTGCTTATGTAGTATAATGATAAATAATATTTGTAATACGATTCTTCTCTTCACACGTGCACTTACACACCAAATCAGTAATACAATAATACACTTTATAACCTAAACCGTCCAACCACCAAATCCCTTCATCCGTAGCCACTCGTCTACATTTTCCAAGCCCTCCACATTTATTTTCCCACAAATTTAATTTTCCTCTCAGCTCACTTGCCCTTTTTGCCCACGTATAAAATTTGCCACCCTTTTGAAAATTCCAGCCTTCTCTCCACAGCTAAGGATGATCATCGTCAGACGCAGCGCTGAGATTTGTTTGACCACCATCTTCGGACGTAAGTCGCGTGCGGAGAAAGTCAGCGCGCATCTCTTCGTCGCTGGAAGCAGAAGAGGACGGAGCCGACGAGTGCGCAGACGGAAGGAGACGGAAGAAGAAAAGACTGGGTCCTCGGACATCTTCTCTCATGCCGCCTGCCCTCCCTCCTCTGCTACTTCCCTTTTCTTTCTAGGCAAGAAGTCTTCGGGGTCACGAGGCGCGGCTTCTTCGACTCTGGCTGCGTCCCAACTCGCTTACTTACACACTTTTGCACCTTCATGTGTTCCCGCGCGTGTGTACACTGCCCACCAGAAGTTTCAGGCACATGGAGAGACGCGCACGAATTTTCTTTCTCGATTTTTCGGTGCGGACGTGTCGCGGTTGATATTTTAACACTTTGACTGCCAAGCGTATTTTGCTATATTAGAACCGCGATGCAATGAAATACTGCAGAGTATAATTAAATCATGCAAAATAAAAGTAACGCAGAGTTGTTAGAAGCCAAAGTATTGAAGCACCGTTCCAATATCAATTGTTTTTACAAGATTGCAAATGGACTTCATTGCGAATTTTCTGCATTTTTAGTCAAATCTTTTGCACCGGTCACCGGTGACCACCGTGGCAGTCAATGTGTTAAGCTGTCAGTTCAGGAAGTGCAGAAGATGAGTGAGATGAATTTACGAAAGAATATGAGTTTGAAGTATCTAAAATATGCTGCACAAGTTTCATCTCCTGGTATAAAATGGGTAATGTGATTTAATGATAAGAAGTAATGATTTGCGTCGAATATGTCAATCTCTGCCAGAAATCAGAAGCGCAAGAATGCATTCGTTGAATTTTATTTGCAGCTGATTTAGGTGTGGTTTTGTTCCGGTTTTCTTTTTGTCTGGTGTTTCACGTGAGGAGGCGCAGAAAATGAGTAATGTGAATTTATGAAAGAATGGTAGTTTAAAGTGTCCAAAATGCATTACACACATTTTTTCTCGGATCTAAAATGGTTTACATGATTTAGTGACGCGTAATTACGGTTTACATTGAATGTCGGGTTGTCTATTAGAAATTTAAAAAACCTAGGATTTTCTATACAAACGTCCTGTCCAGTTTATTTGGATGTGAATACGTCATAAGGTATTTTTTTTTTAATTGAGGCTTCCTGTGAGTATAAGCCGGGTAGTATGAGTTTATGGAGTGGAGTAATAGCTTATGTCGAACTTGTCATCCGTCAGAAAATTCGTAGGCCGACAATGTATCACACAAATTCTCTTTCCGATATTTTGGAATGCAGATGTATTGCGTTTATTTTTTCATAATGCGTTTGACGTAAATAGGTACACAAGAATAGCAATTTGAGTTTACGTGAGAATGATACTTTGCTTCGAAGTTTTCACGCTTCACTGGAAGATAGACGCATCGGCGTCGCCTCATACCAATTTACTTTATGTCTTATCATCAATTCAGACGTGCTACACTAATTTTCTTATAATTTGCATAACTTAGGTAGATCTAATAGTCCTGCAATTTCAATTTATGCGAGAATGATACTTTGCTTCGAAGTTTTCACGCTTCACTGGAAGATAGACGCATCAGCGTCGCCTCATACCAATTTACTTTATGTCTTATCATCAATTCAGGCGTGCTACACTAATTTTCTTATAATTTGCATAACTTAGGTAGATCTAATAGTCCTGCAATTTCAATTTATGCGAGAATGATACTTTGCTTCGAAGTTTTCACGCTTCACTGGAAGATAGACGCATCAGCGTCGCCTCATACCAATTTACTTTATGTCTTATCATCAATTCAGACGTGCTACACTAATTTTCTTATAATTTGCATAACTTAGGTAGATCTAATAGTCCTGCAATTTCAATTTATGCGAGAATGATACTTTGCTTCGATTCACTGGAATAGACGCATCAGCGTCGCCTCATACCAATTTACTTCATGTCTTATCATCAATTCAGACGTACTACACTCATTTTCTTATAATTTGCATAACTTAGGTAGATCTAATAGTCCTGCAATTTCAATTTATGCGAGAATGATACTTTGCTTCGGAGTCCTCACTGCCCCCTGGATAATAGAAGCATCACCATTGTCTCGAATCAATATTCCTAATTTCCTATCATCAGCTTCGACACGTTACAGCTATTTTTGCACATTTCGCTTAACTTCGCAAAGTCTCGTAGATCAGCAATTTGCCTTTATGTACCGGAAGCATTCTTTGGAATCATGCGGACCGTAGTACGCGCTCCAAATTATTCATGGGCCACCAGCAATTTCTAGCACCCCACACATCTTTCATTCAACGCGCGCAGATCTACAAGATCAGCAATCTAAATTTTCGAACCGGCATAATACGCTTCATCGGGAATTGTGCTTCGAACTTTTGAATGTGGATGTATGTGACTGCGTAATGGTAGGAGAGAGAAGGAGGGACACGTAAACACATCGACATCGAGATTTACATGTATTTACATGAGAGCTCATAGCCCACGAAGATACGTCCGTTCAAAAGCGCACGCGCATTCCATGAAAAACCGTTAAACGTTCCGCGCGACAGCCACTGGAATACATTAATTTCAAAGACTATCGACATTCGAGACGGCCGTGCCCAGTTAATATGTGCAGATGGAGGTGCGTACGCTGACAATGTGCCGAATTCCGGAATATTTCGGTATCTCGATTTCCAGCGAAGTCATGGTGTTGTCATTCATGGGTAGGCTATGTGGGTTATGTCGAAATTTGCGACACCGAACGCACCTTCCGATTAACCCTTTGCGGTCGTATTAAATTTAGACATGGGTGTCGTACTGGTCGGAATTAATTTCCGTTGAACGAGGAGTCATACATAATATGCACGATTATGAAGGATAAACAAGATTTATTAATTTTTTTGTGATCTTCGGATATATGTTTACACAATAATGTGTTTTAATGCATTGTTTTTATGTGAAAATTATATTTTATAATTCTCCATCGTGTGGTATCTTTCAAAGTAGTATCCAACATGAAGTCCTGCTTTTTGATTACATGTGTCGCAAAAATAATTAGTTTGGCGTCTTCCGCCCTGGATTTTTCTATTTGAACATACGGAACAATCTTTACTCTTTACGTTTTGACAATGCAGCAATATATATAGTTTACCATTAAGTAACCATATGTAGTTTTGAAGATGCTCCTTCACAAAAATCATCTACAAGTTGTTCCACCAATTTTCGGACAAACATTAAATGTGATATAGGCGTCTTGTTTTCTCTTTTTGCTGACACCTTACATAAGATGTAGCTATTGACAGTGTAAACTTCTGTTCCCCATAAAAAAATGTTCTCCACCATTTGCAAGATTTTCTCGTAAAACAATATGAATTTGCTAACTGGTCAGACTTATCGACACCTCCCATATTCATATTATAATTTATAATAACGTTTGATTTGCTAATGTTGACGTTGCCACCTTCTTTCGTCCTTCTTTTTATAGTTTTTGTACCAAATATCGTTGCTTAGTATGGTGACTATTTTCTTGTCTTTCCACGCTAATAATAGAATATCGCCTGATGGATAGGTAGCAACAGTATTATCTTTTGTTACAGCCGGTTTTTTAATCACAGCTGATATATATTTCTGTTTGACCTAAGAGTACCAGTTAAATAGCAGCTTAGTTTTAAAAGCTTGGCTTTGAAATACAATGTAAGATTATTATGGTTCTTTGCTGTGGTGGCTGAGAGCAGACATACGACCGGAACGGTAAAAAAGCTTTGGTGGCTGAGAGTAGACATACGACCGCAAAGGGTTAAAACGGCGCGGGACGTGCATGTGTGTGCGATATTTTGCATATCTATGTCCGCTAGTTCGATATCTTGAATGCGGACGCTTGTTGACGTTCGTGACTGAAACGGGGTTACGGTTTGTTATTTGGAATTATTGGAAAACAATAGACGAAATACGTGGTTTATGTAATAGTGAAATTAGAAATTTGTTTGGCCGGTGCCAGTGAAATAATTCATGCTTTGCATTCGAATTTAGTAGTTTGATGAATATTTTGAAATTTTGGTATAATAGATTTCGAAGTATTAATTCATTGGCCGCTATCAAAATAAACTTCTAATTTCAATAACGACAACAGTTGGGATAATGCGTTATATCAAATTCATTTTAAATATTTATATACTTTTATTATGAATTATTTATTATTGCATGATTTTTTTGTTATGTTATCATTCAGTTGCATACACAAAAAGTAAAAATAATTTGACCTACATCATATCACATTTATGTTATAATATTCATATGCTACATTAGCGTCAATATGTAATATTAATAACACAATGGCGCATGTATCTATTGATACAGAACAGTAGTTATTTTATACAATCACTATCTACGTTAAGTATATTGCAAACACGAAGTAACGCATTTCTCGATATTTCGGAAACTTTTCATTCTTATATACCACAGCCGACGAAAATTGTAATGGAAATGACGTGCGACTTTATTAGCTCTTACCTAAATTCCGCATGTCCGAACGGGGTGTGCGGATTTCAGCGATGTGCCGAAGAAAGGAAACTAGGCACGTGTCGACCTCAGTCGCAAATCCGGGCCCGTTCATGAGTAGAAAGTTTAGATTCCTCTTAACATTCGTTCACACTTCGCCACGGTGCACATTTTCGTCATTATCGCGTACACACGCTGACCGAATGATCCGATTTTCACTTGACAGATAAGTTACGCGGGAGTTTCCAATTTTCTGGAGAGAAACGAGTCGACGTCTGCACTGAACAGTACGCGAAACTGATTTGTGCCCATAATTATGAAAGTGGTCTAAGTCATATATTTCTTGTTTCGAGATATTTAATGAATTGCATTTGAATAAATTAAAAAATATTTTTACATTATGCGACATTTTAATTTATAATTTTATTAGTCTCAATTAATGGAAATTTACTATGAATATGAAATTTTGTGTGAATTTTATACGATAATATTATTTTTAAAGATTGAATTGACTTAGACCATTTTCAAAATTAACTGAATGTCCTATAAATGACTTAAAGCAATAAAGAACTTTGAGTTTTATTTGAAACAATAATTTGATTGAAATAATTCGTGAACATTTATTACATTTATTAATTATTTTTAAACAGTAATCTATTTTTATCATTATTTCGAGTATTTAAGATTCTTAAAATGTTCCTGAAAAACTGGAGGGATGTACGGTAGTAAACTCATAATATCTTTATGTTTTTCTTCCGATACTGGTCTAATGGTGGTGTATAATGGAAGTAATTTAATATTTCCGTATATTTTTGGTCTTCCTTTTTTAGGTGAAAGATCCAAAACGTGAAATTTAGAATCATCTAAAGATGTTTTATAGAACATTTTATAAGGTTCATTTTTCAAGAATCTCATTCATTGAATTTGTAGCCAAGAGACAGATTCACCCGCGGTATTTTTTACTCTTCTTGTTATTGATTCTTCTAGTAATAAAGTTGTCGTTATTATTAAAATTTGATTGTCATTTATTTTATTATGTAGTTCAGAAACGCGTCAAAGAAGGCCACGTGCCATTTTCAAGTTGTTTATATAATTTATTTAAATGTTTGACTTAGACCACTTTCATAATTAAAACTAAATGAATTCCATATAATGTTGAAATTACAACCACTATCTAATGGTTCATTTTTGACAATTTCGTAAAAATTACATTGAATAAATTTAGTTAAAAATAATGTGGTATGAAATAACTGATAAACTCATTTTTTTTAAATTTTGACTTAGACCACTTTCATAATTATGGGCACATTTATTACTTAAAGTTTCGATCAATTGATGGTCCGACCGGAAAACAAATTGCATGAGTATTTATGGCGTACACTGGTTAGTGATAATCAAAACGAGTTTGAATGAATTAAAAAGTTCGGCGTGAAAATTATTATAATTCATTGTTTACACATACATTATAATGCAGTATTAACTTTTCCAATATTCTAGTAAATTGTTTCAAGGATTTAAATTAATTTCTTGAATGTAAAAGTCGCATACAAAAATTGTTATACCATATTACTAATATGTTCTACTACAGACTTCATTTTTTAAACTATTTAAAAGTCTCTATTAGACAATATTGCCTGGGAAATGTTTTCGTTGCTACTCATTCTATGGTTTGCCGCAAAAATGTTTGAGAACGAGTACTCGCTGGTCGGGACGATCGGAGTGTTGATCCGAGGTCAGAGAAAGTGAAGACCCGCGCATTCTTCCCGCCCATTCTTCCATTCGCATCCGGCGTGTCCTGTCTCCAAGGAATTCAAGCGCAGTTTCTGTCGGTCTTACGATCCTTCCACCCGAAACGGATACTTCTTTCAGCTCTCACTCCGTTTCCGCAACACGTGCCCGTTCACGATCCATAGATCTGACGCAATGTCAGAACTTGAACTTGCTCAGGTTTATTGAACCGGCGGACTACTATAACCCCCGCGATTTCGATTTTATTTTCGTTTTTGTTCACTCAACTAAACGCCCGCATTTGTACTTGTGAATGTGATATTGAATAATGACTGAGTCATATGCAGTTTTACGTCAAATAGGCCTTCATGGGAACTTGTTTTAGGGAAACTTAACAGTATATTTCTGGTTACGTTAGTTTAGTTGGCATATCAAAATGTTTCACTTCTTTCCATTGAATTATTATAAAGGAAGTCGGTGATATCGTGGCTTCAACAATGTTCAAAACAAATTTAATTAGGTATGTGAAATTGAATAGTCACTCCCTACGCATGTTGATCTCTTACGCAATTATTAACTCTTTGCGCTCGACCGGTGCCTTTCAGGCACCACGGCATATGCTGCGCCAACTCGACCGGTGCCTCTCAGGCACCACTAGCATCGATGCGGTAAATTGAGTGGTAACGGTGTTTATTTGTGTTTGGCCTAACGAATATCGCTTGACAAGTCTACCTGGCCTTTTGTAGATCATTTTATGAGGTGTCTACATAGCTATAAAGATGTCTTATCTCAAAAACACAAACGAATTTCAATGCGTGCATTATGCCTTGAGAATAATAGAACGCTGATAGACGTCGCAACGCTTCTTTCAATTCGCTTCTTTAAAAAAAGGTACACAAAGAACCAATCACAAAATACAATCCAATTGCAAAGTTTGTTCCCAACGAAAGTCCGGCCAAAGACGACAAACTGTGTACTATTGTGACACATGCCCCAACAAGCCAAGAATGCACATTGGAGATTGTTTTACAAAATACCACAAGAAGAAAAATTATAGAACGTAATTCTTAATAAATATCCTTCATTAAATTAAATAAATGTATGTAATGTTAAATTATACGAGTTTAAAGTGTCCCATTGTGCTTAAAATTATTTTAAGTTAACAGAAACGAACTCATGAAATAGGCGGATTACTGTCGAGTTGCTGGTCAGCCCGAGAGAAAAGCGCGTCGAGCGCAAAGAGTTAAAGTCTGTTGGTTCTATAATCGAAGTGTGGACAAACTTTCTTATGCGAGCGTTGAAGTCGCTGAATACTTCAGACGAATGCAATCAACCTTTCTTACGCGAGCATTGAAGTCTCCGAGTTTTAAGCATTCTACGTAAAGAAGCTTCCGTATGCCAGCATCGAAGTCTTCAAGATTAAAGCGTGCATATAGCCGATCTTTCTTACACAAGCGTTAAAGTCCTACGCAAAGAACATTTCTTGCGCAGAATTGATGTCTCCTAGCCCTGTACCTGCAATACGGCGAACCTTATGCAGGCGTTGAAGTCTCGTAGTCCTACTCCTAGTCATACATCCACATTCCAAAATTCGTAATTGTTCGAGTATCAATAGTAAACGTAAATGGATTAATGACGGAAAATCGGCCAGAAATTCGCGAAAATAGCCGAAAATAGGCGAAAAATGTCAAATTTTTTTTTTGTTTCGGACCGCTACCATTTGATAGAGGGTAATTTGCCCTGAATATAGACCACTTTCCGCGCGCTGAACTCTTCATAGTTTCCGAGATACGACGATTTTAAGAAGGTGCAAAAAAATTTTTGTCCAAATTGCTGATCGCGATTAGTTCCACGTGAAAGTGCGTCCGAAAAGCTTTAAGAAACCCTATGTTACTTATAGGTTTCGATCATTAGTTTAGACGGGACAGGGGCTTGAAGAAATCGAGAAAATCTTAAGGTATACCCCTTGCAATTTTTGCCAAAAAATGATGGGTCACGGATTTGATTGTCCTTTTAACATATCAAAGGGGGTGCAAAATGACTCAGAAAAATGCGAGACGCATCCCGAAATTCGCAATAGTTCTGGAGATATGGCCAAAAATATACGAAAAATAGTGAGAAATTACCTCGGGAAATAGGTCAAGAAACTATGTTATCCAAACGGGATAGTCTCTTAGTTGTACAAAGAGTCGTTTAAGTTTCATACAATGTAACAACTGATTTTTTGTCAGTTGTCCTTATTTCAACTGCGCTTCCCACATTATCTTTCAATTCGGTGCTAATAAACTACGTCCACGTACGTCAATTTCAACAGACTCTCGCGTTCTCTCCATTCAG
Organism: Cryptocheilus praepositus; assembly: GCA_033815515.1. Classification (NCBI taxonomy): domain Eukaryota; kingdom Metazoa; phylum Arthropoda; class Insecta; order Hymenoptera; family Pompilidae; genus Cryptocheilus; species Cryptocheilus praepositus. The sequence continues at coordinate 911,246 of JAWWQZ010000040.1, read as the reverse complement.
TCGCATTTCCATAAATTCTCACATCTCTCTCCATTCAGAAGTTCCAGTCAGTCACGTGTGCCGTCCCGAAAACCCGTGAAACCTAAAAGCCTTAGAGAAAGTATCCCGACGTTCGTCTTTGACACGAAGAAAAAAATTCGCACCCGCTCCGATATTGCTCGACAAATAAACGAAATTTATGTGCATAAATAATACTTCATATATCGAATGTGTCTACAAAATTTTACTGAAATTCATTGTACTTCATTTGTAGTTGTCTTTCAGATGATTATATATAGGAAATATATCTCTAGTTGTAGGCACAGCTAGAGAAGCATACAATTTGATGTAAATATTTGAATTAATCAAAGTGATATATATATGAATAATACTTCATATATCGAATGTGTCTACAAAATTTTACTGAAATTCATTGTACTTCATTTGTAATTGTCTTTCAGATGATTATATATAGGAAATATATCTCTAGTTGTAGGCAGAGCTAGAGAAGCATACAATTTGATGTAAATATTTGAATTAATCAAAGTGATATATATATGAATAATACTTCATATATCGAATGTGTCTACAAAATTTTACTGAAATTCATTGTACTTCATTTGTAATTGTCTTTCAGATGATTATATATAGGAAATATATCTCTAGTTGTAGGCAGAGCTAGAGAAGCATACAATTTGATGTAAATATTTGAATTAATCAAAGTGATATATATATGAATAATACTTCATATATCGAGTGTGTCTACAAAATTTTACTGAAATTTATTGTACTTCATTTGTAATTGTCTTTCAGATGATTATATATAGGAAATATATCTCTAGTTGTAGGCAGAGCTAGAGAAGCATACAATTTGATGTAAATATTTGAATTAATCAAAGTGATATATATATGAATAATACTTCATATATCGAATGTGTCTACAAAATTTTACTGAAATTCATTGTACTTCATTTGTAATTGTCTTTCAGATGATTATATATAGGAAATATATCTCTAGTTGTAGGCAGAGCTAGAGAAGCATACCATTTGATGTAAATATTTGAATTAATCAAAGTGATATATATATGAATAATACTTCATATATCGAATGTGTCTACAAAATTTTACTGAAATTCATTGTACTTCATGTGTAATTGTCTTTCAGATGATTATATATAGGAAATATATCTCTAGTTGTAGGCAGAGCTAGAGAAGCGTACAATTTGATGTAAATATCTGAATTAATCAAAGTGATATATAATGCAATAATCACACTGTACGCAGCATTAAATACAAAAACAAGTATGGTGATAGTTTCCTTAAGAATATTACATAATTTCTTAAAAATAAATTCAATCGTATTCTGTACTACTTCACCATGTTGCGGTTTTAATATACTAAAATACGCACAGCAGTCAAGGTGTTAAACTTAAAAACACACGAATGTTCAACTAAAAGCATGCATAAAAATTCTTGACCTTAACAAACAGCAATAGTTTCTTTGACCCCCGAATTTTGTTTCTCGCCGAGCCGCTAATTCACCGTCGGCCAATTTCATACTCCGATCTCCGTGTAATGGAACACTTTCCTCTTTCTCGTCGTCGGCGAGAGTGAACTCGCCGGAGGATCGTGGATCGAGGTCAGGTCAAGGCCCCCACGAAGTCTCCTCATCCTCGTTTCCGTCCTCTCTTCTCCTCTCTTCACCTCTCAACGACGCACGCGACGTCTTCCTTGTGTTTGCGGGATCCTTCTCGCACGCAGTGGAGAAACGACTGCGCCTTCGGCGGCGAGCTGCCGGTGTGAATGAACGTTTTGCCGCGGCTAAAATAATGGGATAGTAGGACGCGCGCGATTATAAAAATACAATGTTGCGCGGTGGGTAAACGAAAGTGGAAGGACGAATGGCGTGCGATTGTTTTTTACCGCTTAACGAAAGTGCGCATGAAAGTAGTGGTAATAGCGTTGAGGAGACTCGAAAAATTTTGGGGTTGAAATAATATAATAGATTCATATTAGAATTTTGTGTACATTGCAATTTAATGTAAGTTTGCGGGAAGGTTGGTAATGTGAGCGAAAGTTTTGCTGGCGTTAAAATAATGGGACAGTGGATAGAATATAAATATATATATATATTGTAGTCATGAAAGTAATGGGATAGTCGATAGCGATTATAAAAATACAATATTGCGCAGTGGGTAAACGAAAGTGGAAGGACGAATGGCGTGCGATTGTTTTTTACCGCTTAACGAAAGTGCGCATGAAAGGAGTGGTAATAGCGTTGAGGAGACTCGAAAAATTTGGGGGTTGAAACAATATAATAGGTTCATATTAGAATTTAGTGTACATTGCAATTTAATGTAGGTTTGCGGGCAGGTTGGTAATGTGAGCGAACGTTTTGCTGGCGTTAAAATAATGGGACAATGGATAGAATATAAATATATATTGTAGTCATGAAAGTAAGATTATAAAAATACAGTATTGCGCGGTGGGTAAACGAAAGTGGAAGGAGGAATGGCGTGCGATTGTTTTTTTACCGCTTAACGAAAGTGCGCATGAAAGGAGTGGTAATAGCGTTGATGAGACTCGAAAAATTTGGGGGTTGAAATAATATAATAGGTTCATATTAGAATTTTGTGTACATTGCAATTTAATGTAAGTTTGCGGGAAGGTTGGTAATGTGAGCGAACGTTTTGCTGGCGTTAAAATAATGGGACAATGGATAGAATATAAGTATATATATATATTGTAGTCATAAAAGTAATGGGATAGTCGATAGCGATTATAAAAATACAATATTGCGCAGTGGGTAAACGAAAGTGGAAGGACGAATGGCGTGCGATTGTTTTTTACCGCTTAACGAAAGTGCGCATGAAAGGAGTGGTAATAGCGTTGAGGAGACTCGAAAAATTTGGGGGTTGAAATAATATAATAGGTTCATATTAGAATTTTGTGTACATTGCAATTTAATGTAAGTTTGCGGGAAGGTTGGTAATGTGAGCGAACGTTTTGCTGGCGTTAAAATAATGGGACAGTGGATAGAATATAAATATATATATATATATATTGTAGTCACGAAAGTAATGGGATAGTCGATAGCGATTATAAAAATACAATATTGCGCAGTGGGTAAACGAAAGTGGAAGGACGAATGGCGTGCGATTGTTTTTTACCGCTTAACGAAAGTGCGCATGAAAGAAGCGGTACGTTAATAGCGTTGGGGAAACTCAAAAAATGTAGGGGTTGAAATAGTATCATAGGTTATTATTAGAATTTTGTATAAATTGCAATTTAATGTAGGTTTGCGGGCAGGTTGGTAATGTGAGCGAAAGTTTTACTGGCGTTAAAATAATGGGACAATGGATAGAATATAAATGTGCCCATAATTATGAAAGTGGTCTAAGTCAAAATTTAAAAAAAATGAGTTTATCAGTTATTTCATACCACATTATTTTTAACTAAATTTATTCAATGTAATTTTTACGAAATTGTCAAAAATGAACCATTAGATAGTGGTTGTAATTTCAACATTATATGGAATTCATTTAGTTTTAATTATGAAAGTGGTCTAAGTCAAAAATTTAAATAAATTATATAAACAACTTGAAAATGGCACATGGCCTTCTTTGACGCGTTTCTGAACTACATAATAAAATAAATGACAATCAAATTTTAATAATAACGACAACTTCATTTTTAACGAAATCACTAGAAGAATCAATAACAAGAAGAGTAAAAAATACCGCGGGTGAATCTGTCTCTTGGCTACAAATTCAATGGATGAGATTCTTGAAAAATGAACCTATATATATATGTTCTATAAAACATCTTTAGATGATTCTAAATTTCACGTTTTGGATCTTTCACCTAAAAAAGGAAGACCAAAAATATACGGAAATATTAAATTACTTCCATTATACACCACCATTAGACCAGTATCGGAAGAAAAACAAAGATATTATGAGTTTACTACCGTACATCCCTCCAGTTTTTCAGGAACATTTTAAGAATCTTAAATACTCGAAATAATGATAAAAATGGATTACTGTTTAAAAATAATTAATAAATGTAATAAATGTTCACGAATTATTTCAATCAAATTATTGTTTCAAATAAAACTCAAAGTTCTTTATTGCTTTAAGTAATTTATAGGACATTCAGTTAATTTTGAAAATGGTCTAAGTCAATTCAATCTTTAAAAATAATATTATCGTATAAAATTCACACAAAATTTCATATTCATAGTAAATTTCTATTAATTAAGACTAATAAAATTATAAATTAAAATGTCGCATAATGTAAAAATATTTTTTAATTTATTCAAATATATAAATATATATATGACTTAGACCACTTTCATAATTATGGGCACAAATATATATTGTAGTCATGAAAGTAAGATTATAAAAATACAGTATTGCGCGGTGGGTAAACGAAAGTGGAAGGACGAATGGCGTGCGATTGTTTTTTACCGCTTAACGAAAGTGCGCATGAAAGGGGCGGTAATAGAGTTAAAGAGACTCGAAAAATTTGGGGGTTGAAATAGTATGATGGGGTGTTATTCGAATTTTGTGTAAATCGCAATTTAATCTTGGTTTGCGGGCAAGTTGGTAATGTGGGTCTTAAAATAATGGGACAGTGGATAGAATATAAATATATATATATATTGTAGTCATGAAAGTAGTGGGATAGTCGATAGCAATCATAAATATAGTGTTGCGCAGCGGGTAAACGAAAGTGGAAGGACGAATGGCGTGCGATGGTTTTTTTACCGCTTAATGAAAGTGCGTAGGAAAGGAACGGTGCGTCGATAGTTTTGGGGAGAGGCGACAAATTTGGAGGTTCAAATAATATGTCAGGGTATAATCAAGTTATGTATAGACTGTCCATAAATATAAGTATGTTCACCAGGAACAAAACAAATTTAAAAACTAGCAGAGAATACAGCCAGATTTAGTGAAAACTATTGTGGTAGTATTACTGGAATCAAAATAATGAGATGATAAATAACGACTATAAAAATACAATGTTGCGTGGTGGGTAAATGAAAGTGTGAGGACAAACGATGCAGCATTTGGCATTCAATTGTTTTTACCTCTTCATAAAATAGCAACGCATTGATAGTTTGAGGTGAAAAGAAATGTTTAATGTAGAAACGGTGTAACAGTGTACTACCCAAATTTTCAGGCGAGTGTCATTTCATATAAGTCAGCAATTAAATTGATAGTGTGAGTCAACGTTTTATTGCAGCTAAAGTAACGGGATCGTAGAATGTCGACTATATAAAAAGACAATGCGCTATAGGAGAATGAAGGTATAAATATGTATGATACTGCATTTGGCGTTTAATTATTTCTTACCCCTCCACAAAATGTCGCAGAACATTGTCGATGCGTTACTCATTTTGGCCGAGAGGAGATGATTCTGAAGAAACTGAATTGAGAAACAAACAGCGAATAACCCTAGACAGAAATTGAACAGAAACTGGACTACAGAAAGAAAGGAGAAAACTCTCTTTAAGACTGGCAACACCAAAAGAACACACTAAGAAAATAATACCCAAACACTCCATGAAAAACGGCCAAATAGCTGCAAGTAAAAATCCGCATCCTACCACTCTCTTCAAAAGTTTCTTCAATAAATCCTAATGTCATGATCCGACAAGTCCCATCCCTCTTTGAGGACGGTATCACATCAGCGTCAAATGCTAATTTTGCCCGCAGACGAATTTAGACGTGTCTAAATCCGTGCCAAAACGGACGACTTATCTCATGAGCTGACAGTGCGCGACAGAAACGGCGAGAAGGCCGGAGAGAGGAAGATGGAGAAGAACAGTTTGAGAGAAACGAGTGGCGCGGGGGGAGGATTCTTTTTCTCGGCAACGGTAGAGAGTGTTAGGCGCACCTTTTGAAGACTCCTCGAGCGCGGATGCTGACCGTCCTGGTTTACTTCCCGCCTGTAAAACGAGCGTGTAACACATACAGCCGACACGCACACATCGATCGCGTCTGATGACGCCTCGATCCACGATCCTCGATCCAAGCGTGGACCGCACGGTAGCGATGGGAGCAAGTGTGTACCGAATCGTTTGTCGGATTGTGGCTTAGTTGATGGAATTGTGTTATACGACATTTTGTGGATTAAACTATTTTTAGGCAAAAAACTCGACGGAGTGTGGGAACGTTTGCGAAATAGGTAGATTAGTGTACTATATGTGCCCATAATTATGAAAGTGGTCTAAGTCAAAATTTAAAAAAAATGAGTTTATCAGTTATTTCATACCACATTATTTTTAACTAAATTTATTCAATGTAATTTTTACGAAATTGTCAAAAATGAACCATTAGATAGTGGTTGTAATTTCAACATTATATGGAATTCATTTAGTTTTAATTATGAAAGTGGTCTAAGTCAAAAATTTAAATAAATTATATAAACAACTTGAAAATGGCACGTGGCCTTCTTTGACGCGTTTCTGAACTACATAATAAAATAAATGACAATCAAATTTTAATAATAACGACAACTTCATTACTAGAATAATCAATAACAAGAAGAGTAAAAAATACCGCGGGTGAATCTGTCTCTTGGCTACAAATTCAATGGATGAGATTCTTGAAAAATGAACCTTATAAAATGTTCTATAAAACATCTTTAGATGATTCTAAATTTCACGTTTTGGATCTTTCACCTAAAAAAGGAAGACCAAAAATATACGGAAATATTAAATTACTTCCATTATACACCACCATTAGACCAGTATCGGAAGAAAAACAAAGATATTATGAGTTTACTACCGTACATCCCTCCAGTTTTTCAGGAACATTTTAAGAATCTTAAATACTCGAAATAATGATAAAAATGGATTACTATTTAAAAATAATTAATAAATGTAATAAATGTTCACGAATTATTTCAATCAAATTATTGTTTCAAATAAAACTCAAAGTTCTTTATTGCTTTAAGTCATTTATAGGACATTCAGTTAATTTTGAAAATGGTCTAAGTCAATTCAATCTTTAAAAATAATATTATCGTATAAAATTCACACAAAATTTCATATTCATAGTAAATTTCCATTAAATAAGACTAATAAAATTATAAATTAAAACGTCGCATAATGTAAAAATATTTTTTAATTTATTCAAATGCAATTCATTAAATATCTCGAAACAAGAAATATATGACTTAGACCACTTTCATAATTATGGGCACATATAGCTTAGTAAAGTATAGTATTATAGTATAGTATAATATAGAATAGTACTATAGATAAGCAATGTAAGTTGAGTTACATGGAGCTTTGGTAAAAGGGCTATGAATAAAAAACCGTGTGACGTAAAAAAAAATAGTTTTATGGACTATATGGTATAAGTTGTTTGAAAGGAATAGAATTGGAAAATAATTGAAACAATTAAGGAGTGGCGAGTAGTTTTAGGAGCTGATGACGAAAGTGCGAAACGTGTAGAAGTTGATTTCTTATCGATGTGAATTATATTGTATGTAACTTTTATAAAATCTGCTACACATTAAAAACACTGGTATTTGATGAAATTATACTGTGACACTTACAATGAAAGAGTAATTGAAACAATTAAGGTGCAAGCGCATAGCATGCTATCGATTTCTAAGAATTATATGGAAATGTTAACACACATTCAAAACATGCAGTTAAAGATTTTGTGGATTAAACTATTTTTAAGCAAAAAACTCGACGGAGTGTGGGAATGTTTGCGAAATAGGTAGATTAGTATACTATATAGTATAGTAAAGTATAGTATTATAGTATAGTATAATATAGAATAGTACTATAGATAGATAAGCAATGTAAGTTGAGTTACATGGAGCTTTGGTAAAAGGGCTATGAATAAAAAACCGTGTGACGTAAAAAAAAATAGTTTTATGGACTATACGGTATAAGTTGTTTGAAAGGAATAGAATTGGAAAATAAATTAAACAATTAAAGAGTGGCGAGTAGTTTTAGGAGCTGATGACGAAAGTGCGAAACGCGTAGAAGTTGATTTCTTATCGATGTGAATTATATTGTATGTAACTTTTATAAAATCTGCTACACATTAAAAACACTGGTATTTGATGAAATTATACTGTGACACTTACAATGAAAGAGTAATTGAAACAATTAAGGTGCAAGCGCATAGCATGCTGTCGATTTCTAAGAATTATATGAAAATGTTAACACACATTCAAAACATGCAGTTAAAGATTTTGTGGATTAAACTATTTTTAGGCAAAAAACTCGACGGAGTGTGGGAACGTTTGCGAAATAGGTAGATTAATATACTATATAGTATAGTAAAGTATAGTATTATATTATAGTATAATATAGAATAGTACTATAGATAGATAAGCAATGTAAGTTGAGTTACATGGAGCTTTGGTAAAAGGGCTATGAATAAAAAACCGTGTGACGTAAAAAAAAATAGTTTTATGCACTATACGGTATAAGTTGTTTGAAAGGAATAGAATTGGAAAATAATTGAAACAATTAAGGAGTGGCGAGTAGTTTTAGGAGTTGATGACGAAAGTGCGAAACGCGTAGAAGTTGATTTCTTATCGATGTGAATTATATTGTATGTAACTTTTACAAAATCTGCTACACATTAAAAACACTGGTATTTGATGAAATTATACTGTGACACTTACAATGAAAGAGTAATTGAAACAATTAAGGTGCAAGCGCATAGCATGCTATCGATTTCTAAGAATTATATGAAAATGTTAACACACATTCAAAACATGCAGTTAAAGATTTTGTGGATTAAACTATTTTTAAGCAAAAAACTCGACGGAGTGTGGGAACGTTTGCGAAATAGGTAGATTAGTATACTATATAGTATAGTAAAGTATAGTATTATAGTATAGTATAATATAGAATAGTACTATAGATAGATAAGCAATGTAAGTTGAGTTACATGGAGCTTTGGTAAAAGGGCTATGAATAAAAAACCGTGTGACGTAAAAAAAAATAGTTTTATGGACTATACGGTATAAGTTGTGTGAAAGGAATAGAATTGGAAAATAATTGAAACAATTAAGGAGTGGCGAGTAGTTTTAGGAGTTGATGGCGAAAGTGCGAAACGCGTAGAAGTTGATTTCTTATCGATGTGAATTATATTGTATGTAACTTTTATAAAATCTGCTACACATTAAAAACACTGGTATTTGATGAAATTATACTGTGACACTTACAATGAAAGAGTAATTGAAACAATTAAGGTGCAAGCGCATAGCATGCTATCGATTTCTAAGAATTATATGAAAATGTTAACACACATTCAAAACATGCAGTTAAAGATAACAGCGGTTTCATTTTTTCATTCAATAAGGCAGAGAAAGAATTATAATTAAGAAAATAATTTTATAGTGTATAATGTAGAAAAAAATGGTAAATAAAGACAAATATATAATAGGTAATTGCAGAAGGAAGAAGACAGATCGCGATGAATTTATGGCGATTATCGAAATTGAAAGTGAATTTGAATTCTGCCAAATGTTTCCTAATTATACCTAATGTACTGTACTATACTTAATAGCCTCTGTAAGTCATTGAAGCTGTTCATCGCAGTTTCTAACCAAATTATTTTACTATTTTTATTATATATTTCCTATTCATTGAATTCCACTGCATTTCACCAAATACTTCATAATCCCTTGTATTTATCCTTCTACTTCGGGCTATATAAAATGGAGCATTACGTAATGATTAAAACCTCATTTGAACGTCTTGGAATTCTATCCAATCTGATTGTTATATACAGCGAACTTTGAATGAAAATAAAATTAATATAATTTTACCTATGCCAGTCATTTCTGAGGTGTGATACTTTGGATACTCAATTGTTTGGTATTTATGTATCCATATTGAACTTAATCCCATCGCTACTGAACCAACGTGGATCGGTCAAATGTGCGTAAGGTGCGCCGTCGACGTATGTAGGTAACATTTTCTCTCTTTCTCTGCGTTTCTCCTTCTTTCTCCGCTTCTCTTTCTCTTTCTGGCAACATTCCATCTCTCTCTTTCACACATCTGTTTCTCCTTAATTCATTCTGTTTCTCTGTGTCTCCGCCCGTTTATTAGTTTACTCATGTTTCCGTGTTTACTACTTTGCATTCTTTCCTCTCTTCTTTGTCTTTCGATCCCTTTTCTGTTTCCTACGAATTTTTGATCACGGACTTTTGTTTCGTGTTATTTTATTCAATTTAATTTTTCTTTCAATTTACCCAATGCTCTTTGCTTGCTTTCAATTCAATCACACATCTGCCTGGACAACGTGCTTTCTCATTATTAAATTTCCTTTCTTTCAATTTAACTAAGTTTCAATTCGGACAGCGTTCTTTTGGGTTATTTCTTACTCTTTTCCCACTTCTGCCTTTTACTCTCTTCTTTGTCTTTCGATCCCTTTTCTGTTTCCTACGAATTTTTGATCACGGACTTTTGTTTCGTGTTACATTATTCAATTTAATTTTTCTTTCAATTTACCCAATGCTCTTTGCTTGCTTTCAATTCAATCACATATCTGCCTGGACAACGTGCTTTCTCATTATTAAATTTTCTTTCTTTCAATTTAACTAAGTTTCAATTCGGACAGCGTTCTTTTGGGTTATTTCGTACTCTTTTCCCACTTCTGCCTTTTACTATCTGACCGACGTGTGCGCACACGCGTGTACGGCTGTCTCTTTTTCCGGAGACGGAAGTCCTCGTGGCCTGCATCGATCCTAAGTCGCGTCGATATACCGCAATGACGGCCGAGATGTCGTCTTTTTCTATGTCACATCGATGTGTCGAACATTTTCCCTACTTTACGTCAGAGTTTCCTGGAAATCCCGTGTTTTTTGGTACACTCTGCTACTTGTCGTAATGGCCACAAACAGTGTGGGTATCTACAAATATGGTACATAGGCAAACAGTTTTGATTTTCAACATTGCACTGTCCCACGTGAAATATAAAATGCAACTCGTAAAACAGAAGATAAATTTCGCAAGTTGGCTTCTACAAATATATGATCGGCCATATCCTTATAAATAAAATTCTTGTAATGAAACCTGCTGAAGCAAATAAGGTATGAGCCAAGATGTTTTCGCTGTTTTTTCTGTGTTTCTTTGTTGGCTGTTCTATTATTCGTTTTTCTATGTTATTTCGGCATTGCGTAGTCATTTTTTTTCTTTAGCGGTCGCAGTCTTCCATGGCAATTAGAGACAGTCGAGCGCGCGTGTAATCATCTCGATCATGGGGGATTTTAGGATTGATGAGCCTTACTTTCGATCGGGTCACGGTTCGACAGCCATCACTTGGTCAGGCTCCAATTCTTTTGCCCTCCGCCATCTTTGTCTTTCGCTGACCGTCTTTGTCTCGAACGCAATTTCCCTCTCCTCGCGTATTTTAGCCTACAACCGACTTTTTCCTGTTCGTGTCACTGCGTTTCTTCAGACTTTTGATCAGTTTCACGTTTCTCGCTTCAAGTTGTTCTTATATACGTATTTATCATTTGTTTTATCGTTCGACATTCCTCCTGTATAAATTCTTGTTGATTTGAACTTTGCATCTACTACTTTATTTCATTGTGTATTTAGTTACGATGTTTTAATTATGTTTAATAGAGGCATGTATCCAGTTCTACTGTGTGTTTGATGGTTCATTGATATTTATGTATGATTTTCTTTTGATTTAAATTTTGCACCCATCATTTTCTTCACTATTGATTTACGCGTTATTTTTTCATTATAATCAATCGAGCCCTGTTTTCCACAAACACGTCCTTTATGCCGTCTGTGACCTATTTCGCGTATAATTATCTTCCGATTTAAACCATCCATCTACTATTTTTATAAGCACTCATCCACCTCTTATTCTTCAATTATCGTTAATCGGATTTTTGATCCCACGCTTCGCGGATACCCATACTTCCTATTACCTGTTTCATTTTCTCCAACCATCAGTTCCTACACACTCTCTCCACCTGCCAGCATCCACGCATTTTTTCCTGCACCTACACACCCGCCTCCCACTCCCCCGATTCGCCTCGCATCAATACTTTTTACCTCATCCACATTTTTCCCTGCCCCCACTTACTCTACTCCACTCTTCCCCACCGTCATCCTCCGTCCGTTAGTTTCACCCAAATTTCGCGGGCTCGCCTCCCGAGGCACACTTCTCACTTCCGACTCAATCGCACTCAAGAATCTCGCTACTCGTCGCTCAATGATCTCGAACCGTCTCCTAACGATGTCAAGGCTCATCGACTCTCAGGCCCAGAAAAAATGCGCCGCAAAGCAGCGCAAACGCAAGAAAAACGTTCCTGCGACGCGTGTGGAAAGGATGCAGACAAAATAGGATGCGTATTTTATTTACCGTGCCGTCAACCGCTGATCGACCGCACGCAGACACTTGAACGGGGGAGTCATTAAATCTTAATTTATTCATACTTATAAATATACATATTTCGCTTGTCGCTTCGCGTACGCGAGACTGAAGGCGCGCGGTTACAATAAATACTGACGATGAGCTTGAACGCACGAAACTTGACGGCGGACGTCGGGATGGAAAGGAACGCAGTGAGGACACAGAAGACACGTCGGAGTCGTCGGTGGACGACTTTCCGAAATTGAGCAAACCGAACGAGAGCACCGGATAAATAAATCCGCTCTGCCGTACTGAGAGTTGTTCGTCGAGCGGACGCAGGTACCGAAGAAATGAGGGATGGAGAGGTAGGAGACGTGAGTTGATGAGCGATGAGCGAAGAATGAACTTCGGGTTAGGGGTTTTGGGAGTGGTTGGTTGGCTTAGTTGGGCTTGTAGGCGGAGTACGCTAGATCATGACTCGATCTCGCCCAGCCGCTCGATCCATGACCGCCCGCGACTTGGACGACCTCGTGTCCGTGATCGTGGCCGCCGGAAACGAGCTTCTTGAGGCCGATGATCGATGCCAGGACCAACGCCAGCTTGCTTACGATCAACGCCTTGCCGGCCAACAGGGCCAGGGCACCCAAAGCGAGCGGAACTAACGTGCCACCGATTAACAGTGGAATCGCGAGGAGGCCGCCCATCTTGTTCTTCTTCTTGCGACCTGGAAATTGCCAACGGTTTTTGTTAAGTGGAGTAATTGTGGATCTTTTCAGGTGGGTGTTTGGTTGCGGGGGAATGAAAAAGTGTGGGAGTGGAGGTGACGCAGAATAGCGTTAAATAAGTTTGAGTTTTTGCATAATAGTTATATAGTAGTATTAGTAATTATAAAGATGAATTCTTGTGATATGGAAAATGCGGACGGTGTTTTTTATGAGAAGTAAATGCAGATTCTTTTCCGATGGAATTGTGGATTTATTCAAGGTGGGTTAGAGGGATTGGAAAAATTTGGGATAAGAGGCCATGTAGAATCATGCATTAGATGAGTTTGAGTTTTTGCATAATAGTTATATAGTAGTATTAGTAATTATAAAGATGAATTCTTGTGATATGGAAAATGCGGACGGTGTTTTTTATGAGAAGTAAATGCAGATTCTTTTTCGATGGAATTGTGGATTTATTCAAGATGGGTTAGAGGGATTGGAAAAATTTGGGATAAGAGGCCATGTAAAATCATGCATTAGATGAGTGGGAGTTTACAGAATATTTAATTTACAGTAATCTATATTTTAATATTGTCCTTGTTATCTGGACATTGTAAATGATGTTTAGTAAATGCATCGATTATGGATTTTTTCATTGTTTACAATTTGCATATTGAAATTATTTTAACTTTTTAATGAGATCACCAGATTTAATAAGATCATCAGATAAAGAATCATCATTCAATCACTAGAAAAACATTTATTACTACTATTCCCAACTATCGTAACTCAGTCAATAAGATCATCAATTCAACATCAATTTCACGAAATTTTTTTAATTCGTATGTAAATGTCATTTTCGTTAATTGTTTCAATACTGCATCACTGCATTTGAATTATAAAACGTTCTGATACTAATTTTATAAATTCTATCTAATTCTAAACTTTGGCTTATCATCCCACTGCATACTAAATTATATTTACAAACCCTCAATTTTCTTAATTGCATTACTACTCCGCCATATTCCATTCAAATAATCAATTTTCGCTATCATTTCTCTTCTCCCGGCAATTTTCACCAGTACTGTCCCCTTTTACAAATTTTTACTACCAACCCCTGCCTTCAAATCCCCTTTATAATCACACTCCCACGCATTCTATTCTCAACAATTCACTTTCCCCTGACAAACTCTTCCGTAATTATTGTCCATCCAAATTTTCTATAATTTAATAACTAATCCCCCAATACAAAGCTTTCGTCATCCCACCGTACACTAAATTATTATCACTACCCCTCCATACTCAACATTTCATCTACCACCCCCTCTCTAAAACCCCAATCCAAACTCTTTACACTTACCAAATGTCCATTGTCCTTCAATTACTACATTTTCACTTCCAATTACCTTCAATTACCATTCTCCTCTTACGAAATTTTCGGACCCATTCTTCCCTTCACCAAGTTTCCGCAACATGAAATTCCCAGCAACTCACCTTCCTCCGACAGACTCCTCTGCAGCTCCTCCACATTCGGCAGCTTCAGCTTCAACGTGTGACTCTGGAAGAACTTAACGATCCTATCGAAGATCATCGAATTGAGGGTCTCCTCCTTATCCTCCAGCGCCCTCGGCAGACTCGTCTCGATTTCCTCCGCACTCTTCGGCTGCTCGTCGTCGACGGGTCCGTCTTGGACCAACGTCACGCCGTCCGCGACGTTCAGCTGGGCGCTGCGCGAAATTCTGTCCATCGCTGACAAGAGCTTCAGCTTCAGACACGGACTGAGCTCGGAAGCGGAACAATCTTTGTACACCTGGTAGACGTAGCGCAGGTCACCGAAGAGCCCGCTTCCGGTTGAGCGACCGGTCTGCTCGTCAATCGAGTTTGAGGTCGGATTCGTTTCCGCCGACCTTGCCGAGGCCGTTGCCAGCAAGAGGGCGATGCACGCATAGTGGCCGAAGCGAAGCATTTTTTTATGGGTTCTAGGTGCCTGAAAAAGGGAAAGACAAAATTTGACATGGTGGCGGTGTTTGAGATTTTTGAGTCTTAAGAGGAGCAATGCGAGTGGCTGGCGTTGTTATGGCTGTAGATGTGATATATAGGAATTGGAAAATTGTATATTTTGGGAGTCATGGTGTGAGTGGCTGGCGTTGTTACGTGTGTAGATGTGATATATAGAAATTGGAAAATTGTATATTTTTGGAGTCATGGTGTGAGTGGCTGGCGTTGTTACGTGTGTAGATGTGATATATAGAAATTGGAAAATTGTATATTTTGGGAGTCACGGTGTGAGTGGCTGGCGTTGTTACGTGTGTAAATGTGATATATAGAAATTGGAAAATTGTATATTTTGGGAGTCACGGTGTGAGTGGTTGGCGTTGTTACGTGTGTAGATGTGATATATAGAAATTTGAAAATTATATATTTTTGGAGTCATGGTGTGAGTGGCTGGCGTTGTTACGTGTGTAAATGTGATGTATAGAAACTGGAAAATCATATATTTTGGGAGTCACGGTGTGAGTGGCTGGCGTTGTTACGTGTGTAGATGTGATATATAGAAATTTGAAAATTATATATTTTGGGAGTCACGGTGTGAGTGGTTGGCGTTGTTACGTGTCTAGATGTGATATATAGAAATTTGAAAATTGTATATTTTGGGAGTCATGGTGTGAGTGGCTGGCGTTGTTACGTGTCTAGATGTGATATACAGAAATTGGAAAATTGTATATTTTTGGAGTCATGGTGTGAGTGGCTGGCGTTGTTACGTGTCTAGATGTGATATACAGAAATTGGAAAATTGTATATTGTGGGAGTCATGGTGTGAGTGGCTGGCGTTGTTACGTGTGTAGATGTGATATATAGAAATTGGAAAATTGTATATTTTGGGAGTCATGGTGTGAGTGGCTGGCGTTGTTACGTGTGTAAATGTGATATATAGAAATTGGAAAATTGTATATTTTCGGAGTCATCGTGTGAGTGGCTGGCGTTGTTACGTGTGTAGATGTGATATATACAAATTGGAAAATTGTATATTTTGGGAGTCACGGTGTGAGTGGCTGGCGTTGTTACGTGTCTAGATGTGATATACAGAAATTGGAAAATTATATATTTTGGGAGTCACGGTGTGAGTGGCTGGCGTTGTTGCGTGTGTAGATGTGATATATACAAATTGGAAAATTGTATATTTTGGGAGTCACGGTGTGAGTGGCTGGCGTTGTTACGTGTGTAGATGTGATATATAGAAATTTGAAAATTATATATTTTGGGAGTCACGGTGTGAGTGGCTGGCGTTGTTGCGTGTGTAGATGTGATATATACAAATTGGAAAATTGTATATTTTGGGAGTCACGGTGTGAGTGGCTGGCTATAGATGTGATACATATAAACTGGAAAATTACATTTTTTGGAAGTCGCGATGGGAGTAGCTGGCGTTGTTACTCCTGTAGGAGATGGGATGTATAGAAATTGGAAACGTGTATATTTTAGGTGCTGCGATATGAGTAGCTTGCATTATTACGTGTCTATGGGGTATGATATGCAGAAATTAAAAAGTGTGTGTTTTAGGTAAAGGCGTAAGTAACTTGTGTTGTTATGTAGGCATGAGATATAATAGACAGAAGTTGAAGAAGTGTACATGAGAATGTTACGTTGGACAACAATGAGTAGTTTGTGTTATTATGTATGAAGGAGATGTGATATATAGGAATCGAAAAACTGTATAGGAGTATGTTATGTAATAGACAGATGTTGGGAGTGCATGGTTTCGTATGTATTTTTAAATATAGTTGGACGCATGTTTATATGTTGGAGTGGAATATGTGATGCCGTCCGCCATTTTATATTTGCAATATCAGTATTGGAATATGTGCTTTCCAAGGCGGTTGTACGTATATATGAACTGAACTTAAAGATTGGAATTATATTTACTTCACTTTCGGTCCACGTGCTCGAGAAAAAAAAACTTCAGCTTCCAAAATCTGGCAGTGCAGCGTTGTATTAGGTTTAATGTAATATCTTCTTATACTACGCGTTAAAATTACTCTTAGATAAACTGTTACATGTCATAACGAGTTATATAATCGTTATAACAATTTATATATACGTATTTCTTCGAGGCTAACTACTTTCAATTTTTCAATTCAAATGTAATTAATCTAGCACGTTACAACTTGCTATAAACATGAATGAAAATGCTATTACCATTACGTTTCATACGATACCAAAGATGCAACAATTAACAATAATCCAGGTAGTTCATTGTAAAATAAATTATTCAAATACCAAAAATAGAGGAGCGTGTAACAAAACATGAGTTAAGAGAGATTGAAAGCATGAAATTTGTTTGAGGCGTGAAGTGTAGTTGGAAAAGAGTACGAAAGTAAGAAAGTGATTAGAAAGGATGTTACGGATGTGTTTCGTTCTGTTTTGTTGCATTGACGATGAGGTTGGCGGAAGTGACTGAAATGAGATCAAGATCAAGTCGGTTGATGTACAAAATAAAATGAAATTCTACTAGGTTGTCTTTAATAGTTCGGTTATTAAAGTCATGATTTATGTATGCAGAAATTGAAAGTTTCAGTGAGAGTTTTTCGTATCGATTTTATCCTATAACGTTGATTATGTAGTTACGAAGTATGCCCAGGGATGTATTGTAATAGTTAATTCTATTTCACGACAATTTTGTTAATAATTAATCTTGGCCAACAACAATTAATAAATTGTGGTAAATAACCTTTTCGAATAAATAATTTATGTACCAATATGTAAGTAAATTGGCACTCTCCATCCAAAAGTATTAACTTAATTCTTACAAAATGTTTCAAGGGTTACGTATTATTATCGTTTACTATAATCAAGTATTACTTGCTATTTCTGCTCAACGTGTTTCAATCTCATGAAATTCCTAAATTTCTTATTCATTTCGATTCTAATAAAAAACATCCTCAAAAATGTTAAACTGTTACATTTCTCTCTTGTCCGTTCCAACCACAAACCGCCCAAAATCTACATAATTTCCCTTCAAACTTTTTTAATTATTGAACCTGTTAATTAATTGCACTATTCGTCTGTAATTTAAATTCTCAATTTACATTGTTATTCTTCTGAAAACACCATCGTCTCAGAACCATTTCTTTTTCACCTTCCCTTTGACCAATCAGTTACATCACTAATTCCGAACAAAACCCGCAAAAATTGATATAATACCTTTTCAATGCCCCGCCATTTCGAACCAATCAATTACATTATCCATCTGACGTAGAGCAAAACAATGTTTCATATTAAGCACAACAACCAGTAAAACCTGCATCAAACGATTCTGCTAACTCATGTCCACCCAAAACCCCAAATCACATCCATCTCACGTGCAGCAAATCAATGTTTAAAATTATTCTTAAAACTCATCTCCACCCAAAAGCCCAAACCTTCTCGAGCCAATGCTTCATATTAACCCTTTCGCTACGGTGGTCGTTTCCACAATTTGACTCTATGCACACTCTTAAAAATGTCACGATTATGAATTTTTTAGGAAAAGAACATTTCTGACGAAAGCTACGGCTGCTTGAGAATTGACACATGCAACAATGCTATGCTCTCTACTAAAAAAAAGCAACATACGGAACAAGAGGTCCATGATAAATGTGCCAAGATATGTGCTATAGGCGCCCGTAGTAACGAAAGGGTTAAACACAATATCCAGCAATACCAATAACCCATCTGAATCCATCCCCAAATCTAGCTCATCCCTCTGGCAAGCAATCACTACGTCTCTCAACAACCTCAAACCGCCCAGCGTCCTCGAGCTCGCAGCTTCTATGTCAGGCCAAAGGAAAGTTCACGTTCACAAGTACCTCCCGTAGTAGCTGGTCCGCCAGAATATCCTCGTATCCACTTATTCTAACTATCGGCCCGTCGTGTCGTGTGGAAGTTGGATGCGTGTGTGTCAGGGAGAGCACTCTACGTCGACTGTACGTAACGGAAGCCCTGCCCTAGCTCTATATATCTGGTCAGGTGCACCTCCCCACTCTGAGAACACGCACCACCGGCGCGGAGCATTTTCGTGCCGTCCGTTTCAAACGAGAAGGGAACCACCACCCCTCGGGACCCGCGTGCCCAGCGATTCTCTTTTCTCCTTTGCCCCCCACCAGAACGCGACGCTCATGATCCCGGTGCGGTGCCCCGGAGACGAGAGGTTTCTGATCTCGAATCGAGCATGCTCGATCGGGAGCAACGCCGAGACGGATTCCGTGAACGGAGGATGACGATAGAGAGAAGCGTTGACGCTGGCTTTTAATGGTTCTGGCGACTGCTGGCTAGAGCTGTGTGACCGTCAGAAGTTGCAGTAGAGTGAAATTTGTTTTCAAGTCGGACGGATTATTTGAATGATGCTGAGTCGAGTGGATTATTTCAATGATGTGGTAGCTTGCATGTTTCTCAACGGAGGATGAGTATATGGATAGAGGATGAGAAGGCGCAGTAGAGTGAAATTTGTTTTCGAGGCGCACGAAGCATTTGGATGATTGCATATTTGTGAACGGAGGAGGAATTAATAGTGGTGTGCGAGATTGAAAAGGCTCAATGAAGTAGAATTTGTTTTGCAGTCAGACGTATATCAAGTACATTGTATACATATTTGTAGACGATGATTGTATGTATGAAGATATAGAGAAACGTTGACGCTGGCTTTTAATGGCTCTGGCGACTGCTGGCTAGAGCTGTGTGACCGTCAGAAGTTGCAGTAGAGTGAAATTTGTTTTCAAGTCGGACGGATTATTTGAATGATGCTGAGTCGAGTGGATTATTTCGATAATGCGGTAGCGTGCATGTTTCTCAACGGAGGATGAGAAGGCGCAGTAAAGTGAAATTTGTTTTCAAGTCGCACGGATTATTTGGATGATTGCATATTTGTGAACAGAGGAGGAGTTGATAGTGGTGTGCGAGATTGAAAAGGCTCAGTGGAGTAGAATTTGTTTTGCAGTTAGACAGATATCAAGTAGTTTGTATGTATGAAGCTATAGAGAAACGTTGACGCTGGCTTTTAATGGCTCTGGCGACTGCTGGCTAGAGCTGTGTGGCCATGAGAAGTTGCAGTAAAGTGAAATTTGTTTTCAAGTCAGAAGGACCATTTGAATGATGTCGAGTCAAGCGGATTATTTCGATGATGCGGTAGCTTACATGTTTCTCAACGGAGGATGAGAAGGCGCAGTAGAGTGAAATTTGTTTTCAAGTCGCACGGATTATTTGGATGATTGCATATTTGTGAACGGAGGAGGAGTTGATAGTGGTGTGCGAGATTGAAAAGGCTCAATGGAGTAGAATTTGTTTTGCAGTTAGACAGATATCAAGTAGTTTGTATGTATGAAGCTATAGAGAAACGTTGACGCTGGCTTTTAATGGCTCTGGCGACTGCTGCCTAGAGCTGTGTGACCGTCAGAAGCTGCAGTAGAGTGAAATTTGTTTTCAAGTCGGACGGATTATTTGGATGATGCTGAGTCGAGTGGATTATTTCGATAACGCGGTAGCTTGCATGTTTCTCAACGAAGGATGAGAAGGCGCAGTAGAGTGAAATTTGTTTTCAAGTCGCACGGATTATTTGGATGATTGCATATTTGTGAACAGAGGAGGAGTTGATAGTGGTGTGCGAGATTGAAAAGGCTCAATGGAGTAGAATTTGTTTTGCAGTTAGACAGATATCAAGTAGTTTGTATGTATGAAGCCATAGAGAAACGTTGACGCTGGCTTTTAATAGCTCTGGCGACTGCTGGCTAGAGCTGTGTGACCGTCAGAAGTTGTAGTAGAGTGAAATTTGTTTTCAAGTCGGACGGATTATTTGAATGATGCTGAGTCGAGTGGATTATTTCGATAATGCGGTAGCTTGCATGTTTCTCAACGGAGGATGAGAAGGCGCAGTAGAGTGAAATTTGTTTTCAAGTCGCACGGATTATTTGGATGATTGCATATTTGTGAATGGAAAAGGAGGAGTTGATAGTGGTGTGCGAGATTGAAAAGGCTCAATGGAGTAGAATTTGTTTTGCAGTTAGACAGATATCAAGTAGTTTGTATGTACGAAGCTATAGAGAAACGTTGACGCTGGCTTTTAATGGCTGTGGCGACTGCTGCCTAGAGCTGTGTGACCGTCAGAAGTTGCAGTAGAGTGAAATTTGTTTTCCAGTCGGACGGACCATTTGAATGATGTCGAGTCAAGCGGATTATTTCGATGATGCGGTAGCTTGCATGTTTCTGAACGGAGGATGAGTATATGGGTAGAAGATCAGAAGGTGCAATAGAGTGAAATTTGTTTTCAAGTCGCACGGAGCATTTGGATTATTGCATATTTTGTGAACGTAGGAGGAGTATGCTGATAGTGGTGTGCGAGATTCAGAAGGCCCAGTGGAGTGGAATTTGTTTTGCAGTCAGATGGATCATTTGAATCATGTCAAGTCAGACGGAAATTGAGTAGCTTGTATATTTGTAGACGATAGATTGTATATATGAAGATATAGAGAAACTTTGACGATGGCTTTTAATGGCGCTGGCGACTGCTGCCTAGAGCTGTGTGACCGTCAGAAGTTGCAGTAGAGTGAAATTTGTTTTCAAGTCGGACGGACCATTTGAATGACGTCGAGTTAAGCGGATTATTTCGATGATGCAGTAGCTTGCATGTTTCTCAATGAAGGATGAGTATATGGTTAGAGGATCAGAAGGTGCAGTAGAGTGAAATTTGTTTTCAAGTCGCACGGAGCATTTGGATGATTGCATATTTGTGAATGGAAGAGGAGTATGTTGATAATGGTGTGCGAGATTGAAAAGGCCCAGTGGAGTGGAATTTGTTTTGCAGTCAGATGGGTCATTTGAATCATGTCAAGTCAGACGGAAATTGAGTAGCTTGTATATTTGTAGACGATAGATTGTATATATGAAGATATAGAGAAACGTTGACGGTGGCTTTTAATGGCTCTGGCGACTGCTGGCTAGAGCTGTGTGACCGTCAGAAGTTGCAGTAGAGTGAAATTTGTTTTCAAGTCGCACGGAGCATTTGGATGATTGCATATTTGTGAATGGAAGAGGAGTATGTTGATAACGGTGTGCGAGATTGAAAAGGCCCAGTGGAGTGGAATTTGTTTTGCAGTCAGATGGATCATTTGAATCATGTCAAGTCAGACGGAAATTAAGTAGCTTGTATATTTGTAGACGATAGATTGTATATATGAAGATATAGAGAAACTTTGACGATGGCTTTTAATGGCTCTGGCGACTGCTGGCTAGAGCTGTGTGACCGTCAGAAGTTGCAGTAGACTGAAATTTGTTTTCAAGTCGGACGGACCATTTGAATGATGTCGAGTCAAGCGGATTATTTCGATGATGCAGTAGCTTGCATGTTTCTCAATGAAGGATGAGTATATGGTTAGAGGATCAGAAGGTGCAGTAGAGTGAAATTTGTTTTCAAGTCGTACGGAGCATTTGGATGATTGCATATTTGTGAATGGAAGAGGAGTATGTTGATAATGGTGTGCGAGATTGAAAAGGCCTAGTGGAGTAAAATTTGTTTTGCAGTCAGACGGATATCGAATAACTTTTATATTTGTGGACGATTGCTCGTCTACATGAAGATATAGAGAAACGTTGACGGTGGCTTTTAACGCCTGTGGTGACTGGTGAGTAGAAGTGTGCAAGGATGAGAAGGTGCAGTAGAGTGAAATTTGTTTTGCATTCAAATGGATCATTTGTATGATTGAGTAGCCTGAATATTTGTGAATGATAGCTCGTGTATATGACGATGCAGAGAAATGTTAACGCTGGCTCTTAATAGCTCTGGTGACTGGTGGATAAAGGTATGCGAGGATGGGAAGGTGTGGTAGAGTGAAATTTGTTTTGAAGTCAAACGGAACATTTGGACGTTTTGAAGACAGATTCCTTGAATGCTGTCGAGTTAGCCGGATCATTTCAATGATGTCAAGTCAAGCGGGTCATTTGAATCATTAAGTAGTTTGCGCATTCGTAAACTGAAGATGACTATATTGAGTTGAGTTTGTCTTGAAGAAGTGTTTAGATGTTCAAATGATGATATGCAGGATACGATATTTTTTACTTTTGATTGGACGAAAGACTTGACTAAGTAATCATTTGAACCACTTGAATGTTTGTAAATGATGGATGATGCTACAAAAAGGTATTGACACTAGCTTATTGTGGTTCTTGTGGATAGAGGTATGCGAAGATAAGCAGATGCAGTGGAGTGAAATTTATTTTGGAGGAGTAAGATATCCGGATGGTAATTCAAGGAATTCAATTCAAAGTGAAATGGATCATTTAAATGTTTAAGTAGCTTGCATATTTATTAATAAAGGATGTCTATACAGAGACGCCTTGATGCTCACAGTTAATGATTCTGTATATAGATGTATTTATAGATAGACCCAAATAATAATTTGAGGAATTCGAAATTTGCCTTGTCGAGTCGATTGAATGACTTGATACTAATAATTTGAGGAACTAGAAATTCTCTTCACCGAGTCCGGTGGAAGACTTGGATGTTCATGAATGGAGGTCGATGATTCAGAAAGGCGTTGACGCCGGCATTTAGTAATTTGATCGATTCCACGTAGAAGTATCGGACTATTCGAAATCAAAATCTATCGTGTACCCCAATGTACGAGTAATTTGAATATTTAGGTTCAAAACTAAAAAAAACGAACGACTTGTCTTCTTCCTGTCTTTTTAATTCGCTTCCGACACTCGGTAGGACTTTCGTTTTCGCACGGCATCCATCTTTAATCAGGACAGCTACTAGAGGCCTAAAAATGGCAAAGAATTTCGGAAATACTTTCTGTAATACGTAACCAAAAGTATCAAAGTCGACAGTGATAAATAAAATTCCCACAAGAACGATATTTTTGTAAAATTGTTATGCATAGGAGTAGAGAATGTTATTTAGAGAAATGTCTTAATGTTTTATTTCGCATGATATGTGCCCATAATTATGAAAGTGGCCTAAGTCATATATTTCTTGTTTCGAGATATTTAATGAATTGCATTTGAATAAATTAAAAAATATTTTTACATTATGCGACATTTTAATTTATAATTTTATTAGTCTTAATTAATGGAAATTTACTATGAATATGAAATTTTGTGTGAATTTTTACGATAATATTATTTTTAAAGATTGAATTGACTTAGACCATTTTCAAAATTAACTGAATGTCCTATAAATGACTTAAAGCAGTAAAGAACTTTGAGTTTTATTTGAAACAATAATTTGATTGAAATAATTCGTGAACATTTATTACATTTATTAATTATTTTTAAACAGTAATCCATTTTTATCATTATTTCGAGTATTTAAGATTCTTAAAATGTTCCTGAAAAACTGGAGGGATGTACGGTAGTAAACTCATAATATCTTTATGTTGTTCTTCCGATACTGGTCTAACGGTGGTGTATAATGGAAGTAATTTAATATTTCCGTATATCTTTGGTCTTCCTTTTTTAGGTGAAAGATCCAAAACGTGAAATTTAGAATCATCTAAATATGTTTTATAGAACATTTTATAAGGTTCATTTTTCAAGAATCTCATCCATTGAATTTGTAGCCAAGAGACAGATTCACCCGCGGTATTTTTTACTCTTCTTGTTATTGATTATAAACCGGAATGAAGTTGTCGTTATTATTAAAATTTGATTGTCATTTATTTTATTATGTAGTTCAGAAACGCGTCAAAGAAGGCCACGTGCCATATTCAAGTTGTTTATATAATTTATTAAAATTTTTGACTTAGACCACTTTCATAATTAAAACTAAATGAATTCCATATAATGTTGAAATTACAACCACTATCTAATGCTTCATTTTTGACAATTTCGTAAAAATTACATTGAATAAATTTAGTTAAAAATAATGTGGTATGAAATAACTGATAAACTCATTTTTTTTAAATTTTGACTTAGACCACTTTCATAATTATGGGCACATATATCTTCTAGTGTATGCTATTGTTCCATCACGAAACAATGTCATCATATCGAATATGTACTCAGTTTAAATGTTGAAGTACATTCGCTGCGGTCGAAGACCATTAGAAAAGAACATTAAACGACGTGTCCGTTTAGATCGCTTCAAACAACATTCCTAGATCTGTACCGGATCCGCATGACATTATTCGCGCATCCGGTCCTCTTCCAACAAGGAAATCCTCGACTCGTCACTCTACATTTTCAAGCAAACAAACTCTTCGTCCTCTTATTCCATGCAAACAAAAATATTCATTCACTTATTTTCTAACCATCGTTCAAATGGCATTGCTGGCATATATTATCCCTCTATGGGCCCGCGTGACTTTGAAGTCACATATCGATAAATCGATATTTCATTAAATAGTTTAATTTTTTTTACTAGATGGCGTATACATCTTGTTATATAATGTCTCCTTAGTAACCAATAACATGCTTGATGCGGTTTTCAGCTCTAACCTGAAATGTCAAAGTAAATGCTTTTGCAAGTTGTCTGCAAATAGAAGCCAAAGGCACTGTTTTGTGCAATTCTCATTATTCGTTCTTCTATCGGTGTTTGTTAAACAAAACAAGCGTACATAATAGCTTTTAGTTTGTATATCAATAATGTCTTACTTGTTTGCATTTAAACAATCACTTTATTAATACTTTTATGTGATATACCTTTGTAACTTTCAAGACACAATGGGCTATAATGGTAGGTTCGGTGTATTTGCGATAACGTTTGTGATTTCTTTGCTTTTCGGTTTTATATATCAGATTCCCAAAATATAGATACGAAATCATATAAAAATAAAAGAGGAATAAGAATAAGAAGCATTAGCAGTAATAAATCCGAAGATTCTTTATCAGTTTCTGATTCTAACAAAGATCATCCAATAGTATTTACCCGACGACGTATAAGTATTATTCATAACGGCGATGAATTTAGTAGTAAAAAATCATCAGATAAGGAAATGCAACGCATATCTATGTTTAATGCCAAACGCCAACTGTTTTATGGAATTCCATACTTAAGCTCTTATACACACAAGTGGAAGCGTTGTAAACCGTTGTTACTTCAAAGTTGCAAAATGTATTCGTTATATTAAAATTGTTCAAACTGCTGAATTTATTATTAATATGTATTTCGAGGTTGATATTTGTTGATTTCACGTTATCTAGATTTTGTATACCCACCAAAAAAAATTCGGCCCATAGAGGGTTATTGCGACCGACGAAATGCTTGGTATCACATTCTTGTTTTCTAATGAAACTTAGCTCGATGCGCAGTACAGGTTCGAAAACAAATTCATGTGGGTAATATTAACCCACGCATCTGTTTAAACCTGTTCGAACCGCATTCCTAGATCTGTACCACCGTGTCTACGTGACATTGTTCCTGCGCCCGATCTTCTGAAGGCCAGCAGATTCTGATACTCCACCTAACGTTTTCAATTTAATCGCAATCCGATCTTGATTCAATTCATATACTAAATTCCAAAAGACTAATCGCATTTATTTGCATTTATACAAACCAGTACCATTTGCATTCATTTGCATTTAATTTCCAGATGTGGACACATTGGATTTACATGAGTCTGTAGAGAATTTTTCAATTAGGAATATATTGAGTCATATTTCATCGAAGAAATCAAATCCGGCAAATGTATATTTATGGGTGCATTTATATTTATTTGATGTGAATTCTGAGATTGTTACCATATTTGAATTGCCGGTCCGTGGCTTAGAACCGGCTTTCAAATAGAAAATACAGAAAATGTAGAAAATGCTAACACAGATTTAAAGAAACTGCTCTTCCGACAGCTGTTGGAAGAAAATTGTTCTAATATCAAGCCTTTCTCGTTTACATTATAAAATGCTGCTACTAGGGAATGCGTTATTTAAATACGAAAGTTGTTAGTTGTAAACTAATTTTTTCGAACTTCGCATCTAGATATTATCGAACATTCGATCTACAACTAAAACCCTTGTCCTATCTATACCCTTAAATTTTTCTCTATAAAACTTCTTACGGTTATAAACGGACGCTCTCTTCGGCATGTGTTAAGTGGTTTATTACTTTCAACCTTATTAGTACTAATGGGTAATGAGAAAATAAGTAATTTTTTCGTCTATATATATCGGAGGAACCAGTGCTCCCTCATCAGAAGTCTATAACAGTAAGATGCATGTCAATGTAATGTAACGTGTAGATACATTATTCTTCTGATTAATTTTTCTGCTGAAATGTACAGGTGCATTTTTCTGATTGAGCATCATTTTACCGATTACTTTGATCCATTTCGAATTTCTCTGTTTTATTTTGCTGATGTAATGTATAGATGCATGTTTTTAATTGACAAACGTTCTCCCATTGCACAATGATAAGATGTGAGTCAATGTAATGTAACGTATACCAGTATTTTTTTGGCTAAGCCCCATTTTTTTTTGTTCCGATTAATTTTGCTGCTATAACACCCAGGTGTGTTTATCTAACTCAATTTTCTTATTCAACAATAACAAGATGTATATGAATAAGACATAACGTGCAGATAAACTTTCCCGTCTAAGCATCATTCTTCTGATGTAATGTGTAGATGCATGTTTTTAATTGACAAACGTTCCCCCATTGCACAATGATAAGATGTGAGCCAATGTAATGTAACGTATACCAGTATTTTTTTGGCTAAGCCCCACTTTTTTTTTGTTCCGATTAATTTTGCTGCTATAACACCCAGGTGTGTTTATCTAACTCAATTTTCTTATTCAACAATAACAAGATGTATATGAATAAGACATAACGTGCAGATAAACTTTGCCGTCTAAGCATCATTCTTCTGATTGCTTCGATGCAGCTTGGATTTGCACGATTCCTTTTCATGAACACATGAAGACGTTGAAATAAAAGTCCCCCATCAATTTGCGTGCTCAGCCGAAACAGGGCTTATTATCTATATGCATGTTTTTAATTGACAACCATTCTCCCGATTGCACTGTAATGTAACGTACACCAGTATTTTTCTGGCTGAGCCCTATTTTTTTTTGTTCGGTTAATTTTGCCGTTATAACACCCGGGTGTGTTTTCTTAACTTAACAACCATTTTCCGATTGAACAATAACAAAATATATGTGAATGCGACGCAATGTGTATATAAACTTTGCCGTCTAATCATCATTGTTCTGATTCCTCCAGTGCAGCTTGTATTTGCACAATTCCTTTTCATGAACACATGAAGACGTTGAAATAAAAGTCCCCCATCAATTTGCGTGCTCAGCCGAAACAGGGCTTATTATCTCATTATCCACTCTCATCAGCGTAAAAGGCCGGGCATCCCTTTAACTGAATCCGCGGTGCTCAATCCAGCCACTCATCCGCGAATCATTCACGTCTCCGCCGTATAATTCCGGGAAAACGTATTATTGCGCGGTCCGCGCGGCTGCCGGCAGCAGCAGGTGATAAGAAATGCAGGAAGGAGAAAGTGCACTTGACACAATTATTCCCGCGCCGACGTCGGCCCGCATAACCGCGCGAACGTTTTCTCGTCCGTGATACTGTAATTACGTATACGGGGTGTCCGGAAATGTGTGCGTAACGTTTGTACGAACACATTTCCGATATGATCTTGTCTCCGAATTAGGGGCGCTTTTGTCTTCGCGAATGACAATCTACGGACCTGTGGATTCGAATTGTCAACGACAATTTAACATTAACCCTCTATGGACCGAATTTTTTTTGGTGACTATACAAAATCTATGTAACGTGAAATCAACAAATATCCACCTCGAAATACATATTAATAATAAATTCAGCAGTTTGAACAATTTTATTATAACGAATACATTTTATAACTTTGAAGTAACAACGGCTTACAACGTTTGCACTTGTGTGTATAAGAGCTTAAGTATGGAATTCCATAAAACAGTTGGCGTTTGGCATTAAACATAGATATACGTTGCATTTCTTTATCTGATGATTTTTTACTACTAAATTCATCGTCGCTATCAATAATATTTATACGTCGTCGGACAAATACTATTGGATGATCTTTGTTAGAATCAAAATCTGATGAAGAATCTTCGGATTTGTTACTGCTAATGCTTCTTATTCCTATTCCTCCTTTATTTTTATATGATTATGTATCCACATTTTGGGCCTCTGATATATAAAACTAAAAAGCAAAGAAAACACAAACGTTATCGCAAATACACCGAATCCTATCATTATAGCCCATTATGTTTTGAAAGTCACAAAGCTATATCACATATATAATAAGACATTATTGATATACAAACTAAAAGCTATTACGTACGCTTTTTTTTATTTAACAAGCACCGATCGAAGAACAAATAATGACAATTGCACAAGACGGTTCCTTTGGCTTCTATTTGCAGACAACTTGCAAAAGCATTTACTTTGGCATTTCAGCTTAGAGCTGATAAGCGCATCAAGCATTATATTGGTTACTAAGAAGACATTATATAACAAGATGTATACGCGATCTGGGAAAAAAAATTAAACTACTTAATAAAATATTGATTTATCGATCTGTGACTTCAAAGTCACGCGGGCCCATAGAGGGTTAATATGTGGGCAGAAATGTGTCCTAAGCAATGGATTTGATTGAAATTGATAGATTGGGACATAAAGTGACGAATCGAATACTTTATTTTCAACAACAAATTTTCGCGAAGTATTGGAGTTGTCGTCAACTGTATTGTGGTTTATGCATAATGGTGGGCCGAAGGATTTATTCGACGGGCGAGGCAGTTTTCAAATTAAAGAAACAGGGAAGTTTTCAAATTATAGAAATATTTTATAATTCGGAAACAGGGTCATATGGCACATATGTTTATATGAACGCTTTTATTTATTTTAGCGTGTAATATCTACCTTCAAAGTTATGTTCGCATTTCCGTTAACGCCCTGTATATTCACTTCATCCGATTGATTAAAGAAAAAGTTGCAAGAAAATAATAGTAACACTTTCCACAAGTTTCCTTGTGAAATCCATAACCCTGTATCGAGTCCTCTTTGAACAAAGCAATCTTTGTTTCCTGGAAGTGAGTCTAACAGTATTTACATATAATTAAAGAAAGCAGCCAACAGGGTCATAATAATTACTGGAAGGAAAAAACTGTTATAACTCGGAAACTTTTTCTTTTTATTTAGCCCACTGCGTCTGTCCCGGTAGTTATGTTCAGCTTTTCCTTATCACCCAGTAGATGAACAGCGAGCGTGAAAACGCACAGCTTCCGAAACCGCTCTCGGTTGCGTCTGACAGATGGAACACGGGGAGAAAATGGCGAGTTTTCCTCTAATTACGCCTGGCGTGCCTCGCGCGAAAATTAATTTGCTCTGTAAAGGTTTCTTCGTCCGCGGAACCTGTGGGAAATCACTCGTTTTGCTGTGTGATTTCGGGCCAGTTGATAAATCTTTTAGAGCGCGGCGTAACTGTCGGTTTTCTCGCCGGAATCGCAATGAATCCGACAGATATCGCGGTTAATTAACGAATCCCGTTAACGCCGACTGCTGATCCATGGGATTAACGGAAAGGCACATTTTATGCCGTCTTTTGCCCGGTTGAAATCAGGTGGTTGAAACAATGTTTCCGGTGTTGGGATTATTTGGGAGGATTTTAGGTGTTTTCGAATGGCGAATGAAGGGTACAGATATGGTGAAGGTAAGGGAAAATTTTGAAAGTGGATTTTTTGCTTGATGAAATGAAATTTATCTGCGACGAAACTTGCTGTCATGGCAGCGTATGAAGAAATATGTTTACTTTATATTACTAGACAATTAATTGCAATAAGCATCCATCCACTTTCGCATTATTCGAAGAAAATGTAGACCGTTAGCAAACAAAAAAATAATTTATTCAAATTTAAATTTGTTCACCTCACTGAATACTATACCCACCGATTTTTTTCAAATGATCGAACACGACAAAATTCCAACGGCCATTACGTCGAGCAAAGAAAAATCTTTATCAAGCCAGCTCAAGAGAACTCAAGCAAACAATCATGTATGCCATTTAAAATTTGGTTGCATCACCCAACGGAAGTCCCAAACCAAAGTCCGGAACCACCCAACCACCTTCGCATCAATCGTAGAAAATGTAAACTGTTTACAAACCAAAAAATAATTTATTCAAATTGAAATTTGATCACCTCACTGAATAGTATACCCACCGTTTTTTTTCAAATGATCAAACGCGTTAAATGTTCGACTACCGTTACGTCGAGCAAAGAAAAATCTTTATCAAGCCAGCTCAAGAGAACTCAAGCAAACAATCGTGTACGCCATTTAAAATTTGGTTGCATCACCCAACGGAGGTCCCAAACCAAAGTCCGGAACCACCCAACCACCTTCGCATCAATCGTAGAAAATGTAAACTGTTTACAAACCAAAAAATAATTTATTCAAATTGAAATTTGATCACCTCACTGAATAGTATACCCACCGTTTTTTTTTCAAATGATCAAACGCGTTAAATGTTCGACTACCATTATGTCGGGTAAAGAAAAATTTTTATCACGCCAGCTCAAGAGAACTTAAGCAAACAATCGTGTACGCCATTTAAAATTTGGTTGCATCACCCAACGGAGGTCCCAAACCAAAGTCCGGAACCACCCAACCACCTTCGCATCAATCGTAGAAAATGTAAACTGTTTACCAACCAAAAAATAATTTATTCAAATTGAAATTTGATCACCTCACTGAATAGTATACTATATTGACTAATAAACTTTTATTTAATTAAGCTGAAGATCATGTATCACATTTATGATCAGTCAAATTATCTCTTACATTTTCAAGATATAGTATGAAATAGAATTTTTACCACCGTTTTTTTTTCAAATGATCAAACGCGTTAAATGTTCGACTACCATTATGTCGGGTAAAGAAAAATTCTTATCACGCCAGCTCAAGAGAACTCAAGCAAACAATCGTGTACGCCATTTAAAATTTAGTTGCAATTTTGCGATAGGATTCTTTCAACGGTGGTCCCAAACCAAAGTTCGGAACCACCCAACCACCTTCGCATCAATCGTAGAAAATGTAAACTGTTTACAAACCAAAAAATAGTTTATTCAAATTGAAATTTGATCACCTCACTGAATAGTATACCCACCGTTCTTTTTTTCAAATGATCAAACGCATTAAATGTTTGACTACCATTATGTCGGGTAAAGAAGAATTCTTATCACGCCAGCTCAAGAGAACTCAAGCAAACAATCGTGTACGCCATTTAAAATTTGGTTGCATCACCCAACGGAGGCCCCAAACCAAAGTCCGGAAGATCGTCAGGTGCCTGCAATCGTTAAGAACTAATGATTTTCAGTTTCGCCCCGGGTCCGAGTTCGTCTCCGAAGCGGATTGTGGAGCGGAAACTGGGTCACACCAAGTGAAAACGCGTTTTACACGCAGATAGTCGTAGGCCACCGGAGGCGAAGAGAAAAAGAGCGAGACAGAAGGAGAGCGAGCGAGGAGAAGGAAGCTGAAAGAGGAGAGGAGATCGGGAGAAAGAATAAACCAGGCTCCGGATGTTCGTCGATCGCTTCTCGTCGCAAAAGTTCGAGTTCACGGACGCGTTCGACCGGCAAATTTCGGCGCACTTCTTTTACGAGACTTTTCGCGGACGCGAACTTCCTGCAGGTGCTTCGAGTATGTGAAATATATGTATTGCAATCGAACGTATGAAATATATTTAATAATCTTAAATAATCGTCTATCATACGTCAGTAACAAACTATTATATACAAAACAATAATCATACACCATCGAGATGTGTCATATAGAAGATAAAATAACATTATTTTAGACTCTTAAATAAAATATTTATTAATGTAAAGATCTTTATATTACACAGATCAATAGATCTCTATATTACACTAATAAACTTTTATTTAATTAAGCTGAAGATCATGTATCACATTTATGATCAGTCAAATTATCTCTTACATGGAACTTTCAAGATATAAGTATGAAATAGAATTTTTACCGAAAGCTAATAATTCGAAACATTTGCTAATTGCTGCAGAGGTAATATTTACTTTATTATTAATATTTTCAACGGACGATATAATGTCGTTATAATGTTCACACGATACATAATTTATTCATGCGATTGGCTAATTTTGCGATAGGATTCTTTCACGTAGGAACATTACGGTACACTTTTACTCTTATTGTTCTGCGTACAACTGACATTAACCCACACGTACGCGACAAGAATCAAAACGCAGAACTTCACACGTAACATTTTATTCAGACCTTCTCTCCACGCATAATAAAAATAAAAATAACATGCTGTCGATAGAAAGATATCGTTGATGGATAGAATTTTTGCCCGTGACATTTTTATACATGATGGTGTAACTGAATGTGATAACATAATACATTTTTACGTGAAGAAGTCGACAAGTTAATTTGTTATTCGTTTCGGAGTAATATGACCTGACGCCAGAAGTATGTGACACTCATTGTTGAGCAAAGAATCCTTCTGAGGAAAGTAGATGTCATCCGTTCTAGTACAACTACCACTACTTGCAATACATGTCGAAGATTTTTAGGTCACGGTTAGTGCCTTAGGTGAAGGTAAAAACAGCACGGCGTAGTGTTTCAGGTGAAAACTCGTATTGACCGTTTCGAGCTTCCTCTCCGCAGTAATCATGCATCTGAACTCACATATGCTAATTAAAAGAAATATATATATCGTTATTGTACATTTTATCTTATATCACATATTATTATCGCGACATATACCACATATATCTACGGTAACAAATCAATGAACATTGTTTCTCCATTCATTTAGGTCCACACTGGATGGAAAAAATATACATATTGCAGAACTGCGTAATTTGTACGTTACTATGGACCATTACTTGGAATTGTAAATAGTAAGCATAGAAGTAAACATGTGAAGATGTTGCTATTTTTAAAGCATCGGTTCGTCCCACACAATTTTCAATATTATTTAAAAAAAAAATCGCATGCACATACAAATCCAATAAATTCGCACACCGCCACACCCATGCCAAGCATTCTAAACTCTCGCAAAAAGTTTGCATTTCCCACCGTCAACTGGGGCATCTATAAACTTAATAATATAAAATAAATGGACATACAATACAAATAAACGTAATATTTGTATATATTAAATGTAATATAACGATATTAAATATAATACTTCTAGTATACTAACATAGAATAAATAATAGAAAGTGTTCATAACGAAATGCAATAAATTCGCAGCCATTACAACTGATGTGAAAATATTTATATGTAATATAATGATATTAAATTTAATACTTCTACTATACTAACATAGAATAAATAATAGAAAGTGTTTGTATCGAAATGCAATAAATTCGCAGCCATCGCTACTGATGTGAAAGTATTCATATGTAATATAATGATATTAAATTTAATACTTCTAGTATACTAGCATAGAATAAATAATAGAAAGTGTTTGTATCGAAATGCAATAAATTCGCAGCCATTACTACTGATGTGAAAATATTTATATGTAATATAATGATATTAAATATAATACTTCTAGTATACTAACACAGAATAAATAATAGAAAGTGTTTGCATCGAAATGCAATAAATTCGCAGCCATTACTACTGATGTGAAAATATTTATATGTAATATAATGATATTAAATATAATACCTCTAGTATACTAGCATGGAATAAATAATAGAAAGTGTTTGTATCGAAATGCAATGAATTTGCAGCCATTGCTACTGATGTGAAAATATTTATACGTAATATAATGATATTAAATTTAATACTTCTATTATACTAGCATAGAATAAATAATAGAAAGTGTTCATATCGAAATGCAATAAATTCGCAGCCATTGCTACTGATGTGAAAATATTTACATGTAATATAATGATATTAAATTTAATACTTCTAGTATAATAGCATAGAATAAATAATAGAAAGTGTTTGTATCGAAATGCAATAAATTCGCAGCCATTGCTACTGATGTGAAAATATGTATATGTAATATAATGATATTAAATTTAATACTTCTAGTATACTAGCATAGAATAAATAATATAAAGTGTTTGTATCGAAATGCAATAAATTCGCAGCCATTACTACTGATGTGAAAATATTTATATGTAATATAATGATATTAAATTTAATACTTCTAGTATACTAGCATAGAATAAATAATAGAAAGTGTTTGTATCGAAATGCAATAAATTCGCAACCATTACTACTGATGTGAAAATATTTATGTGTAATATAATGATATTAAATTTAATACTTCTAGTATACTAGCATAGAATAAATAATAGAAAGTGTTTGTATCGAAATGCAATAAATTCGCAGCCATTACTACTGATGTAAAAATATTTATATGTAATATAATGATACTAAAAATAATACTTCTAGTATACTAGCATAGAATAAATAATAGAAAGTGTTCGTATCGAAGTGCAATAAATTCGCAGCCATTACTACTGATGTGAAAATATTTATATGTAATATAATGATATTAAATTTAATACTTCTAGTATACTAGCATAGAATAAATAATAGAAAGTGTTGGTATCGAAATGCAATAAATTCGCAGCCATTGCTACTGATGTGAAAATATTTATATGTAATATAATGATATTAAATATAATACTTCTAGTATACTAGCATAGAATAAATAATAGAAAGTGTTCGTATCGAAGTGCAATAAATTCGCAGCCATTACTACTGATGTGAAAATATTTATATGTAATATAATGATATTAAATTTAATACTTCCAGTATACTAGCATAGAATAAATAATAGAAAGTGTTTGTATCGAAATGCAATAAATTCGCAGCCATTGCTACTGATGTGAAAATATTTATATGTAATATAATGATATTAAATTGAATACTTCTAGTATACTAGCATAGAATAAATAATAGAAAGTGTTTGTATCGAAATGCAATAAATTCGCAGCCATTGCTAGTGATGTGAAAATATTTATATGTAATATAATGATATTAAATTTAATACTTCTAGTATACTAGCATAGAATAAATAATAGAAAGTGTTCGTATCGAAGTGCAATAAATCCGCAGCCATTGCTACTGATGTGAAAATATTTATATGAAATATAATGATATTAAATATAATACTTCTAGTATACTAGCACAGAATAAATAATAGAAAGTGTTCATATCGAAATGCAATAAATTCGCAGCCATTGCTACTGATGTGAAAATATTTAAATGTAATATAACGATATTAAATATAATACTTCTAGTATACTAACATAGAATAAATAATAGAAAGTGTTCATATCGAAATGCAATAAATTCGCAGCCATTGCTACTGATGTGAAATTATTTATATGTAATATAATGATATTGAATATAATACTTCTAGTATACTAGCACAGAATAAATAATAGAAAGTGTTCATATCGAAATGCAATAAATTCGCAGCCATTGCTACTGATGTGAAAATATTTATATGTAATATAATGATATTAAATATAATACTTCTTGTATACTATCATAGAATAAATAATAGAAAGTGTTTGTATCGAAATGCAATAAATTCGCAGCCATTGCTACAGATGTGAAAATATTTATATGTACTATAATGATATTAAATATAATACTTCTAGTATACTAGCATAGAATAAATAATAGAAAGTGTTCATATCGAAATGCAATAAATTCGCAGCCATTGCTACTGATGTGAAAATATTTATATGTAATATAATGATATTAAATATAATACTTCTAGTATACTAGCATAGAATAAATAATAGAAAGTGTTCGTATCGAAGTGCAATAAATTCGCAGCCATTACTACTGATGCGAAAATATTTATATGTAATATAATGATATTAAATGCAATACTTCTAGTATACTAGCACAGAATAAATAATAGAAAGTGTTCATATCGAAATGCAATAAATTCGCAGACATTGCTACTGATGTGAAAATATTTATATGTAATATAATGATATTAAATATAATACTTCTAGTATACTAGCACAGAATAAATAATAGAAAGTGTTCATATCGAAATGCAATAAATTCGCAGCCATTGCTACTGATGTGAAAATATTTATATGTAATATAATGATATTAAATTTAATACTTCTAGTATACTAGCATAGAATAAATAATAGAAAGTGTTTGTATCGAAATGCAATAAATTCGCAGCCATTGCTACTGATGTGAAAATATTTATATGTAATATAATGATATTAAATTTAATACTTCTAGTATACTAGCATAGAATAAATAATAGAAAGTGTTCATATCAAAATGCAATAAATTCGCAGCCATTGCTGCTGATGTGAAAATATTTATATGTAATATAATGATATTAAATATAATACTTCTAGTATACTAGCATAGAATAAATAATAGAAAGTGTTTGTATCGAAATGCAATAAATTCGCAGCCATTGCTACTGATGTGAAAATATTTATGAGTAATATAATGATATTAAATATAATACTTCTGGTATACTAGCACAGAATAAATAATAGAAAGTGTTCGCATCGAAGTGCAATAAATTCGAAGCCATTGCTACTGATGTGAAAATATTTATATGTAATATAATGATATTAAATATAATACTTCTAGTATACTAGCATAGAATAAATAATAGAAAGTGTTTGTATCGAAATGCAATAAATTCGCAGCCATTGCTACTGATGTGAAAATATTTATATGTAATATAATGATATTAAATATAACACTTCTAGTATACTAGCATAGAATAAATAATAGAAAGTGTTCATATCGAAATGCAATAAATTCGCAGCCATTGCTACTGATATGAAAATATTTATATGTAATATAATGATATTAAATATAATACTTGTAGTATACTAGCACAGAATAAATAATAGAAAGTGTTTGTATCGAAATGCAATAAATTCGCAGCCATTACTACTCATGTGAAAATATTTATATGTAATATAATGATATTAAATATAATACTTCTAGTATACTAACATAGAATAAATAATAGAAAGTGTTCGTATCGAAGTGCAATAAATTCGCAGTCATTGCTACTGATGTGAAAATATTTATATGTAATATAATGATATTAAATTTAATACTTCTAGTATACTAGCATAGAATAAATAATAGAAAGTATTCATATCGAAATGCAATAAATTCGCCGCCATTGCTACTAATGTGAAAATATTTATATGTAATATAATGATATTAAATATAATACTCCTAGTATACTAGCATAGAATAAATAATAGAAACTGTTCATATCGAAATGCAATAAATTCGCAGCCATTGCTACTGATGTGAAAATATTTATGTGTAA
The DNA here is from genome assembly GCA_033815515.1 of Cryptocheilus praepositus. Classification (NCBI taxonomy): domain Eukaryota; kingdom Metazoa; phylum Arthropoda; class Insecta; order Hymenoptera; family Pompilidae; genus Cryptocheilus; species Cryptocheilus praepositus. Next base: position 872,897 of record JAWWQZ010000040.1, on the reverse strand, counting down.
TATAATGATATTAAATATAATACTTCTAGTATACTAGCACAGAATAAATAATAGAAAGTGTTCATATCGAAATGCAATAAATTCGCAGCCATTGCTACTGATGTGAAAATATTTATATGTAATATAATGATATTAAATGTAATACTTCTAGTATACTAGCATAGAATAAATAATAGGAAGTGTTTGTATCGAAATGCAATAAATTCGCAGCTATTACTACTGATGTGAAAATATTTATATGTAATATAATGATATTAAATTTAATACTTCTAGTATACTAGCATCGAGTAAATAATAGAAAGTGTTTGTATCCAAATGCAATAAATTCGCAGCCATTGCTGCTCATGCGAAAATATTTTAATGAATCGCAAAAAGTGTGTATCAACTATCGTCAGCTAAGGCATCCTCCTGTGGAAAGTAGGCGTCACCCATACGCGGGTGACGATCCGCCAAGCGGTATCATTAAAGCAGAGCCGGAACTCGCACGCGACGCGTTACCGATTTCTCATTCCGCCGATGTGAAAATGATCTTTTCCCTCGGCGCACAGCGAAAGCGAGCATCGTCTTCTCGCGAGACGACTTTGCAACGCGTACGATTTCCGCTTGGCAATTGGACTTAAGACGTCAGAGAGTGATGGAAGTACGGACGCTCGGTGCTGATGGTTCAAATAAATGTCGTGAAAATGAACAATTTTTCCTTTTTAACTCTCTTGTGTTGGGGTTTGCTTTCTTTTCTAAAAGACATTGTGGTGGTTGATGTGTTTTATTGTTCAGTGCTTCGGTCGCCTTTAGGAATAATAAAATAAGTCGAACGAAGTAAGGTGTTGGTCGGAATAAACTACCTTGCAATGAAACTGAAGAGATTACGGGATTGTAAGGTGGAACGGATTCAATAAATGAAGCATGTCAATTTTAGGCATTGAGAATATGCGTTCAAGTAAAATGGAGTTGGTGAAATTGACCATAGCGAAGGAATGTCAAGAGATTTATTGGCGAAGCAGATAAGTCGAGCGTATACAATTTTTCATCGATTTCAGTTTGTTCTGGTACTATAACAAGCATGAAATGCTTGACAGTAATAACAGGATTTCAATATATTTTTCTGGTAAGGCCCCAAATAAGTTAAGCACACGAAAAATTCAACAATCTTGAATAAGTTAAGCACACAAACATTTCTAAATATTAATCTTTCAATTGGGATGAGGTGGTAGAACTTTAGAAATTTACAAAATTAGAAATGGGACCCCAAAAGGATTACTAACAATATCGCAAACGACCTCGTGTAGAGAAATAATTCAATCTCTTTACACGTACCATGAAAATATAATAGATTTAAAATAATTGAAAGTCTCCAGAATCTTGAAAGTTCTTATAATTTTCGGATTAATTTATGAGAAACTGATGGGTGAGGAATGTGGCGTCTAACAGTTCTAGATGAATGCTGTTATGTACCGTTTGTCTCTGAAAATTCCGACCAACCGTGTACCCACGCCGTGTGTTGTTCTTAACTGACCATCTTGTTACCGCTGAAACGACTTACATGTTTCAATCTGTAAAGCGTGCGAACCTTTTACGAAGCTGCTTGTACGTGGTCAAGTTCTACTAAAATAGCTACTATCCTACTGATTCGATGTTTTTCTTTTACTTAACCGTTCTACAACTCCGAACTAACAGTTTTATATAACAATAAATAAATGCTGCAAATTAATTTATTAACCGCAAAATAACCATTTCGATAATCCCCAATATTTCCAATTTACGATTATCCAAATTATTTTCTGCAGCTGAAAATAAACGATGTTTATTACCTCACTAATTAACCTTAATTGTTAGTTAATTATTAAAAAATGCAAGGTTAATTTCTTTCCAACCACGGCCTTAATTAAATTTTTTAGCTGTAAACCTGTGTCCATTTCATTATGCAACAAAACTCTGCAAACTGCTCCCATATAGTACAGAAATAATTTATGCTAGCAACCTCATTAGCTGAATACAGCAATTTCGGGATCCTCCGCTATCATGGGAGCTATGTATTAAATGTTCCAATTCAACTTCTACCAGGAACCAACGCAACCCGCGAAATTTCCACAAAGACGAGAATCGTTTCTTATCAGACACAGCAGCCTAATAAAATTTTATCTACATTAATCTCCTTGGTTGAGTGTAATATTGGGTTGGCAACTAAGTGACTGCGTATTTTGTCGATAGATGGACTTTACACTTTCTTTTGTTTTGTTAACGTGGTCATTGCATCTAACCTATATTTTTTCTTATTATTTGGACTTCTACCTTTAATTTAGCAAAAAAAATTATATCGATTAGTGCTTTAGTTTTGTTTTTATCCCAATTTAAAAATGGAAGAACAAGACGTGCACTTCAGACATATTTTATTGTATCACTTCCGAAAAGGCTAGAACGCATCGCAAGCACAAAAGAAGTTATGTGCCGTATATGGAAATGAAGCCTTGAAAGAAAGGCAGTGTCAAAATTAGTTTGCCAGATTTCGTTCTGGTGATTTTTCACTGAAAAATGCTCACTGATCTGGCCGTCCAGTTGAAGTCGATGAGATCCATATGAAGGCCATTATCGATTCAGATTGTCATAGTACAACACGTGATATTGCGGAGAAGCTCAATGTATCGCATACATACATTAAAAAAAAAATTAAAAATGCTTAGTTATGTCAAGAAACTCAATTTATGAATCCCTCACCAGCTTAAGGAAATTAATTTGACGCAACGCATTAGCATCTGCGATTCGCTTCTGAAACGCAACGAAACTGATCCATTTCTGAAAAGCCTAATTACTGGCGACGAAAAGTGGATAGTTTATAACAACGTAAATCGGAAGAGATCGTAGGTGATGAAAAATGAACCAGTCCAAACGACATCAAAAGCAGAGATTCACCAAAAAAAGATTATGCTGTCAGTCTGGTGGGATTATACAGGAATTTTGTACTTTGAACTTATACCATAAAACCAAACGATCAATTCAAACGTGTACGTTCAACAACTCGCCAAACTGAGCGATGCAATTCAAGAAAAGCAGTCGGTATTGTCAAAACGTAAGGGTGTCGTTTTCCACCATGATAATGCAAAGCCCCACACCTCTTTGATCACTCGCCAAAAATTATTGGAACTGGTTTGGAATGTTTTATCACATCCACCATATAGCCCTGATCTTGCGCCTTCAGACTACCATTTGTTACGTTCCATGCAGAACTCTTTAAATGGTAAAATGTTTAATAACGCTGATGATGTTAGATCACATTTAATTCAGTTTTTTGATGGTAAAGATCAGAAATGTTACGAACGTGGAATTTTGACACTGCCAGAACGATGGCAAAAGGTCATCGACAAAAACGGACAGTATCTAATTGAATAAAGTTATGTTTTTAAACAAAAATTAAGAGTTTTCCTTCTTATTTGAAATGCGCAATCACTTAGTTGCCAACCCAATAATTTCAATATTCCCTACTATCTCACACAAACAATATCCCTTTGACTGCTATGGACGCATATATGCGTCTGCCAAAATCTATCAGTGTAGACTATAGACGCATAAATGCGTCCCCAATCGTTTCGATTTCTTACTTACTGCAGCCACAATTATCAATGCGTGACATGAATACAGATGGGTCCTTTATCAAATAATTTTCTTGCAACATTTAATTTAGCGTAAATGAAAAATGACCATTAGATTTTTGTTGCGTTTCATGCAATCAATCAATAAAGTTCACGCTAGTGAACAGTATTTCGTCCTCAGCAAACGCTTCGACCGGAAGTACTCAGCACTCAAAGGGATATACCAGGTTGCTCAATAAGTTTTGTCGTTCGATAAGAAAAACACAATGTTATGGTTCAAAATACACTTTATTATTCAGTATAATCTCCCTGAACATTAATGCACTTGCTCCAACGATCCTCCAATCTGTGGATCCCATCCCTGAAGTGAGATTCCGGAAGGTCTGCAAAATACGCTTCAACAGCCGTTATGACCTCTTCATTTGACGAAAAACGCTTGCCACGCATAAATTTTTTGAGTTCTGGAAACAAATGGAAGTCGCTGGGGGCCAAATCTGGTGAATACGGCGGATGCTCCAATAATTCGAACTTTAATTCATGGATTTTAGCCATTGTCAAAATGCTCTTATGACACGGTGCGTTGTCCTGATGAAAAAGGATTTTTTTCTTCTGGAAACCGGGTCTTTTTTCACGATTTTTTTCCTTCAACTGGTCCAAAAGGTTGCAATAATATTCAGAATTAATTGTTTTACCAGTTTGCAAGTAATCCACAAATAAAATTCCTTTCGCATCCCAAAAAACTGATGCCAGAACCTACTTGGCCGATTTCTGGACACGAACTCGTTTCGAAGCCGAACAACCAGGTTCACACCACTCTTTAGCCTCTTGTTTTGATTTAGGATCATGGTGATAGACCCAAGTCTCATCCATAGTGATGAATCGACGCACAAAATCCACTTTATCCTTTTTAAAACGCTCCAAATGTTGTTGAGAAAGTCGCATTCGAATGTGTTTTTGTTCAATTGTTAGCGAATGCGGCACCCATTGTGCACACAGCTTTTTAAAACTCAAAATTTCATTTAAAATATGATTCACACTGCCTAATGAGATGTGTAGAGCCTCTACTAAATCCCTCTCAGTTAATCGACGATCTTCCAAAACCATATCCTGTACTTTGGCTACGATTTCTGGTGTTGATGCGGTTTTTGGACGTCCTTCACGTGGATCGTCTCTAAGGCCTGTACGACCACGTTTAAATTCAGCAACCCATCTTTCTACTGTTCTAATTGAAGGTGAACGTTCATTATACACTCTTAACATTCGTTCGTGAATTTCTTTTGGTGCTACACCTTCCAAAAATAAGAATTTTATCACTGCACGATATTCAATTTTTTCCATTGTCGAAAATACTGTGACGCAGCGACACTAAATGGCTTGTAAACAAAGAATGAATTGACTGATTGAAATGAACCTTCACATACGTTGATAAGAAGAGTGAACCAACAAAACAAAAACAAATTTGGACTAGTAGCAACGCCCTCAACAAAACAAAACAAAACTTATTGAACAACCTAGTACTAAATGTTCACGTCTAACTCCTCTGTGAGAAGTCAACGCAACTCGCGAAATGCTTATTGAAGAAAACGAGGCTCATTTCTTTTCGACCACGACAGCCTAATGACCGTTTTTCGCCGTCATTGGGGAAACGTAAAAGGCAGAATTCGGGTTATCGGTCTTACTTGGATGAGCGCGTCCGGCTCGGTCGTTTAACTGTTTCAGCTGTGACGCTGGCCGGGATGCCCTTTGTACCGGTTAAATGTTCGACGATACAAATCGGTCTAATGGTCACTGAGACAGGAAGTCGATCGTCGTTTGGCGTCGACGAAAGAATCAGGACGCCGAAGTCGATCACCGGGACGGACTTGTCGGCGGCTCACATGCAGTGATGCAGATTTCGTCGGAATTGGCCGTTACTTCAGCCGTTTCCAATGAATATTTATGATAATCAGCCGAGTGACTTCGCGATGGTTCGCACGCAATTACCCAGATTTGGCCAGAATTGCCCGTTATGCCGGACGATTCGAATAAATTTGTATGCGTGTTAAATACTTCGTATGACCGAATGTATGCCAGTGAAATTTGTTCATATTATTCGGCGTGATGAAATATGTACTCATCCAATTTTATCATATTACTGCATATGATATTTTATCATATTACTCTATGTGATAAAATATATCGGTCAAATTCGCTTGCATTACTCGATATGATAAAATACGTACAGGTCAAATTCCTTTGTGTCGTACGATATGACAATTCATAAATTTGTCAAATTATAAATCGGTCGAACAAATTGACAAATACTGTTGTTCCAATACTTTTGCCGGTTGACATAATTTTGGACATGATTATTTGCATAAGTGGACACTTATAAATTGCATAAATGGCAATTCTTTGGACATAATTGTCTGCATAAATTATTAGAATACTCGATGTGTTCGAGTACTTTTATAAGACATCTAATATTAGTCGTTCGCACCAAATTCATTTGCCTGCATTTTCAATTGATTAGTCGACAATAAATGTTCTGAATAAATATTTACCGGTGATAATTAATCAATGAACCATTGCTGTTCGGATAATAAGAACTTGATATTCCAGACCGGTTAGCCTACTTTCGTATTTTTATAATTTAATCAAGTAGTGTGCAATCAGGAACAAACGACATCTGATGCATTTAGTTCCCTTTGATTCTGGCAGATGTAGTGTGAATGGCGAGTAAATGCTTGCTAGAGTAAGTTCACGATTGCTTGCATACTTTAACATGAAAAAATAGTATAAAGAGCAACGCAGCATCATACCCAAATCTGAATATGAAAACAATATAACGGTAGCATTAAAAACTGCACTGAAGTAAATAATCAAATTTACACGTACCACCCGGAAAATTGCAAAAATGGTTCCATCATCTCTGAAAATACGAAAAGTTCACCATTTCTATTTTTACAATACGGCAGTCAATAAGACGAAAATTCGTCATTGACCAAAATTGAATACTCCAGCGTTCGACGTCCGAGTGGCAACAGCAAAATTAGAAAGTTCGCCCCAATAAAAGAATTCGACATTCACTTTTACTGCCGATAAAATCAGGACAAAATCGAAATCCTAAGGACAGCGACGAGTTGCGCAGTCACTTTCGCCGGAGAAAATTGGATATCGATATGATTACTTACGTATGCGTATGCATCCGTTCGAGAAGATTCACTCGCCGATAAGAAGATCAAATCAACTCTCGACTATCCAGTTTCGCGGACGCAAAGTAGACATTTCTGCGCGAGTGCAAGTGCATTCAATGCATGCAGAAAGTGCTACAATATACGTGGCGTAATCGAACGCCGAAGAACAAGAGTACAAAGTAACAGAAGTAGTGGTCAAATACGTAAAAACATTAAAGACAGACAAATAAACTAAAAACATCGAAAGCACGCAGCGCAATTAAAGTTTAAATGCACCATTTCCGTGACATTTTTCTGTCAAAATCACAAAGGTCCATTTCTATAATTTTTCTTTGACACCAGACGCAAGCGCCGTGCGCCACATTTTATTACAAAAAATTTATTAACACCGCCGACGCACAATGATCGGTACAATGAACAAAAGATATTCTGTCGTTCGCCATTATTAAAATTATCGTGTTCGCGTACAGGTATCTCACGCGCGTATGGGGTATTTACGTGTAAAAGTTTACGTACAAGAGTTTTATGTATAAAACGTGTATGTATAAAGGATCGTAGAACACATTGGAAGCGCGCGTACATCGTACATACGGAATAAATAACTAACAGACACAGACGAGAGCAACGTGGACAGTGAAAGAGTAAGAGAGCTTAGATATTAACGAATAAATAATAAAATATTTAGTATAACGCTATACATAATTAATAACGAGTCCGAGTATCGTCGGTACTGGCACGCAGATTCTTGTTCGAATCAAACGCACGCGACTCCAGTTACGGAGGAAACTGTGGAAAGGAAGAGACGTAGTAAGAGAGAAGATGTGGAACGGACGTTGAAGAAGTCGGAAACAGCAAACGTGGGGTTTCCGGGAAGAGGCGAGAAAAGAAGGCAAGCTTCGGAAGAAGTTGGAAACTGTCGCACGGCAAGAAATTGGCTATTCGAAGATTTAACGAGATGTCATTACGACTTCGCGGAAGAGGAAGTGGGAGAAAGGGGAAAATTATAGTGAAGAGTATTTAAAAGTATTTAGAAAATAAGAATTATGGCAGGAAAGGTGAAAAATTCTGTGGACACAGAGAAATGGAGAGAATATAAAAAAAATAGTTGAGGAAGAGAAGGGAAACTTGAGAAAAGTGGAAAGGGGTAAGGGAATATAGATCATTGACAGGAGAAATGTGAAGAGTACAGAGAACAAGTACAGGGAAAGAGAAAGTAAAATAGAGCCGCCTTTAACCAAAGCGCCGACAAAATCCAGTTAAGTCTAACTTGAAAAATTTCAAATTTGATAAATGGCGATTTTGGGAAAATGATCGCGTCAGTTTCTGCGCCTCAACAGACGAAAGTTTCAACGCTGGAAATTCTTCGAAAACAGACACGAACCACGATAAGAAGAAAACAAACGTAAAAGAATGAGTTCTACGCCGAAAAAAATGTTTCCACGCCAAGAAAAATAATTTCACCGCAAAACATGCGATTCAGATAAAAAGTCGGAAATTCAAGCTTGCAACTTTTGACGCACGATCCCGCGTGTCACGACACATAACCGTGCCGCTCGAAGAATTTCTTCTACATTTACATTTATCCGAAAACACGCAAGTTTCCTAAATTCGCAGCTTCCCGCATTGAACGTAATTCAGTTTAGACTCAACATGGTTTTGCCATGCGAAGAAACATGGCTTGCGCCGAGAGCGTATTCCGTCGATCGACCAAAAGACTCCCAAATTTGCACCCAGCATTATTTCGCCGTGATCCAAGGGAAGTCCCGCGACAAAAAGATGGCGTCCACCGAATCCCCCCGGCACGTAAAGTTCAAGACGACTCCACGGAAGGGCGCCGAGAGCTTATTCCGTCGATCGACCAAAAGACTCCCAAATTCGCACCCAGCATTATTTTGCCGTGATCCAAGGGAAGTCCCGCGACAAAAAGATGGCGTCCACCGAATCCCCCCGGCACGTAAAGTTCAAGACGACTCCACGGAAGGGCGCCGTTCCACACCGTTGCGATTTGCGTAAGAAAGTAACGAGTTTAGGCTTGAGGCTGTGGTTGATGGGCGCGATAAGCGATGTCGTGGGCGTCTTGCGGCAAACTTCTCGCCCAGCCGTGTCCACTTCCGCCGCCAGCTGAGTATCCGCCGCCATAGTCGCCGCCACCGCCATAGCCCCCATGACCGCCGTCGTCGTGGCTGACGACGTGACTCGAGCTGTGATGCGGATGAGCGACGACTTCGTAGGTGACGTGCTTCTGGCTGGAGCCGAGGAGTTTCTTGAGGCCGATGATGGCGGAGATGACGAGTGCAATTTTTCCGACGAGCAGAGCCTTGCCGGCGATCATGGCTATGGCGCCGAGGGCCAAGGGCAGGAGGGCGGCGGCTTTCAGGGCCATGGCCATCATTAGCGGACCGAGGATCTTCTGGGCTTTCTCTGTGGGAGAAAAAGTGGTTGAGTGAAGGGCATTGTCTTGTCTTTAGGTTCTTAACCTACAAGTGTTCAGTCACTTTTAATTAGCAGCAAACGGATGGTTCTGCGAACTGACACGTAAATCTACGAAAATGTAATGGGTTTGAACAATTTCCTGCACATGGTAAAATCTGGGCAGGACCCGGTTGGAAGATTTCAAATTATACGGTGGAAGCCCTAGTGTCTTGTCTTTAGGTTCTTATCTCAAAAATTATGTAAATTTGACCACAAGCATAAAGTAATCCGGCGCTCAAGAATTTGTTACAAATACTCATAGATCTAGGAATTTAATATGTGAAACTAGAGAGTATAATATTGATAAACAATAATACCACAATCAATAGACTTTCGTCTTATTTCCTAATCTTTCGTCGTTTCGCCTTTACACCGTTTCGTCTTATCGTCAACTGCGTCCCAAGCAACCAAATAACACAATTCAACAAACTCATCACCTATGATACATCAATATAATAATTGAGGATCATAGTATTTGAGATCCCACATACATTTATATATTAACCCTTAGCGCTCCGTAGGCTCCGCTGCGGAGCCGAATGTTTTTAACATGATTGCGCTTAAAATGCTGCCGTATCGTCGACGTTGGCAATTGATAACTGTAGTTAAAACGTGATCAGTCTTTGCCATGTTACGATTAAACCATTTTTTGACCTTTTGTATAGCACGTGTAATTCTTCGCACTTAAAACAAAACTCCGTTTCACTCGTTCTGCTGCGAAAATGTGCCGGAGCGCTAAGGGTTAATAATGGTTATAATATATGCAGCATTATTGTAGTGATACGATGTGTAAGCATGCCGATCATCAGAGACAGCACTTTCTAGATTTGCTTTGCAGAAGAGAAAAGTCGTTGAGCGCGGAACATTGGATGCTTGATTATTTTGTTAGGTCATAACAATGGTTATTATATATATATACATATATATGTATATACAGTATTATTATAGTGATACGATATGAAAGAATGCCGATCATCAGGGATAGCATTTTCTAAGTTTACTTTGCAGAAGAGAAAAGCCGTTGAGCACGGAGCATTTGATATTTGATAATTTTACTACGTCATAGTAACGGTTATTATATATGTAGAATTATTACAGTGATACAGTGTGGGAGTATGCCGATTATCAGAGACAGCATATTCTAGGTTTACTTTGCAGAAGAAAAAAGTCGTTGAGCGCGGAACATTGGATGCTTGATTATTTTGTTAGGTCATAACAATGGTTATTATATATATATACATATATATGTATATATAGTATTATTATAGTGATACGATATGAAAGAATGCCGAGCATCAGGGATAGAATTTTCTAAGTTTACTTTGCAGAAGAGAAAAGCCGTTGAGCACGGAGCATTTGATGTTTGATAATTTTACTACGTCATAGTAACGGTTATTATATATGTAGAATTATTACAGTGATACAGTGTGGGAGTATGTCGATTATCAGAGACAGCACTTTCTAGATTTGCTTTGCAGAAGAGAAAAGTCGTTGAGTGAGGAGCATTCGATGCTTGATCATTTTACATGATCGTAATAATTGTTATTATATATGTAGTATTATTACAGTGATACAGTGTGCGAGTATGCCAATCATCAGAGAGAGCATCTATATATATATTGGATGCTTGATTATTTTATTAGGTCATAACAATGGTTATTATATATATATAGTATTATTATAGTGATACGATATGAAAGAATGCCGATCATCAGGGATAGCATTTTTTAAGTTTACTTTGCAGAAGAGAAAAGCCGTTGAGCACGGAGCATTTGATGTTTGATAATTTTACTACGTCATAGTAACGGTTATTATATATGTAGAATTATTACAGTGATACAGTGTGCGAGTATGCCGATCATCAGAGACAGCATATTCTAGATTTGCTTTGCAGAAGAGAAAAGTCGTTGAGCGCGGAACATTGGATGCTTGATTATTTTATTAGGTCATAACAATGGTTATTATATATATATATATATAGTATTATTATAGTGATACGATATGAAAGAATGCCGATCATCAGGGATAGCATTTTCTAAGTTTACTTTGCAGAAGAGAAAAGCCGTTGAGCACGGAGCATTTGATGTTTGATAATTTTACTACGTCATAGTAACGGTTATTATATATGTAGAATTATTACAGTGATACAGTGTGGGAGTATGCCGATTATCAGAGACAGCACTTTCTAGATTTGCTTTGCAGAAGAGAAAAGTCGTTGAGTGAGGAGCATTCGATGCTTGATCATTTTACATGATCGTAATAATTGTTATTATATATGTAGTATATAGTGATACAGTGTGCGAGTATGCCGATCATCAGAGACAGCATCTTCTAGATTTACTTTGCAGAAGAGAAAAGTCGTTGAGCGCGGAACATTGGATGCTTGATTATTTTTAGGTCATAACAATGGTTATTATATATATATATATATAGTATTATTATAGTGATACGATATGAAAGAATGCCGATCATCAGGGATAGCATTTTCTAAGTTTACTTTGCAGAAGAGAAAAGCCGTTGAGCACGGAGCATTTGATGTTTGATAATTTTACTACGTCATAGTAACGGTTATTATATATGTAGAATTATTACAGTGATACAGTGTGGGAGTATGCCGATTATCAGAGACAGCACTTTCTAGATTTGCTTTGCAGAAGAGAAAAGTCGTTGAGAGCGGAACATTGGATGCTTGATTATTTTATTAGGTCATAACAATGGTTATTATATATATATATATATATATATAATATTATTATAGTGATACGATATGAAAGAATGCCGATCATCAGGGATAGCATTTTCTAAGTTTAGTTTGCAGAAGAGAAAAGTCGTTGAGTGAGGAGCATTCGATGCTTGATCATTTTACATGATCGTAATAATTGTTATTATATATGTAGTATTATTATAGTGATACAATGTGCGAGTATGCCGATCATCAGAGACAGCATCTTCCAGATTTACTTTGCAGAAAAAAAGTCGTTGAGTATGGAGCATTGGATGTTTGATAGTTATATTCGGCAATAATAGTGTCAAATGTGTATGTAGTTTTATTATAGTAATATGAAGAGAGAGAATGGAAAGTTGGATAATTATAGTACGTCATAATGCTGGTTATTAAATGTGTAGTATTATCATAGTGATATAGTGCGGGAGTGTGCCCATCGTTAGAAACAGGATCTTCTAGATCTACTTTGTAGAAGAAAGAAGTAATTGTGTATGTAGAAGTGTGACTATCATTAGACAAAATGGATATTTGAACTCTCGCTGTGAGAGAGAAAAGTAGTTAAATATGTGGAACTGAGTATTTGCTAGTCATAAGATAATGATAGTAATGAATGTATGTGATAACGTATATGTGGTATTATTATAATAGTATAGTGCGACAACACAGCTGCCATTAAAATCTGAGAATCTTGAAACCTTCTCTGTTAGAGAAAATAATCAAGGATAGGGGGAGGCAGGATTTGTATAGATCTAATACAATAATAAAAAAGTTAGTATATATGATAATAATATGTGTGTGGTATTAGTACAGTGTGAAAATATTGCAATATTCTGCAATAATGGCGATGCATAGTAGTAGTGTTGTAAAGTAGCAGTATTTTCTATAGCAACATGCAGTACTGTTTTATATATAAGTATGTGACAGTATCGGTATTGCGTCCTGGTACTAGAGCACAGCAGCATTGCACAATGATAATGCAGAACAATAATAATATTCTACGTTAGCACAATTTCCCAATAATGGCGATAGTCATCTTAGAACAACATATTGTGCACAAATGCACTTGTCACTACACTAATCGTAAATGCAGAACAATAATAATATTCTACGTTAGCACAATTTCCCAATAATGGCGATAGTCATCTTAGAACAACATATTGTGCACAAATGCACTTGTCACTACACTAATCGTAAATGCAGAACAATAATAATATTCTACGTTAGCACAATTTCCCAATAATGGCGATAGTCATCTTAGAACAACATATTGTGCACAAATGCACTTGTCACTACACTAATCGTAAATGCAGAACAATAATAATATTCTACGTTAGCACAATTTCCCAATAATGGCGATAGTCATCTTAGAGCAACATATTGTGCACAAATGCACTTGTCACTACACTAATCGTAAATGCATTACCATATCACAGCACATTTTACCGAAAACCCTTATCAACACCCTTGTCACACGCAAGGTATACTTCGCCGAAATGCAAATCTGAGAAATACATTCAAGACTTTACGCATACGGTCCAAACTGTCTATTAGCCTTCTAACATTCGATCAATCATTATGCATTACACTGTCTCGTGCATCTGATTACGCAAGTTATCGCCTTGTGTACGGTTATGCAGAATATCGGTTAATCATCAGTTGTTCTCGAGCATCGTTCGATGAAAATTACCGAGGTGTAATAATATTCTACGTTAGCATAATTTCCCAATAATGGCGATAGTCATCTTAGAACAACATATTGTGCACAAATGCACTTGTCACTACACTAATCGTAAATGCATTACCATATCACAGCACATTTTTCCGAAAACCCTTATCAACACCCTTGTCACACGCAAGGTATACTTCGCCGAAATGCAAATCTGAGAAATACATTCAAGACTTTACGCATACGGTCCAAACTGTCTATTAGCCTTCTAACATTCGATCAATCATTATGCATTACATTGTCTTGTGCACCTGATTACGCAAATTATCGCCTTGTGTACGGTTATGCAGAATATCGGTTAATCATCAATTGTGCCCATAATTATGAAAGTGGTCTAAGTCATATATTTCTTGTTTCGAGATATTTAATGAATTGCATTTGAATAAATTAACCCTCTATGGACCGAATTTTTTTTGGTGGCTATACAAAATCTATGTAACGTGAAATCAACAAATATCAACCTCGAAATACATATTAACAATGAATTCAGCAGTTTCAACAATTTAATTATAACAAATACATTTTGTAACTTTGAAGTAACAACGGCTTACAACGTTTGATCTTGTGTGTATAAGAGCTTAAGTACGGAATTCCATAAAACAGTTGGCGTTTGACATTAAGCATAGATATACGTTGCATTTCCTTATCTGATAATTTTCTACTACTAAATTCATCGTTGCTATCAATAATATTTATACGTCGTCGGGTAAATACTATCGGATGATCTCCGTTAGAATCAGAATCTGATAAAGAACCTTCGAATTTATTACTCCAAATGCTTCTTATTCCTATTCCTCTTTTATTTTTATATGATTTCTATCCATATTTTGGGCCTCTGATATATAAAACTAAAACGCAAGGAAAACACAAACGTTATCGCAAATACACTGAACCCTACCATTATAGCCCATTGTGTCTTAAAAATCACAAAGCTATATTACGTGAAAATAGTAATAAAATGATTGTTTAAATGCAAACAAATAAGACATTATTGATATACAAACTAAAAGCTATTAAGTACGCTTTTTTGTTTAACAAACACCGATAGAAGAAGAAATAATGAGAATTGCACAAGATGGTTCCTTTCGTTTCTATTGGCAGACAACTTTCAAAAGCATTTAGTTTGACATTTCAGGATAGAGCTGACAACCGCATCAAGCATGTTATTGGTTACTAAGGAGACATTATATAACAAAATGTATACGCCATCTAGTAAAACAAAATTAAACTACTTAATAAAATATCGATTTATCGATATGTGACTTCAAAGTCACGCGGGCCCATAGAGGGTTAAAAAATATTTTTACATTATGCGACATTTTAATTTATAATTTTATTAGTCTTAATTAATGGAAATTTACTATGAATAATTGTGTGAATTTTATACGATAATATTATTTTTAAAGATTGAATTGACTTAGACCATTTTCAAAATTAACTGAATGTCCTATAAATGACTTAAAGCAATAAAGAACTTTGAGTTTTATTTGAAACAATAATTTGATTGAAATAATTCGTGAACATTTATTACATTTATTAATTATTTTTAAACAGTAATCCATTTTTATCATTATTTCGAGTATTTAAGATTCTTAAAATGTTCCTGAAAAACTGGAGGGATGTACGGTAGTAAACTCATAATATCTTTATGTTTTTCTTCCGATACTGGTCTAATGGTGGTGTATAATGGAAGTAATTTAATATTTCCGTATATTTTTGGTCTTCCTTTTTTAGGTGAAAGATCCAAAATGTGAAATTTAGAATCATCTAAAGATGTTTTATAGAACATTTTATAAGGTTCATTTTTCAAGAATCTCATCCATTGAATTTGTAGCCAAGAGACAGATTCACCCGCGGTATTTTTTACTCTTCCTGTTATTGATTCTTCTAGTAATGAAGTTGTCGTTATTATTAAAATTTGATTGTCATTTATTTTATTATGTAGTTCAGAAACGCGTCAAAGAAGGCCACGTGCCATTTTCAAGTTGTTTATATAATTTATTTAAATTTTTGACTTAGACCACTTTCATAATTAAAACTAAATGAATTCCATACAATGTTGAAATTACAACCACTATCTAATGGTTCATTTTTGACAATTTCGTAAAAATTACATTGAATAAATGTAGTTAAAAATAATGTGGTATGAAATAACTGATAAACTCGTTTTTTTTTAATTTTGACTTAGACCACTTTCATAATTATGGGCACAATTGTTCTCGAGCATCGTTCGATGAAAATTACCGAGGTGTGCCTGTTCATTATAACGACACTTTCGACGATCGTTTCCATTATCTCGCGTTACTGTTTCTTTGTCGAAGATGTAGCGACCTCGCCGGCATTCAGTATTAAGTGGGGAAAACCGTTGCACGGCATTGTTTGCGAACAATGCGCGTAAAAATTGCCCGGGACACCGACAAAGCTTTTTATGTCACGCCGGTGCGTAGCTGCTTATGCATGGTATAGTTTATGGTGGGAAACTGCAAGAGGTAAATTCGATCGAGGTGGAAATTCTGAGGTGGCAGATTGCAGAGTGGCGTAATATTATGTTAGCAGATTGCAAACGTTGAATTTATTCGCGCGACGTTGGAAGTGCATTGTCAATGCTTTGCAACAAAATTTTCCAAATTACTCTCATGGTACTGGAACTGTTAACATTTTTGTTCATTGCAATTTGACATCGCAAAGATCGCAGTTTTTAAATAATTGTGATCAGAATTTGATGTCTTCGTATTGCAGCTTCTAAACCATCAATTATTGAAAATTTACAATATCAGTTTACAAACTGCCAAATACACTTTGTAAACATATAGTAGATAGTGTACTGTCTGCAATATGGCAGCCGTTAGAAGAAAAATCATCACAATTCGCCGTCTCCGAATAACAAACTTCCGGTTTCAATTCTCCGAAATTCCGGATCATTGACCATACATTTTACTGTTAGAATTTTATATCACAGATTTGGTATCATAAAGTGATGAATGTTAAAAATGTTACATTTCCAAATTGGAGCCTTTAAATCAACAATTGCCAAAAATCGCCAGCATCAATTTACCAGCCATCCCAAAGTATATTGTAAATGTACGGTATTATAAAAGTGGAGCCGTTAATAGGAATACCATAGAAATTCAATTTTATTGTTAAATTTTTATATCGCGAATTCGCAGCTGTGAAATAATCAATGATTAAAATTTAATATTTTCGAATGGTTTTCAAATCATCAAATGCCAGAAGTGGGCATTATTAATTTCAAATCATCCGAATTTAATATCGCGAATAATTAGAATTTGATATCGTCAGGTCGCAGTCAAAGAATTATCAATTATCAATTAATATTTAATATCGCGAATAATTAGAATTTCGTATCGCAAATATTTATAGTTTGACATCGCGAATAATTCGAATTTGTAACCACAAATCCGCAGTCACACAACTATCAATGATCGAACCATGACATCTTCGAATTATCCCGAATTATCAACTGCCTAAAGTCTACATTATTCATTTATTACGTTATTAAGACAGACGCATTGCCAACATTAGGTATCCCCAAAATCAAAACTCGCCATCATGAACCGACGAACATAATTAGAATTTTGCATCGCAAATAATTATAGTTTGACATCGCAAAAAATTCGAACTTGTTATCGCAAATCCGCAATCATATAACTATCAATGATTGAAGCATGACATTTTCGAATTATCCCGAATTATCAACTGCCCAAAGTCTACATTATTAATTTATTACATTATTAAGACAGACGCATTGCCAACGTTCGGTATCCCCAAAATCAAAACTCGCCATCATGAACCGACGAACATAATTAGAATTTTGCATCGCCAATAATTATAGTTTGACATCGCAAAAAAATCGAACTTGTTATCGCAAATCCGCAATCATATAATTATCAATGATTGAAGCATGACATTTTCGAATTATCCCGAATTATCAACTACTCAAAGTCTACATTATTAAGACAGACACATTGCCAACGTGCGGTTTCCCCAAAATCAAAACTCGCCATCATGAACCGACGAACATAATTAGAATTTTGCATCGCAAATAATTATAGTTTGACATCGCAAAAAATTCGAACTTGTTATCACAAATCCGCAATCATATAACTATCAATGATTGAAGCATGACATTTTCGAATTATCCCGAATTATCAACTGCCCAAAGTCTACATTATTAATTTATTACATTATTAAGACAGACGCATTGCCAACGTTCGGTATCCCCAAAATCAAAACTCGCCATCATGAACCGACGAACATAATTAGAATTTTGCATCGCAAATAATTATAGTTTGACATCGCAAAAAATTCGAACTTGTTATCGCAAATCCGCAATCATATAACTATCAATGATTGAAGCATGACATTTTCGAATTATCCCGAATTATCAACTACTCAAAGTCTACATTATTAAGACAGACACATTGCCAACGTGCGGTTTCCCCAAAATCAAAAGTCGCCATCATCAACCGACAAATTTCCGACTTGGATCCTCGAAGTTTGCCACCCCAAATTCCGTCAAGCAACAAACCCATCCATCTCGGAAATCACACAAATTTCACAAATTGCACAAATCGCACAAATGACCCGCCGACGCTTCCTCGATTTTACCGTCCTCCGGTCAAATTGCAGGTTGTCAAACCGCTCGTTAACGTTCGACGGCGTTCTTCGGCGCAAGAAAACGGCGGCAAAACGGAAAGAGACCGAAGAAAGAAGAAAGCGGAAGCCCCGGGATCGATGCCAAAGTGGAATAGGCGAAGGTCAAGGCGACGTACCCCCGGCCGGGCCGGGCAATAAAGAAAGTATGTCAAAAATCTCGCTCGGCAGGATCGTTCTCTCTCCGATGCGCGGCGACAAAAGGGGAAGCGGAAACCAGTTCCTCAGTGGGTCAACGTCTCTTCAACGTGGCGCAAACAGGTGGAGAAGGATCGAGGAGGACAAGAGGGACGGAGACGTGAATGAGCGCAGGAAAAAATGAGAAGAGGAGCTTCGGCTTCTGCGCGAGAAGAGGACGAATATGGCGACGCTCGATGTAATTGATTGAATTACGTTGACCGTTTCTCTGCTCAATTTTTTTCCCGCTTTTCGTCTTTCGCACTTTTTCGCCGCGGTTCAATGGCGGTTGGGCTTGTAATCGGCTGAAGTGCGTTAACACGTTGACTGCCGAGCAGATTTTGCTGTATTAGAACGGCGGTGCTATAAAATACTACAGCGTTTCACTGAATTATGCAAAAGGTAAATAATGTACAGAAATTGGAGACCAAAGAATCGCATCACTATTCTCACAATAACTGCATTTATAAAATAATAATTGCTACCCATTGCAAATATTTTGGATCTTCAGTAATATTTCTTGCGCCGGTCAGCGGTGATTGACATAATATTATTTTTTATACGAAAGTGGAAAGTAAATTTATTAGTTTCCGCAGTACTCGAATTTAACACGTTGACAGCCATGCGTATTTTGCTGTATTAGAACGGCGGTGCTATAAAATACTACAGTGTTTCACTGAATTATGCAAAAGGTAAATAATGTACAGGAATTGGAGACCAAAGAATCGCATCACTATTCTCAAAATAACTGCATTTATAAAATAATAATTGCTACCCATTGCAAATATTTTGGATCTTCTGCGCCGGTCACCGGTGACCATCATGGCAGTCAAAGTGTTAAGCAGGGAGGTAGGTGAAGAATTGGTAATGGCGAAGTGATGGGGCGAATGGGCAAACTTGTAGTGAGACGTAAGAATTAACTTTGAACGTGCGTAAGAAGTACGTTTTTTAATTTTTTGCATTTATCACTTTTTCAGTGTATGTTACCAGTGGCGATTGTTTTAATCGGGTGAAGTATGTTAACTAGAGAAGTAGTTGAACAAATTGATATTAATAAAGTAATGGAGAAAATGGCCAAAATGCAGGAAATAATTGTGAATACATTTTGAAAAGGGTAAAAACAGTACAGAGTGAGAAGAAAATGTTGAATAATGTTTTTTGGTGTGGAGAGGGGGTGTATATGACCAAGATTGATGTAATTGGTTGAATTACGCGAACCGTTTCTCTTTTTAATTCTTTCCATTTCGAGTAATTCTCACTTTTACACTCTGGATAACTAGTGACGTTTGTCATAAGTGGCTGAAGTGAGTTAGTTCAATAATGGGATAAAAGAAAAATTGGTTGTAGTGAAGTGGCAATGGGAAAAATCGGCGAAATGGAGAACAGCAAAATGAATATTAAAAGTAAAATGTGAAACTCGGACGAATATGATGACCCTTTATGTAACTCTTTTTAATTCTTTCCATTTCGAGTAATTTTCACTTTTACACTCTGGATAACTAGTGATGTTTGTCATAAGTGGCTGAAGTGAGTTAGTTCAATAATGAGATAAAAGAAAAATTGGCTGTAGTGAAGTGGCAATGGGAAAAATCGGCGAAATGGAGAACAGCAAAATGAATATTAAAAATAAAATGTGAAACTCGGACGAATATGATAACCCTTCATGTAACTCATTCAATTACGTCAACCAGAGAATTCGGTTAATAAAGGAATAAGTGTAACATGGTTCGTAGTAGAGTGACAATAGAAGCAGAAACATATGAATATTGATATAATATTGACGTAATCATAGGAGATAAAAATAAATTTGGGTGAAAGAAGTATAGGAAATAGTGAAAAAATAAAGAATAAAAAATTTGTAATAAAAAAAATTAAACGCAAGCACACGAGTAAGAGCAAAATTAAAAACAAAATAGAAGACGTAGATAGCGACTAAAATACCAATTCCGTTGATAACGTAAAGAAAAATCCAAGTTAACAGAGCGATCAAATCCCAAATAATAATATAAACTAAATAATAATATAAACGTCAAAAGACAATGAACTTGTTATACAGATTATTAGATGACGTTTAGCAGTTTCAGCAACGAGCGAAAGCCGTTCTCTGTTTCGCGCATGGGTAATTAACTGCTAATGTAGGCGAGTAAATTGAAGATTGCGCTTCGAGTACAAAATTCCTAAGACCGCCTATCGCTTTGCCTAGTTACGTTGTTATGATTGAGGCGAGTCTACTTTCGTTGCCGCTTTCAGGTGATGCAATTATGAAGACGAGAGCTGATATTCTCGATGGTAAGAGGTAGATTAAAGTTAGATCGTGGAGCTGGCCGGAAGATGATAGGAATTTTCTGTTGAACTTCACTTTCTTGCAATCGAAAGCTAATCTACAATAACTGCAAATTCTATCCAAATTCTTACCGAGTATATATATACACTGATCATTTTTTTAACTGTCTTCCGTTACGTTCTTTCTGTCTGGGCTGTTACTATCATTTTTCACGTTCATATATATATATATTTTACGACCAGATCCTCTGACGTTACTTTACTTAACTATATTGCACTATAGTACAATCTTGAGTTATCAGTACATCTCCCAAAAACCTTATATTAATTTTATGCCGTATTTATATTTTTGGTGAAAATGCAGCTATCGTGAACATCTGACAAATATGTAATTTCACATACTGCAGAACTACTTTTATCATGAAAGCGAAAAAGATATTTATATTTTGAAGGTTGGACCGATCAATTTTTTGTTGTTAATTTGATTGTGTGACCGACGTGGAAGCGTGTCACGAAATTTGAATACAAGATTCAAATAATAGAGTGAAATACAGACCGTCTCATAACTCATCTTCTAGGTGGTCAAATGCGTGAAGAACAGTTTTGATATTTTTTTTCTCGAAACAAAATACTCCGATTTTTGTAAAGGCTAAGAAAAAAATATTTAATTCTGCATGTCTGAGGTGCTTGAATATTATTTAGAATAATTTTCGGAGTATCGCGTGGTTAATTAACTTATATGTGCTTAAAACGACCGAAATCAAGTGAATATCAGCTAAATGAATGTACAGTAATAATGTCTGCAGCAAAGTGCAAAGAATATTATCCAGCATGCACGTGCCAATAATTTTCAGAGTATCGTGTCGTTAATTTGTTTAGAACTGCTTGAAAAGGCCTGACCACCAGAGAACAGGTGGTTAATTAATTTATATGTGCTTAAAACGACCGAAATCAAGTGAATATCAGCTAAATTAATGTATATCTGTACAGTAATAATGTCTGCAGCAAAGTGCAAAGAATATTACCCAGCATGCACGTGCCAATAATTTTCAGAGTATCGTGTCGTTAATTTGTTTAGAACTGCTTGAAAAGGCCTGACCACCAGAGAACAGGTGGTTAATTAATTTATATGTGCTTAAAACGACTGAAATCAAGTGAATATCAGCTAAATTAATGTATATCTGTACAGTAATAATGTCTGCAGCAAAGTGCAAAGAATATTGTCCAGCCTGCACGTGCCAGTAATTTTCAGAGTATCGTGTCGTTAATTTGTTTAGAACTGCTTGAAAAGGCCTGACCACCAGAGAACAGGTGGTTAATTCATTTATATGTGCTTAAAACGACCGAAATCAAGTGAATATCAGCTAAATTAATGTATATCTGTACATCAATAATATCTACAGCAAAGTCCAAAGAATATTGTACAGCACGCACGTGCCAATAATTTTCAGAGTATCGTGTCGTTAATTTGTTTAGAACTGCTTGAAAAGGCCTGACCACCAGAGAACAGGTGGTTAATTAATTTATATGTGCTTAAAACGACCGAAATCAAGTGAATATCAGCTAAATTAATGTATATCTGTACAGTAATAATGTCTGCAGCAAAGTGCAAAGAATATTATCCAGCCTGCACGTGCCAATAATTTTCAGAGTATCGTGTCGTTAATTTGTTTAGAACTGCTTGAAAAGACCTGACCACCAGAGAACAGGTGGTTAATTAATTTATATGTGCTTAAAACGACCGAAATCAAGTGAATATCCGCTAAATTAATGTATATCTGTACAGTAATAATGTCTGCAGCAAAGTGCAAAGAATATTGTCCAGCACGCACGTGCCAATAATTTTCAGAGTATCGTGTCGTTAATTTGTTTAGAACTGTTTGAAAAGGCCTGACCACCAGAGCACAGGTGGTTAATTAATTTACATGTGCTTAGAACGACCGAAATCAAGTGAATATCTGCTAAATTAATGTATATCTGTACAGTAATAATGTCTGCAGCAAAGTGCAAAGAATATTATCCAGCATGCACGTGCCAATCATTTTCAGAGTATCGTGTCGTTAATTTGTTTAGAATTGCTTGAAAAGGCCTGACCACCAGAGAACAGGTGGTTAATTAATTTATATGTACTTAAAACGACCGAAATCAAGTGAATATCAGCTAAATTAATGTATATCGGTACAGTAATAATGTCTGCAGCAAAGTGCAAAGAATATTATCCAGCATGCACGTGCCAATAATTTTCAGAGTATCGTGTCGTTAATTTGTTTAGAACTGCTTGAAAAGGCCTGACCACCAGAGAACAGGTGGTTAATTAATTTATATGTGCTTAAAACGACCGAAATCAAGTGAATATCAGCTAAATTAATGTATATCTGTACAGTAATAATGTCTGCAGCAAAGTGCAAAGAATATTATCCAGCACGCACGTGCCAATAATTTTCAGAGTATCGTGTCGTTAATTTGTTTAGAACTGCTTGAAAAGGCCTGACCACCAGAGAACAGGTGGTTAATTAATTTATATGTGCTTAAAACGACCGAAATCAAGTGAATGTCAGCTAAATTAATGTATATCTGTACAGTAATAATGTCTGCAGCAAAGTGCAAAGAATATTATCCAGCATGCACGTGCCAATAATATTCAGAGTATTGTGTCGTTAATTTGTTTAGAACTGCTTGAAAAGGCCTGACCACCTGAGAACAGGTGAATAGCCGCTTAATCCGTGAAAGAGGCGGTACGACGAAAGGGAAAATACTCACTCTTTTTACCGCGAGCTTCAACCGCATTGTCACCGAGATCGTCGAAACTGCGGCCAGCAGACTCGATGGCGCCGAGAATGTCACTTCCTTTTAGGTCGACTTTGACTGAATGCGTTCTTAAGAACCTGCCAAGTCGGTCGAAGAGCAAAGTGTCGAGGTCGGTCGACTCAATTGATCTGCAAATACAAAGAAACGGCGTGTCACGTGGATTCTAATGTGTGATTCGGAAAATTCGATGCACCTGCGGAGAAGCGTCTAAAATAGAGATGTGTAAATGAAGAATAACATAAGATCGAAAAAGATCGAAACATATTAATGACGACTGTGCTGCTAAGCATTTCAAACGTCGGGGGTTAGAGTGGGAATATGTTTAACATAATGTTTCGGTATAAATATTTTAAGTTGAAAAACCATTACTATACGTTACAATAAAAGAACAGGAAACTTCTAATTCACCCAGCATTCAGATATTTTATGTTAAATCTATATTTTGCAACCGCACACGTCATCTAGTCTTAATATGTATATCAAAATCCCGCATCAACATAATATGTCTCATAATCATCCCTCAACGTGTTTAACGCATCGTCAATATTCGAAATTGAAAGTGCAATACTACACGCTGTGAATTTACCGTCTTTGATCGCACACTCTATTAAATTGTAATGTAGCAACCAGAATCTTCGCAATCACCCGGCGTCAAAGTATTTTATCTCAAATTTACATTCTACAACATTACACGCCATGCAGCCTCAACGTATCAATATCCCATATCAATATAATATATCCATTATTATATTCTGCAACATCACTTACTACCCAGTATTAAGATATCAAACTTCCATATCAATATACTTTATCCCATATCATATTCTGCAACACCGCACACCGTCCAGCCTCAACGTATAAAAATCCCATATCAACACAATATATATCCCATACCGTTTTCCGCACCATTACACACCAGCCAGTCTCAAGATACTAAAATCCCATTTCAACATATTTTATCCCATATTATATTCTGCAACAGCGCACACCGTCCAGCCTCAACATATAAAACCCCCATATCAACATAATATATCTCGCATTCCGCAATCCCATATTATATCCCGCATCGTCAGACACCGGTCAGCCTCAACATATTAAAACCCCATATTATATTCTGCAACAGCGCACACCGTCCAGCTTCAACATGTAAAACCCCCATATCAACATACTATATCTCGCATTCCGCAATCCCATATTATATCCCGCATCGTCAGGCACCGGTCAGCCTCAATATACTAAAACCCCATTTCAACATATTTTATCCCATATTATATTCTGCAACAGCGCACACCGTCCAGCGTCAACATATAAAACCCCCATATCAACATAATATACCTCGCATTCCGCAATCCCATATTATATCCCGCATCGTCAGACACCCGTCAGCCTCAATATACTAAAACCCCATTTCAACATACTTTATCCCATATTATATTCTGCAACACCGCACACCGCCCAGTCTCAAGATATAAAAATCCCATATCAACATAATATATCTCGCATTCCGCAATCCCATATTATATCCCGCATCGTCAGACACCGGTCAGCTTCAACATACTAAAACCCCAATTTCAACATACTTTAACCCATATTATATTCTGCAACACCGCTCAGTCTCAAGATATAAAAATCCCATATCGACATAATATATCTCGCATTCCGCAATCCCATATTATATCCCGCATCGTCAGGCACCGGTCAGCCTCAATATACTAAAATCCCATTTCAACATACTTTAACCCATATTATATTCTGCAACACCGCACACCGCCCAGTCTCAAGATATAAAAATCCCATATCAACATAATATATCTCGCATTCCGCAATCCCATATTATATCCCGCATCGTCAGACACCGGTCAGCCTCAACATACTAAAACCCCATTTCAACATACTTTATCCCATATTATATTCTGCAACACCGCACACCGCCCAGTCTCAAGATATAAAAATCCCATATCAACATAATATATCTCGCATTCCGCAATCCCATATTATATCTCATATCGTCACAGCCTCAATATACCAAAATCCCACATCAACGTAATTTATCCTACATTACAATGTTACATATATCCCATATCATGATCCCATACTATATCCCTCACCACCAACGCCACCGAACTTCATCACCTAAAATCCCTTTACCCACATACTACATCCCACATAAAAATCCCATACATCCGCGTCTTACCCACCAATCAAAGTCTCCCAATTTCCAGGTGACAACCGGCATCACCCTTACTCCTCCCACCATCATGCCTCCCAAAGCATCTCATACCTTGGCGCACCCTCCTCCGCAGCGGAAGTCTTGACGACCGTAATTCCCTCTGACAGCGTGATATCCTCCTTATCGGCCAGCATCTTGTCGACGAACGAGAATACTTTATACTTGATGCAGCTGATGGACTCCTTCTTGAGGCAGTCCGAGTAGATGGTCGCCATGAGGTCGTTCTCGTTTGCGCTCTTCTCGTTCGTCGGCAGCGCTTCAGCGGCAAACGCGACCGCCAACAGCAGCGTCAGGTACCTCATGCCTCTCGCCATGTCTCTCGTTGCGCAGCAAAAAAAAACTTCACCGTCCCCTGGCAGTCTGGAGTGTCTCGTGCACGAACACGTGACCGACGAACTCGGATCGTTGAGAGGTCCGTCGAGCGTTCGACTGGCGGAGCGAGCCGGGATGCGTCGATTCCGTGTGTTACATCTAAAAGAGGTTGCTTTGCTTTTATACCGAAGTATCGCACGAAAGGGGAGACCCTGTCGCGGGTTCGGGTTCCAGCGCTCTCTCGCCCCACCCTGCCTCGACCACCACCTCGCGCGACTCCCATACGCCTGCGGAACAGGCCTTTCCCCTCACGCGGTGCTCCACCGACGAACGAGATCGCGCGGAAACAGTATTTTGGCAAAGCAAAAAGTCACGGGCGACACGACCGCGGAAGGGGCCGCGAAGAAAGCCGGCAAAAGACGGCATTAATTACAGTGGTGGAATTAGGCACGGGCCGCCATGGGGTTGCGTGGAAAGTCGCCGCGTGGAAAACGAAGATCGTGGGAGGCGACGCTATCGCGGGGTGGCGATGGAATGCTTGAATGGCGCTAGAAAAGATGGTGTAATGTATTTTTGTTGGAATTGGGTGGCTTGGGAACGGGGGCTGCATCTGTAGTTTTGCGAATATGATGTTTTGCAGAGTTAAGGCTGCATCTAACAGTGCAATTTTAAATAACTTATTATAGCTTCTGCATATACATTAGCACTGATTCATTTCGCATGTGGTTTGCATCTGATTTTGACAGTTACCCGAACTCTCACCCAAAAAGATAATTTTCGATTTACAGACGTTGATTCCTTTTATATGGCGCTCTGTCTGCATTGTGCAAATTTCGCCAAAAAAGTTAAGGCTGCATCTTTGGTTTTAGAAGTACAATTCAGAAATGCAATGCAAAAATCACAGAAATTCAATAATGCAAAAATAACAATTTATTACTCTTTTGCGAGTATAGTTCATTAGAGTTGTGCGAGAATCCTGAAATTACAATATAACTCGACTGAGACCAAATTCAATACGCTCAAACTATAACTTATTAAAGTTGCATTTTTAATTTTACAAGTATAGCGATTTTCACATATGAAAGTTAAATCGCCAAAGTTTAGGAAGAACCCGAATACTATAACAGTGCAATTTTAAATAACTTATTATAACTTCTGCATATACATTAGCACTGATTCATTTCGCATGTGGTTTGCATCTGAATTTGACAGTTACCTGAACTCTCACCCAAAAGGATAATTTTCCATTTACAGACATTGATTCCTTTTATATGGCGCTCTGTCTGCATTGTGCAAATTTCGCCAAAAAAGTTAAGGCTGCATCTTTGGTTTTAGAAGTACAATTCAGAAATGCAAAAATAACAATTTATTACAAGTATAGTTCATTAAAGTTGTGCGAGAATCCTGAAATTACAACATAACTCGACTGAGACCAAATTCAATACGCTCAAACTATAACTTATTAAAGCTGCATTTTTAATTTTACAAGTATAGCGATTTTCACATATGAAAGTTAAATCGCCAAAGTTTAGGAAGAACCCGAATACTATAACAGTGCAATTTTAAATAACTTATTATAACTTCTGCATATACATTAGCACTGATTCATTTCGCATGTGGTTTGCATCTGAATTTGACAGTTACCCGAACTCTCACCCAGAAAGATAATTTTCCATTTACAGACATTGACTCCTTTTATATGGCGCTCTGTCTGCATTGTGCAAATTTCGCCAAAAAAGTTAAGGCTGCATCTTTGGTTTTAGAAGTACAATTCGGAAATGCAAAAATCACAGAAATTCAATAATGCAAAAATAACAATTTATTACTCTTTTGCGAGTATAGTTCATTAGAGTTGTGCGAGAATCCTGAAATTACAATATAACTCGACTGAGACCAAATTCAATACGCTCAAACTATAACTTATTAAAGTTGCATTTTTAATTTTACAAGTATAGCGATTTTCACATATGAAAGTTAAATCGCCAAAGTTTAGGAAGAACCCGAATACTATAACAGTGCAATTTTAAATAACTTATTATAACTTCTGCATATACATTAGCACTGATTCATTTCGCATGTGGTTTGCATCTGAATTTGACAGTTACCCGAACTCTCACCCAAAAAGATAATTTTCCATTTACAGACATTGATTCCTTTTATATGGCGCTCTGTCTGCATTGTGCAAATTTCGCCAAAAAAGTTAAGGCTGCATCTTTGGTTTTAGAAGTACAATTCAGAAATGCAAAAATCGCAGAAATTCAATAATGCAAAAATAACAATTTATTACTCTTTTGCAAGTATAGTTCAGTAGAGTTGTGCGAGAATCCTGAAATTACAATATAACTCGACTGAGACCAAATTCAGTACGCTCAAACTATAACTTATTAAGGTTGCATTTTTAATTTTACAAGTATAGCGATTTTCACATATGAAAGTTAAATCGCCAAAGTTTAGGAAGAACCCGAATACTATAACAGTGCAATTTTAAATAACTTGTTATAACTTCTGCATATACATTAGCACTGATTCATTTCGCATGTGGTTTGCATCTGAATTTGACAGTTACCCGAACTCTCACCCAAAAAGATAATTTTCCATTTACAGACATTGATTCTTTTTATATGGCGCTCTGTCTGCATTGTGCAAATTTCGCCAAAAAAGTTAAGGCTGCATCTTTGGTTTTAGAAGTACAATTCAGAAATGCAAAAATCACAGAAATTCAATAATGCAAAAATAACAATTTATTACTCTTTTGCAAGTATAGTTCATTAGCGTTGTGCGAGAATCCTGAAATTACAATATAACTCGACTGAGACCAAATTCAATACGCTCAAACTATAACTTATTAAAGTTGCATTTTTAATTTTACAAGTACAGCGATTTTCACATATGAAAGTTAAATCGCCAAAGTTTAGGAAGAACCCGAATAGTATAACAGTGCAATTTTAAATAACTTATTATAACTTCTGCATATACATTAGCACTGATTCATTTCGCATGTGGTTTGCATCTGAATGTGACAGTTACCCAAACTCTCACCCAAAAAGATAATTTTCCATTTACAGACGTTGATTCCTTTTATATGGCGCTCTGTCTGCATTGCGCAAATTTAGCCAAAAAATTTGCCATCGCGCCTCATAGTTGTGAAGATATTTAAGGTGCGTACAGTTATCTGACCACCCTATATGTTAAGTGTTCCATGTGTAATGCTTCATTATGCTCGGAAGGCCCGCCATGTGTGTTTAATTTAGTAGGATTACGTAGAGGGGGAATTTCCAGGATCTAAATTGGTGTTCTTTACGAGATGATTTGGGTAAATTGTAGAATTGATTAAGGGATACATATGTATGTGTGATGTATTTGTGAGTAGACGTTATATATCTAGCTGGTAGGATTAAGAGGGCACGGATTTTTAGGTTCTGACTGTGCAATTTGCGAGCTTGTTTTGCATAATTTACATAATTTACAGTATTAATTATAGATGTACGTGGATGCTTACACATAGGATTGGATGTCACATAGGTGAAAATCTGTGCTTCAGCTAGAGAAGGTATTCAGAAAAAACATAGTCGTGTGAATAATTGCTTTTCTTCGCGACACTTTTCTAAAAGTGCAATGATATGAAGCAAAATGTGTAGAACTTCACCCCACATAATATGAATTTTTAGACTGCAAAAAATGCAATGGCATTTTTACTGCGCAATTTCACTTTTCCAATATTTCGCAACGTATATCCAACATATAATATTTCACATAACAAAAATGTCATTGACAACGAAAAATCTTCAAATTCCTAACAACCCTCAAACTTATCATCCATTTTATCATTATTTGCATCTGTTGTTTTCTGCACAAAAAGGCCTTTGCTTGTGACATAAATAAATTATAAATGTAAATATACTTTAATATATCAGATTAACGCTGCGTGATACAACAATTTAATCAGCCGGCCGTAAATTTGTATGGTTGCCAAACGGAAATGCTGAAAACAAGCGGCCATATGTATAAATTCATATTTTTCTCTTCTCCGCTGTTTCTCGTCTACACTACAGGGCCTTTTGGGGCGACAGAAATAAATAATAAATACGAAACAAACATAATATAAATAATACTAATAAAATTCTGCTTAGTCAAGCGTCTTACAATTTCGCACTTTTCAGATTAAATAAATGCAGCTACAATCCAATCAACATTAAAATATATAAAAAGAATATAATATAAGTAATATTAGTGAAACTCCGCTTAGTCAGGCGTCTCCCAGTTTCGCATTTCTCAGATTAACGCCGCGCGGTGTAACAATTTAATCGGCCGGCCGTAAATTTCTATGGCTGCCAAATACCATAGAAAAGCTGAAAACAAGTGGTCATATGTATAAATTTGTAATTTTTAATTTTTAATATAAAAAATCTTTCTCTTCTCCACTTTTTTCTCGTCTACACTGAAGGGCCTTTTGGGGCGACAGAAATAAATAATAAATACGAAACAAACATAATATACGAGGGCAGTCCGATAAGTACTTAGCCTACAAAAGAAAAACGAAAATTTTGGAAAATTGACGATTTATTTTTCAATATAGTTTCCTTTTAACTCGATACACTTGATCCAGCGATGCTCCAACTTCTTTAACCCGTCTGAAAAATATGTTTTCTGGAGATCTGCAAAGTAGGCCTCCGTGGCGGCGATAACCTCCTAATTCGACTCAAATTTCTGCCCAGCAAGTGACTTTTTCAAGTTTGGGAAGCAGAAGAAGCCACACGGGGCCAAATCTGGAGAATAGGGTGGATGGGGCAGCTGTTCGTAGCCTAATTCAACGAATTT
Source organism: Cryptocheilus praepositus (assembly GCA_033815515.1). NCBI lineage: Eukaryota > Metazoa > Arthropoda > Insecta > Hymenoptera > Pompilidae > Cryptocheilus > Cryptocheilus praepositus. Next base: position 841,912 of record JAWWQZ010000040.1, on the reverse strand, counting down.
GGCTGTAGCTTGAGCAGAGGTGTGAGCCGGTGCGTTATCGTGGTATATAAAAGCATTTTTCTTCGCCAAATGGGGCCGTTTTTCCTTAATTCAGCGTCGAATCGGCTCAATAATTCGGCATAGTACAGCCCTGTGACTGTTTTTCTATGCTCTTCTCCAGGTAGTCTATGTAGATCACACCTTGTGAATCCCAGAAAACGGTGGCTATCACCTTTCCGGCCAATAGGACAGTCTTCGCCTTCTTCGGAGCACATTCGCCGGGCGCAGACCACTGTTTCGACTATTCCTTGGTCTCTGGTGTGTACCAGTGGATCCACGTTTCGTCGACAGTCATAAAACGACGTAGAAACTCTTTCGGATTGCGCTTAAACAGTGTCAAACACTGCTTTGAAGTGGTCTCACGGATGCGCTTGTTATCCGGAGTGAGCAAACGCGGCACCCATCGCGCAGAAAGCTTTCTCACGCCCATTATTTCATGCAGGATATAACCCACGCGGTCTTTTGAAATGCCTACTGTCTCAGCTATCTCGCGCACCTTCAATCGGCGGTTGCCATATAAAAGATCGTGGACTTTTGTCACGTTATCCTCCGTGGTAGCTGTTTTTGGGGTACCTGGGCGTCGCTCATCAAAAACTGAAGTGCAACCACATTGAAACTCGTTAAACCAATTTTTGACGGTCGCCATTGAAGGAGAAGAGTCACCGTACGCAGCATCCAAGCGCTCTTTGATTTCGCTGCAATTTAAAATATAAAAACAAGAATCGAATCACCGACCGATATTGCTCTTTTTCCATTTTTGCAAAATCCGCGGACACACCGGCTTTCACACGCGATCAAAACAAAACTACAAATCCAATATGGCTGAAATTTTGACAGTAGTCGTCTACGAGAATGTACTACACGATAGTAATTTTTTTCTACGATAGTTGCGTCATTAGGTGGTGAGGCTAAGTACTTATCGGACTGCCCTCGTAAGTAATACTAATAAAATTCTGCTTAGTCAAGCGTCTTACAATTTCGCACTTTTCCGATTAAATAAATGCAGCTACAATCCAATCAACATTAAAATATATAAAAAGAATATAATATAAGTAATATTAGTGAAACTCCGCTTAGTCAGGCGTCTCCCAGTTTCGCGTTTCTCAGATTAACGCCGCGCGGCGCAACAATTTAATCGGCCGGCCGTAAATTTCTATGGCTGCCAAATAGAAAAGCTGAAAACAAGTGGCCATATGTATGAACGGCGCGACCCCGGGGTCCTCAGCCTCCCAACCGACGCAGAGTCCGTCCTCTTCTCACGCTGCAGACCTACTTTGGCCTCCATTAAGGACCCACCGGTTGCAGAGCGGTGAAAAGAGGATCGAGAGAACACCGCAACACAGTGAGATGCGAGAAGAAGGCACGTCGTCGAGCGAAAAAGACGCCGCACGGGTTATGCCTCTCCAACCAATGTAATCTCGACGAGATTCGACGAGGGAAACTATCGCTGCGAAACACTGACGCGTGCGTGTGGACTGATGGATGTGTTTATGGACAGACAGAGCGCGCTAATGCGATTGGTATGGAGGAGACAAAAGTATTTGCCCTGATTTTTCATAGTGCGACTGAATGCGAACAATTGGCCGAGTACTCCTGATGATTTTTAGAAAAATGTGGCTGAGAAGTATTCGCCGTGATTTTTGGTGGAGTGGCAGTTTATGGTGGTGTTGGGTGAGAATTTGGGGAAGGGGAGAGTTGGGGGGTTTACCCTAATTTTTGTTAAATTGACGGTAGGGACAAAAATGTTTGCCCTTTTTTTTGGTGGTGATTGGGTAAGATTTTTCGGAATGAGAAGGTCTAATAAATTTTTATGTTAAATTGGCGGTAGGGACAAAAATGTTTGCCCTTTTTTTTGGTAGTGATTGGGTAAGATTTTTCGGAATGAGAAGGTCTTTGCTTTCATTTTTATAAATACGTGGTATGTATGGTATGATAAGGTGGTGGCCGTTGGGATTGAAGGAGTCGAAGATGTTTGCCCTCATTTTTGCAAGAGTGTAAGGTTATGGTAGTGATCGGATGAAGATTTTTGTGCGTGAGAGGGTCCACAGTATTTTTCAACATTTTTGTTGGAATGTATGGTAGCAATTGGGTTTGATTTTGCCCAAACAGAGGGTGTATAATGACGGAGATTTTTGGTGGCCGTTGGGATTGAAGGAGTCGAAGATGTTTGCCCTCATTTTTGCAAGAGTGTAAGGTTATGGTAGTGATCGGATGAAGATTTTTGTGCGTGAGAGGGTCCACAGTATTTCTCATCATTTTTGTTGGAATGTATGGTAGCAATTGGGTTTGATTTTTCCCAAACAGAGGGTGTATAATGACGGAGATTTTTGGTGGCCGTTGGGATTGAAGGAGTCGAAGATGTTTGCCCTCATTTTTGCAAGAATGTAAGGTTATGGTAGTGATCGGATGAAGATTTTTGTGCGTGAGAGGGTCCACAGTATTTCTCATCATTTTTGTTGGAATGTATGGTAGCAATTGGGTTTGATTTTTCCCAAACAGAGAGTGTATAATGACGGAGATTTTTGGCGGCCGTTGGGATCGAAGGAGTCGAAGATGTTTGCCCTCATTTTTGCAAGAGTGTAAGGTTATGGTAGTGATCGGATGAAGATTTTTGTGCGTGAGATTGTCCACAGTATTTCTCATCATTTTTGTTGGAATGTATGGTAGCAATTGGGTTTGATTTTTCCCAAACAGAGGGTGTATAATGACGGAGATTTTTGGGAAGCAGAAGACTGAATACATCTGCCCTCATATTTGCTAGATCATAAGTGCATGGTAGTGATAGAGTGAATATTGGGATTGCGATGATTGAAAGTGTGTGCAATAATTTTTATTACACTCTTAGTGTATGGTAAAGATTGAATGGTGGTTGAAAAATACTCTTCAAAAACAAAAAATTATACTAGCTTTAATGTTTTCTTTTACACTAAAATTTGATTATTGCCATACTGCATATAATTCCGCCCACATGCATAAGATAAACATTTATTGATTCATAATAATTTATTATTTATTCCTATTATCATATAAAATCATTTATTCGCATCAATTTTATACCACCTGCGAAAATAACCTCTCCACTAAATTGTCAGCCACACCAATACGCACGCTTCCAAACAATAAAATGTTTGCCCAATTTTCTGTGTCTTCCCAAAGTCAACATCGATGTGCACCACCCATTAGCTTTTCTGCAAATCTACTAGGTTGCTCAATAAGTTTTGTCGTTCGATAAGAAAAACACAATGTTATGGTTCAAAATACACTTTATTATTCATTAGTATAATCTCCCTGAACATTAATGCACTTGCTCCAACGATCCTCCAATCTGTGGATCCCATCCCTGAAGTGAGATTCCGGAAGGTCTGCAAAATACGCTTCAACAGCCGTTATGACCTCTTCATTTGACGAAAAACGCTTGCCACGTATACATTTTTTGAGTTCTGGAAACAAATGGAAGTCGCTGGGGGCCAAATCTGGTGAATACGGCGGATGCTCCAACAATTCGAACTTTATTTCATGGATTTTAGCCATTGTCAAAATGCTCTTGTGACACGGTGCGTTGTCCTGATGAAAAAGGATTTTTTTCTTCTGGTACTTCATTCGTGAATTACATATTCTATTGTGCGCGTATTCCCCGGCTCCACGCAGTCCAGAAATATTTTCCTGTGATTTCTCGTGCGAGAATCCACACGCGTGTCTATGATTACGTGTCTCAGTGGGTGTGCAAAGTAACATGTGCGGGACACGACATATGCGATGTCGGATACGCGTCTGGATGTGTGCGAATCTTGATTCCAGTCGGTGAGAGACTCGGAGGTTCGAGTTAAAGATGATGATATGGGAAATTGCTCGCGGTATCGAGAGAGGCATCGTGAGAATTTCGGTCGCTGGGTCGAAGTAAATGCAATCGGCCGGTGAACTTGAACTTGAGTTATTGGGATCGCAGTTAGTTCGGGAGGATCTTAATAAGCGAAGATCGCATTGTGTAGAAAAGTTCCCTGCATTTTTCGACTGTACTTCCTTCCATTTCTTTCTATACTGTTCGCCTATGTAATTTTTAGAAAATTACGACTATACTTCCATCAATTTCTTTCTATATTTTTCACCTATCTAGTTTTTAGAAAATGACGTACAAATTCGTTCAGAACAAATTTCTCTCAATTCTTTTGCACTGTATCATATATATAGATTTCTGAAAATACCTACATACCCATTTGTCAAAAATTAATGAATAAACCATAAATCGCTGTAACCCATTAATACTTCGAAAGCAGAATCATATGAATACCTATCGCTATTAGATTTTCCCAAATTTTTCCTACGCTGTATTGCATATAGAATAATACGAATACATATCGCTATTATATTTTCCCAAATTTTTCCTATCCAGTATTGCATATAGAATCATACGAATACATATCGCTATTATATTTTCCCAAATTTTTCCTATCCAGTATTGCATATAGAATCATACGAATACATATCGCTATTATATTTTCCCAAATTTTTCCTACGCTGTATTGCATATAGAATCATACGAATACATATCGCTATTATATTTTCCCAAATTTTTCCTACCCTGTATTGCATATAGAATCATACGAATACATATCGCTATTATATTTTCCCAAATTTTTCCTATCCAGTATTGCATATAGAATCATACGAATACATATCGCTATTATATGTGCCCATAATTATGAAAGTGATCTAAGTCAAAATTAAAAAAAAATGAGTTTATCAGTTATTTCATACCACATTATTTTTAACTAAATTTATTCCATGTAATTTTTACGAAATTGTCAAAAATGAGCCATTAGATAGTGGTTGTAATTTCAACATTATATGGAATTCATTTAGTTTTAATTATGAAAGTGGTCTAAGTCAAAAATTTAAATAAATTATATAAACAACTTGAAAATGGCACGTGGCCTTCTTTGACGCGTTTCTGAACTACATAATAAAATAAATGACAATCAAATTTTAATAATAACGACAACTTCATTTTTAACGAAATCACGAGAAGAATCAATAACAAGAAGAGTAAAAAATACCGCGGGTGAATCTGTCTCTTGGCTACAAATTCAATGGATGAGATTCTTGAAAAATGAACCTTATAAAATGTTCTATAAAACATCTTTAGATGATTCTAAATTTCACGTTTTGGATCTTTCACCTAAAAAAGGAAGACCAAAAATATACGGAAATATTAAATTACTTCCATTATACACCACCATTAGACCAGTATTGGAAGAAAAATATAAAGATATTATGAGTTTACTACCGTACATCCCTCCAGTTTTTCAGGAACATTTTAAGAATCTTAAATACTCGAAATAATGATAAAAATGGATTACTGTTTAAAAATAATTAATAAATGTAATAAATGTTCACGAATTATTTCAATCAAATTATTGTTTCAAATAAAACTCAAAGTTCTTTATTGCTTTAAGTCATTTATAGGACATTCAGTTAATTTTGAAAATGGTCTAAGTCAATTCAATCTTTAAAAATAATATTATCGTATAAAATTCACACAAAATTTCATATTCATAGTAAATTTCCATTAATTAAGACTAATAAAATTATAAATTAAAATATATTAAAATAAATTAAATAAAGTCGCATAATGTAAAAATATTTTTTTAATTTATTCAAATGCAATTCATTAAATATCTCGAAACAAGAAATATATGACTTAGACCACTTTCATAATTATGGGCACATATTTTCCCAAATTTTTCCTACACTGTATTGCACATAGAATCATACGAATACATATCGCTATTATATTTTCCCAAATTTTTCCTATCCAGTATTGCATATAGAATCATACGAATACATATCGCTATTATATTTTCCCAAATTTTTTCTGCCTTGTATCGCATATATCTTTAAAAATACATAGAAACTGGTTTAGCAAAAATTAGTTAATACCCCAATTTCACGAAGTATGTTCGAAATTGATCGACTGGATACTTTCTACACTAACTGTAGGCCCGACGAAAATTTGTCCGTCGGATTCCGGTCGCGGTGGCGAAACTTTAAAGAGCACCGCGTCGGTTTCTTTACAGGTTCCTTAGCTGGTTTTCGGGACTGTCAGGTGTGTGAGTTTGGCCCGCGGCGACGTACGCTCTCACGAACGGCAGGTCTTGATCCGGGGGAAGTATCAAAATGCGACGGGAAGGACAGAAATACGAAGGGACGCGGCGAAAAAAGAGACGGACGAAAAGAGAGAACGATGGGCCGAAAACAAGAAGGAACGGAGATCGGAAGATACTGGAATTATCGTGAGATCGAGCAAAGTGGGAAGAAAGGTACGAGTGGAGACAGATGAAAAAGTATGGGGGAGCGCTGAAATATTTAGCTAAGTTTGGTTTATAATTGAACTTGCCCATTTGTTTGAAAACTGCTGAAATTGTTGTGAAATCGCATTAAGTGTCAAGGAGGAAGTTACGAGTGGATGTAGATGAAAAAAACTGAAGGAACGATGCTGTACTTATTGCAGGATTGAGTATAGTAAGAAAAAAAAGTACAAGTGAATGCAGATGTCAGACAGTACAAATATATATAACACTATACAGCTGCATCTATTATTCAATAAAAATTATATATTCGAATAGAAAAATAATATCATATGTAGCCAGACGTCCCAAATCAAACCAAACCGTTATCTTGCTTAAACGAACGCTAACAATACCTGCTACCGCATACGAGAAATAAATTTGCAATGAGCATTGTAGTAAACTAACTGCAATAAGTTTCCACTGAATATGACAAATAGTAAAATGTACGGTTGTTAATTCCAAAGTTACGACAGCGACGTAAGTGCGGCAGAAAAGGGGAAATGTGAGAGAGCGAGAAAAATGAGTGTCGTTAACCGGCGCTGAGCGAGAAACGAAAAGATGAGACGACAGAAAAGGAGAAAAATCCGCGTGAGAAGGACGGAATGACGGAGAATGAGAGACCGAATCGATGGCCCAGCTCGACCCAGTTGTAAATAGGTGAACGGCCTCGTTTTCAGCGTAATATCTCGCGTCCATCATCTCCTGATGAATTTTTTTTATGCCACCTGCGACAATTAACAACTATCGGACGCACCGAAAAAAAAGCATTTCGCACTCTTTCGCAATGCGAAATAAAGAACGTCAATTCTAATCAGACACAGAATATTCATTTGCCTTGAATATACAATTAATTATAAAATGATAGAGGCTAAATGTTATGTTAATTCGTTTCGAAAAAATATTAATTATAAGATAAAAAAGGCCCTGTATAACGTAACAAATTGTACGACCCCTGCAGAATTCAATATAACAAAACATTATACTCTCTGGATATAAACAAATTTTGACTACTATATACACTGTATATGTTTTGTTATATTGCAATGCGAAATAAAGAACGCCAATTCTAATCAGACGCAGAATATTAATTTGCCTTGAATATACAATTAATTATAAAATGATAGAGGCTAAATGTTATGTTAATTCGTTTCGAAAAAATATTAATTATAAGATAAAAAAGGCCCTGTATAACGTAACAAATTGTACGACCCCTGCAGAATTCAATATAACAAAACATTATACTCTCTGGATATAAACAAATTTTGACTACTATATACACTGTATATGTTTTGTTATATTGCAATGCGAAATAAAGAACGCCAATTCTAATCAGACACAGAATATTAATTTGCCTTGAATATACAATTAATTATAAAATGATAGAGGCTAAATGTTATGTTAATTCGTTTCGAAAAATATTAATTATAAGATAAAAAAGGCCCTGTATAACGTAACAAATTGTACGACCCCTGCAGAATTCAATATAACAAAACATTATACTCTCTGGATATAAACAAATTTTTACTACTATATACACTGTATATGTTTTGTTATATTGCAATGCGAAATAAAGAACGCCAATTCAGACACTAATCAGACACAGAATATTAATTTGCCTTGAATATACAATTAATTATAAAATGATAGAGGCTAAATGTTATGTTAATTCGTTTCGAAAAAATATTAATTATAAGATAAAAAAGGCCCTGTATAACGTAACAAATTGTACGACCCCTGCAGAATTCAATATAACAAAACGTTATACTCTCTGGATATAAACAAATTTTGACTACTATATACACTGTATATGTTTTGTTATATTGCAATGCGAAATAAAGAACGCCAATTCTAATCAGACACAGAATATTAATTTGCCTTGAATATACAATTAATTATAAAATGATAGAGGCTAAATGTTATGTTAATTCGTTTCGAAAAATATTAATTATAAGATAAAAAAGGCCCTGTATAACGTAACAAATTGTACGACCCCTGCAGAATTCAATATAACAAAACATTATACTCTCTGGATATAAACAAATTTTGACTACTATATACACTGTATATGTTTTGTTATATTGCAATGCGAAATAAAGAACGTCAATTCTAATCAGACACAGAATATTAATTTGCCTTGAATATACAATTAATTATAAAATGATAGAGGCTAAATGTTATGTTAATTCGTTTCGAAAAAATATTAATTATAAGATAAAAAAGGCCCTGTATAACGTAACAAATTGTACGACCCCTGCAGAATTCAATATAACAAAACATTATACTCTCTGGATATAAACAAATTTTTACTACTATATACACTGTATATGTTTTATTATATTGCAATGCGAAATAAAGAACGCCAATTCTAATCAGACACAGAATATTAATTTGCCTTGAATATACAATTAATTATAAAATGATAGAGGCTAAATGTTATGTTAATTCGTTTCGAAAAAATATTAATTATAAGATAAAAAAGGCCCTGTATAACGTAACAAATTGTACGACCCCTGCAGGATTCAATATAACAAAACATTATACTCTCTGGATATAAACAAATTTTGACTACTATATACACTGTATATGTTTTGTTATATTGCAATGCGAAATAAAGAACGCCAATTCTAATCAGACACAGAATATTAATTTGCCTTGAATATACAATTAATTATAAAATGATAGAGGCTAAATGTTATGTTAATTCGTTTCGAAAAAATATTAATTATAAGATAAAAAAGGCCCTGTATAACGTAACAAATTGTACGACCCCTGCAGAATTCAATATAACAAAACATTATACTCTCTGGATATAAACAAATTTTTACTACTATATACACTGTATATGTTTTGTTATATTGCAATGCGAAATAAAGAACGCCAATTCTAATCAGACACAGAATATTAATTTGCCTTGAATATACAATTAATTATAAAATGATAGAGTCTAAATGTTATGTTAATTCGTTTCGAAAAAATATTAATTATAAGATAAAAAAGGCCCTGTATAACGTAACAAATTGTACGACCCCTGCAGAATTCAATATAACAAAACATTATACTCTCTGGATATAAACAAATTTTGACTACTATATACACTGTATATGTTTTGTTATATTGCAATGCGAAATAAAGAACGCCAATTCTAATCAGACACAGAATATTAATTTGCCTTGAATATACAATTAATTATAAAATGATAGAGGCTAAATGTTATGTTAATTCGTTTCGAAAAAATATTAATTATAAGATGAAAAAGGCCCTGTATAACGTAACAAATTGTACGACCCCTGCAGAATTCAATATAACAAAACATTATACTCTATGGATATAAACAAATTTTGACTACTATATACACTGTATATGTTTTGTTATATTGCAATGCGAAATAAAGAACGTCAATTCTAATCAGGCACAGAATATTAATTTTCCTTGAATATACAATTAATTATAAAATGATAGAGGCTAAATGTTATGTTAATTCGTTTCGAAAAAATATTAATTATAAGATAAAAAAGGCCCTGTATAACGTAATAAATTGTACGACCCCTGCAGAATTCAATATAACAAAACATTATACTCTCTGGATATAAACAAATCTTTACTACTATATACACTGTATATGTTTTGTTATATTGCAATGCGAAATAAAGAACGCCAATTCTAATCAGACGCAGAATATTAATTTGCCTTGAATATACAATTAATTATAAAATGATAGAGGCTAAATGTTATGTTAATTCGTTTCGAAAAAATATTAATTATAAGATAAAAAAGGCCCTGTATAACGTAACAAATTGTACGACCCCTGCAGAATTCAATATAACAAAACATTATACTCTATGGATATAAACAAATTTTTACTACTATTATATATACACTGTATATGTTTTGTTATATTGCAATGCGAAATAAAGAACGCCAATTCTAATCAGACACAGAATATTAATTTGCCTTGAATATACAATTAATTATAAAATGATCGAGGCTAAATGTTATGTTAATTCGTTTCGAAAAAATATTAATTATAAGATAAAAAAGGCCCTGTATAACGTAACAAATTGTACGACCCCTGCAGAATTCAAAATAACAAAACATTATACTCTCTGGATATAAACAAATTTTGACTACTATATACACTGTATATGTTTTGTTATATTGCAATGCGAAATAAAGAACGCCAATTCTAATCAGGCACAGAATATTAATTTGCCTTGAATATACAATTAATTATAAAATGATAGAGGCTAAATGTTATGTTAATTCGTTTCGAAAAAATATTAATTATAAGATAAAAAAGGCCCTGTATAACGTAACAAATTGTACGACCCCTGCAGAATTCAATATAACAAAACATTATACTCTCTGGGTATAAACAAATTTTTACTACTATATACACTGTATATGTTTTGTTATATTGAACTTCTTTTTAGATCGAACCGGAAGATTTCTCGAAATGAATATGTCATGAGAGAGATCGACAGTTTCTGTCGGTCAATCGACTTTGTGGGTCCATGATCGCAAGTGTAACTAATGAAGCGAATCGTCCAGTACGTTCTATAACGTCTTTGATAATGCCGTAACGGCCCCGATGAAAGTGAATGAAAATTATCTCGTGGATTCCACGATCGGTCACTGGACCGTATCGGGATCCTCTTCGGTGATAGAATTTTAACGTCAGAATAGCGTGCGGTTTTCTAAATTCCGCGGATTCCGACGACATTCCCGGCAAAACTGTCGGTCGGGCAGCACAGTTTCTTCTTCTCTGCTCGATGAAATTCTAAACGCCGCGATAAATGGAACGCTACGCGCGTTTCTTTGTTTCCGAATTAACATCATTTCGGTATAACGCAGTATCATGTTACTGGAAAATTGAAAATAATAATATTAATATACAATTTATATTTCTGGCGCAAAATTTAATTACTGTAAAACTGAAAGGAAAGCATATTATTATGAAATTCATGTTTTTTTATACTTTGTTTTGCTACTTTTACCCCAGTAAGAACTAACCCACATATTTATATAAAAAATAGAGAACGAAATATTTTAAACGACCAAATAGCTTCAAATATTTGAAAACTCTATGGTTGAAGTCTATTCACTAATACGTTTTCAAAAAATCCACATGTTCAAGACCCTTGAATTTCATCATCAGGAATTTACTTAATAAAATATAATTAAATGACTGCATAATAAAATATAATTTCAATTCCAGCCGAAGCTTCATATCATTTCCTACACAAAATTCCGTCTTTCTACCATTTATACATACGCCCACCATGCGTCACGTTAAATATATGTGCCCATAATTATGAAAGTGGTCTAAGTCAAAATTTAAAAAAAATGAGTTTATCAGTTATTTCATACCACATTATTTTTAACTAAATTTATTCAATGTAATTTTTACGAAATTGTCAAAAATGAACCATTAGATAGTGGTTGTAATTTCAACATTATATGGAATTCATTTAGTTTTAATTATGAAAGTGGTCTAAGTCAAAAATTTAAATAAATTATATAAACAACTTGAAAATGGCACGTGGCCTTCTTTGACGCGTTTCTGAACTACATAATAAAATAAATGACAATCAAATTTTAATAATAACGACAACTTCATTCCGGTTTAATCAATAACAAGAAGAGTAAAAAATACCGCGGTTGAATCTGCCTCTTGGCTACAAATTCAATGGATGAGATTCTTGAAAAATGAACCTTATAAAATGTTCTATAAAACATCTTTAGATGATTCTAAATTTCACGTTTTGGATCTTTCACCTAAAAAAGGAAGACCAAAAATATACGGAAATATTAAATTACTTCCATTATACACCACCATTAGACCAGTATCGGAAGAAAAACATAAAGATATTATGAGTTTACTACCGTACATCCCTCCAGTTTTTCAGGAACATTTTAAGAATCTTAAATACTCGAAATAATGATAAAAATGGATTACTGTTTAAAAATAATTAATAAATGTAATAAATGTTCACGAATTATTTCAATCAAATTATTGTTTCAAATAAAACTCAAAGTTCTTTATTGCTTTAAGTCATTTATAGGACATTCAGTTAATTTTGAAAATGGTCTAAGTCAATTCAATCTTTAAAAATAATATTATCGTATAAAATTCACACAAAATTTCATATTCATAGTCAATTTCCATTGATTAAGACTAATAAAATTATAAATTAAAATGTCGCATAATGTAAAAATATTTTTTAATTTATTCAAATGCAATTCATTAAATATCTCGAAACAAGAAATATATGACTTAGACCACTTTCATAATTATGGGCACATATGTACTTGTGCCTCATTTTTATTTCTATTTATTACTGCTGCTCACTTTTCTATCGCTTCAGTAGGCATTAACCCACATGCCAGCGTAAAAAATACAGATCGGGGTCTGTCGAACGAGCTAACAGCGAAGTCGCGTTAGCAGCCTGGGACACCGTCTAATTAGACGGGCTGGCAATTAGGCGGGCCCAATTACGTTTCGACGCATTCACGTTTCGTGTATCGCGGGTCGTGAGTCTCCACGTGAGAAACGTGCTGCGTGAAACGTCGCGCGGGAAAAGTAACGGGTCGGATGATTGTTTCGAAATCGGCCTGGAGTGGTTTTATTAAGTTCAAGGTGGCGGACACATCGACGCGCACGTGTTTAACACGTCGATCGCTACGTAAGTGGAATAGGGGAGTATCGATGGACGGCGTAATTTGATAGGCAAGCTGGTGTTTTTGAACATTTTTGCTGACACGCTAGTCGAGGAGGTCAAGAATAATTTGAGATAATTTTCTAATAGATCAAAATTGTTGCTGCGAAAGATATTGATGGTTTTTTGGGTTATGGTGGAGTTTTGAAAGTTGAAGTTTTGAATTATTTAATAAGTGAGAGGTTTCTCAAGTTTTCGAGGATTTGCTGGTAGCGAAAGATTTGTAGATAAAGTATTTTTAACATTATAAAATATTTGCTCAAACGTTGATCCCCAAACGTAGGAGTAACTTGAAACAATGTTTTAGGAGCACCAAAAATCACTGCTTCTTGTCGAATTTTCTCTAATGTTATTTAATTAATTTGTATAGGTATATTCAATACGTCATGCTACTGCCAAGAATATTCCGCTAAACCATTAAGTAAATAAAAACCATTTCTTTGCCCAAACGACAGAAGATAGTCTTGTCACATTTACTATAATGACCCCAAATATACATCCAACATTAAAATAAACTTTCGCGAATCAATTCTCGCCAATACAAAAACACGAATCGATCTTCATGCCTCAAGGGCTCAAGTCCTTTTATCTCAAGATTTGTAGATAAAATATTTTTAACATTATAAAATATTTGCTCAAACGTTGATCCCCAAACGTAGGAGTAACTTGAAACAATGTTTTAGGAGCACCAAAAATCACTGCTTCTTGTCGAATTTTCTCTAATGTTATTTAATTAATTTGTATAGGTATATTCAATACATCATGCTACTGGCAAGAATATTCCGCTAAACCATTAAATAAATAAAAACCATTTCTTTGCCCAAACGACAGAAGATAGTCTTGTCACATTTACTACAATGACCCCAAATATACATCCAACATTAAAATAAATTTTCGCGAATCAATTTTTGCCAATACAAAAACACGTATCGATCTTCATGCCTCAAGGGCTCAAGTCCTTTTATCTCAAGATTTGTAGATAAAATATTTTTAACATTATAAAATATTTGCTCAAACGTTGATCCCCAAACGTGGGAGTAACTTGAAACAATGTTTTAGGAGCACCAAAAATCACTGCTTCTTGTCGAATTTTCTCTAATGTTATTTAATTAATTTGTATAGGTATATTCAATACATCATGCTGCTGCCAAGAATATTCCGCTAAATCATTAAATAAATAAAAACCATTTCTTTGCCCAAACGACAGAAGATAGTCTTGTCACATTTATTATAATGACCCCAAATATACATCCAACATTAAAATAAATTTTCGCGAATCAATTCTCGCCAATAAAAAAACACGTATCGATCTTCATGCCTCAAGGGCTCAAGTCCTTTTATCTCAAGAGTTGTAGATAAAATATTTTTAACATTATAAAATATTTGCTCAAACGTTGATCCCCAAACGTAGGAGTAACTTGAAACAATGTTTTAGGAGCACCAAAAATCACTGCTTCTTTTCGAATTTTCTCTAATGTTATTTCATTAATTTGTATAGGTATATTCAATACATCATGCTACTGCTAAGAATATTCCGCTAAACCATTAAATAAATAAAAACCATTTCTTTGCCCAAACGACAGAAAATAGTCTTGTCACATTTACTATAATGACCCCAAATATACATCCAACATTAAAATAAATTTTCGCGAATCAATTCTCGCCAATACAAAAACACGTATCGATCTTCATGCCTCAAGGGCTCAAGTCCAAATTTGCGAAGCGTCAAGTTCAGTCTGAAAATAAGTGGATGCCAATAACTAAGAAGGGGAAAAAAGTAGCTAAGCGGTGCTTAACGTAGTTGTCCCTATCATCACCGGCACTTTAAAGGAGACATTAAATTCCTCTTTCGTCGAAGCGATAGATCTTACTAAGAAGCGTATATGGGTTGATAGCGCGCGATGCGCAATGATCGTAAACGTCGGGCGAGCCGAACGAACGAACGAACGGAGATTTCAATGCTGGAAAGAAGAGAAACCGCACTCGACCGACGACTCTATACAGGGTGAGTCAGTATGTATCGTGTTTATTAAGCACTGCAAATTTGTGCCCATAATTATGAAAGTAGTCTAAGTCATATATTTCTTGTTTCGAGATATTTAATGAATTGCATTTGAATAAATTAAAAAATATTTTTACATTATGCGACATTTTAATTTATAATTTTATTAGTCTTAATTAATGGAAATTTACTATGAATATGAAATTTTGTGTGAATTTTATACGATAATATTATTTTTAAAGATTGAATTGACTTAGACCATTTTCAAAATTAACTGAACGTCCTATAAATGACTTAAAGCAATAAAGAACTTTGAGTTTTATTTGAAACAATAATTTGATTGAAATAATTCGTGAACATTTATTACATTTATTAATTATTTTTAAACAGTAATCCATTTTTATCATTATTTCGAGTATTTAAGATTCTTAAAATGTTCCTGAAAAACTGGAGGGATGTACGGTAGTAAACTCATAATATCTTTATGTTTTTCTTCCAATACTGGTCTAATGGTGGTGTATAATGGAAGTAATTTAATATTTCCGTATATTTTTGGTCTTCCTTTTTTAGGTGAAAGATCCAAAACGTGAAATTTAGAATCATCTAAAGATGTTTTATAGAACATTTTATAAGGTTCATTTTTCAAGAATCTCATCCATTGAATTTGTAGCCAAGAGACAGATTCACCCGCGGTATTTTTTACTCTTCTTGTTATTGATTCTTCTAGTGATTTCGTTAAAAATGAAGTTGTCGTTATTATTAAAATTTGATTGTCATTTATTTTATTATGTAGTTCAGAAACGCGTCAAAGAAGGCCACGTGCCATTTTCAAGTTGTTTATATAATTTATTTAAATTTTTGACTTAGACCACTTTCATAATTAAAACTAAATGAATTCCATATAATGTTGAAATTACAACCACTATCTAATGGTTCATTTTTGATATTTTCGTAAAAATTACATTGAATAAATTTAGTTAAAAATAATGTGGTATGAAATAACTGATAAACTCATTTTTTTTAAATTTTGACTTAGACCACTTTCATAATTATGGGCACATTTGTGTGTGCCATACTTCTTTAGATCTGATGAACTTTTGAATATTTTGGCATTTTTTGTGCGGTATAATTTGGCGTGCGAAGGAAATTGTACGTGGACAGTATATCAAATTATGTATTATAAATACCATCATTGCGATATTTAGTATGTATTTCAAATAAATATCGCGGAATTGAGTTACGAGCATCTGCAAACGGTTTGAAACTTTATATGACAAAATATACGCGTGTGGCTGTACACCGGTGAACTTTTTTTATCTGCATATAGCCGCAAGCATATATTTTATTGAATAATATTTTGATTGATTAATGATGAACAAGGCTTTTTGAGATATTAATCATTGTGGGCCCACACTATATATCCTGCTATTGGAAGGAAGTTATCACACTTTTCTATCGTGTGATTCGAAACACGCGATGAAGACGTTTTCTTATGCGTGGTTTTTCCCCTCGATCGGAGATGCGAAACGGAATTTTTATCGATCGTTTAGCATAGTTTGCGAGACAGTGAAATTGTCGCGTGCTGCAAGGAAAATTATGTTACGACCAGAGGAAATTCTTGTAATTGACGTATTATGGTATTGGCGACTCTAAGTAGTTGACGTTGTGAGTAGTTTCTGGGGAATATTGTAATGTCCCCTTGAGTTAATATCATATTCCACTGTAAATTCGTCCGTCAAAAGACATATTGCCTGAAGGGCAAAGGAATTATTGACATAAAAAACTGGGATTCATTATCACATTTAATAAGCATTAAATCATTGCCTCGGAAAGAAGTGCTAGAGAAACAAGAACCCAGTGTGACCCACTAATGACATACTCGATTTCATTCTGTCCCTTACACATCATAATTACGTCGATCACACTTTGTCAAACATCCAACACAGTTTCTAAACAACTCTTGAAGCCAACGAATTAACAAGAGTTAAAAATTCATAACTATTAGTCCCAGATGAAATAACAGTTATCCATCGATACACGAGCGCCAACAAATTTTCCGTAAAACCACTTAATGAAACCACCAGCCGCAACTAGAACGGAACAATTACTGCCATTTACATTTTTGCAGTTTTCTCGTCTGTGTTCGTTCGCTCGCCTGTTTTGCCACTCGGTCATTGCGATGTTGATATTATGTCGATTTCATTCCGCATCGCGTGATAGCATGAGCGACAGTGCAAAAACGAGTGTCACGCCTCTCGGCACGTTCTCCGGCCTTTTTGCGTTCCGACTCAGTCAACTTTTGTCTTATTCCGTGGCCGGCCTTAAGCGAAGGACCGCCAGAGAAAAAGGGGAAATTACGCTCGAGAGGAAAAGACTTTCGTTCGCGGCGAGCGAAACCGCACTGATCGATGCGATTTTCTACTTTCCTCCTGCCTTCCCGCTCTTCAACGCAGAACGACGCACTCAAGAATCGGTTGACAATTAAACTCCATGTTCCGTGGTGGTAAACATAGACAAGCGCAAAAATATATATCCATAGAAAATATTAATGTATATGTTTACTGTAGATATATATTCGAGAATAAACATATATATGCAGAATATGATGGTGAACACACACTCAAACATAATTAGAAGTTGGAAGAAAAATACAAATATACCAATATAGGCATATTTTCTTATGCGACCTTTGAAGTCTCCAAGTTCCAACTATGAAAGGTACAAGAACCTTTCTTACGAGAGCGTTGAAGTCTTCTGATCCTATGCATGCAATACTGTTCACCTTCCTATGCAGGCGTTGAAGGCTCCGACACGCGTGTGAAGTATGATTGGTCTTACTTAGCCGAGCATTGAAGTCTCTAAGCTCCATACATCAAACGCATAGAGCCTTTCCTACTCGTGCATTGAAGTCTCCCGGCCCTTAACCCATTGACTACCACGCAAATTTAGCGCGTCTTGCCCTGGGTGCCACGTTTTGTTTTAAAGAAGACATAAAGTTTTACAAAATATAATAATAATAAGTTACTGATACAATATTGTAATGGCATTCACAGTATTTTTATTGAAAAACAAAACACTACGAGATAACTCGTAGCTGGCAGTTTTGGTACAGACGCTTACTACGAGATATCTCGTAGTTGGCAGTCAATGGGTTAACCAGCAATACTGTGCACCTTCTATGCAGGCGTTGAAGGCTCCGACACGCGTGTGAAGTATGATTGGCCTTCCCTACACGAGCATTGAAGTCTGTCAGCTGCATGCATCAAACGCATAGAGCCTTTCCTACGCAGGCATTGAAGTCTCCTGGCCCTTGACCAGCGATACTCTTGACCTTCTTACGCAGGCATTGAAGTCACTGGGATGTTCTATAATTGCATGTTGAGGGCAGTCCGATAAGTACTTAGCCTACAAAAGAAAAACGAAAATTTTGGAAAATTGACGATTTATTTTTCAACATAGTCTCCTTTTAACTCGATACACTTGATCCAGCGATGCTGCAACTTCTTCAACCCGTCTGAAAAATACGTTTTCTGGAGATCTGCAAAGTAGGCCTCCGTGGCAGTGATAACCTCCTCATTCGACTCAAATTTCTGCCCAGCAAATGACTTTTTCTAGTTTCGGAACAAAAAGAAGTGACACGGGGCCAAATCTGGAGAATACGGTGGATGGAGCAGCTGTTCGTAGCCTAATTCAACCAATTTGGCTGTAGCGACGGCAGAGGTGTGAGCCGGTGCGTTATCGTGGTGAAAGAGCACTTTTTCTTCGCCAAATGGGGCCGTTTTTTCCTTAATTCGGCGTCGAATCAGCTCAATAATTCGGCATAGTACAGCCCCGTGACTGTTTTGCCCTTCTCCAGGTAGTCTATGTAGTTGACACCTTGTGAATCCCAGAAAACGGTGGCCATCACCTTTTCGGCCGATAGGACAGTCTTCGCCTTCTTCGGAGCACATTCGCCGGGCGCAGTCCACTGTTTCGACTGTTCCTTGGTCTCTGGTGTATACGAGTGGACCCACGTTTCGTCGACAGTCACAAAACGACATAGAAACTTTTTCGGATTGCGCTTAAACAGTGTCAAACACTGCTCTGAAGTGGTCTCACGGATGCGCTTGTTATCCGGAGTGAGCAAACGCGGCACCCATCGAGCAGAAAGTTTTCTCATGCCCAATATTTCATGCAGGATATGCCCAGATTTCATCGCTGGATCAGGTGTATCGAGTTAAAAGGAGACTATGTTGAAAAATAAATCGTCAATTTTCCAAAATTTTCGTTTTTCTTTTGTAGGCTAAGTACTTCTCGGACTGCCCTCGTAGCATCCGTTCGCAGCCACGCTCCAAATACTCAGCGGCGAATACGCCGGCAATATCTTTTGTCACGCAGAGACACGCATCTCCACATTCGTATCCGCGTATCTGTGCAGGAACGAAGGAATCGCCCGATGTCGCGTGCGTCGCAATAAAATGAAAGAAAAAATGAAGAAGGGAGAGTCCGGCACTAACCCAGTGACGAACGTGAAACTCCCGAGAAAACTAATCGTGACGTGAGAATCGGTACTGAAGTCGTCGACGGAGGATGGACGGAATGGACGGAACGGAAGCTTTATGGCTGCGGATAATGAGACGGCCGCAATTCGAGCGCGGAGCTATGAAACGGTGAAATTCCGCCATTGTGCGGGACCCCGAAGAAAGCTTATTCAATGAGCGGCGCATCCGTCACGGGTTTTCAGGAAATCGTGCGCATTTCGCTCATTTGAATCCTGGCGAGCGGCTTTTCTTAAGTGTGGAATGCGTGTGTACATATGTATGTAACTGGAATACGCGTTTTCAACGTGTATGTACATTACACACCTTGAATACGTGTATCGAATTTGTGTGTTGAAAGTATTTTGAAATGTAAAGCTTTGGTATCGTTGCAGTTTCACATATTGTAATTTTTCGAAACTTATTGAGACTTTGGAACGTTTTAAGAAATAAAAGTTGGAATGTGTACTTATGTACATACACGGATTGAATACATATATTGAATATATTTCATTATTTTGAAATTTAAATGGGTTGGGTTATGGTTGAAGTTTTATTTATTATAGTATCTCGGAACTTGCACGGATTTTAAAACATAAGAAATAAAAATGTTTCGAATTTGTAATTAAGCGTAAGGTTCAAATAAATTAAATAAATTGCATGCAACTCTGTATGCAATTTGCAAAATGCAAGCAACATTTCATAACATCACTGCATAACGTTGAAAATCAAGAAAAACGATATATTTAAAAGTTTTAAATATATTCACTACACACTGTTATAAAAATAAAAATATAAACGTACTGCAACAAAATACCTTACATGAAGCATGCTGGCCACAGTACAGTTTAAATAATGTATGGAATGTATATGCACATAAACATAAATATATATTTTTTCAACGTGAGATATAAAATGTAAGTATTATTACAGAGATTTAATACAATTTATAGAGACATAACAATCCAGTCAACAATTTGCCTCTCTTACATCTTCTCCAAAATGGCTAATACCTCTTTATGTCTCTACTTGACTAGACGCACCATATACTTGACCATACGCACTGCATAACGTTGAAAATCAAGAAAAACGATATATTTAAAAGTTTTAAATATATTCACTACACACCGTTATAAAAATAAAAACATAAACGTACTGCAACAAAATACCTTACATGAAGTATGCTGGCCGCAGTACAGTTTAAATAATGTATGGAATGTATATGCACATAAACATAAATATATATTTTTTCAATGTGAGATATAAAATTTAAGTATTATTATAGAGATTTAATACAATTTATAGAGACATAACAATCCAGTCAACAATTTGCCTCTCTTACATCTTCTCCAAAATGACTAATACCTCTTTATGTCTCTACTTGACTAGACGCACCATATACTTGACCATACGCACTGCATAACGTTGAAAATCAAGAAAAACGATACATTTAAAAGTTTTAAATATATTCACTACATACTGTTATAAAAATAAAAATATAAACGTACTGCAACAAAATACCTTACATGAAGTATGCTGGCCACAGTACAGTTTAAATAATGTATGGAATGTATATGCGCATAAACATAAATATATATTTTTTCAATGTGAGATATAAAATTTAAATATTATTATAGAGATTTAATACAATTTATAGAGACATAACAATCCAGTCGACAATTTGCCTCTCTTACATCTTCTCCAAAATGGCTAATACCTCTTTATGTCTCTACTTGACTAGACGCACCATATACTTGACCATACGCACTGCATAACGTTGAAAATCAAGAAAAACGATATATTTAAAAGTTTTAAATATATTCACTACATACTGTTATAAAAATAAAAATATAAACGTACTGCAACAAAATACCTTACATGAAGTATGCTGGCCACAGTACAGTTTAAATAATGTATGGAATGTATATGCACATAAACATAAATATATATTTTTTCAATGTGAGATATAAAATTTAAGTATTATTATAGAGATTTAATACAATTTATAGAGACATAACAATCCAGTCAACAATTTGCCTCTCTTACATCTTCTCCAAAATGGCTAATACCTCTTTATGTCTCTACTTGACTAGACGCACCGCATCGAACCCCGTGAAAACAGCATAAATTACTTCCAAGAGTGAATGTGCAGCACAGTTAACGCTATCGACTCCGATGTCGAGGATGCGACGTCGATTTCTGCGTGTCACTGGGTTACTGGATCTTCCGGCCGATAACTCTCACGTGCACATTGAATACCTACTCTGCAGGATTCCATCTTATCAGTAGCGACAACCGGCTGCACCGTTGTGGCAGGTCTGAACAAGCTCGTGCCGTTTTCACTTCGAAATTGCTACGTTCGGGACAAGACAATTAACGTCAACAATGAAGTCAGCCATAACGCTGCATGCGGATTCCATGCGTGAGTACGAGACAAAACGGTTCACGGATATGTGTGCACAAACCATTATTAAGTTAATGAGTGCGCAGAATGTAGTGTTACAGATGTTAGACGTTGCCTTGTAAATACCCCGTGATTAAAGACGGGCAGACAGGTAATTAGGTAATCGTACGAAAGAAAAGTACGTAAGTAAACGTTGAAATGACGTTACAGTAGGTTTTCGTAAGTCTGTTATAAGTAAACTATAGATGGGTCCTGACAGGTGGATAATAAAATAATCGAATGTAACACGTGTCATTGTTGGATGATCGAAATTAAGTAACAATGGAATTTCATACGTTTATTGCAAGTGGACTCTGATTACATTCTAGCAGACAGATAATTAAGTAAATTAAATTATAACGTGTCGGCGAATAAAGGTTGAAACTACGTTACAATCGAATTTTACGTGATTATTTGAAATGTCTCGTTATTAGATTCTGGCAAACAGATAATTACATAATCAAGTAAAGTACCTATGAGTGTTACAGATGTTAGACGTTGCCTTGTAAATACCCCGTGATTAAAGACGGGCAGACAGGTAATTAGGTAATCGTATGAAAGAAAAGTACGTAAGTAAACGTTGAAATGACGTTACAGTAGGTTTTCGTAAGTTTGTTATAAGTAAACTATAGATGGGTCCTGACAGGTGGATAATAAAATAATCAAATGTAACACGTGTCATTGTTGGATGATCGAAATTAAGTAACAATGGAATTCATACGTTTATTGCAAGTGGACTGTGATTACATTCTAGCAGACAGATAATTGAGTAAATTAAATTATAACGTGACGGCGAATAAAGGTTGAAACTACGTTACAATCGAATTTTACGTGATTATTTGAAATGTCTCGTTATTAGATTCTGGCAAACAGATAATTACATAATCAAGTAAAGTACCTATGAGTGTTACAGATGTTAGACGTTGCCTTGTAAATACCCCGTGATTAAAGACGGGCAGACAGGTAATTAGGTAATCGTATGAAAGAAAAGTACGTGAGTAAACGTTGAAATGACGTTACAGTAGGTTTTCGTAAGTTTGTTATAAGTAAACTATAGATGGGTCCTGACAGGTGGATAATAAAATAATCAAATGTAACACGTGTCATTGTTGGATGATCGAAATTAAGTAACAATGGAATTTCATACGTTTATTGCAAGTGGACTATGATTACATTCTAGCAGACAGATAATTAAGTAAATTAAATTATGACGTGTCGGCGAATAAAGGTTGAAACTACCGTTACAATCGAATTTTACGTGATTATTTGAAATGTCTCGTTACTAGATTCTGGCAAACAGATAATTACATAATCAAGTAAAGTATCTATGAGTGTTAAATCATAGAAATTAAGTTACAATGGAATCTTATAGAATTATTGTGAATACTCGATTACCAAATTCTAATAGTGCCACAACTAAAAAAAAATCGCATAAAACATTGGCTTTTATTAAAATTATGATTAGATTCTCGGACGCGGATAACTAAATAATTAAGTAAAACAAGTATAACCGTGCAAAAATGGAAATGAAGACACTAGTCCATGAAACGCTCCCGCCTTTTTCACTTTGTAACATTAATAATTCATGCTCGCACTGAATTCATCCCAGCATTACAGGGATACAATTCTGATGAATAAACATAGAGTCTAGAAAGTTAATGCACAATTATGTCCGTGTTGCGCAATATGAAATTTTAATAGTACGTGATTACACGTTGTTACGAAGGCTTACAATTAGACAATTGAAGGGTTTCACGGTCAAGGCTTCTTACTGGTTCGGTGCATGTTGTTAGTGCAGGCAGCATTGCGGTGTTCTGCGTTATGAGCTGTTTTATGGCATAATGTTTGTGGTACCAGTGGTAGCGTCAGTTAACAAATATTTTGATAAAACAATTATGTTATTAATGCACATTAAATTTAGTTATTAGTTACTGGTGCACATGTTGATATAAAACCGATTATTAATAGGTGTACAACTTTGCTCCCGCCGTTTTTTGCATTGGACGAAAGGGAAAAACGGCGGGAGCAAAGTTGTGTACCTATTATTATTGTTGTTGTATTATTAATTCCATGCATACACGTTTCATAACATGTAGAGGGTGATTAACACTAGATTGCCCGAGATTTCTTGTATACCTATATTGCCCAAAAACAGTCAAAATGACTGCATTGTGAAAAAATAACAAATATGTGAAGAAATTTGTTTAAAATTAATTTTTAATATTTTTTATGTTATTTACAGTTATATAACAGGTTATTAGTAAATATTAACTGTACATATTGACTGTTTTCAATGAACTTAACCCATATTTCCGAAAGCAAAGCAAATTTATTTGATTGTAGGCGCCTACTGCATTCGGTTCTTTTGTCAAAATGAATAAATCGTAGGATTTGCTTGAACTTTTCTCTGGCCATAGTTTTTCTAAAAGATTCGGGACCCCACTTCGCTGACTATAAATAACTCAATTTAAAATTTGTTGCCTCGTAAGCTCCACGAGCATATAGAATCCCAATAAATGCACGTATTTCCGGTAATGATATTGTCCAACCGTTCCGCAAAATTCGGCGACATTCTTCTGTGCACTTTCTTATATGTTTGATAATATAGTTATCTATTATCGACGATAATGCACTGATAAGATTATCTGCCACAATGTTCCTTTTTGCGTAGCCTGTTGGCCCTTTCACACTCTTGAAAATACAAGCAGATGGTATCCTTCCAGGAGTACCACCTTTGTCAATTTTTGTCCACACAGTACCATCAGCAGCTGTTTCGACCTCCTGAAACGTATTTTCAGTTTCTTCATCAGAATCTGAACTAGTTACCACCCTACACCTTTTCCTGGGCATATTGATGACACTTTCATTTTCATCATTGGTGATCGACTCTTCATCACTATCTTCAGCGTCAGATGTTTCACTTTGAATATAATCCGCTTCATCTTTAGATGATAGTTCAGAATTTGTTGCATTTGATTCTATATCGGAGCACTCTTCACTTATGTTCGTTAGCTTTTCCAAGAACTCATTTCTGTTCGACGTTTTTTTCATAAAGTTAGGGCGCAAAAGAAATAAAATAAACAACTTGTTAGAACAACACTTTATAAAGATTCGAATAACTAGTACTACTTTAGCTTATTGAGCAACTGACACTTATCAAGTATACGCCCAAATCGACAATTTATCATGCATCATATTTCAATACAAAGCCGGGCAGGTCATATAAGAAATTTACTCAATTCAATAAATAAAAATCTTTGGTTATTTAAAATTTACCAAGCAGTCGAAATGACTGCTTCTGGGCAATATAGGTATAACACATATATATATATATACGGAAATAAAGGAGGGCGAAAGTAACTACAATTATTCATAAACCCATTTATATGTTATAGAAAAAGTCACCAAATTCTAAGAAATTGTGTCATCAATTTCATAATTGTTTTTCTAATTGAAATTAAAAAACAGTCAAAATGACTGCCTTGGGCAATCTAGTGTTAAGGTGTAATGTGAAATTATCTACGTTAATACGTGTGAACGGCCGCCTATTTGACTCGAGCAAAGTCCGACACATTATGCGTAGTGTTTATTACGCGTATTTAATTCGTTTAAATAATGTAAAGTATTATCGGTTCCGTCGCAGCGAAGATTGCTTGAACAGACAGAGAAATGAATGGGCTATGCATCAGAACACAAATCATCCGAAGCGCGTAATAGGCTTGTAACACACAATTTCCAACGTTAAAAGCCATTTGACCGACATTAATAAACAGCCGCATGAAAAATGACTACAGATTTATGGACTCGCCGACTGTTAAATAGAGAAGCGACTTAAGTACCAGAGAAATGTGAGTGAAACAGGAGATACATGTTACAACGCACCGAGTCTAATTGTAAATCCTTCTAACCCGTTTCCAACTCGTCCGTCAATGTCGAAAATAAAGTAAGTCGAACGCACGGAGAACAGCAAATCCTACTACAAAATTTATAGCAGTGCCGAGATACATCTGAAAGTAAATGGAAAGTTTATTATTTGGACTGGAAAATAGACATTAAACTAAGGTAAAAATTGAATGAGAATTGGCCGAATATAGACTAAAAATGGAGGAAAAATTTCATATTTTAGATTTGCTCCAAATCGCTCGAAGATCGAAAGCAGATGTGAATAGACGAAGAAATACGGAAATCGCATTCAGAAATTCGGAACTGTTTTCTAGTTATGACTAAAAACATCTTTAAAAATCGCTAAAATCGCCCTAAGTTGAGCGAAGAAAATTAAACTTCTCCGAATGATTACCATTTTTAGAATGCGATCTGTTCCACATAACCCTCAAAACGATGCAAACAATAGCATGAACATGAACATAAATGAAAATCGACTTATTATTTCACTCATCAACTTCCACCCGCTTTATTCTACGCAAACATGCCACCGTAAATAACTTCCACAAAAAATAACGTTTTGCCGAAAAACCATCCAACCATACAACATCACATACAGTATGATCAGAAAGTACCCGGAATTTGTAACTAAAACACACTGTTTTTAATTTTCAGATAAATTTATCTTGTTGCTTTCGAAATAACATCCATCTGAAGCGACACATATATGCCAACGCTTAACCCAGTCCTCCATACACTTTTCATAAGCCGATGAACAGATTTTGGAAAATTCGTCGATTTTCTTTTGTGTTCTACAGTCTCAAATCTCTTTAATCGAAGAGGTAATTTGCGTCTAGGGAAAAGAAAAAAGTGACATGGTGGCAAATCTGGCGAATACGGTGCTTGTTCGATGGTATTTGTTCGATGTTTGCTAATCCAGCACAATGCGGATAACAAGCGCGTCATCCGTGAGATCAACATCCACGAGCAGTGTTTCCCATAAATCACTGTTTAAGCGCAATCAAATGCTTCAAAACGGATTTGTGATACTGTTGACGTTCGACCGTCTGGCATCCACTGGACACACCAGAGAATCGAAGAAAACTGTCGAAACTTTGATTTTGGACCGACTTTGGCGCGGTTTTTTGGCTTTCGGCTCATTTTCCAGTGCTCCACTCGGACGACCGTTGGCTTGTTTGCACGTCATACTGTCCCACGTCTCATCGGTAATTATCCGTTTCATGAAGGTTGGATCATTTCTTGCCTCAGAAATCATCTCTTCCGTCACTTTCTTGCGATCCTCTTTTTCAACGAAATTCAGCTCTTTTGGCAGAAGCTGCGCTGCAACGTGTCTCATGCCTAAAATATCCACTACAATGTGCTGAGCGGTTCCATATGAAATGTTCAGAGCTGGAGTACAATTTTTTTCACTTTTTCCACATTTTCTTCGATAATGTCACCGGCGTCCAGAACGAGGCCTCTTCGACAATATCACGTCCACTCTTGAATAACTTATACCATTCGTATGTCTGTGTTTTTGGCCAGAGCAGACTCCCCATCCATGATTGTTCCAACATTTTCAACGATTCGGCACATGAAATTTCGTTGGAAACACAAAACTTCAAACAAATTCTTTGTTCGATAGAATTAGTCATTATAAAAACGACGAAGCACAAAAACTTGCTCGATGTAAGCAAATCTCCAACAAATACTAGTGATCATTTTTCAAACTTGGCACAGATGTCTCTCACAGATGTACCAATTTCGAAAAAAAATTTACTGGATGTCAACGGCGGTTCTTTTAAATTAAAATTCCGGAGACTTGTCTGAAAAATAAATGTCAAAAGTCCCCCTAAACTTCTTATCACGATTATCTCATATTATTTTCCCTTATAAAAATGTCCATAACCAGGTAACATTCACGAATCACCGAACTTACCGATCATCTTATCCCAAGCATTACTTCTCTCTCTGAGCATTGTTCGACTTTGTAAATCGGGAGCTCCGCGATGCGCGCGTAAAAATTCTTTTTACCGCCGCACTTCCGATACTCCCGAGCGAGGAAACGATTTGGTCGGGCAATTTCATCGGCAATTTCGTGTCGGGCAACCTGCTTTCTTCGCGCGTTCCGTTTCGCAAGTTCCGTTCGCGCGTACGATCGCGTTTTCCCGCGAAAACGGCGAAAGATCCGACTGTCGACCCGATTGTCGGACGCAGACGAAGTATGCGAAGGTTCAACTCGCCTGACCTTGCGACCACGATGGATCGCAGGAATTTATTACGATTCTGGTTAGCCGCTGACTGACTTCGAGGTCGAACGAGTCGTGCGCAAAATGGTGATTTCGTAAAACAATTAGTGGCGCGCAGAACAGTTGTGCAGGTGCGTAATATGCGGTGGTTGCATATTAGTGTTTAGTTGGGAGCGGGTAGTAATGTTGTAAATTAACTGGAGAATGGATTCCGGCTGGACATGAATAAGAAGAAGGAACTGAAGATCTGTTCCGATGACATTGTGCTAATTCTGCTTAAGGCTGCAAGCCGTAGCAGGTTCTCAAAATATTTCCGTTCCACTATAAATTATTATATGCACATTACGTGGCTAAATAATTATGGCATCACAATTGAATCGTAATAAGACATTCGTTGGTTGTACTCAATGTATATTATTTTCGAAAATATCAACACATACCAATAATCTAATATAATTTTGAAGATTAATTTATATGCGTTTCTTCCATTTTCTATGTAAATATAAACCTCAGATAAGAAGTGCATAATTATGGCATCACAATTGAATCGTAAGAAGAGATTCGTTGGTCGTTACTCAATGTATATTTTTTCCAAAAGATTAACACATAGCAATAATCTAATGTAATTTAGGATATTAACTTATATGCATTTCTTCCATTTTCTATGTAAATATAAACCTTAGATAAGAAGTGCATAATTATGGCATCACAATTGAATCGTAAGAAGAGATTTGTTCGTTGTTACTCAATGTATATTATTTTCGAAAAGTTCAACACATACCAATAATCTAATATAATTTAGGAGATTAATTTATATGCATTTCTTCCATTTTCTATGTAAATATAAACCTTAGATAAAAAGTGCATAATTATGGCATCACAATTCAATCGTAAGAAGAGATTTGTTCGTTATTACTCAATATATGTATATTATATTCGAAAATTTCAACACATACCAATAATCTAATATAATTTTGAAGATTAATTTATTTGCAATTCTTCCATTTTCTATGTAAATATAAACCTCAGATAAGAAGTGCATAATTATGGCATCACAATTGAATCGTAAGAAGAGATTCGTTCGTTGTTACTCAATGTATATTTTTTCCAAAAGATCAACACATACCAATAATCTAATATAATTTTGAAGATTAACTTATATGCATTTCTTCCATTTTCTATGTAAATATAAACCTCAGATAAGAAGTGCATAATTATGGCATCACAATTGAAACGTAAGAAGAGATTCGTTCGTTGTTACTCAATGTATATTTTTTCCAAAAGATTAACACATACCAATAATCTAATGTAATTTAGGATATTAACTTATATGCATTTCTTCCATTTTCTATGTAAATATAAACCTTTGATAAGAAGTGCATAATTATGGCATCACAATTGAATCGTAAGAGGAGATTTGTTCTTTGTTACTCAATTAATATAATTTTCGAAAGGATCAACACACACCAATAATCTAATATAATTTAGGAGATAAACTTATATGCATTTCTTCCATTTTCTATGTAAATATAAACCTTAGATAAGAAGTGCATAATTATGGCATCACAATTGAATCGTAAGAAGAGATTTGTTGGTTGTTACTCAATGTATATTATTTTCGAAAAGTTCAACACATACCAATAATCTAATATAATTTAGGAGATTAATTTATATGCATTTCTTCCATTTTCTATGTAAATATAAACCTTAGATAAGAAGTGCATAATTATGGCATCACAATTGAACCGTAAGAAGAGATTTGTTCGTTATTACTCAATATATGTATAATATTTTCGAAAATTTCAACACATACCAATAATCTAATATAATTTTGAAGATTAATTTATATGCATTTTTCCATTTTCTGTGTAAATATAAACCTCAGATAAGAAGTGCATAATTATGGCATCACAATTGAATCGTAAGAGGAGATTTGTTCTTTGTTACTCAATTAATATAATTTTCGAAAAGTTCAACACATACCAATAATCTAATGTAATTTTGAAGATTAATTTATATGCATTTCTTCCATTTTCTATATAAATATAAACCTCAAATAAGAAGTGCAACCCCCAGCATCTCATACAGTAGCATTATGACAACTCTTTCTCACAGATGCACTCCGCATTACCGTTCGAGAAATATTTATAATCCACTCTAAATTATTATGCATTGATCACATGATCAATTTTATCCGTCACCACAAATACATTTTACTATTAGTACCTAATAAATGTTATGTTGGAAAAGTTCAACGAATACCAATAATCTAATATAATCTTCAAGATATACCTTACATGCACACTATCTATTTACCCCATAAATATAATTACTAAACAAAAAACGGATCCTGCAGCATCTCATAAACTAACATTATGACAACTCTTACCGTTCGAGAAATATTTATAATCCACTCTAAATTATTATGCATTGATCACATGATCAATTTTATCCGTCACCACAAATACATTTTACTATTAGTACCTAATAAATGTTATGTTGGAAAAGTTCAACGAATACCAATAATCTAATATAATCTTTAAGATATACCTTACATGCACACTATCTATTTGCCCCATAAATATAATTACTAAACAAAAAATGGATCCTGCAGCATCTCATAAACTAACATTATGACAACTCTTACCGTTCGAGAAATATTTATAATCCACTCTAAATTATTATGCATTGATCACATGATCAATTTTATCCGTCACCACAAATACATTTTACTATTAGTACCTAATAAATGTTATGTTGGAAAAGTTCAACGAATACCAATAATCTAATATAATCTTCAAGATATACCTTACATTCACACTATTTACCCCGTAAATATAATTACTAGACAAAAAACGGATCCAGCAGCATCTCATAAACTAACATTATGATAACTCTTACCGTTCGAGAAATATTTATAATCCACTCTAAATTATTATGCATTGATCACATGATCAATTTTATCCGTCACCACAAATACATTTTACTATTAGTACCTAATAAATGTTATGTTGGAAAAGTTCAACGAATACCAATAATCTAATATAATCTTCAAGATATACCTTATCTAATATAATCTTCAAGATATACCTTACACGCACACTATCTATTTACCCCGTAAATATAATTACTAAACAAAAAACGGATCCTGCAGCATCTCATAAACTAACATTATGACAACTCTTACCATTCGAGAAATATTTATAATCCACTCTAAATTATTATGCATTGATCACATGATCAATTTTATCCGTCACCACAAATACATTTTACTATTAGTACCTAATAAATGTTATGTTGGAAAAGTTCAACGAATACCAATAATCTAATATAATCTTCAAGATATACCTTACATGCACACTATCTATTTACCCCATAAATATAATTACTAAACAAAAAACGGATCCTGCAGCATCTCATAAACTAACATTATGACAACTCTTACCGTTCGAGAAATATTTATAATCCACTCTAAATTATTATGCATTGATCACATGATCAATTTTATCCGTCACCACAAATACATTTTACTATTAGTACCTAATAAATGTTATGTTGGAAAAGTTCAACGAATACCAATAATCTAATATAATCTTCAAGATATACCTTACATGCACACTATCTATTTACCCCATAAATATAATTACTAAACAAAAAACGGATCCTGCAGCATCTCATAAACTAACATTATGACAACTCTTACCGTTCGAGAAATATTTATAATCCACTCTAAATTATTATGCATTGATCACATGATCAATTTTATCCGTCACCACAAATACATTTTACTATTAGTACCTAATAAATGTTATGTTGGAAAAGTTCAACGAATACCAATAATCTAATATAATCTTCAAGATATACCTTACATGCACACTATCTATTTACCCCATAAATATAATTACTAAACAAAAAACGGATCCAGCAGCATCTCATAAACTAACATTATGACAACTCCTTCTCACCGGCGCACCCCACATCGGCGTCCGAAAATCGCACCATAAAAGTATGTTGTCTCCGAATCCCGGGGTCCAAGGGGCGAGGCACGAAAAAGAGAAATCAGCTCGCGGACGATCGACTTTCCAGCCTTCCCGGAACGCGACGAATCATCATTTTTGCATGAGCGAAACCTCGCCGGCAAAATGAGCCGGAGGACCGAATGGAGAACGAATGGGGAAGGAGGAGGCCAGGATCCTCGGGCCGCTCGTTCGGTTTCTTCAGCTCCACTGTTTCGGGTCGGACGAGATGGAAACGTTGGCATCCTTTGCCGAGGTGAAAGTGCAGCGACCTGTCGTACGAGCGCATCCTGCCGGAAAATGTCACGGGAGAAACGTAATATGTCGAACCGTAAGACGATGAGGGAAATTGCTAGATGCTTGTATGATCAATGACACCGTCGTGTAACGCGGCGATTGAAATAGAAGCATGGTGAAATTCTTGAAATGAAAGTGCGACGTACGGAGGGAGTGGTGTAAATTGATGACTGAAATGGGAGTAGCTTGATAATTAAAATCGAAATGTAGG
The DNA here is from genome assembly GCA_033815515.1 of Cryptocheilus praepositus. Lineage (NCBI taxonomy): Eukaryota > Metazoa > Arthropoda > Insecta > Hymenoptera > Pompilidae > Cryptocheilus > Cryptocheilus praepositus. The sequence goes on along the minus strand of JAWWQZ010000040.1, from coordinate 809,193 downwards.
GCGGTTGAAAGCGAAATATAATGTAATCTTCAAAATGGAGGCATAGCAGATCATTGAAATCTTTAAACGATAGTTTGAGAGGTGGGAAAGTATTATGCTTACTGGTATTTTATTTTTACTAGATAATAGAATGGTATTAATTGAACTTATTTGTTGGGAATTTCACGAATTTAATTTTGCCTACATAAAAAATAATTCTGTACTAAATTTAGTTGATTCTTCTATTGATCGCAAAGTTCTATGAATTTACTTAATATAGCCTTCAAAAAATAAATTTCCATTACACTTAATTATATTAATAATTTAATAAATTTCCATTTCATTTTTTATAATGACAAAATCCCATCGTTTTAATTGAACCATTTAATTTCCACTTTCTTCTAACTTCTCTGACAAATACCGTCACGCTGTTATTAAAAGTATCAGTGAAATGTGCAACTTCTTACCTTCATTATATTGCAGCACGTTTCGCCACACATTACATATTAATTCCATAATTTATCCGCACAAGGAAAATAAACGGGACTCCCACGATTTATTATACACATTATATTGAAGTAGAATCAACATTACAAAGGTGAAAGATGTCAGATATCTGTCAACATTCATACAATTCTGGACTAGATGGTCAACTGTCAGAGGAGTGGGGAATGGGAAACAGAAAAATGGATGGGGAGGGTCGCAAAATTGGAAAGCGTCACCGCGAACGTCGAATTTATTACGAAACGTCCACGTCAACGCACATCCAACGTTGGTTATTATAATAACGACGAGACTAGCCTCTCTGTTTTGATTCGCGTTTGCCTGTCCGTCTAAAACATTCACTAAATATTCTCCTTCAGCTTATTTGCGCGTTATTAGATAAAATAAAAATATTATGTACATTAACGACGGAATCCTACCCGCCGCGCGCTGGTGATAAATAAGTAATAAATAATCTCCGCCACGCCGGAGTATTTCGGGTTCTTTCCGATGAAATTTTGCTCAGCCCGGTTCGTCCGTGTTGACAACAAAACATGCAAAACGTTCCACCCGCAGGACCAAAAAAACCGCCAAAATGCATGAGGTCCCGCGAAAAAATGCTTGTCGTCAAATTTTGTACGGTAACCAGCATCAACGTACCACGTTAAAATGCCAGCGTAAAAAACCGTATTGAATGATATGTGTAATTTCAACCTTATTGCAATTAACATAAATCATGAAGAAATATAAAGTTCTGTTTTAGTTGAAAATGCTTGGCTTCAAGAATCTGTCGTAATAAAGAACCTGATTACTATATTGAGTTATAATAATGAAGTTCTTTATTGAATATATTTTTCAAGTAAAATCTCCATTAATAAAGACCTTCATTACCACAAAACGTTATAGTAGCAAAGTTCTTTATTAAATCTACTTTTAAATACTCTTAAATACTCATAAAGAATTTCACTATCACAGAAAATCATACTATTAACATCCCCTATTGAATCTATTTTCTACTGCAAATCTCTAGTATCAATAGTAATCAATGTTTGCTCCTACAGATCCCTACAACACCAAGCATCTCCAACCACAACAGGGCTTTATATCTCTTCACAACCCAATCAAAAAAACCATGGAACGTTTCAACCACGGACACCATTTTGCACGCGTCTCACTTTCTAGAACCTTTCTTTTCGCGCCGAATATCAGTGATGATATCCGCTGTACGCCTGCGATTGTGCGTACGCGTGGCTGTCGTCCCAACTTCCGGAAGCTGGTGCTGCCCAACCACCGGAAGTGGCGCCTCCTGACCAACCACCGCCCACGGCACCGCCATTATTCCATCCGTGTCCACCGTGTCCGCCGCTGTAGGCAGTGACGTCGTGCCAACCCTTGGAAGACCAAAGAGCCTTCAAGCCGATGAAGGCGGAGATGGCGATCGAGATGAGCGAGGCGAAGATGGCCTTCTTCGCGAGGAAGGCGATTGCGAAGTAGCCCAGGGTCATGAGCACGCCGACTTTGGCTTTCGCGGCGATAAGCATTGGCAGAATGGACTTCAGGATCTTCTTCTTTCCACGACCTGCCAGACAAATTGGTGGCTGAGTGATTGTCGTGATTGGGAGGATGGGTGAATGAAGTCATTTGCAGGTTAGGGTGGAATATAGAAGCTTGGGGTGAAGTGTTGATAGTGAGCGGGAAGAGGTTTTCAAGTAATGGAACTTGAGTGGTTGGGTAAATCGAAGTTGTGATGAGATGATTTGGATGTTGGGGTGCATCGAATCTGGGGAACTGAGAGCATTTAGAAGTTAGAGTGGATGGAATTTGGGAGACTGAAATCATTATCTGTATGTTGATGCGAATGAAATCTGGGAAGGTGTGCTCCATGGTTGGCATGGAATTTGCGTGAATACTTGAAAGACTTTTTGTGGAACTGGGCTTTGAACATTTAGAAGTTAGAGTGGATGGAATTTGGGAGACTGAAATCATTATCTGTGTGTTGATGCGAATGAAATCTGGGAAGGTGTGCTCCATGGTTGGCATGGAATTTGCTTGAATACTTGAAAGACTTTTTGTGGAACTGGGCTTTGAACATTTAGAAGTTAGAGTAGATGGAATTTGGGAGACTGAAATCATTATCTGTATGTTGATGCGAATGAAATCTGGGAAGGTGTGCTCCATGGTTGGCATGGAATTTGCGTGAATACTTGAAAGACTTTTTGTGGAACTGGGCTTTGAACATTTAGAAGTTAGAGTGGATGGAATTTGGGAGACTGAAATCATTATCTGTATGTTGATGCGAATGAAATCTGGGAAGGTGTGCTCCATGGTTGGCATGGAATTTGCGTGAATACTTGAAAGACTTTTTGTGGAACTGGGCTTTGAACATTTAGAAGTTAGAGTGGATGGAATTTGGGAGACTGAAATCATTATCTGTATGTTGATGCGAATGAAATCTGGGAAGGTGTGCTCCATGGTTGGCATGGAATTTGCGTGAATACTTGAAAGACTTTTTGTGGAACTGGGCTTTGAACATTTAGAAGTTAGAGTGGATGGAATTTGGGAGACTGAAATCATTATCTGTATGTTGATGCGAATGAAATCTGGGAAGGTGTGCTCCATGGTTGGCATGGAATTTGCGTGAATACTTGAAAGACTTTTTGTGGAACTGGGCTTTGAACGATTGAGTACATTAATGTTGTGGAAGATGGCTGCTATTAGGGAGATTAAGGTGCTTTATTAATGTGTGATAGTTGTGCATTTGTAGTTAATGTTGTAGAGAGATGGCTGGTGTTAGGAAGATTAAGGTGCTTGATTAATGTGTGATAGATATGCATTTGCAGTGGGTAAATTGGCGACATGAAAGATCAATTGTAGGAATGGAACTTGAAGGCTAGGATAAATAAAGGTTGTGGTAAGATGGGTGCTGTTTAGAAGACTGAGGCGTTTGATTAGTGTGCGGTACTGACTTTAAAGATAAATTGGTAAATGAGACCGTTTAAATATTGAAATTTGAGGGATTCGGTGAAAGTAAAAGTTATGATGAAATTGTTTGGAATTAGGGATAGATACAATTTGGGACTCTGAAAGGGGGACACCGAACTGAGAAATAAATTGTGAGGGCGTTCGAATTATAGAACTGGTGAAATTACGTGAATGAAAGTAGTGGTGGGTTAATTTAGATGTTGGAATTTGTGAGATTTGGGCGACTAAGATTTTGCTTAGTATGGGATTCGGAAGTCTTGAAGTTAGGACAAATGTATGATAAATACTGTTGTTGAGGCATCAAACTGGAATATGATGTGTGATGGTAAGGTGGGGTTTCAAGATTGGATGATTGGATTTTAAAAAAAAGTGTGGGATTTAGGGAGTTTGAAAACTTAGGAGTAAGTGGTATTAAAGAGTGAGGTTTCAAGAATTTGAAGATCTGAAGGTATGACGCTCGTAGTTGAACATAAATAGTCTTAAAAATGTAAGACTTAAATAGTGTATGATTTGGAGTTTGAATTAAAAAAATTCACGGAGTATTTCCACTGAAATTTCAATGAAATTATGAAAATTTCAAAACACCTCTATATCCGAATGTCCAGACATTTCCACTTTTCAGACATTCAGTCACTGTAAGGTGTTAAATGTAAATCACTTGCTCATTTCAACCCGTTAGCTATCTGTGTTTTGCTGACTTTCTTTGCACACCCGACTTTATGGTAAACTGTCTAGTTAAAAGTCCATTACTGCCGAATAATTACCTTCAACGACCTCGTCAACTGCCTGGCGGATTTCCTGAGGCACAGAATCACTTACAGCACGTGCTGTTTTGGTGATTTTCTCAAATGCCGGTGCAAGGCTTATCTGTTGACAGAAACCAGAAAAATGACGTAAGACAGAAAGCAAAAAATAAATGCAGAGTCGACTGTCAACAATAAATTGTACAAATGTTATGTATTATATAAGTTATATAAATATTATATTATATTAAATGCAATGTCTAATAAGATTATTTTAATAAGAACACTTTTCTGTATTAGATATTTTTCGAAACAGTTGAAATATCTTCTAATATTTTTAATTTTGTTTTCTAATAAATATTTGTTAATATTAAAAATAGTTTCTTTTAATTCTTTTCACTTTGAAATAAGAACTGATTCTTGTAAAGTAAACTGCTGAAGAGCCATTTAAGTAAAATAAATGTCAACCGAAGAGGAGAGCGATCATTCTACCAACATTTTGTTAACACTCTGGCACTTGTACTTTATTCCCATTTTCTGTGTGTGGAGACCGGTATATGCGTATGACAGCATAAAATGCTCGTAATGCTAATAGGCAGACGTGTTTGACCTACTGTTGGAGTGGCCGATTTTTTCGTTGAAACGCGGTCCTGTGCTTAGGTCAATTTTTGCCAATCCAAATTTCATTGCGATAATGACAGAATTAAATGATTATAATTGTAATAGGCAAAGTGATTTCTAATTATTACAAACAATGTTAAAAGAAAAACTGTTTTGCGTATATGACAGAATAAAATGCTTATAACAGTAACAAGAAGACTCGTCTCAAGTGCATATGAAAAATTGTTTCAACAAATATTCTACAAACTTCCGTTCAAATGGCCTCATCAAATGTACAAGTGAGTAATTATTTATTTTTTTAACGATTTTTTCGTTGAAACGTGGTCCTGTGCTTAGGTCAATTTTTGCCAATCCAAATTTCATTGCCAGAATTAAATTATTATAATTGTAATAGGCAAAGTGATTTCTAATTATTACAAACAATGTTAAAAGAAAAACTGCTTTGTGTATATGACAGAATAAAATGCTTATAACAGTAACAAGAAGACTCGTCTAAAGTGCATATGAAAAATTGTTTCAACAAATATTCTACAAACTTCCGTTCAAATGGCCTCATCAAATGTACAAGTGAGTAATTAGTGCAAAAATTATGAAGTGTAGAATTCAATTCAGTTGAAATTAAAGATTCAGTTGATTCATTTAATTCAGTTTTTTATTTATTCAAATTATTCAATATTTGAATAATATGAATAAATGATAAATATATAATGAAACATATTTATTCAAATTATTCAAATTAAAGACTTCAACCAACAAAAAGACCAACATACTACAATTCTTCGACGCCACAACACATCTACTTTACTTTAATTTACTGTATATGTGGCCCGTGTATATGACAAAACAAAATGCTTGCAACCATAACACGAACAGCCATTCGAACTGCATTTATAAAATGATTTCAACAACCATCGCACAACTTTCCTTGTCTTCCGTCCCATCAAAACCCATGAAAAACCTTCGTCTCCCTCCGCCCGCACCGCCTGCGCCATCCATGACCCGTTAGAACTTACTTTCAAGCTGCGCCCGGTGAGGAAGTCCCCGACTTCATCGCCCACAAAATTCTCGAGCGCGTTCTGCCTGTCGGCGACGTCGGCGGCGGCGTCGATTTCCTGATCGTAGACGACTTCCTTTCCAGATCGCGCACTCCTGCCCTCAGCCTTGACCAGGCTGACGCCATCGACGATCTGCAGGGTGTCCTGTGCGAAGAAGTCCTTGGCCTTCCTGTATAGCGTCTTCTGCACGCAGGATATGCTGTCCTTCTTGAGACATTCGTCGATGGTCTGCGCGCTGGCAATCGCGGCCGTCAGTAAAATGATGGCGAGCGTCTTCATGTCGGCTGCTCGGAACTGAACGCGACGTGCGGCGGGTTTTACGTTTGAACGACTGTTTTTCGGACCCTCGGTGCTTTGGAGCCGCGTGTCGCGTAGTGAAATTTCGTGTGGTCCATCGGACAATCTCTTTAGCTTATATTTGGCGGGCCCCTCTCTCGATCCTTTGCCTCGGCCAAGTGCCGCGCCCCACCTCTTCTTTTTTTCCTTCCTATTTGCTGACGCGTGCGTGAGTCGCTTGGCGTTTGTCGCGGTTGCGTCGATGGTGTCATGGTGGCATGGTGTGACGCCGTGGATGTGTGCGCGTGTGCGGCTCGGGTGTGGGCACGGACTATGGGGTGTCGGCAAGTTTTCCGAGACAGAGTGGAAACGGGTTCTGATGGGGTGCGTGTGTGTGTGCGTGTAGAGGAAAGAGGGAATGTGGTGTGAAATCGTGAGAGGGTTTGGGAGCGTTTGAAGGTGTGGATGGGATGAGCTGTGCGCGGAAGGTTCTGTTCGAATAGCAATTATTTTAACAGTTAAGTAGTTGTTAAGTAGTTGAATAGTTGAAAGTTCATGTGAGAATTCTATAATGAGACTATGGTAAAGGTGTGAGCATATAGATGGAGTTGGAAAGGGTTGTGATGGGAAGTGTGTGTGGGTGTGGGAAAAAAGTCATGATGGTGTGTTGTAAATACAGTGGGATGGTGCGAAACATTGAGGGGTTTGAAGATGTGAATATTATGAGCTTTGCGTTAAGTGGAAAGTATGTTTGAAGTTAAGTAGTAAAGTGGTTAGATAGTTGAATTTTCATATGAAAATCACAAAGTTCGAAGGTGGTAAATGTTGAGAGCGAATAGTTAGACCGGAAACAGTTTCTGATGCAGTGCATTTGCATGTGTATGTGGGAAGGGACGGGTTTAGGTAGAAGAAAGAGGTAATGATGGATTGTGAGAAAAAGCATTATGGTTGTTATATTACCATTTTGGTATGTAGGTATATAGATATAAACAATCTTTTAACACAGCGATACTCACAAGCTACCATTTTACTCAAATTAAGCTTATTACAGATCTTGCAGACGAAGAAAAGCATGGCAGACCCTTAATATTTGTTACAGTTTGCATCCAAAATAAAATGTATCAATCGTCATACTTCAGTTTCCATACTTTACAATAACTTTATCGTATAGTCTCTTCTTCCAACCCGTGCCCTGCAAATTACAGACACCCCGTATACCGATGAATACTTCTTCAGTGCCCACGTGCAGTTTAACACATATATCTCCTTCCACATACATATTTCCTACATATACATTACTTCTTCATACCCACGTCACTTTACGCTAGTCTATTTCTACATAGACACGTTTTCCATAAGCATGCATCTCCATACACATATCTTACTTCACGTAAACAAGTACGCATTTCGCTTGGACAAAATGCTACGTATATATACATTTTACGTACACCCTTTCCCGCACACACGTACTAAAATTGACAATCCGCGATCATTTTCTGCTACATACATTTTCTACACATAGAAACGTTCTGCATATATATATATATATATATTATGTATGTACACAGGTTTTCTGCATACATTCATGTTCTACATATGCATGTGTGTGTCACAGCACATTTTACTTTACGCAGTTACGTCCACAAAAATTCACAACATGCGCACATTATATGCACACACACATTTCTTGCGTACACCCATTTTCTACCCAGACATATTTTCTACATGCACATATTTTCTGCGTACATACATTTTCCACATCCACATTTTCTGCGTACACACATCTTATGCTCCAACTTACTTTATGCATACACATATTTTCTGCATATACATATTATATATATACACAGGTTTTCTGCATACATTCGTGTTCTACGTATGCATGCGTGTGTCACAGCACATTTTATCTTACGCAGCTACGCGCGCAAAAATTCACATCATTCGCACATTATATGCATACACACATTTCCTGCGTACACCCATTTTCTACACAAACATATTTTCTACATCCACACATTTTCTGCATACATACATTTTCCACATTCACATTTTCTGCGTACACACATCTTATGCGTCAACTTATTTTATGCATACACACATCTGCGTACATCCTATTTCCACACACATTTTCTACATAGGCATATTTTTTACATCCACATATTTTCTGCATACATACAATTTCCACATTCACATTTTCTGCGTACACATCTTATGCGTCAACTTATTTTATGCATACACACATCTTTCTACATAGGCATATTTTTTACATCCACATATTTTCTGCATACATACAATTTTCACATTCACATTTTCTGCGTACATACATCTTATCCGTCACAACTTATTTTATGCATACACACATCTGCGTACATCCTATTTCCACACACATTTTCTACATAGGCATATTTTCTACATCCACATATTTTCTGTATACATACAATTTCCACATTCACATTTTCTGCGTACACACATCTTATGCGTCAACTTATTTTATGCATACACACATCTGCGTACATCCATTTTCTGCACACACACATTTTCTACACAGGCATATTTTCTACATCCACACATTTTCTGCATACATACAATTTCCACATTCACATTTTCTACGTACACATCTTATGCGTCAACTTATTTTATGCATACACACATCTGCGTACATCCTATTTCCACACACATTTTCTACATAGGCATATTTTTTACATCCACACATTTTCTGCATACATACATTTTCCACATTCACATTTTCTGCGTACACATCTTATGCGTCAACTTATTTTATGCATACACACATCTGCGTACATCCTATTTCCACACACATTTTCTACATAGGCATATTTTTTACATCCACACATTTTCTGCATACATACAATTTCCACATTCACATTTTCTGCGTACACATCTTATGCGTCAACTTATTTTATGCATGCACACATCTGCGTACATCTATTTTCTGCACACACACATTTTCTACACAGGCATATTTTCTACATCCACACATTTTCTGCATACATACATTTTCCACATTCACATTTTCCACATTCACATCTTATGCGTCAACTTATTTTATGCATACACACATCTGCGTACATCCTATTTCCACACACATTTTCTACATAGGCATATTTTTTACATCCACACATTTTCTGCATACATACAATTTCCACATTCACATTTTCTGCGTACACATCTTATGCGTCAACTTATTTTATGCATACACACATCTGCGTACATCCATTTTCTGCACACACACATTTTCTACACAGGCATATTTTCTACATCCACACATTTTCTGCATACATACATTTTCCACATTCACATTTTCTGCGTACACACATCTTATGCGTCAACTTATTTTATGCATACACACATCTGCGTACATCCATTTTCTGCACACACACATTTTCTACACAGGCATATTTTCTACATCCACACATTTTCTGCATACATACATTTTCCGCATTCACATTTTCTGCGTACACACATCTCATGCGTCAACTTATTTTATGCATACACACATCTCCGTACATCCTATTTCCACACACATTTTCTACATAGGCATATTTTTTACATCCACACATTTTCTGCATACATACATTTTCCACATTCACATTTTCTGCGTACACACATCTTATGCGTCAACTTATTCTATGCATACACACATCTGCGTACATCCTATTTCCACACACATTTTCTACATAGGAATATTTTTTACATCCACATATTTTCTGCATACATACAATTTCCACATTCACGTTTTCTGCGTACATATCTTATGCGTCAACTTAATCTATGCATACACACATCTGCGTACATCCTATTTCCACACACATTTTCTACATAGGAATATTTTTTACATCCACATATTTTCTGCATACATACAATTTCCACATTCACGTTTTCTGCGTACATATCTTATGCGTCAACTTATTCTATGCATACACACATCTGCGTACATCCTATTTCCACACACATTTTCTATATAGGCATATTTTTTACATCCACATATTTTCTGCATACATACATTTTCCGCATTCACATTTTCTGCGTACACACATCTTATGCGTCAACTTATTCTATGCATACACACATCTGCGTACATCCATTTTCTGCACACACACATTTTCTACACAGGCATATTTTCTACATCCACACATTTTCTGCATACATACATTTTCCACATTCACATTTTCTGCGTACACATCTTATGCGTCAACTTATTTTATGCATACACACATCTGCCTACATCCATTTTCTACACAGGCATATTTTCTACATCCACACATTTTCTGCATACATACAATTTCCACATTCACATTTTCTGCGTACACATCTTATGCGTCAACTTATTTTATGCATACACACATCTGCGTACACTCATTTTCTGCATACATATACCAACGTGCATTTTAGCACACATAGGCACGTGCGCTTTCACGCATTGACGTCTGCCCGCACATCTAGCTGTTCTACTGCACATACGTGCGTTCTTCCATGTCTTCTCTCCACGTGTGCGCAGGTTTCCGCACGCGTGGGGTCGAAGTGTCGCCCGGAAGAGCACTTTCGTGCTCGGCCAGCGGACGAATAGGCGTCGCCGTTTGTTAGCACCAGCTGAACACAAGTTTAAGAGATACGCTGGCACTACCTACATCGGCCTATCTGCGACCTGTGACCTGCCTACCACGGAACGCTGAATAGAGGACAACAGCCTGCGGCGCATCGATTTCCTCTGCCTTTTAAGTTCGACGGTATGAGGAGCCATCGAATACTGCGTCCAGGCATTTGAACCTATGAGAACTAGTAAGCGGTTGTCGGACAGAGAATGTCGAATACGGCGTGACGGCGTTAGAAACTGGAAGAAATTGGAAGCGGCTGCGAAGCAAAAGATATCGTCTACGTAACGGTGTTGGAAACTTAGAACAATGTTAAGCGATCACGATGCGGAGAATATTGAATATTGCGTGACGGCGTTAGTCGATTATTTTAAACGGTCGCGAAATAGGGGAGATGGAATATTGCGTGATGAAACGAGAATCTATGAGACATATCATAACACTTAACGGACGGGCCCCGTAAATTCAACCAATATCAACCCAAAGATCTACGTTTTAACAATGAATTTTTAGTATGCTGCAATTTCATACATATTTTATTTTTTCGATGCTATTTTGTAGCACTATCTGTCTGATGATCCACGGCGTAGTTTTGATTTGTGTGTATTTCAAAATAATTTTATAGCCATAAAATTCCATAAAAGGGTTTTCTGCGGAAGGTTTGGGTAATTTAATGGATATACTTATCCGGAAGTGATGTTGAGTTTGAGAACCTTGATGAAAAAAGTTTTTCACTACTAAATTTTTTTCTCTCATCAAAAAATTGCATTTATACATCGTCGGGAATAATTTGGAGATAATGATTTGAATAGAGATCAATGGGCATCTCAAGACAAGTAAAGAACCTTTTCTTGGTTTATGTACAACAAATACTCAGTGATCCAAAGTCTATTTCTGAGTGCTTGGATTATTTTAAAAAACGATTTTGTTTGCAATGATGGCAGAGCTGAAATAATATAAAACTAAAAGACAGAGCAGATTCGACCCGTCCGTTAAGTGATAAGGATGAAATACAAATATTAAATTGTGACGGCGTCAGGAATACCAAATTAGAAGAAATTGGAAGCGGCTGCGAAACAAACGATATCATCTAATTGTTTTCAAACCTAAGAAAAATGTTAAGCATTCATAATGAAAGATAGTAATAAAATCGGCGTTAGTCGATATTTTTAAACGGTCGCGAAACCGAAATATAGAATATTGCGTGATGAAACAGAATCTATGAGACGTATCATAAGGATGAAATACGGTGAATATTAAATACGTTTAACAAACGGCGTCAGAAGAAAGAAATTAGAAGAAATTGGAAGCGGCTGCGAAACAAACGATATCATCTAATTGTTTTCAAACCTAAGAAAAATGTTAAGCGTTCATAATGCAGAGATTGTAGAATATTGCGTGACGGCGTTAGTCGATATTTTTAAACGGTCGCGAAACCGAGAAGATAGAATATTGCGTGATGAAATGAGAATCTATGAGACGTACGATACGGATGAAATACGGTGAATATTAAATACGGTGTGACGGCGTCAGGAATTGAAAGAAATTAGAAGAAATTGGAAGCGGCTGCGAAACAAACGATATCATCTAATTGTTTTCAAATCTAACAAAAATGTTAAGCGTTCATAATGCAGAGATTGTAGAATATTGCGTGACGGCGTTAGTCGATAATTTTAAACGGTCGCGAAACCGAGAAGATAGAATATTGCGTGATGAAATGAGAATCTATGAGACATATCATAAGGATGAAATACGGTGAATATTAAATACGGTGTGACGGCGTCAGGAATTGAAAGAAATTAGAAGAAATTGGAAGCGGCTGCGAAACAAACGATATCATCTAATTGTTTTCAAATCTAACAAAAATGTTAAGCGTTCATAATGCAGAGATTGTAGAATATTGCGTGACGGCGTTAGTCGATTATTTTAAACGGTCGCGAAACCGAGAAGATAGAATATTGCGTGATGAAACGAGAATCTATGAGACATATCATAAGGATGAAATACGGTGAATATTAAATACGGCGTGACGGCGTCAGGAATTGAAAGAAATCAGAAGAAATTGGAAGCGGCTGCGAAACAAACGATATCATCTAATTGTTTTCAAATCTAACAAAAATGTTAAGCGTTCATAATGCAGAGATTGTAGAATATTGCGTGACGGCGTTAGTCGATTATTTTAAACGGTCGCGAAATAGGGAAGATAGAATATTGCGTGATGAAACGAGAATCTATGAGACATATCATAAGGATGAAATACGGAGAATATTAAATACGGTGTGACGGCGTCAGGAATTGAAAGAAATGAGAAGAAATTGGAGGCGGCTGCGAAACAAACGATATCATCTAATTGTTTTCAAATCTAACAAAAATGTTAAGCGTTCATAATGCAGAGATTGTAGAATATTGCGTGACGGCGTTAGTCGATTATTTTAAACGGTCGCGAAATAGGGAAGATGGAATATTGCGTGATGAAACGAGAATCTATGAGACATATCATAAGGATGAAATACGGTGAATATTAAATACTGTGTGACGGCGTCAGGAATTGGAAGAAATTGGAAGCGGCTGCGAATTAAAGAATATCATCTGATTGTCTTCAAATCTAACAAAAATGTTAAGCGTTCATAATGCAGAGATTGTAGAATATTGCGTGACGGCGTTAGTCAATAATTTTAAACAGTCGCGAAACCGAGAAGATAGAATATTGCGTGATGAAATGAGAATCTATGAGACGTACGATACGGATGAAATACGGTGAATATTAAAAACGGTGTGACGGCGTCAGGAATTGGAAAAAATTGGAAGCGGCTGCGAATTAAAGAATATCATCTGATTGTCTTCAAATCTAACAAAAATGTTAAGCGTTCATAATGCAGAGATTGTAGAATATTGCGTGACGGCGTTAGTCGATTATTTTAAACGATCGCGAAATAGGAAAGATGGAATATTGCGTGATGAAACGAGAATCTATGAGACATATCATAAGGATGAAATACGGTGAATATTAAATACGGAGTGACGGCGTCAGGAATTGAAAGAAATGAGAAGAAATTGGAAGCGGCTGCGAAACAAACGATATCATTTAATTGTTTTCAAATCTAACAAAAATGTTAAGCGTTCATAATGCAGAGATTGTAGAATATTGCGTGACGGCGTTAGTCGATAATTTTAAACGGTCGCGAAACCGAGAAGATAGAATATTGCGTGATGAAATGAGAATCTATGAGACGTACGATACGGATGAAATACGGTGAATATTAAAAACGGTGTGACGGCGTCAGGAATTGGAAAAAATTGGAAGCGGCTGCGAATTAAAGAATATCATCTAATTGTTTTCAAATCTAACAAAAATGTTAAGCGATCTTGATGCAGAGATTGTAGAATATTGCGTTAGAGTCGATGACAAATTTTGAAAGGTCGTGAAACAGCGAATATAGAATATTGTGTGATAGCGTTAGAGTCGATGACGAATTTTGAAGGGTTGTAAAACAACAAATATAGAATATTACGTGATGGCATTAGAATTGATAACAAATTTCAAACGATATTGAAACGGATAACATTGAACACAGCGTGACAATGTTAAGAATTGGAATAAATTGGAAGCCATTGCGAAGAAAAGGATATCGATTATGCAACGGGACATATTTGTACCAGGCCAAAGCACTGAACAGGATTTTATAACATTCATGGAAGGATGTATAAAAGTTTGCGCGACAAGGCGCTGGTGTACAGAAACCGCTAATAATTTGCAGAGTCTATGGCAGTAGGCAGTAGAGAATCAACGAGGTAATGAGCATAAAGAACTTAAACCATCGTTTAAGACGAAGCTCAGTCGACAGCATGTAAATTGTAGAAACTCGATGCTTGTATTAAGCCATTACCATTCTTACATTGGAATGTTCAATGTTTGCATTTCTACAGAACACGTTTGTGAAGACTCAGTTTAGAAATCGAATTCTTCGGTAACATTTAGCAGTAAGGATGAGATTCAATTACTTAGTAACACATAAACATATACCGATAAAGCATATATTTTAAACTTGAAGAATGATTGCTTGGTTTTAGAACTTTTGCACACAAAAATATAGGTCTCGCTCAGTGGTATACATGTTCAATGTTTGCATTTCTACAGAACACGTTTGTGAAGACTCAGTTTAGAAATCGAATTCTTCGGTAACATTTAGCGGTAAGGATGAGATTCAATTACTTAGTAACACATAAACATATACCGATAAAGCATATATTTTAAACTTGAAGAATGATCGCTTGGTTTTAGAACTTTTGCACACAAAAATATAGGTCTCGCTCGGTGGTATACATAGATAAAACATGATGCATAATAAATAATACAAGAAAGTTCCAGCATTAGGCTATAAATGTCAATAATTACATGCGCACAAATTACTATGGATCGTAAGCTTATACGTCTCTTCAATATTTCTTGCTTCAACTGCATCGTATATTAAAATTCAACATACATTAATATAAAACAGAAGACATACCTTTCTTATTGAATACAAAACAACGTGAAATTGTTAGTGAGAAGAACCGCCTCCGTTGCTTCTTGAGAATTACAAAAATGAATTCAAAGTGTCACCAAGAGAAATCTTTCAAATACTCCAATTAATTTACGAACTCATATTAATCAGTCATCGACGTTCTTTTATCACAGCTCACCCGGTACATATTTTCGTCTTGCCCATTCAGGTTCTTCTCTTCAACCGCCACCGAAAAAGAATACGCCATGTTTCTATCAAATACCATATGATGTGTTCAATCCCAGTCTCATTGTAATTCACTTAAATAATTAAGGAACGTAAAACTCTTTATTACTTAATTATTTAAAATTAATCAGAGTTCATTAATTGTTCTATTAATTAAAATATTTATTTATTCATTGTTATAAAAATACTTATCTATTTATTAATTGTTTCACAAGTTATTGTTCTATAGCCAAGCATGTTGCACGAAATGGCTTTATTTTCTTTAATTCTCTAAGTATGTATATAGTACTTCAGCTAATATTATTGACTTATTCGAACATGCAGTGTTCACATAAAATTTTTAATAATAAAATTTTACATAATATTTATTAATTGTTTCACAAGTTATTGTTCTATAGCCAAGCATTTTGCACGAAATGGCTTTATTTTCTTTAATTCTCTAAGTATGTATATAGTACTTCAGCTAATATTATTGACTTATTCGAACATGCAGTGTTGACATAAAATTTTTAATAATAAAATTTTACATAATATTTATTAATTGTTTCACAAGTTATTGTTCTATAGCCAAGCATTTTGCACGAAATGGCTTTATTTTCTTTAATTCTCTAAGTATGTATATAGTACTTCAGCTAATATTATTGACTTATTCGAACATGCAGTGTTCACATAAAATTTTTAATAATAAAATTTTACATAATATTTATTAATTGTTTCACAAGTTATTGTTCTATAGCCAAGCATTTTGCACGAAATGGCTTTATTTTCTTTAATTCTCTAAGTATGTATATAGTACTTCAGCTAATATTATTGACTTATTCGAACATGCAGTGTTCACATAAAATTTTTAATAATAAAATTTTACATAATATTTATTAATTGTTTCCCAAGTTATTGTTCTATAGCCAAGCATTTTGCACGAAATGGCTTTATTTTCTTTAATTCTCTAAGTATGTATATAGTACTTCAGCTAATAATATTGACTTATTCGAACATGCAGTGTTCACATAAAATTTTTAATAATAAAATTTTACATAATATTTATTAATTGTTTCACAAGTTATTGTTCTATAACCAAGCATTTTGCACGAAATGGCTTTATTTTCTTTAATTCTCTAAGTATGTATATAGTACTTCAGCTAATATTATTGACTTATTCGAACATGCAGTGTTGACATAAAATTTTTAATAATAAAATTTTATATAATATTTATTAATTGTTTCACAAGTTATTGTTCTATAGCCAAGCATTTTGCACGAAATGGCTTTATTTTCTTTAATTCTCTAAGTATGTATATAGTACTTCAGCTAATATTATTGACTTATTCGAACATGCAGTGTTCACATAAAATTTTTAATAATAAAATTTTACATAATATTTATTAATTGTTTCACAAGTTATTGTTCTATAGCCAAGCATTTTGCACGAAATGGCTTTATTTTCTTTAATTCTCTAACTATGTATATAGTACTTCAGCTAATATTATTGACTTATTCGAACATGCAGTGTTCACATAAAATTTTTAATAATAAAATTTTACATAATATTTATTAATTGTTTCACAAGTTATTGTTCTATAGCCAAGCATTTTGCACGAAATGGCTTTATTTTCTTTAATTCTCTAAGTATGTATATAGTACTTCAGCTAATATTATTGACTTATTCGAACATGCAGTGTTCACATAAAATTTTTAATAATAAAATTTTACATAATATTTATTAATTGTTTCACAAGTTATTGTTCTATAGCCAAGCATTTTGCACGAAATGGCTTTATTTTCTTTAATTCTCTAAGTATGTATATAGTACTTCAGCTAATATTATTGACTTATTCGAACATGCAGTGTTCACATAAAATTTTTAATAATAAAATTTTACATAATATTTATTAATTGTTTCACAAGTTATTGTTCTATAGCCAAGCATTTTGCACGAAATGGCTTTATTTTCTTTAATTCTCTAAGTATGTATATAGTACTTCAGCTAATATTATTGACTTATTCGAACATGCAGTGTTCACATAAAATTTTTAATAATAAAATTTTACATAATATTTATTAATTGTTTCACAAGTTATTGTTCTATAGCCAAGCATTTTGCACGAAATGGCTTTATTTTCTTTAATTCTCTAAGTATGTATATAGTACTTCAGCTAATATTATTGACTTATTCGAACATGCAGTGTTCACATAAAATTTTTAATAATAAAATTTTACATAATATTTATTAATTGTTTCACAAGTTATTGTTCTATAGCCAAGCATTTTGCACGAAATGGCTTTATTTTCTTTAATTCTCTAAGTATGTATATAGTACTTCAGCTAATATTATTGACTTATTCGAACATGCAGTGTTCACATAAAATTTTTAATAATAAAATTTTACATAATATTTATTAATTGTTTCACAAGTTATTGTTCTATAGCCAAGCATTTTGCACGAAATGGCTTTATTTTCTTTAATTCTCTAAGTATGTATATAGTACTTCAGCTAATATTATTGACTTATTCGAACATGCAGTGTTCACATAACATTTTTAATAATAAAATGTTACATAATATTTATTAATTGTTTCACAAGTTATTGTTCTATAGCCAAGCATTTTGCACGAAATGGCTTTATTTTCTTTAAATCTCTAAGTATGTATATAGTACTTCGCTAATATTATTGACTTATTCGTTCATGTTCACATAAAATTTTTAATAATAAAATTTTACATAATATTTATTAACTGTTTCACAAGTTATTGTTCTATAGCCACATTTTGCACGAACATGCTATTTGCATTGTTGGGTAAGACGGGACCGATTAGCATGGGAAATTTGTGTGGCCACGAGGCGAGAGAGACGTATCAAGAAAGTTCGTTCCACATGTCTACTTCGCCTGCGCGTATCCTCCTATAATCCCGACGACGTCACTTTCACCGTTATCAGCCTAGACGATTTCGGAAGTCGACTGGCAGCATTTTCGGCGTTAGACAATTTTACTGCGCACATTTTCGAGCGAATAGAATTGGCCACGCTTGCATGTATATATACATTTATTGATTGCTGAACATGCAGGTCACTAAAATTTTGTAATAAAATTTTGCTAAATTTATTAATTGTTTCACAGTTGGTTCTAGAAGATGCAGTGGAGTGCAGTTCAGATTTTTTTTTTGTAATTATAATTTGTTTAATACAATTTAGTTAAATTTTTATGTATTTTTATATGTTTTTAATTAATGTTTGTATTAAATAAGGTATCACTTTCACTTTTAGCGGTGTATGTGATTTTGGAAGCCGACGGGAAGCATTTTGAACCTTAGGCAATTTTAGTACACACATTTGTGTGTGAATAAAACCGGGCACGCTTGCAATTGGTACATTTCTATTGCAGGCAGGTTACTGTAATTCTGTAAAATTGCTAAATGATGTAGTGTACTTGGGGAGAAGAATTCTATATTGACAAATGCAATTGAACGAAATGATCAATTACCTAAACTCTCCCTTTCGAACGATTTTTTACGTATAGACAGATGCAACACTATTTTTGTTATATTCATGATAATTACGCATTCTGTATATAGAAGGTCAATTGAACAAAATTTAATTTTTTTTCCAACCGACTTTTTACGTACAGTTAAATAAATTCTAAAATTTTACCTGTTATCTATAATTACGCATTCTATACACGAAAATGTTCTATAGAAACAAAATGATCAATTTCCCAGCCATTTATGAATGACTTTTACACTTGAACATAATTCTATTTATATGCCTGTTATCTAATATTATTGACTTATTCGAAATGCTACTAAACAAAATAATAAATTTCCCAGCTTTTAATAATAAACGACTTTTACATTATTTATTTTTGCCTGTTATTTATAATTACCCATTCTATACGCCAAACGCTACTAAACAAAATGATCACTTTCCCAGACGTTCCTTACGGATGTATATTTACAATTGGACATAATTCTATATTTTGCCCGTTCGAACATACCCAAATTCTTTCACATCAAATGTTTTCTTCATGATAATTACGCATTCTATATATAGAAATTCAATTGAACAAAATTTAATTTTTTTATAGCCAAGACTTTTTACGTACAGTTAAACACAATTCTATTTTTGCCTGTTATCTATAATTACGCATATCTATACACGAATATTATTGCCACGAAACAAAATGATCAATTTCCATAAAATTTTTAATAATAACTTTTACATAATATTTATTTTTGCCTGTTATCTATAATTACGCATTCTATACCCAAATGCTACTAAACAAAATAATAAATTTCCCAGCTGTTTCTTATGAACGACTTTTACACTTGATATATAATTCTATTTTTGCCTGTTATTTATAATTACGCATTCTATACCCGCAAACGCTTCACTAAACAAAATGATTACTAATAAGATGTTCATAATATTTTTACAATTGGACATAATTCTATGTTTTTGTTCTATAGCCAAATTCTTTCTGTCAAATGTTTTCTTCATGATAATTACGTATTCTATATATAGAAATTCAATTGAACAAAATTTAATTTTTTTTCCAACCGACTTTTTACGTACAGTTAAACATAATAAATTTTTGCCTGTTATCTATAATATTTATTAATTATTAAACAAAATAATTTTTCCCAGCCGTCCCTTATGAATGACTTTTACACTTGAACATAATTCTATTTTTGCCTGTTATCTATAATTACGCATTCTATACCCGCAAATGCTACTAAACAAAATAATAAATCTCCCAGCTGTTTCTTATGAACGATTTTACATAATATAATTTTATTTTTGTTAATTATTTATAATTACGCATTCTATACGCGCAAACGCTGCTAAACAAAATGATCACTTTCCCAGATGTTCCTTACGGATGACTTTTACAATTGGACACAATTCTATGTTTTGCCTGTTCGCATATTCCCAAATTCTTTCTGTCAAATGTTTTCTTCATGATAATTACGCATTCTGTATATAGAAATTCAATTGAACAAAATTTAATTTTTTTTCCAACCGACTTTTTACGTACAGTTAAACACAATTCTATTTTTGCCTGTTATCTATAATTACGCATTCTATACACGAAAATGCTACGAAACAAAATGATCAATTTCCCAGCCATCCCTTATGAATGACTTTTACACTTGAACATAATTCTATTTTTGCCTGTTATCTATAATTACGCATTCTATACCCGCAAATGCTACTAAACAAAATAATAAATTTCCCATCTGTTTCTTATGAACGACTTTTACACTTGAACATAATTCTACTTTCGCCTGTTATTTATAACTACGCATTCTATACGCGCAAACGCTACTAAACAACATGATCACTTTCCCAGATGTTCCTTACGGATGACTTTTAGAATTGGACATAATTCTATGTTTTGCCTGTT
This sequence comes from Cryptocheilus praepositus, assembly GCA_033815515.1. Classification (NCBI taxonomy): domain Eukaryota; kingdom Metazoa; phylum Arthropoda; class Insecta; order Hymenoptera; family Pompilidae; genus Cryptocheilus; species Cryptocheilus praepositus. Next base: position 788,313 of record JAWWQZ010000040.1, on the reverse strand, counting down.
CGCAAATTCCCAAATTCTTTCTGTCAAATGTTTTCTTCATGATAATTACGCATTCTATATATAGAAATTCAATTGAACAAAATTTAATTTTTTTTCCAACCGACTTTTTACGTACAGTTAAACACAATTCTATTTTTGCCTGTTATCTAGAGACGCATTCTATACATGAAAATGCTACGAAACAAAATGATCAATTTCCCAGCCGTCCCTTATGAATGACTTTTACACTTGAACATAATTCTATTTCTGCCTGTTATTTGTAATTACGCATTCTATACCAGCAAATGCTACTAAACAAAATAATAAATTTCCCAGCTGTTTCTTATGAACGACTTTTACACTTGAACATAATTCTATTTTTGCCTGTTATTTATAATTACGCATTCTATACCCACAAATGCTACTAAACAAAATAATAAATTTCCCAGATGTTTCTTATGAACGACTTTTACACTTGAACACAATTCTATTTTTGCCTGTTATTTATAATTACGCATTCTATACCCGCAAATGCTACCAAACAAAATAATAAATTTCCCAGCTGTTTCTTATGAACGACTTTTACACTTGAACATAATTCTATTTTTGCCTGTTATCTATAATTACGCATTCTATACACGAAAATGCTACGAAACAAAATAATCAATTTCCCAGCCGTCCCTTATAAATGACTTTTACACTTGAACATAATTCTATTTTTGCCTGTTATCTATAATTACGCATTCTATACCCGCAAATGCTACGAAACAAAATAATAAATTTCCCAGCTGTTTCTTATGAACGACTTTTACACTTGAACATAATTCTATTTTTGCCTGTTATTTATAATTACGCATTCTATACGCGCAAACGCTACTAAACAAAATGATCACTTTCCCAGATGTTCCTTACGAATGACTTTTACAATTGGACATAATTCTATGTTTTGCCTGTTCGCAAATTCCCAAATTCTTTCTGTCAAATGTTTTCTTCGTGATAATTACGCATTCTATATATAGAAATTCAATTGAACAAAATTTAATTTTTTTTTTGCAACCGACTTTTTACGTACACTTAAACATAATTTTACTTTTCCTGTTATCTATAATTACGCATTCTATACACGAAAATGCTACGAAACAAAATGATCAATTTCCCAGCCGTCCCTTATGAATGACTTTTACACTTGAACATAATTCTATTTTTGCCTGTTATCTATAATTACGCATTCTATACCCGCAAATGCTACTAAACAAAATAATAAATTTCCCAGCTCTTTCTTATGAACGACTTTTACACTTGAACATAATTCTATTTTTGCCTGTTATTTATAATTACGCATTCTATACGCGCAAACGCTACTAAACAAAATGATCACTTTCCCAGACGTTCCTTACGGATGACTTTTACAATTGGACATAATTCTATGTTTTGCCCGTTCGCAAATTCCCAAATTCTTTCTGTCAAATGTTTTCTTCATGATAATTACGCATTCTATATATAGAAATTCAATTGAACAAAATTTAATTTTTTTTCCAACCGACTTTTTACGTACAGTTAAACACAATTCTATGTTTGCCTGTTATATATAATTACGCATTCTATACACGAAAATGCTACGAAACAAAATGATCAATTTCCCAGCCGTCCCTTATGAATGACTTTTACACTTGAACATAATTCTATTTTTGCCTGTTATCTATAATTACGCATTCTATACACGAAAATGCTACTAAACAAAATAATAAATTTCCCAGCTGTTTCTTATGAACGACTTTTACACTTGAACATAATTCTATTTTTGCCTGTTATTTATGATTACGCATTCTATACACGAAAATGCTACGAAACAAAATGATCAATTTCCCAGCCGTCCCTTATGAATGACTTTTACACTTGAACATAATTCTATTTTTGCCTGTTATCTATAATTACGCATTCTATACCCGCAAATGCTACTAAACAAAATAATAAATTTCCCAGCTGTTTCTTATGAACGACTTTTACGCTTGAACATAATTCTATTTTTGCCTATTATCTATAATTACGCATTCTATACACGAAAATGCTACTAAACAAAATAATAAATTTCCCAGCTGTTTCTTATGAACGACTTTTACACTTGAACATAATTCTATTTTTACCTGTTATTTATAATTACGTATTCTATACCCGCAAATGCTACTAAACAAAATAATAAATTTCCCAGCTGTTTCTTATGAACGACTTTTACACTTTGAACATAATTCTATTTTTGCCTGTTATTTATAATTACGCATTCTATACCCGCAAATGCTACTAAACAAAATAATAAATTTCCCAGCTGTTTCTTATGAACGACTTTTACACTTGAACATAATTCTATTTTTGCCTGTTATTTATAATTACGCATTCTATACCCGCAAATGCTACTAAACAAAATAATAAATTTCCCAGCTGTTTCTTATGAACGACTTTTACACTTGAACATAATTCTATTTTCGCCTGTTATTTATAATTACGCATTCTATACGCGCAAACGCTACTAAACAAAATGATCACTTTCCCAGATGTTCCTTACGGATGACTTTTACAAATTGGACATAATTCTATGTTTTGCCTGTTCGCAAATTCCCAAATTCTTTCTGTCAAATGTTTTCTTCGCTTCCCTCTTCACACGGTTTCTCGCTAGTTAGTTCCTTTCTGCTCCTTTTCCCTTCGCCCACGCGCGCTCTCTCTTTCGCGCGAAACTCTGGGCGGCCTGTACGTATGAATGAAAGAAAACTGGTATAGATCAGGTTCAAACATCCCGGATCCGACCTTCATCGCCGTGCGCGGACACCACTTTCTACTCTGACCCTGCGACTCTCACGATGTCCGCGATCGTGCTTGTCGTTTTCATTTCGTTACTTCCGAACGCCGGGAAGATGACGAAACGTGACGATTTTCGCTGAGACCCCGGGAATCGAAGATTTTCGCTGGGAGGTCAGAATGTGCCGTCGAAACTCGAGAATTCGTTGTCAGCGCAAGCATGTGGGAACTGGGTAATGCGGAGATGTGAAATTGCGCGAGAAAGGCCCGGGCAAATATTCTTTTGACGGAGAAGAGAAAAGACGAATCCAAAGTGCGCGGTGGCTTGATGCAGGATTTGTTTGCGGAAGAAATTTGAAGTTGATGGCGGAAGTATAATGCAATGTGTTGGGCTATTTTACTCTCATCGTTCGTTGTTTGGTAAGAGTATCGCGAAATTATATTAGCGCAACCGGACAATTAACCCTTTGCACTCCGCTATCCTCTCTCAGGGGAGATTAAAGTTTAGTAGAGGTTACAGGAAATTAACTCATTCCAGCGCGACTTTTTGAGACGTGTATGTTTACCTGAAGTTTTCTCTTGAAATGGCACAAGAAATCAAATCAAAAAAATAGTAAAGTTACTAAGATATATAAAAAAAAATATCAGCGGGTTTTGTTACGACGCACAAACCACCGGACCTTCAAAATTTTAATCTTCATAGGCTATAAAATCGATGTGGGACAAAGAAAACACTATTGCATTGTTTATTCTGACAGAAAAACACGTAGTGGCAGGCATCAAACGACTTATTATTGTCAAACGTGCATAAATCAGCCTACAATGCATATTGGGGAGTGTTTTAATGTTTATCACACTGTACAAAATTATAAAAAACAGATTATTAATTTTTTTGCAAATGTATATTTTTCGATGTCAACCAATTCATATAAGTTCAATATCATTATAATACGTTAATTGGTTCCAAAACTGTACTAAATAATATGAGTAGCTAACGTCCAGAATGGTTTGGAATGCAAAGGGTTAATAGATTATATTATAACATAATATAATAGATATGATTAATAGATTTGATTATAACATAAACCAAGTGCCGGAGTTGTTGGATTCGTTTGATCAGCAAGTTATATGGCTTACGCCAATATAATTTTTTAACACAGGTTGCAGTCTTCTTCAGATAGTGAATAAATTAATGTAGAATAAACCGATATCTTACAAATGGCGGTCAATAATAAAATTTGAAGCAATGTTAATCAGCAGCAATGTTGCTAATGTGACAATTACAGAGAACGCCTCAAATAGGGTAAGTGCATGCAAAATTAAGTTAGTGCGGGTCGTTGCATAATTATATTCACCGTTCTCTTTCGTCCCGTTTATCTGTCTCATATAATCACTTTGCCGTTAGCATGTTAGATATTCGCCGGAACATTATAAACAGTGTAACTTTCAGTTCAACGACCCGCCATAATTCAACGCGTGGCCCCAATTTCCAACGTCAACTATATTTACACAAGATCAAAACCCTCCGTATTTTTCATTGAGACAATAGAGGCAAGTTCATGAAATTCAGGCCTGAAAGTTATTTCAACCGTTTCGTGCTAAGACAGGTGCACAAGCAATTTTAACTATTTTCAAATATTATAATTAAAACAACTTTTAATATTCTATTCAGATAATATTCTATTTTTATTATTTTATTATATTATATTATATTATTTTATATTATATTATATTATATATAAATAATATTATATTTAGTGAAACAAATATTATCAGGAAATTAATTTTATCCGCCCTGCCCTGAAAGAAACCCACATTTAACTTTGAACATTTTCAAATATCAAAATTAAATAATTGCAACCGCTCTTTCCGAGACAAATTACAACTATTATCAAATACCATCACTATAATAATTTTTAACGTCCTTTTCTCAGACAAGTGCACAGTAATTACTCTGAAATATTATCAATAAATAACTTAAACCATTTTCTGCCGAGACATGCATGGTACTAATTCTAATCATTTTCAAATGTCAGCAGAAAAATAATTCGAATCCTCTGCCAATATTATCAAAACACTAAACATTTATTTCACCGCCACTTAAATTAATCCAAATCGTTCCGGTGGAATCTCGACTGCGGTTGGCGCACAATCGAAATTGCGATCTTGCGTCATCCCATTCATCCTTCCGCCGTGGATCCTTTCGATCCTGCTGATCAGACAAATTACAACTATTATCAAATACCATCACTATAATAATTTTTAACGTCCTTTTCTCAGACAAGTGCACAGTAATTACTCTCAAATATTATCAATAAATAACTTAAACCATTTTCTGCCGAGAGACGCATGCGGTCCTAATTCTAATCATTTTCAAATGTCATCGCAGAAAAATAATTCGGATCCTCTGCTAATATTATCAAAACACTAAACATTTATTTCACCGTTACTTAAATTAATCCAAATTTGACGGAATTATTTTATTTACTTCTGCGGTGTAATAATAATGTAGGATGTGAGATTTCGTACGAACGACCAATGAGAAAGTGTGTGTATGAGAGAGAGAAAGCGAAGTAGAGAGTAGAAAGACCATCACTATCTATATTTTTATTAGTCCTGTTCTCGAAACCAATCAGTATAAAAATGCCGCAAGCAATTCAAGATAGTTATTAGGTGTACAACTTTGCTTCCGCCGTTTTGCAATAGATGGCTGTAGCGGTAAGTGGTAGTCGAAATAAATAGATCGTAGATGTCAAAAATAATTTAGGCATTTGTAAACATAACGCCATAGAAATATTAGTCGATTTGTGTCTGCATCATAAAGTCATTCTCGATTAAACATGTCAGCTTACGAGCCAAATTCTCGTCATTTGCGGGAGGTTTTAATTTTCTGCTTTAATATGAAGAAATCTGCGGCTGAGGCTCATCGAATGCTCTCAAATACCTATGGTGAGGCCGCTATTAGTGAAAGAACGTGCCGAGAGTGGTTTCAACGCTTCAAGAACGGTGATTTTGACGTCGAAGACCGGCAAGGCGGTGGAAGAGAGAAGGTTTTCGAAGATGCAGAATGGGAGGCATTACTTGATCAAGACTCGTGTCAAACGCAACAAGAATTACTCTGTAATATTATCAATAAACAACAAACCATTTCAAAACGCCTGAAAATCATGGGAATGATTCAGAAACAAGGAAATGTCCGTACGAGAAAGAGATGTTGAACGGCGTTTGTTTGCTTATCAAAACAGCTGCATTTATTTCACCAAAGACGGAAATGGATTTCTGCATCGCATTGTGACTGGGGACGAAAAATGGGTTCATTACGATAATCCCAAGCGCAGAAAATCATGGGGATATCCCGCGATGCTTCCACGTCGATCCAAACCGAATATTCACGGTTCCAAGGTCATGCTCTGTATTTGGTGGGACCATCTCGGCGTAGTGCATTATGAGTTGTTAAAACCGACTGAAACAATCACAGGCGATCGTTATCGAACGCAATTAATGCGTTTGAGCCGAGCATTAAAAGACAAACGGCCGCAATACAACGAGAGACATGATAAAGTGATTTTACAGCACGACAATGCTCGACCCCATGTTGCGAAATTGGTCAAGACATACTTGGAAACGTTGAAATGGGAAGTCCTAAAACCCGCCGTATTCTCCAGACGTTGCTCCTCACTATCACTTGTTTCGATCAATGGCACACGGCCTATTTTATTTACTTCCGGTCTTATGAAGAAGTAAAAAATTGATCGATTCGTGGATCGCTTCAAAAGATGACCAGTGTGTGTCAAGAGAGATTCGTACGCTGCCCGAAAGATGGGAGAAAGTAGTGGCCAGCGATGGACAATACTTTGAATCATAAACGTATAACCAGTTTTTTACAATAAAGCCTCGAATTTCGAAAAAAAACGGCGGAAGCAAAGTTGTACACCTAATAATATGAGAGTGTCGCTCACTTTCGGTCCAATGACCGTGGCATCGTTCACCATCGCAAAATACTCCCCAGCCAGTCAAGGATGCGTCAAAAAATATTTGTAAAGTGAATATTGAATCCTTGATGGGATTATACGCGTTTCGAATGGCGGATTTCCACCACCGAAAGTCGTTCATAAATTCGTTTGGGAGATTCATGTATTTGTCATAATTTCCATCATTTTTTAAGAGAGCCAGATATTTTTCCCTTTCGAAAGCTTTAGTGTGTCCCCAACCGTAATTTACCGCAAAACAACTAGATGTTAGTTTCCCTAGAAACTCTGCAAAAGCTCTGATTTTACATGTGTTTTTCGAACTCATTCGCTTAATTTCGTTTCTAAGACTTTCTTTTTTTGAATCCGGAAGCTCAACAGTCCATTTCACCGAGTCAAATATGAAGCCGAGATATTTAATTCTTGCGGTTGGAACGAGGTTACTTTTCTTTTCATTAACAATGAAACCAAGTTCCCTAAGTATTTTTAGAGTTTCCGAAATATTACGCAAACACTCCCTATGAGAGTCTCCTAGCAGTAAAAAGTCGTCTATGTATAGTACCGACTGGAATTTTTGTTGTCTTAAATAAGTAATAATCGGTTTCATCAATTTTGTGAACGTAAAGGGCGCCGTGCAGAGTCCAAAAGGAGGGCACGTGAACTCGAAGAATTTGTTTTCTACATGTTGATCGTGGAGGAAGAGGCGCGCAATACAATTAGAGATTATCAGCGAATGCGTTTAGTGAGTTTTGAGCGAACATTTATTAGCGTTTAATACAGAGTGAAGTGCGAGAAACATTACAACCATTACTTTTGTGTTTAAAACTGTTTAATATATCATTCCAATCAAAAATCCTACAATAACATAAAAATCTCACACAAGCAGTTTATTCGGTTATATAGTCAATGCTTATTCAGGCAAGTTAGAATGCCACTTGTGTTGTCACGGGCATCCGTATCAGTTTCAAGCATTAGTTAAAATATATTATGAAAGTGGTTTCATATATTTCTTGTTTCGGATATTTAATGTTATGGTGATAAAAATAAATTAAAAAATATTTATCTACATACCTACATTTTAATTTATAATTTATTACTATTTAAAAATATTTACGGTGAATATGAAATTTTGTGTGAATTTTATAGATAATATTATTTTTAAATATCGAATTTAATTGTTCTCAAAACCAATCAATGTCCTAAAAGTGAGCGCGATAATAAAGAACTTTGAGTTTTATTTGAAACAATAATTTGATTGAAATAATTCGTGAACATTTATTACATTTATTAATTATATTTAAACAGTAATCCATTTTTATCATTATTTCGAGTATTTAAGATTCTTAAAATGTTCCTGAAAAACTGGAGGGATGTACGGTAGTAAACTCATAATATCTTTATGTTTTTCTTCCGATACTTCTAATGGTGGTGTATAATGGAACTAATTTAATATATTCCGTATATTTTTGGTCTTCCTTTTTTACATGAAAGATCCAAACAAAATTTAGAATCATCTAAAGATGTTTTATAGAACATTTTATAAGGTTCATTTTCAAGAATGTCATCCATTGAATTTGTAGCCAAGAGACAGATTCACCCGCGGTATTTTTTACTCTTCTTGTTATTGATTCTTCTAGTAATGAAGTTGTCGTTATTATTAAAATTTGATTGTCATTTATTTTATTATGTAGTTCAGAAACGCGTCAAAAAAGAAGGCCACGTGCCATTTTCAAGTTGTTTATATAATTTATTTAAATTTTTGACTTAGACCACTTTCATAATTAAAACTAAATGAATTCCATATAATGTTGAAATTACAACCACTATCTAATGGTTCATTTTTGACAATTTCGTAAAAATTACATTGAATAAATTTAGTTAAAAATAATGTGGTATGAAATAACTGATAAACTAATTTTTTTTAAATTTTGACTTAGACCACTTTCAATAATTATGGGCACAAATATATTATGCCAGTATTTTCCAATTTTTATCCCACGGCACACTTACGTTATGGTGATAAAAAAAAGTGAAGTAAGAGTATACCTATATGTAGATACCTACTCATTAATGATATGTACATTTATTACTATTTAAAAATATTTGCGGTACACCTAAGAGCTTCCCACGAAACCCGAGTTGAATATTATTGTTAGATATCGTTTAATTCATATCTTACAACTTATTTGCAAACAGATTTATGAAATTGGTCATTCAAATAACTTTTGTCAATTTTCCAAAATTCCCATTTTGATAAATTATACTTGATGTATTCGGTTAAATAAATTTTGATATGTATAATATCAAAATAAATATATGCGGCATATGGCACATATTTATTTTGACATTTATAATTACACTTGATGTATTCGGTTAAATGAATTTTAATATGTATAATATCAAAATAAATATATGCCGCATAAAGCATATATTTATTTTGATGATGATATATCTAGTATATATAATATATTATGCCAGTATTTCCCAATGATATTTGTTGATGAATTATGATGATAATAAAAAGTGAAGTACGAGTATACCTATAGATACCTACTCATTAATGATATGTACACTTATTACTATTTAAAAATATTTGCGGTACACCTAAGAGCTTCCCACGTAACCCGAGTTGAATATTATTGTTAGATATCGTTTAATTCATATCTTACAACTTATTTGCAAACAGATTTATGAAATTGGTCATTCAAATAACTTTTGTCAATTTTCCAAAATTCCCATTTTGATAAATTATACTTGATGTATTCGATTAAATAAATTTTGATACGTATAATATCAAAATAAATATATGCAGCATAAGGCACATATTTATTTTGATATTTATAATTATACTTGATGTATTCGGTTAAATAAATTTTGATATGTATAATATCAAAATAAATATATGCGGCATATGGCACATATTTATTTTGATATTTATAATTATACTTGATGTATTCGGTTAAATGAATTTTAATATGTATAATATCAAAATAAATATATGCGGCATAAGGCACATATTTATTTTGATATTTATAATTATACATTCATGTATTCGAAGAGAAATAAAAGAATTTGTGATCATGATTATCAAAATAAATATAGATGGTGTCTATATTTATTTATTTATAATTATACCTATAGTACAAAAAAATTTTGATATTTTGTCAATATCTAAAATAAATATATGTCGTCATCCAAATATTAATTTTGGGGAGGTACATAACAAAATTCATTTAAACACGATCGCTTAGATGTATAATTTTAAAATTCCTGGAATTTTGGGAAATTGACAAAAGATACGTGAATGACCAATTTTATAAATGTGTTTGCAAATGAATTGTAAGGTATGAATTAAACTATATATAATAATAATATTCAACTGGGATTTCGTGAGAAGTTCTTTCAAAAAACCGCAAATATTTTCAAATTTCAATATACGTACAATATCATTAATAAAATTGATATTTAAGGAATTTGTTTCCACGTTTATTTATTTAAGTGTGCTTTATATTTTTAGTTAAAATCCTGGCATAATATATTTTAAATAATGCTTGAAATTGATACGGATGCCCGTGGCAACACAAGTGGCATTCGAACTTGTCGGAATGAGCACTAACTATATTAAGTGATCATCCACAATGTAAGAGTTTACCAGCATAAATATTGTTCGTTCGACTTTGTAACACTTCCGAAAAAAATCTTATGCACACCGTGCGTGGAACTCATAACAATGAATGCAATGTTATTAAAAAAAAATCCTACTTAACCGCGCAATCGTATAACAGAAAATGATTCGTCCACTTTTTTGCGACAGGAATGTATTCGGGCCGATCGCAAAGACGTCCACCAGTGGTTCGCGCGTATCGAAAATTCTGAGAAACACGATGTGAAAGTGTCGTTACGTCTGTCGGTAAGAAACTGTGCAACAATCTCGGAACAACAAGACGCTATCCATTATTTCGACACACCGAAAGCACGCGATGAATACCAAAGTGACCGTCCTGATGACAATTCCGGGCACGTTGCGGAATGATCGACATCGCGACAGGTAAATCGTCGGACGTCATGCGTGTGAGAAAAAAAAACAGTGGATGCCGGCAGCCAGAATCGTCGGACACTCATTGAGATGCCCGGCAGGTTCCTAAAACGCATCCACAGAAGCGATGCCACACAAGCAGAAGTGAAACTCGTGGAATTTGGGGAAGTCGCATGTTCTACATGTTGGACATTTTCGTCGTTGACATTCTGTGTTGAGTTTGTCATTAACAGAGAAATGCGTAGAATACCGCATGTAATGGAAAGAACAAAGAGCACAACATTTTTCACGTAATTTTAATAACGTTTATTAATAACGTTTAATCCTTTGCACTCCTATGTCGAGTGTGACACGACATCAGTTTTTATGGCAGGAGCTCCTTTGTCGAGCTCCACTCGACATTTTTTCATGTCTAAATAAATAGATATCGACACAATTATCGACGCTCTCGCAATGTCACTAGAAGGGTTAGACATTCTGGTAATCGAAGATATAAGAACTGGATGTGATCACAGAATAATAAAAATATAGATGGTGTCGATATGGCGAACCAATACGCGATATATATATGTTTTTACGTCGAGCACTCAAGAAGTGGAGGAATCATTTCTTTTGGGGATTAGAAATAATCAAAGGAAATTATATTTTATACAAAGAAAAAACAAAAAACCAAGGAACAGAACCTATAGCCCACAAAAAATTGAAATATGATTTTGTCAATGATAAATTCGTGATTGTCGTCATCCAAATATGAAATTGTCAGGCCTGGAACACATGATAAACACGATCGCTTAGATGGAAAGCCTCATTTAATCTTCCTACATCCCGAAGGAAAACACAAGTTGTTTATTTTCAAATAGAAAAACATCTGGAGGAAAAAGAGAAACCACCTATTTTTGTGAAAAAAATGTGAACAGAAAATCAGTTACATCTTGAAAAGTTCTTTCAAAAGATATCATAGTGAAAATTTCAATATACGACAATACTGTAAATAAAATTGGTATTTAAAACTTGTTTCCTCATTTATTTATTTAAATTGCTTTATATTTTTAGTTATATTCAAATAAAACACTTAAAAGCGCTGGGAGCTGCTGGTAACGAAATTGAAATAAAATTCGGAGTGCAAAGGGTTAATAACGTTTGGGGAAGTCGCATGTTCTACATGTTGGACATTTTGGTCGTTGACATTCTGTGTTGAGTTTGTCATTAACAGAGAAATGCGTAGAATATGGCATGTAATGGAAAGAACAAAGAGCACAACATTTTTCACGTAATTTTAATAACGTTTATTAATAACGTTTAATAACGTTTGGGGAAGTCGCATGTTCTACATGTTGGACATTTTGGTCGTTGACATTCTGTGTTGAGTTTGTCATTAACAGAGATATGCGTAGAATACCGCATGTAATGGAAAGAACAAAGAGCGCAACATTTTTCACGTAATTTTAATAACGTTTATTAATAACGTTTAATAACTTTTGGGGAAGTCGCATGTTCTACATGTTGGACATTTTGGTCGTTGACATTCTGTGTTGAGTTTGTCATTAACAGAGATATGGGTAGAATACGGTATGTAATGGAAAGAACAAAGAGCGCAACATTTTTCACGTAATTTTAATAACGTTTATTAATAACGTTTAATAACATTTGGGGAAGTCGCATGTTCTACATGTTGGACATTTTCGTCGTTGACATTCTGTGTTGAGTTTGTCATTAACAGAGAAATGCGTAGAATACGGGATGTAATGAAAAGAACAAAGAGCGCAACATTTTTCACGTAATTTTAATAACGTTTATTAATAACGTTTAATAACGTTTGGGGAAGTCGCATGTTCTACATGTTGGACATTTTGGTCGTTGACATTCTGTGTTGAGTTTGCCATTAACAGAGAAATGCGTAGAATACGGCATGTAATGGAAAGAACAAAGAGCGCAACATTTTTTACCTAATTTTAATAACGTTTATCTAGTTGTTAATCATTAATTTTTTTCTAAGTACATTGAGGTTTCTTAGAAAACGTTGTAAAGTAAGAGGTCGACACAATATATACGGATGCTGAATTCTATATTAAAACTTTGACTGCCATGATGGTCACCGCTGACCGGCGCAAGAAATATTACTGAAGATCCAAAATATTCGCTGTGGGTAGCAATAATTATTTTATAAATGCAATGATTGTTAGAATAGTGATGCGATCCTTTGGTCTCCAATACCTGCATATTATTCACATTTTGCATGATTCAGTTAAACGCTGTAATATTCCATAACATCGCCGTTCTAATACAGCAAAATACGCATGGCAGTCATTTAAATTCGGTCGTTGACATTAATAAATGTTGAGTTTCCATTTCGCATCAAAAATAATATTATGTCAATCACCGGTGACCGGCAAGAAATTTTACTGAAGATCCAAATTTCGCTGTGGGTAGCAATAATTATTTTATAAATGCAATTATTGTTAGAATAGTGATGCGATCCTGTTAATACCTGCATTTTTACATTTTGCATAATTCAGTTAAACGCTGTTTTCCATAGAAAACGTTCTAATACAGCAAAATCCGACTGTCAACGTATATACGGATGCTGAAACTAATAAATTTACTTTCCACTTTCGCATCAAAAATAATATTATGTCAATCACCGCTGACCGGCGCAAGAAATTTTACTGAAGATCCAAAATATTCGATATGGGTAGCAATAATTATTTTATAAATGCAATTATTGTTAGAATAGTGATGCGATCCTTTGGTCTCCAATACCTGCACATTATTTACATTTTGCATAATTCAGTTAAACGCTGTAATATTCCATAACATCGCCGTTCTAATACAGCAAAATACGCATGGCAGTCAACGTGTTAAATTCGAGTACTGCGGAAACTAATAAATTTACTTTCCACTTTCGTATCAAAAATAATATTATGTCAATCACCGCTGACCGGCGCAAGAAATATTACTGAAGATCCAAAATATTCGATATGGGTAGCAATAATTATTTTATAAATGCAGTTATTGTTAGAATAGTGATGCGATCCTTTGATCTCCAATACCTGTACATTATTTACATTTTGCATAATTCAGTTGAACGCTGTAACATTCCATAACATCGCCGTTCTAATACAGCAAAATACGCATGGCAGTCAACGTGTTAAATTCGAGCACTGCGGAAACTACTAAATTTACTTTCCACTTTCGTATCAAAAATAATATTATGTCAATCACCGCTGACCGGCGCAAGAAATATTACTGAAGATCCAAAATATTCGCTGTGGGTAGCAATAATTATTTTATAAATGCAATTATTGTTAGAATAGTGATGCGATCCTTTGGTCTCCAATACCTGCACATTATTTACATTCTGCATAATTCAGTTAAACGCTGTAATATTCCATAGCATCGCCGTTCTAATACAGCAAAATACGCATGGCTGTCAACGTGTTAAATTCGAGTACTGCGGAAACTAATAAATTTACTTTCCACCTTCGTATCATAAATAATATTATGTCAATTAGAAATTACCTATATTACACACAATGCCCTGAAATGTTTTCAACTTAAATAATTCTCGGTGCTATGTCGAAAATGTATTGTAAAAAACATAATAGTCGTCTTTATTAAGTAAGATCTTTTGCTAAATAGTACATTTTATCGTATTCTAGCAACAAAAATATAACATAAAATACGTATTACATTGCAAATCCAACTCAACTGCGTCTATAATAAATACTTATATATAAATACTTAATTTTTCCAAAGTAGTATATTTTTCCGTACTTCAACAAAAAGAAGTAACGTCAAATACGTATCACGTGTCTACAAATACGATCCTTCGCGTTGCCTTAAGAAGCTCGGCCCGAATTCGATGGAGACAAAAGCAGGAATCGAGGCCTCACCCACGCGAACTTCTGAATGACTTCGGCAGCACATTTAGAAGAGTCCTCGCGGCCTCTTAAAATTCGACAACGCGTTAAAATCACGTCTTTTCTGGCACAGTCGGCCGTCTCAGATGAGAAGCAGCGTGCCCCGTTACATTCCTCCGTTCATTACGGGAGGCTGGAATTTAAAATTCAAATTCCGCGCAGGGCGTCGGACGATTTTTCAGGTCGCGAGCATTTACACCCGACGCCTCGGTTTTTTTGGTCCTTGATGCCGTCGGCCGATAGATGAATTTGTTAGATGGGCAGGTCAGATTCACCATGTCTTCTTCGACGAATTCAAAACGTCGACGGATTTCGAAAGAATTCGCGTTCCCTTAAATTTTGACCATTGCCGCTTGTAAAATTAGATTTTTCGGAAAGTTTCGTTGGAAAGACAAATTTCTAATGCTAATGGACGGTCAAGCAAAGTATTTATATTTTAACATAAATATTATATTATACTTCATGTAACGTGTTTTACGTTATATTTTGCTACGTTGCATAAATGTTTAAATTTTATCATAAATGTGTTTTGAGGAACAGTTGATTAAATTATGGTCCTTGATGCCGTCGACCGATAGATGAATTTGTTAGATGGGCAGGTCAGATTCACCATGTCTTCTTGGACGAGTTCAAAATGTCGACGAATTTTTGGAGCATTTGCGTTTTTTTACATTTTCAGCATCGCCACTTGTAAAATTAGATTTGTCGGAAAGTTTCGTTGGAAAGACAAATGTTCAATGCTAATGGACGGTCATGTAAAGTATTTATATTTTAACATAAATATTATATTATACTTTATGCAACGTGTTTTACGTTATATTCTGTTACGTTACATAAATATTTATATTATATCATAATGTGTTTCATATAGGTGTGTTTTCATATATTTCATGTATGTGTTTCATATATATATCATTATGTATTTAGAGGAACAGTTGATTAAATTATGAACAAAAAGTGGAAACCTGTACAATGACGGATGCGGAGTGAAACTAATCTTCGTTTTTATTTCAGTGGAAAATATAAACGGAAAGCGCCGCAGTGGAAATTAGGTCTGTGGAAAATGAGAAACACTTGTGACCGGCCGCAAGCTAAACATGGCGTCGCCACGGTCCATTCTCATGCAGCTTACCTATAGAAATGCACTAAATTTGTTGAACTGCAATTATAAAAATTCCATTAATGCAAGTCAACGGAGGCTGCAAAACTCATATTTTTGATAGAGTCGTAAAGAAAATTTGGTTTATGGAAGACGAGGAATAGTTGTAAACGCCCGGAAGCTAAAAATGGTGTCGCCACAGTCCACTCTCGTATCTCTTACCTATAGAAATACTTTGAGCCATGTTCACAAAAGTTATAACAAACATTCATTATCATTCCAATTTTTCATTTCCGCCCCGTTAAATATGAAATCTGGGATCCGCAAAATTTATGGCTGCTATAAACATAGTATCAAAGAATCTACAAAAATCGCAATTAATCGCAATCACGCCCGGAAAGCATCGAAGCGGAAATTAGAATTATTTTGCGAGAAGTAGACTACTTGCCATTTGTTGCAAACTATTAATGGCGTCGCCACAATCCAGTTTCATGTATGTATCTACGATAACGCGATTTACAACGATTATCGTTACTACGATTTATCGCTTCCGTAACTAAGCATGAAAAATAGAATCTGCCAAATTGACAGTTTCCATAAACCGAGTACCAAATAAAGCAGATCAAAGAAAACAGAGAATATGCAGTTCATTCATACGTGTTCGACAATATGCAGTTCGCATCCAAAAAGTGTTTAAGCGAATTTTCAGCGAAAGTGGACCACTTGCTCTGTCGCAAATTCTTACGCATCTTACCTATTCCTCGACGCTACCTATAAATATGTAAAAACATAGAATACCGCGTCAACTTTAATTAAAAGCTACACATATATGCGTAAAGTGTTTCAGCAAATTTTGACAAAACATGAGCCACTTGTTTTTGTCGCAAACTTTTGTGCATCTTACTCACCTCATAATGTTACCTAAAATCTAGAATACCGCATGGAATTTCATAGTCACCTGAACTTACGTGCGTAAAGTATTTAAGCTCATTTTTTACCAAAATTGGACCACTTGCCTTTGTCGCAAATTTTGCGCATCTTACCTATTCCGCGACGCTACCTACAAATATCTATAAACATAGAATACCGCATCCACTTTATTTGAAAGCTGCACATATATGCGTAAAGTGTTTCAGCAAATTTTGACAAAACATGAACCACTTGTTTTTGTCGCAAAATGTTGCGAATCTTACTCACCTCATACTATGGTATGTATTACCTACAAACGCCTAAAATGTAGAATACCACGTCCACTTTCATAGTCACTTGGACATACGCGCGTAAAATATTTAAGCGAATTTTTAACAAAATGGACCACTTGCTTTTGTCGCAAACTTTGCGCATCTTACCTATTCCACGACGCTACCTACAAATGTTCAGAAGCGTAGAATACCGCGTCCACTTTCATAGTCACCTGAACATACGTGCGTAAAGTATTTAAGCGAATTTTTGACAAAATTGGATCACCATCTTTTGTCGCAAACTTTCCGCATCTTACCTATTCCGCGACGCTACTTACAAATATCTATAAACATAGAATACCGCATCCACTTTATTTGAAAGCTGCACATATATGCGTAAAGTGTTTCAGCAAATTTTGACAAAACATGAACCACTTGTTTTTGTCGCAAATTGTTGCGAATCTTACTCACCTCATACTATGGTATGTATTACCTACAAACGCCTAAAATGTAGAATACCGCGTCCACTTTCATAGTCACTTGGACATACGCGCGTAAAATATTTAAGCGAATTTTTGACAAAATGGACCACTTGCTTTTGTCGCAAACTTTGCGCATCTTACCTATTCCACGACGCTACCTACAAATGCTCAGAAGCGTAGAATACCGCGTCCACTTTCATAGTCACCTGAACATACGTGCGTAAAGTATTTAAGCGAATTTTTGACAAAATTGGATCACCATCTTTTGTCGCAAACTTTCCGCATCTTACTTATTCCGCGACGCTACCTACAAATATCTATAAACATAGAATACCGCATCCACTTTATTTGAAAGCTGCACATATATGCGTAAAGTGTTTCAGCAAATTTTGACAAAACATGGACCACTTGCTTTTGTCGCAACATTTTCCGAATCTTACTCACCTCATACTGTTACCTACAAACGCCTAAAATTTAGAATACCGCATCCACTTTCATAGTCACCTGAACTTACGTGCGTAAAGTATTTAAGCGAATTGTTTACCAAAATTGGACCACTTGCTTTTGTCGCAAACTTTGCGCATCTTACCTATTCCACGACCTGAATTTACGCGTGTAAAGTATTTAAGCGAATTGTTTACCAAAATTGGACCACTTGCTTTTGTCGCAAACTTTGCGCATCTTACCTATTCCACGACCTGAATTTACGCGTGTAAAGTATTTAAGCGAATTGTTTACCAAAATTGGACCACTTGCTTTTGTCGCAAACTTTGCGCATCTTACCTATTCCACGACGCTACCTACAAATGTTCAAAAGCGTAGAATACCGCGTCCACTTTCATAGTCACCTGGACATACGTGGGTCCTTCAAGTGCATTCCGTCGCGGCGTGCGGTCCGCATTTGTCGACGACTCATTGTCGTCTGAGCCGGTTTCGGCGTCGCTCGTCGCGTTTTATGATATTCGAAACGTAAAAAAGGAAGCGTCAGGAATGTGTGCCAGTGGGTCTCTGTCTCGGTCTCGCTTCCCTCTCCGCGAGCGATGCCCTCTTCCTGCTTTCTTCCAGCAAGTAGAGAAGCAGGTGAAGGTGAGTGAGACGAGACCCAGGAAGGAGAATGCTTCTGAAGAAAGAAGACGGAGGTGGTGGCGACTGCAGGAGCGAAGAAGATGGCGACTTGTGCGGCGAGGCAGAAAAACACCTCGAGAAGCGAAGATGATGGTGGGAGTCGTTGGGTGAGTTGAACGAGTGTCATGTGCGGGAGAGGGAGATGAAAGATGCTTTGTGCGGAGTGACGGAGATGGTGAGTTGTGATTAGATGATATGGGAAGGGGAAGATATGAAGGAACATATAATGTTGAATTGGAAAATTATTGTTTTTTAGAGTGGTCAGCATGGAGAAATGTGTATTCTGTCAAATTTTTTTTTCGGATTAACCAGAGAATAAGACGATACTTACATGGGAAGGGGAAGATAAAAGAACTTGTATTGTTGGATTGGAAAATAATTGTTTTTTACAGTGGCCAACCTAGAGAAATTTGTATTCGGTCAAAATATTTTTTTTCGGATTAACCAAAATGGTGAAATTTGTATTCCGTCTTTAGTTTTGAATAAAGGAGAATCGAGATGTGCTGTGCAGAAAGAGTTGTGAGATTAGATTAAATTTTTGTGAGAAGAGAAAGATGGAGGAATGCGTACTGTCTGATTGGAAAATCATTTGATTTATAATGGCTAGAATTAAGTAATATAAAGCCCTTTTCCGATTGACAGGGCTGACTGTAAAACTTTATTACTGTAGACTAAAATATGTTTTCTTCCAAGATGTATGGAGTCATTCTGTCTTGCATCTCCACACTTTGCGCATCATTGTCAAATCAGTGCTAGTGATGTGTTGGTATTTTTATTGTCCCTGGTCTGTATTTGGTGTTATTATTATATTTTCCAGAAAGAGTCACTTGACTTTTTCTGCAAGAGATAATAATAACACCAGACATATAATTTCCAAATTAATGCAAGTGAAGTTATGATGATTTCCAAACTGACACGTAACTTCCAAATTAGTGCAAGTGAAGTCGTAATGATTTCCAAAGAGACACACCATTTCCAAATTAGTCCAGTTGCAGTTAAGAATACACCTTACTATCATAAACACCTGACGCGGGTACACTGATTGCCCGAAACATACAGAGTACTTCAAATAAAGGTTCTCAATCGATTTCCATTGTCAACCCAAAAAAACACGCCTTTTACCTGATAATCTAAAATCTTTACCAAAACAGCCATAGATCCACGGGTAATTTATTTCACCATGAATTTCTCTCATTTCCATCCGTGCCCCTTTCTTTCTCTTCCTTGTTTTTTTAGAGTGGTCAGCATAGAGAAATGTGTATTCTGTCAAATTTGTTTTCGGATTAACCAGAGAATAAGACGATACTTACATGGGAAGGGGAAGATAAAAGAACTTGTATTGTTGGATTGGAAAATAATTGTTTTTTACAGTGGTCAACCTAGAAAAATTTGTATTCGGTCAAAATATTTTCTTTCGGATTAACCAAAATGGTGAAATTTGTATTCCGTCTTTAGTTTTGAATAAAGGAGAATCGAGATGTGCTGTGCAGAAAGAGTTGTGAGATTAGATTAAATTTGTGTGAGAAGAGAAAGATGGAGGAATGTGTACTGTCTGATTGGAAAATCATTTGATTTATAATGGTTAGAATTAAGTAATATAAAGCCCTTTTCCGGTTGACAGGGCTGACTGTAGAACTTTATTACTGTAGACTAAAATATGTTTTCTTCCAAGATGTATGTGAGTCATTTGTCTTGCATCTCCACACTTTGCGCATCATTGTCAAATCAGTGCTAGTGATGTTCTTTGTTGGTATTTTTATTGTCGAAACCACGTTTCACATGTTCTTGGTGTTATTATTATATTCTCTACCAGAAAGAGTCACTTGACTTTTTCTGCAAGAGACAATAATAACACCAGACATATAATTTCCAAATTAATGCAAAAAAGTTATAATGATTTCCAAACTGACACGTAACTGTCCAACTTAGTGCAAGTTTTGAAGTCGTAATGATTTCCAAAGAGACACGCCATTTCCAAATTAGTCCAGTTGCAGTTAAGAATACACCTTACTATCATAAACACCTGACGCGGGTACACTGATTGCCCGAAACATACAGAGTACTTCAAATAAAGGTTCTCAATCGATTTCCATTGTCAACCCAAAAAGGCCTTTTACCTGATAATCCACTATCTTTACCAAAACAGCCATAGATCCACGGGTAATTTATTTCACCATGAATTTCTCTCATTTCCATCCGTGCCCCTTTCTTTCTCTTCCTTGTTTTTTTAGAGTGGTCAGCATGCAGAAATGTGTATTCTGTCAAATTTTTTTTCGGGTTAACCAGAGAATAAGACGATACTTACATGCTTGTATTGTTGGATTGGAAAATAATTGTTTTTTACAGTGGCCAACCTAGAGAAGTTTGTATTCGGTCAAAATATTTTTTTTCTGATTAACCAAAATGGTGAAATTTGTATTCCGTCTTTAGTTTTGTATAAAGGAGAATCGAGATGTGCTGTGCAGAAAGAGTTGTGAGATTAGATTAAATTTGTGTGAGAAGAGAAAGATGGAGGAATGTGTACTGTCTGATTAGAAAATCATTTGATTTATAATGGCTAGAAGTAAGTAATATAAAGCCCTTTTCCGGTTGACAGGGCTGACTGTAGAACTTTATTACTGTAGACTAAAATATGTTTTCTTCCAAGATGTATGGAGTCATTCTGTCTTGCATCTCCACACTTTGCGCATCATTGTCAAATCAGTGCTAGTGATGTGTTGGTATTTTTATTGTCCCTGGTCTGTGTTTGGTGTTATTATTATATTTTCCAGAAAGAGTCACTTGGCTTTTTCTGCAAGCGATAATAATAACACCAGACATATAATTTCCAAATTAATGCAAGTGAAGTTATAATGATTTCCAAACTGACACGTAACTTCCAAATTAGTGCAAGTGAAGTCGTAATGATTTCCAAAGAGACACACCATTTCCAAATTAGTCCAGTTGCAGTTAAGAATACACCTTACTATCATAAACACCTGACGCGGGTACACTGATTGCCCGAAACATACAGAGTACTTCAAATAAAGGTTCTCAATCGATTTCCATTGTCAACCCAAAAAGGCCTTTTACCTGATAATCCACTATGACTTTTTCTGCAAGAGATAATAATAACACCAGACATATAATTTCCAAATTAATGCAAGTGAAGTTATAATGACTTCCAAACTGACACGTAACTTCCAAATTAGTGCAAGTGAAGTCGTAATGATTTCCAAAGAGACACACCATTTCCAAATGAGTTCAGTTGCAGTTAAGAATACACCTTACTATCTTAAACACCTGACGCGGGTACACTGATTGCCCGAAACATACAGAGTACTTCAAATTCTCAATCGAGAGTCAACCCAAAAACCCCTTTTACCTGATAATCCACTATGACTTTTTCTGCAAGAGATAATAATAACACCAGGCATATAATTTCCAAATTAATGCACGTGAAGTTATAATGATTTCCAAACTGACACGTAACTTCCAAATTAGTGCAAGTGAAGTCGTAATGATTTCCAAAGAGACACACCATTTCCAAATTAGTCCAGTTGCAGTTAAGAATACACCTTACTATCATAAACACCACTCCACGTACATCTGATTGCTTTCGAAACATACAGACTACTCAAATAAAGGTTCTCAATCGATTTCCATTGTCAACCCAAAAAAAATCAAAGTTCCTGATAATCCACTATGACTTTTTCTGCAAGAGATAATAATAACACCAGACATATAATTTCCAAATTAATGCAAGTGAAGTTATAATGATTTCCAAACTGACACGTAACTTCCAAATTAGTGCAAGTCAAGTCGTAATGATTTCCAAAGAGACACACCATTTCCAAATTAGTCCAGTTGCAGTTAAGAATACACCTTACTATCATAAACACCTGACGCGGGTACACTGATTGCCCGAAACATACAGAGTACAGGTAACCCTCCTATAACACGGTATCTTATAACACGGTTTCGCTATAACACGATTCGTAAATTGCGGGAACACTCCTACAACACGGCACCCTATAACACGGTTGTTCCTCTTATAAAAAGCCTGTGTCCCCCGTCACATTGGGGACATATCCTTGTCGCTGAAAGAAATAAAAACATCAACCTTAAATGCGTGTTGGAAGAAGATATGGCCCTCTTCAGTTGAAACAGAAAACATGCGTGAAACATCAGAAAATGAAATTGGTGGCATATTAGAAGTCGCTAAATCAATCGGAGGCGAAGGTTTTGTGGATATGGCTACCAAAGACATTCAAGATTTATTAGTGGAAGAAGAAGTTGACGAAGCGGATTTGATGGAAATGGCATCCGTAGATGCAAATCAAATCGATTTTGAGGACGCTAGCTCTGATGAAGATTGTGCAGTTGAAAATTTAACATTAAAAAAATACAAGAAGGCCTATGCTTAGTGGAAAATCTCGAATCATTTTTCTTGAATACAGACCCTTCCACGGAAAGAAGTCGAAAATTCAAAAAGGAGCTGCAAAAGTGTTTAGCTCCATACCGCGAAATTTACAATGACCTAGTTAGAACCAGCAAGCAAAGTTCGATTACAGATTTTTTTAAGAGGGGAAAACATACAAAAACTTTAAATAGAGAAAAAAGTTCTGAAAGTGAAGGCAATATCGTTCCACCGAAAAAACGTTCTCGGTTGATTATACTGAGCAGTGACGACTAATAAATTCATTAAATTATGGTGGCGTTAGATTAAATTTTTTTGTTTACTTTGTGTTGTGCGTACATTTATATTTTTAATAAAAATTAAGTTGTTTATCTCGAATTAAAAAAAAAATTTGTTTTTAATAAGTTTTTGGAACGTAACCCCCCTTTTTGTACTAGCTCAGGGTCTCATGCAACACTTTTCACACAACACGGCATTTTCTAGGAACCTAACTACCGTGTTATAGGAGGGTTACCTGTACTTCAAATAAAGGTTCTCAATCGATTTCCATTGTCAACCCAAAAAGGCCTTCTACCTGATAATCCACTATCTTTACCAAAACAGCCATAGATCCACGGGTAATTTATTGCACCATGAATTTCTCTCATTTCCATCCGTGCCCCTTTCTTTCTCTTCCTCCCTCCCCTTCTCGTTCTCTCACTCCGTCAGCTTTTCCAACGTTCTCACACGTGGGAGAAATCGACGGGCGTCGATAAAAAGGAGTGCCTGCGTCTCAGTGTCCCTACATCCGCGTGTGCATTCCCGTCTGCATTCTCAAACACATTCCTATGTGCATTAAGACCCGTGGCAAACAGCCGTTAATCCACTTACGATTAGAATTTAGCAGGCGGTTTGCTCGGCAAACGGTGCGTGTTTCGTATCCGTAATGAATACCAAAACGGATATTTTATAGTTCAAAATCACACGCACGGCTGCATGGGCGGATGCATATCGTAAATATGCGTCGGCATACTTAAGTTCGTACATGGAAATATGTGCATGTGTAAATATGTATGTATGCGTATATAAATAGATGATGGATTAGGTCTCATCTAAATACGATAATTTGTGAGCAAAAATCGTGTGTACAAATTAATGCCGGTGTAAATTGGTATATGCACATATTTAAAAATAAATATTATTTGTATTTGTTTTCTTAAGTAATTTTTTTTAAGATTTGTGTGTACGAATATATGTGAATTTGTATGTATACCTGCATGCGAATATGTATGCATATAGATGGCGATCTGATATTAAATGCGATCGTTTATAAGTGAAATTCTATCAAGGAATGACTTTTCACGAACATTCGAAAAAAAAATTAAAGTGCCTCACCTGGTATACACATGCACATCTTAAAAAAGAAATAACATCTTTACTTTATTTTATTAAAAGCGTCTTCTTGCAAAAATATTCCGAACTTCCATTAACTTAAGTAAAAGATTCTTGAATCCCCTGTAATAGTTGAAGTATATTTCTTACTATATTTTAAAAAATTTCGGTATCAACATCTCCCAAACATTGTACATGTTTAAAATATAACATTCTTTTATATACAATTCTTTTTACCCACAGAAATAATCATATTTCAACCATATCAATGCCATAATGTATCTAAGAATAGTTCAAGCTACGAACCGTCTAATAAATCAAGCAAATTCTCCCCCACGAAACATATCTCAAAAATTCAAAGTGCCCTCAGCTCGAATACACACATGTACGTGTATGTCACAGTATGTAAGAAATGCATAATCAAGAATCTTTCAAACTATCAAGCAAATTACTTCCCACAAGATGTCTTCAAAAAACTAAAGTATCCTATTCAGCCTGCACACGTGCACGTCTACGTAGAAGTATATAAAAAGAGTGTAACATCACATACACCGAATCTTTGGAAATACAGAAATGAACATACTCACCCACACCAACGCCACGTTATATCTAAGAATCTTTCAAACAACCGAACGTCCAATAAATCAAACAAATTGCTCCCCACGGCACACGTCTTAAAAAATCAAAGTATCCTACTCAACATGTCTAGAAGTATATAAAAAGTGTGTAACATCACATACACCGAATCTTTGGAAATACAGAAATGAACATACTCACCCACACCAACGCCACGTTATATCTAAGAATCTTTCAAACAACCGAACGTCCAATAAATCAAACAAATTGCTCCCCACGGCACACGTCTTAAAAAAATCAAAGTATCCTACTCAACATGTCTAGAAGTATATAAAAAGTGTGTAACATCACATACACCGAATCTTTGGAAATACAGAAATGAACATACTCACCCACACCAACGCCGCGTTGTATCTAAGAATCTTTCAAACAACCGAACGTCCAATAAATCAAACAAATTGCTCCCCACGGCTTAAAAAAATCAAAGTGCCCTATTCAGCCGACAGACCCACATGCACACTACGGTTATATGTATGACGACAGGTTGCTAACCCACTTTCCTCGATCAGGTCCGATCCGTCGTCCTCTCGCGTGATTTTCTTCGGTCGATTCAGCCTGAGGAAGCCGTTATCGATGCCTTCGTTCTTTAATCGGCCGTCGAACGTTCTCACGCCCGGCCGAGAAAATTCCGACAGGTCCAGTCTGCGCTCGCCAAGACGAAACGACCTTCCGCCATGCCACATTTCAATGTTTCAAGGACGCGTAACGGCCGGCGACCAGTTTCGGATCTAGTTTCGGCCTTAACCTACGCCTTGCGACCGTTTGAAACATTAATATGCGCGGTACGTGCTAAATACTTCGGGCGCTGCGAGGTTGGGGTTCGAGATGGGGTCATTTTATTTTCGAACGCGCGAACTGACGAAGACGCTTGTGTAAAAACGTGGGACGGCGTTGGGATCGAAATTAGTGCAGAGCGGAGGGTTAATGTTAGTCTTAGATTATTAGACGATGGAGTTCATTGTTACCGCTGATAATGACAGATAATATGTGTTTACGTGGTGAACCGTTGATACATGTGATTAGCGTAGCAGAAGATGTAGGATTATTGATAACGGTAAGACTATGTCTAGACGGTAATGCAGATAGTAATGCTAAATACTTGAATGCATGGAATTAACATAACGGTGTACGATATAAGACATGGGTAGCGTAACGAGTACGTCTTAACGATTTGATATGCGGCGCGTGGCTAAAGGTTCCAACTACTTCGTTTGTGATAATGCAAACTAACATATTCGACGACAGAACGCTCGACGCTTGTCCAACGTTACTGACCCTCTTAACGACTAATGCAGTATTGCTAACGATCGTTCAACAAAACCCTATACTCAATAACGCACATTTTATTGTACCGGCAGTAACATTCTAACAATAAACAATGATCGGCGCGGGATGTATAAATAAATAACACGATGATCGATGAAGTAGAGCAAAAACGGGGAAGAACTACAGGTCTCACGTGGGGCGTACAATGATAATGAAATCTATGAGTACTTTGGTTTCTTCGTTATGTCCGAAGGCGTCTCGTCGGTAACGTAAAACGTAGCAAACCGACCGAAAGATCAGCGTCCCAAGATCCAATAAGCTTCAGTCATCGTCGCGTAATTCGTCCAGTTATTTTATCGGTTTCTAACAGTCTCCGATTCTCGTCGTTTCTTCGTCTCATTTTTCGTTCTTTCGTTCGGCAGTCGCAGGTTCGTCGTGCAATGATAATTTACAGTAGGGCGATCTGTGGTGTGATGAGACGAGATTTTCCTGTTTCCGGCGGCTTCGAAGTGTTCACGACGCCCTGGTTCCGTACAAATCGGCGTAGCCTCTGTAGGGTAACTGGAGGTCGTCGTCGTCGTCAACTAAACTGCGTTTCCGGTGATGATGGCCGCCGACTTCCTGCGCGTAGACGACGTGATGACCACCGCCGTCGTCATGCCCGCTGGCCAACTTCTTCACGGCGACTATCAGTGATAACATCAACGCCATCGCCGATACCATCAGGGCCTTCATTGTCAACATGCCGAGAGCACCGAAGCCGAGGGCTGCCATCATTTTACCTTTGAACAGAATTCAGATGATAATCCTCTGTTGTCGCCATGAATTGCAGTTTATTTATACTCGTCTTGTATCCGGTTTCAAACAAAAAGGGATCTCATTGTGAACTATTATTACTAAGGTTGAAAGTAACACACCGCTCAAGATTTTATATTTGGAAAAAAAGTCATAAGGATAATCGTACGTGGTCATCCATTATTGTGCATTTAAAAAATATTCTAAGAGTGTAAATTGTATCCGGTTATCGTGATTTTTCGTTCAAAAGAAAATCGTAATAATGAGAATTGGACGTTGCCATTGTAATTTCGTGTTTGAAAGAAAACGGTAAAGATGAAAATTCTACATTGTCGCTACGATTACACGTTTGAGAGAAACTGTAAGTAAATTGCATGTTGTTGCCGTAGTCTTAGGTACATAGGAAATTCGTAAATCATTTTGCCTTTGAACAGAATTCAGATTATAATCCTCTGTTGTCGCCATGAATTTCAGTTTATTTATACTCGTCTTGTATCCGGTTTCAAACAAAAAGGGATCTCATTGTGAACTATTATTACTAAGGTTGAAAGTAACACACCGCTCAAGATTTTATATTTGGAAAAAAAGTCATAAGGATAATCGTACGTGATCACCAATATTGTGCATCTAAAAAATATTCTAAGAGTGTAAATTGTATCCGGTTATCGTGATTTTTCGTTCAAAAGAAAATCGTAATAATGAGAATTGGACGTTGCCATTGTAATTTCGTGTTTGAAAGAAAACGGTAAAGATGAAAATTCTACATTGTCGCTACGATTACACGTTTGAGAGAAACTGTAAGTAAATTGCATGTTGTTGCCGTAGTCTTAGGTACATAGGAAATCCGTAAATCATTTTACCTTTGAACAGAATTCAGATTATAATCCTCTGTTGTCGCCATGAATTGCAGTTTATTTATACTTGTCTTGTATCCGGTTTCAACCAAAAAAGGGATCTTACTATCAACTATTACTACTAAGGTTGAAAGTACCACTCAAGATTTTATATTTGGAAAAAAGTCATATGGATCATAATCGTACGTGATCACCATTATTGTGCATCTAAAAAATATTCTAAGAGTGTAAATTGTATCAGATTATCGTGATTTTTCGTTCAATAGGAAGTTGTAATAATGAGAAGTGGACGTTGCCATTGTAATTTCGTGTTTGAAAGAAAATAGTAAAGATGAAAATTCTACATTGTTGCCACGATTACATGTTTGAGAGAAACTGTAAGTAAATTGCATGTTGTCGCCGTAGTCTTAGGTACATAGGAAATTCGTAAATCATTTTGCCTTTGAACAGAATTCAGATTATAATCCTCTGTTGTCGCCATGAATTGCAGTTTATTTATACTCGTCTTGTATCCGGTTTCAAACAAAAAGGGATCTCATTGTGAACTATTATTACTAAGGTTGAAAGTACCACTCAAGATTTTATATTTGGAAAAAAGTCATATGGATCATAATCGTACGTGGTCGCCATTATTGTGCATTTAAAAAATTTTCTAACAGTGTAAATTGTATCCGGTTCTCGTGACTTTTTCAAAGTTCAAAAAAAAAGTCCAAAAAAGTTCAAAAGAAAATCGTAATAATGAGAATTGGACGTTGCCATTGTAATTTCGTGTTTGAAAGAAAACGGTATAGATGAAAATTCCACATTATCGCCGAGATTACACGTTTGAGAGAAACTGTAAGTAAATTGCATGTTGTCGCCGTAGTCTTAGGTACATAGGAAATTCGTAAAAATGAAAATTACACGTTGTTACCAACATTTTGCTTTAGGAAAAATCGTGACATCCGTCGTAAAAAAAACGCATGCTGTCAACGTAATATTGCAATTGAAAGAACATCGTAAGAATGAAAAGCAAACACTGACACCGTTCCTTTGTCTTAAAAAAAAAAATGATAAGGACGAAGTTAGCGTGTGGAATGATAAGTTCGATAAATAATTGTTGAGAGAAATATCAAATCGCTACTACCCGAAATATTTTACGCTATATCTCCTATTTGGTGCTCGCATGAGAAGTTAAATGAGTCATCATGTTCTTTCGAATATAAAAATGTAGCTGGAAACATGAATACCGTGAAGAAAGGTATTCCTCTATTTTCTGGAATCTTCTCAAACGGGCTGTAATATGGAAGACTGATCGACTCATTCGTTTAAAACATGAGTGATGAGGAAATGACATGCCAGAACACATAACAGCAATAATGAAGTATACCGCCAGAAAAAGTGTAAAAACTAAAACTCCTCGCATTGACTTTTTCAGAATATGAGGAAGAACACAAAGAAACTCAGGACACAATGTAAACCGCGTCTCGAAATGAGCTGCAATTTCCAAGAGTAAACCAAAAGTAGACGAGGAAATTGTCAGAAAATAATAAGTTCCAGTAACACTTACCCATCATCAAAGCTAAAATCATCATTCCACCACCGCCTTTCTTTCCGCCGCCACCGCCACCTCCACCTCCTCCGTAACCCCCTCCTCCACTTTTGGAGCGTGCTGGAAGAAGAGAAAATGATGTCAACATTACGAAACAATACATGAAATACATTATACGCAAGAGTAGCAACCGTAATACGAAGTCGAAAATACCGTAGTTGCGTAAGTGAACGTACCAAATCAAAATTGCAATTCTGAACAAGTAGGCAGTAGACAAGTAACGATAATCATTATTACTTTGATTATTAATAATAAGATATGGTTTTATCAACAACCAACAACAAACCGACTTGACCAGATGCAAATCTGAGTAAATGAAATTATATTAAGGTTTCATTTACGGTGTAAAATTAACAGGAATGCTGATAAAAATAAGAACATCAGCTGGGACTGTCGTTGAGGTAAATTATGAAAGATATTTCGAGTTGAACTAATTCAAATAATGTAAATTCCTGAATGATAGAATGCATAGTTTATTTAAATCACTCATAGAAACCCATAACACGGTGAGATAACGCAATCTGACTTAAATTAGGTAAATTATGCTTTGATCAAATTAATTAATTAAAAAAATACCCGATTAGAAGTACAATCAACCTATACCAAACAGTCGTAAATTCTAAAAATCTAAAACATTATTGCCACCAAATAAACTACTACATCCCAAACCATCGAAATAATGCAAATTTTATAACCGCCATATTATTGAACTCTATAGCATAACCCACATCAATTAAACTACCATACCTCAATCAATAAAAATGTGACAACCACCACATTATTAAACACTAATATAACAAACCCCAGCGCAATTAAACTACGATCTTTCAAATAATTTAAACCTTCTAAATTATACAAATACCAAATGATCGAACACTAGAACACAATCCTGGCCAATTCCACTACCATCTTTCAAACCATTCAAACAATCTACGGTACTTTACATAGTCGCCATATTACTGAACTCTAAAATGCAATCCCTGTCAATGTCACCCTACGTCAATCGCATTTTGCTCAAAACACACAAACAGCCTCAACTCATCCTACCTCCCGCCCGAAAGTAACACCCAATTCACCCCGAACTCCCTAAAACCCGGGAACTAACCCTGTGCAGCTGACGGCAGACTCTCCTTAAATGCATTTTCAATGTTTTCCGGCATGAGACTTGGCAGCTTGACCCTCAGTTCTCTTCCCTCCAAGAACTGCAGGAACGGACCCAGCGCACCATAGCCCTTGAGGAACCTCGCCTTCCTGGGACTCCCTCCGCCCTGCACTTCCACCAGACTCACTCCATCGAAGATCTCAATATCCGGCTCCTTCCTCGAGTCCTCGAGGATCTGCTGCACGATCCGCCTGACGATGCGCACACCCTGGCAGGACACCGACACGTTCTTGGCGTCGTCGCTCGCGCATGTCGTCGAGAATCCGCGCCACGCGTCCTTCAACTCCTTGCCATCTTTCGCGTTGGCCACCGCGAAAAGCAACGCGAACGCCAGCCAGTAGATTCCGCGCGTCATCCTGTCGCAGGACGAACTTAACGAGCCCCGAATCCTCCCGTGTGCTTCTACAGACGTGCGACAACGTAGAACGCGCAAAATGTACCGCTCGATCCTGCGGAACCTACGGCGGAGGTCCGAGTGTTGCAGCTAGGCATGGCGCGGATGCCATTTATATAGTTGTACGTGCCGACACGGTGATTGTACGACGAAAAAAGCAACGAGAGCATCATCTCCCGTCGGACGTTCCCCTGGTTCCGTCTCTCCGCGTCGGAGGCTTTTTCGTCCGCCGTGGCTCCTGCCAACCTACGCTCTAGCTAACATTCTTCTTATTTCCGTCGGCGTTTCAGAGCGTTACGGACTATGCGCTTCCCTTCTTCGCGCTCGACGGCGAGCCGCTTCTATGTAGAGACGGCTTATTATGGGACCAGTTTGCGAGATGCGGCCGATAGCCGTTGGCCGAGGGGAATAGGTAAAGTTAATTTTTCGATCTATGGAAGAGTGTTTGCAACATAGTCACAAGCTGGGCGATACAATGAAATGGAGCGGTTGTGGGTGGGTGGACTGGGAAAAGGTTTTACTAGATCGGATCGATGTGTTTTTAAAAAGTGGGCAACGCCCAACTGCCATCGCATCGATCGTTCGAGCATGTGTCGTTGCAAACGTGTTATACTGGGAAAATTGCAAGCACGCGTGTGTAGCAGCGATCGTTAAAACGTTGAATCTGTGTTACTCGTTAATTAATTTGATTTGTTATTTATTGTTTCATTTTATTGTTATCCATGATTTGATATTATTGTTAACCATTTCATTTGATTGTTACTCATTTATTCGTTTGACTGCTACTCGTTGATTCATTTAACGCTTTGATAACTGAGCAGTGGCGAAGCGCTCCTAGATAGTTGCGTAAGAAAATAGAAGAGAACGAAGGAGAAGGTTCCCAGACGCTGTCAACTTTCTTTAAGTAGAACAATTACCCTAATAGTTCTAATATATCAGTAACTTCTGTGGCTATTTAAATTGGCCTGGTTTATATCCAGTGTATTAGCTGCATATTGATGGATTCTTAAGTAGAATCAAGAGCAAAGCACTCGTAGACAATTGCGTGAGACAATGGGAAAGAATGGTGAAGTTTTCCTTGTCAACTTTTCAGTCTAATCAATGTCATGAATGATCTGAATATATCTAGAATTTTTAAGACTTATAACATGATGGACACTCAGTCACATGCAAAAAAAAATAAAGAGATACCCAGTTGCCCTACCTTGTTTGAAGCTGAGCAACTATCTTAGTCTGCTCAATACACTTACAAACACTCAATGTATATTAAATACAGAGCAAGTTACTAGCAGGTAGCGTTTATATTCGCTAAATAACCTCCATACCGAACATTCGATCGCTTACAGAAGAAAGCTGGAGATGAAGATAAAGCAAATTCCCAGCCGCGCTCAACTTTTTCCACGATGAGCAACTATGTTAGACGTCTCAATACATTAATGACTCTGAAAGTAGTTTAAATCAGAGCAATTCACTAGCAGCTTGCGCTTGGAACCACTAAACAAGCTTACTATTTGAGCTCATTATCGTCTCAATACATTAATAATTTTCAACGTTGTTGAAATCGATGCTAATCACTACCGGCTAGCGCTTTTACTCAACGAAGAAGACTCAAGCATCTTCAGAATTAAAAAAGCAGAATAATTGAAAGAAATCAATAACTCTCAATGTAGCTTAAATCAGCCAGCACTTGTAGCCACTGTACACCAGTCAACCGTCTGTCGAAGAAAAATGAACAATGAAATAAAGTAGGTTCGCTGCTTCTTCCATCCGCTGCAATAAACATAATCATCCTAGTGCATCAATGAGTCTCACGTCGCTCAAATAAGCGAAACTTGCTAGCAACCATCACTTGTTGCCACTGTCAACCATTAAACCGTCTGCAAATAAAAACTGAAGAATAAAACAAGAAGGTTCCCAACTTCTTCTATGCTGTGCTACCAACTTAACAATCCCAATGCATCAATAACTTTCTACGTAGCTCAAATCAGCGCAATTTACTATCAGCCAGCACTTGTAACCAGTACAAACCTCTCAAACACCTGCAGAATGAAACAAGAGAATAACATAAAAAATATTCCCAGCGTCATATTTCCCAAGGCCACACAACAATCTCAACCATCCCAACGCATCAATGACTCCCAGCATAATTAAAAAGAAGGTTCGCAGCTTCTTCCATCCTGTGCAACAAACTTAACAATCCCAATGCATCAATAACTTTCTACGTAGCTCAGGTCAGCGCAACTTACTAGCCGCCAGCACTTGCAATCACTGCAAACCTCTCGACCATCTACAGAATCAATCAGAAGAATAGCATAAAAAATATTCCCAGCGTCATATTTCCCAAGGCCACACAACAATCTCAACCGTCCCAACGCATCAATGACTCCCAGCATAATTAAAAAGAAGATTCGCAGCTTCTTCCATCCTGTGCAGCAAACTTAACAATCCCAATGCATCAATAACTTTCTACGTAGCTCAGGTCAGCACAACTTACTAGCCGCCAGCACTTGCAATCACTGCAAACCTCGCGACCATCTACAGAATCAAACAGAATAATAGCACATAAAATATTTCCTCAGCCACGCAACAATCCCAACGGATCAATGACTCCCAGCATAATTAAAAAGAAGGTTCGCAGCTTCTTCCATGCTGTACAACAAACTTAACAATCCCAATGCATCAATAACTTTCTACGTAGCTCAGGTCAGCGCAACTTACTATCAGCCAGCACTTGTAACCAGTACAAACCTCTCAAACACCTGCAGAATCAAACAGGAGAATAGCATAAAAAATATTCCCAGCGTCATATTTCCCAAGGCCACACAACAATCTCAACCATCCCAACGCATCAATGACTCCCAGCATAATTAAAAAGAAGGTTCGCAGCTTCTTCCATCCTGTGCAACAAACTTAACAATCCCAATGCATCAATAACTTTCTACGTAGCTCAGGTCAGAGCAACTTACTAGCCGCCAGCACTTGCAATCACTGCAAACCTCTCGACCATCTACAGAATCAAACAGAATAATAGCATATAAAATATTTCCTCAGCCACGCAACAATCCCAACGGATCAATGACTCCCAGCATAATTAAAAAGAAGGTTCGCAGCTTCTTCCATGCTGTACAACAAACTTAGCCATCCCAGTGCATCAATAACGTTCTACGTATCTCAAATCAGCGCAGCTTACTAGCAGCCAGCACTTGCAACCACTGCAAACCGCTCAACCATCTGCAGAATCAATGAGAAGAATAGCAAAGAAAATATTCCCAGCGTCACATTTTCTCAGACACGCAACAATCTTGACACTTTGACTGCCATGCGTATTTTGCTATATTAGAACCGCGATGCTATAAAATACTACAGCGTTTCATTGAATTATGCAAAATGTAAATAATGTGCATGTATTGGAGACCAAAGAATCGCATCACTATTCTAACAATAACTGCATTTATAAAATAATTATTGTTACCAATTCCGAATATTTTGGATCTTCAATAAAATCTCTTGCGCCGGTCAGCAGTGTCCATCACGGCACTCAAAGTGTTAACCATCCCAACGCATCAATGACACCCAGCATAATTAAAAAGACGGTTCGCAGCTTTTTCCATGCTGTGCAGCAAACTTAGCGATCCCAATGCATCAATAACTTTCTACGTAGCTCAAATCAGCGCAACTTACTAGCAGCCAGCACTTGCAACCACTGCAAACCTCTCGACCATCTGCAGAATCAATCAGAAGAATAGCAGAAAAAATATTCCCAGCATCACATTTCCTCAGCCACGCAACAATCTCAACATAATTACCATAATTACCATCCCAGCATAATTAAAATTAACTCACTACAGCAACTCACTAGCAGCTAGTAGCCAATGCCACTAAAGAACTCTCCAACTCCACAGAAACCGGCAGCGTGTGGAAATACAAGATCTCGAAGGCTGCCGGTCGCGGTCGGCTTTTTTCAGGATGAGCAACGAGTCCGCTTCGAAGTCGTGTATGGTCGTCGCGCATGAGGGAAGAAGAGGACGAAGAAATTCCCAGTCGCCTTCTTTTTTCGCGATGAGCAACGAGACCGAACGTCTCGGTGGCTGTGCTAGTAAGAGATTCTGTGTCGGCTTAGCGAACGTCCGACGACGCTTCTATTCCTACCACACGCCCCTCTCGCGTGATCGGCGCACATTGAGAGGACCCTTCACGTTCAGAGGACGGTGGAGAGTTGAATTCGAGACGCGGATGCAGTTTTAGTGGAGCGGAAGAGAACGGGCCGATTTCGAATCTCGATCGGATCGTGACCATGACGATGGTGTGAGTGGATGTATGTTGGGATTGGGATTTTAGACGGTTAGAGGAAGGAAGCGGTAATTGATGCGGTTTGATCGGAGTCCGGGAGGCGCGGAGGACGGAGTTGGATGGTTTTTAGGTAAGATCGTGCTGATGAATGGACAGTACGTTCCCGCAGGTTGGAATGAGAGGTAATGTGAAATAATAAATAAAGGACCTGCCAAATTCGTACCTACGTGGAGGGACGGCGAATGTGGAAAGATATTGGTGACATGGCAGAGGGTGGTTAGCGGAATTTAGTTATTTAAACATGAAATGTTAGGTGGCAAGTGCAAGTTACTGAATAAACTGGAATAAGGTCAGGTGGAATTATCGGAATTTTTTATGCTGACTAAAAATGTTATATGGCTACTATGAGGAGTTGTACAAATCGAAATGTAGTCTATTATAAATTCGTACGTATATGGAGGAATGGCGAATGTCGAAGGATATTGATAGCATGACAGAGTGTGGTGGTGGAATTTAGTTATTTGAAATTGAAATGTTAGGTGGCAAGTACAAGTTACTGAATAAACTGGAATAAGGTCAGATGGAATTATCGGAATTTTTTATGCTGACTAAAAATGTTATATGGCTACTATGAGGAGTTGTACAAATCGAAATGTAGTCTATTATAAATTCGTACGTATATGGAGGAATGGCGAATGTCGAAGGATATTGATAGCATGGCAGAGTGTGGTGGTGGAATTTAGTTATTTAAAATTGAAATGTTAGGTGGCAGGTACAAGTTCCCATAAAATGGAATAATGTCAGGTGGAGTTATCGGAATTTTTTATGCCGAGTAAGAATATTATATGGCTACTATGAGGAGTTGTACAAATCGAAATGTAGTCTATTATAAATTCGTACGTATATAGAGGAATGGCGAATGTCGAAGGATATTGATAGCATGGCAGAGTGTGGGTGGTGGAATTTAGTTATTTGAAATTGAAATGTTAGGTGGCAGGTACAAGTTCCCATAAACTGGAATAATGTCAGGTGGAGTTATCGGAATTTTTTATGCCGAGTAAGAATATTATATGGCTACTATGAGGAGTTGTACAAATCGAAATGTAGTCTGTTATAAATAATTGCACAAAACAAAATAACATCAGGTGGAGGTATCAGAGTGTTATACCTATTCCAACAAAAACTGTTATATCGCTACTATCTTACGAACCGAAATAAGATAGAAGCAGCTATCAGATTTTTTATTTCAAATACAAATATTACAACCTAGCATCTTACAATACTGTTTAACGAATATGCAAATATTCTTATAAAAATGACTTATTTTCAAGCAATTAATTCTAAAGATAATCCAGAATATCCACTGCATAAGATTCTTGTGGTCTAAGTCGACTTCAGCGTCTAATGACTATGGCAGGTGGCTTATTAATTTTGCGGTTACGGACAATTGTAGTACGGTCAGTAGACTCTAGTTGGACCGGTTGACAGTAATGAGGTGAGGTTGAGAATGATGATAAAAATTCTAAAGAGCGGAAACGAGCTTCTACGATGCAGTTGACACCATGCATAAAGTAGTACAAGACGATGCGTCTCATCGAATTGGGTCGTCGAATATATTAACAGAAATTCCAAATGCAGCGACGTCGATCTGAAGAAAGTGATGTCTTGAAAGATTTGAGGTCTTTGACATTTTCGACTGCTTATAACCCGGAAATAAGCGAAAGTTGTTGTGGTCTGTGACTGCATGAATACATGAATGGGCCTGAATAAAACAAAGAAACGAGTCAATAAATCCGTGAAACATGCCGAAGAAAGGTGTCGTAAAGTAACGTAAGGAATAACGTATTCTAATGTTTCGGTGATATGTGCCCATAATTATGAAAGTGGTCTAAGTCATATATTTCTTAGATATTTAATGATTTGCATTTGAATAAATTAAAAAAATTTTTACATGCATGCGTCAAACTTAATTTATAATTTTATTAGTCTTAAAAATCGAAATTTACTATGAATATGAAATTTTGTGTGAATTTTATTTATTATTTTTAAAATGAATTGACTGACCATTTTCAAAATTAACTGAATGTGCCGATAAATGACGTCGCAAGCAATAAACAATGACGTGTGCATTAATTTGATTGAAATAATGTCACTGTTACATTTATTAATTATTTTTAAACAGATTATTTTTATCATTATTTCATTATTTAAGATTTATTTAAAATGTTCATGAAAATGAAGGTGTTAAAAATAATATCTTTATGTTTTTCTTCCGATACTGGTCTAATTTGTTACAGTTTTAATATTTCCGTATATTTTTGGTCTTATTTTTTTATGTGAAAGATCCAAAACGTGAAATTTATGTGTAACAATTATATAAACATTTTATAATCCATTTTTCAAGAATACATCCATATTTAATACTACTATAATACTATAATATTCTTCTATATATAATCGTTATTATATCCATTGTCATTTATATATGTCTTCATCAAAAATTTTTTTTTTATATAATTTATTTGCTTTTTTGACTTGTCCACTTTCATAATTAAAACTAAAATGAATTCCATATAATGTTGAAATTACAACCACTATCTAATAGTTCATTTTTTACAATTTCGTAAAAATTAAGTAATGAATTTGTTAAAAATAATGTGGTATGAAATAACTGATAAACTCATTTTTTTTAAAGTTTTGACTTAGACCACTTATTATAATTAATCACATATGCGAAAACGTACGTTATGACAATTATATAAATATAATCCAAGTGCAGCGTCAATACTATATTTAATACTACAAAAATACTATAATACACTATATATAATCGAATTAATATCCATGGATATATAGTGTTTCAGTGAAAATGAAATTTGCGATCTTTTTACCGAGAATGCGTCGCAAGAAGTAAACAATGACGTGTGCATTCCTTCGAGACAGAGTATGTCACTGTTATAATATAGATTATTTTGTAATTTCATTACTGACACGGTTTATTTATAACTGTCATGAAGTAATGAAGATGTTAAAAAGAGATTTGTTTAAGATAAACTTATTTGTTACAGTTTCCTACAGAGTCTTATTATAATAAATCACCGTATCGAAAACGTACGTGTGACAATTATATAAATATAATCCAATACTCCAATACTATATTTAATACTACTATAATACTATAATACTACTATATATAATCGAATACTATATCCATGCTATATATAGTGTCTTCATAAAAAATTTTTTTTTTCATTTATTCGCTTTATTTCTTGTCAAACTTCAGATATTCAGAAATACTTCATAATTTCATTACTGACACGGTTTATTTATAACTGTCATGAAGTAATGAAGGTGTTAAAAAGAGATTTGTTTAAGATAAACTTATTTGTTACAGTTTCCTACAGAGTCTTATTATAATAAATCACTGTATCGAAAACGTACGTGTGACAATTATATAAATATAATCCAATACTCCAATACTATATTTAATACTACTATAATACTACTATATATAATCGAATACTATATCCATGCTATATATAGTGTCTTCATAAAAAAAAATTTTTTTTTCATTTATTCGCTTTATTTCTTGTCAGACTTCAGATATTCAGAAATACTTAAAATTTGCAAACGCACTTAAGTTTTCATTAAAATCATATTGCAGAGCAATTTGCAACTACTTTTTACGCACGACGACTATACTCGTCGTAACACAAAAATTGCCATTTCCTCGCAACATACACGGCAAAACCAGCAAACTCTTTAGAACCATAAACCATTCCCATCCAAATCCAGCCACTAATTGCCCCGCAACAACTTCGCTACAGATTTCACCTAGAATCCTCTGAAACCGTTGCGCCTCCAGAGCCGAGTTCCAGTAAACTTGACCTTAATTCGCGATAGCTTTGCTCGAAAGTTGACCTTCGCCCGTCCGCGGTCTGAAATTCAATCGCAACATATAGAACGATTACGAGCGCAGAGAAAACGCAGAATGCAGTTTAATTCGAGTCTGCGGAAGAGTGCCAGGCGTAAAAATGACGTGCGCTCAATTCGGCGCGTCTAAGTGGAGCGAATTCTACGGTAGAAATTACGCGTCGCAATTTAATTCGAAAGCCAGCGGAGCCGGCTTCGAGCGATAATAGGACGGCATGAGCGGACGCGAGCGGATTCGAATCGCGAATCCGCGTTGAAATTAGCGAACGAGGAATCACGTGCGCTCGATTCGCGCCAGTATGTGGAGCAAATTCTGCGGCGGGGAATGCGCGCGAACGCAACGAATTAAGGACGATAAGCGAAATAAAGCGAGCGGGGCCATTGTTTTACGCGCTGCAATGCAGAGGAATGAATCATTGCGGTTCGGTGCGTCGTGAAAGATTTGTGGCGGAATGTCGTGCGGTTACGCACGTTTGTTTGGAATTCAGGAAAATATCGCGGTTCGACTTTCGTTGTAGTCGGCGACGAACGGAACCTGATATGAGTGACTGAATGTGGATGCCGAGAAATGGTTTATGGCGTCATCGGGTTAGTTAACCCTTTGCACTCCGAATTTTATTGCAATTTCGTTACCAGCAGCTCCCAACGCTTTTAAGTGTTTTGTTTGAAATTTACTTTAACTAAAAAAATAAGGCAATTTAAATAAGTAAAGGAA
Organism: Cryptocheilus praepositus; assembly: GCA_033815515.1. Taxonomy (NCBI): domain Eukaryota; kingdom Metazoa; phylum Arthropoda; class Insecta; order Hymenoptera; family Pompilidae; genus Cryptocheilus; species Cryptocheilus praepositus. The sequence continues at coordinate 748,327 of JAWWQZ010000040.1, read as the reverse complement.
GAAACTAATTCACTTAAATACCAGTTTTATTTACACTATTGTCGTATTTTGAAATTTTAGGTTATCGAAACAACTGTGCAACCCTTGTTAAAAATAGGTAGTTTCTCTTCTTCCTCCAGATTTTTCTACAGCACAATCGAATGTCTGATGAAATGAGGCTATAAGCGATCGTGTTTATCAAGTGTTCCAGGCCTCCCAATTTCATATTTCGTGCACGACAATCACGTTGTTCCTTGCAAAAATTACGCATTTACTATGGGACCTTATAATACGTTGCGATGTAGAAAAATGGTTTAAGGCGATATACGGTGTCATCGGGTTAGTTAAGTGTGTATTCCTTGGTTTTTTGTTTTTTTTCTTTGATAAAATATACTGTATGTAGTGTATTTGTATTTTTATAGACGGCTTAATGTAATGGAAGGATTGAAATTTTAGGTTATCGTGTTTGTTATACTGAACAGCAATCGGATTCTGGTATAGATCGTTGGCAATTAAGGGACCTTATAATACGTTGCGATGTAGAAAAATGGTTTATGGCGATATACGGTGTCATCGGGTTAGTTAAGTGTGTATTGTGTGTAATGTATTTTTATAGACAGATTCGTGTAATGGAAGGATTGAGATTCTGGGTTGTGGTGTTTGTTATACTGAACAGGAATCGGATTCTGGTATAGATCGTTGGTAATTAAGGGAGCTTGTAATACGTTGCGATGTAGAAAAATGGTTTATGGCGATATACGGTGTCATCGGATTAGTTAAGTGTGTATTGTGTGTAATGTATTTTTATAGACGGCTTAATGTAATGGAAGGATTGAAATTTTACGTTATCGTGTTTGTTATACTGAACAGCAATCGGATTCTGGTATAGTTCGTTGGCAATTAAGGGACTTTATAATACGTTGCGATGTAGAAAAATGGTTTATGGCGATATACGGTGTCATCGGGTTAGTTAAGTGTGTATTGTGTGTAATGTATTTTTATAGACAGCTTCGTGTAATGGAAGGATTGGGATTTTAGGTTATCGTGTTTGTTATACTGAACAGCAATCGGATTCTGGTATAGATCGTTGGCAATTAAGGGACCTTATAATACGTTGCGATGTAGAAAAATGGTTTATGGCGATATACGGTGTCATCGGGTTAGTTAAGTGTGTATTGTATGTGATGTATTTTTATAGACGGCTTAATGTAATGGAAGGATTGGGATTTTAGGTTATCGTGTTTATTATACTGAACAGCAATCGGATTCTGGTATAGATCGTTGGCAATTAAGGGGTACCTTATAATACGTTGCGATGTAGAAAAATGGTTTATGGCGATATACGGTGTCATCGGGTTAGTTAAGTGTGTATTGTGTGTAATGTATTTTTATAGACAGCTTCGTGTAATGGAAGGATTGAGATTCTGGGTTGTGGTGTTTGTTATACTGAACAGGAATCGAATTCTATTATAGATCGTTAGAAATTAAAGGAAATGTATTACACACGCAGAGTTGGTTTTGGGCTGTATACGGTATCATCGGATTAGTTAAGTGTGTATTGTATGTAGTGTATTTTTATAGACGGCTTAATGTAATGGAAGGATTGAAATTTTAGGTTATCGTGTTTGTTATACTGAACAGCAATCGGATTCTGGTATAGATCGTTGGCAATTAAGGGACCTTATAATACGTTGCGATGTAGAAAAATGGTTTATGGCGATATACGGTGTCATCGGGTTAGTTAAGTGTGTATTGTGTGTAATGTATTTTTATAGACAGCTTCGTGTAATGGAAGGATTGGGATTTTAGGTTTTCGTGTTTGTTATACTGAACAGCAATCGGATTCTGGTATAGATCGTTGGCAATTAAGGGACCTTATAATACGTTGCGATGTAGAAAAATGGTTTATGGCGATATACGGTGTCATCGGGTTAGTTAAGTGTGTATTGTATGTGATGTATTTTTATAGACGGCTTAATGTAATGGAAGGATTGGGATTTTAGGTTATCGTGTTTATTATACTGAACAGCAATCGGATTCTGGTATAGATCGTTGGCAATTAAGGGACCTTATAATACGTTGCGATGTAGAAAAATGGTTTATGGCGATATACGGTGTCATCGGGTTAGTTAAGTGTGTATTGTATGTAGTGTATTTTTATAGACGGCTTAATGTAATGGAAGGATTGAAATTTTAGGTTATCGTGTTTGTTATACTGAACAGGAATCGAATTCTAGTATAGATCGTTAGAAATTAAGGGAGCTTGTAATACGTTGCGATGTAGAAAAATGGTTTATGGCGATATACGGTGTCATCGGATTAGTTAAGTGTGTATTGTATGTGGTGTATTTTTATAGACGGCTTAATGTAATGGAAGGATTGGGATTTTAGGTTATCGTGTTTATTATACTGAACAGCAATCGGATTCTGGTATAGATCGTTGGTAATTAAAGGAAATGTATTACACATTGCAATGCAGAGTTGGTTTATGGTGGTATACGGTGTCATCGGGTTAGTTAAGCGTGTATTGTATGTAGTGTATTTTTATAGACCGCTTAGTATAATGCAAGGATTGGGATTCTGGGCTATGGTGTTTGTTATACTGAACCGCAATCGGATTCAGTTATAGTTCGTTGGCAATTAAAGGAAATGTATTACACACGCAGAGTTGGTTTTTGGCTGTATACGGTATCATCGGGTTAGTTAAGTGTGTATTGTATGTAATGTATTTTTATAGACAGTTTAAAGTAGTGGAAGGATAGACATTTTGGGTTGCAGTATTTGTTATACTGAACAGCAATCGTATTCTGGTACAGAATGTTAGCAATTAAGGGAACTGTATTATACGTTGCGATGCAGAATTGATTTATGGCGGTATACGGTATAATGTGTATTGTATGTAATGTATTTTTATAGGGAGCTTAATGTAATGGAAGGATTGGGATTTTTGGGTTGAGGTGTTTATTATACTGGACAGCAACCAGATTCTAGTACATTTCGTCAGCAATTAAGGGCAAGAGACAAAATGAAGAAGGAGAGGGCACTGTTTTATGGCTTGCGATGTAGAGAAATGGATTATTGCGGTATACGGCATCATTGCGTTAGTTAAGTGGCACAGAGCTCTGGTATGGCTGAAATTGGTCAGATAGCATGCGTTTATTTCGAGTGCATGTTAGTGTTATTTTCTTACATTTATGGGGAATGCATTAGAATATTGCGATGCAGTATTCATTAGAGCTAAGAGCAATCTCCCATTAGCACAGTTCTTTAGAAATGAAGGACCATAAACAAAATAGAAAAAATGGTGACAGAGAAAGGAGAAGAGGGAGAGAGAGCAATGTTTTATGCGTTATGATCTAGAGAAATGAATTACTGCGGTATCATCGGTTTTGTAAAGTGGCACGAAAATTGATTGTGGCTGAATGTCATATAGTAACGTGCCTTAGTTCCAATACAAAATCTCTAAAATTAACCTATATAACCCAATGCACTTTTGAGCCAAGCTTCGATAAGCGAACAAAAGGGCCGAAAGTAACAGAAAGAGAAGAATGAAGGAAGGCGGGAGCGAGGAAACGGAGTCTACATCCTGAAGAAGAAACGACAACAGAATCGGCCGTCGTGGAAGGAGAGAATGACCGAAACTAGTTAATCTCTGCATCATGCCTTTCTCTTCTGTTCCACTTCCCTTCGCATACCCAATTCCTGGGTATAACTAGACCCGGTTCGAAACCGTTTTGTCCGTTCGCCGCACGACTCGATGGAATACGGACGACGAGGATATTTTCAGAATTTTACAGGAACCTCTTGCACGTCGACATTTTACTTTCGCGTGAAGGTAGAAGAAAATAAGTGACAGATTCCGACGGTTGCCATTGTAGATTTTGAAAAAGAATGGGCGAAAAATGTAATTTGTACTAAACATTTTCGCGGGGAAAAGGTGATTCATTTAATTTTCTTGGGGTTCGAAAAAATTCAGGCAAGAATATGAGTTATGGAAGATTAGAAGCCATGTTTAGTAAAAGCATTCTTTGTAATGGCTGAAACGAGTTTTTAATTAGACGCTAATTAATCACATGCTAAATTTTGTGTGAAATCACTGTTACTTAATACATATATACGTGTGTGTGTATATATACATACACGTTTGTAGCATTCTCATTTATTATTAAAGTATTAAAGCATCTCAAATACTTTCAAATTGTATACGTGCTTATATGCATTATATATAATAGTTTTTGTGGCAGTACACGTGACTTAATACATAAACGTAAATGTATACATATTTGAAAATATATGAGAGTGCTTTGAAACTGTATTATAATTTGATTTATATATATATATAAAAAAATGCTTTTGTGACGCTAATTAATCACATGCTAAATTTTGTGTGAAGTCACTGTTACTTAATACATATATACGTGTGTGTATATATACATACACGTTTGTAGCATTCTCATTTATTATTAAAGTATTAAAGCATCTCAAATACTTTCAAATTGTATACGTGCTTATATGTATTATATATAATAGTTTTTGTGGCAGTACACGTGACTTAATACATAAACGTAAATGTATACATATTTGAAAATATATGAGAGTGCTTTGAAACTGTATTATAATTTGTTTTATATATATATATAAAAAAATGCATTTGTGACGCTAATTAATCACATGCTAAATTTTGTGTGAAGTCACTGTTACTTAATACATATATACGTGTGTGTATATATATATACACGTTTGTAGCATTCTCATTTATTATTAAAGTATTAAAGCATCTCAAATACTTTCAAATTGTATACGTGCTTATATGTATTATATATAATAGTTTTTGTGGCAGTACACGTGACTTAATACATAAACGTAAATGTATACATATTTGAAAATATATGAGAGTGCTTTGAAACTGTATTATAATTTGTTTTATATATATATATAAAAAAATGCGTTTGTGACGCTAATTAATCACATGCTAAATTTTGTGTGAAGTCACTGTTACTTAATACATATATACGTGTGTGTATATATATACATACACGTTTGTAGCATTCTCATTTATTATTAAAGTATTAAAGCATCTCAAATACTTTCAAATTGTATACGTGCTTATATGTATTATATATAATAGTTTTTGTGGCAGTACACGTGACTTAATACATAAACGTAAATGTATACATATTTGAAAATATATGAGAGTGCTTTGAAACTGTATTATAATTTGTTTTATATATATATATATATATATAAATATATATATATATATATATAAAAATGCGTTTGTGACGCTAATTAATCATATGCTAAATTTTGTGTGAAGTCACTGTTACTTAATACATATATACGTGTGTGTATATATACATACACGTTTGTAGCATTCTCATTTATTATTAAAGTATTAAAGCATCTCAAATACTTTCAAATTGTATACGTGCTTATATGTATTATATATAATAGTTTTTGTGGCAGTACACGTGACTTAATACATAAACGTAAATGTATACATATTTGAAAATATATGAGAGTGCTTTGAAACTGTATTATAATTTGTTTTATATATATATATATAAAAAATGCGTTTGTGACGCTAATTAATCACATGCTAAATTTTGTGTGAAGTCACTGTTACTTAATACATATATACGTGTGTGTATATATACATACACGTTTGTAGCATTCTCATTTATTATTAAAGTATTAAAGCATCTCAAATACTTTCAAATTGTATACGTGCATATATGTATTATATATAATAGTTTTTGTGCCAGTACACGTGACTTAATACATAAACGTAAATGTATACATATTTGAAAATATATGAGAGCGCTTTGAAACTGTATTATAATTTGTTTTATATATATATAAAAAAATGCGTTTGTGGATGACACCATTTTCTATTTTTCTTTTTTATCACAGTACACGTGACCGCGTTTATATTTTATTCTCGCATACTTATCAAAGGAAAGTCGTTTATAAACAGTTGGAAGTGACACAGTTTCGCCGTGCCCCATGTTATCATCGTTTAGACAGATTCTCAATTAAACTCTAACATACCGCGTGTTAAATTAACAGAATGATAAAAAAAGAAACACGGTTACGTTGTTATTAAAGAACGTCAATTAAAATCGTCCGCATTCCGCGATGTAGATCAAAATTACCGTGCTCTTCGATGTAAAGCGAAAAATAAACGTATAGGAACTTGATAACACACATTGTTCCCATTTTGTAGGTCATTAAAAAATTTAGAATATTCGCAACAGCATTTTTCTGTTAATAGCATTCACTTTCTTCAGTTTGCCAGCTGATCATTTGTTGACACAATTTTCCTTATACGCGTTATGAAAGAACGCGGAAAATTATGAGAAAGTGTATTATAATTTGTTTTATATATATATATAAAAAAAATGCGTCAATAATTATGTTTTTCTAATCTATATATATATATATATATAAAAATGCTTGATCTTCAAACGCTAGGTTGGATGCATACTGACAGAAAAGGAATGGAAAAATGCGTTTACTCCAGTTTTCTTAATTCGTAGATTTGTAGGACATGACGAGAACAACTTCCATCTTCTCGATTCTCTCGAGTTCCTCGACTTTTATCTTGATCGTCAGGTTGTCGCGATGAAAACTGCATAACGGGAAGAGAAAAAAGGAGGAACATGTTTATTCTACTTTTCGCTGATTATGGATCAGCTGCGACAAATTATAAAGTGGAAAAACGTACGGAGCGAGTTCCGTTTTCCTGTCTTCGCTTCGTCTGTTTTATCTTCGTTTTTCGAATCAGAAGAAAGAGATTAATTATTTTGTTAATGAACTTGTGTCAATGGATGTGTGCTTTCGAGCGGCACGAAATTCATCTATGAGGTGGCCCCAAAAATGACACGTGCCTCAATGAAATTGGTAGAAAGCTGTTCCGGATGACGGGAATTATTCAGTGTCTTGGGTATACACAAGCTTTGCCGCAGAAATTGGAAAGTTGGAAAAAAAAGGATTGTTCAAAATTGGGACTCGCAACCGTAGCGGAACTTGGAATTGATGAAACTAAATTCACAACAAATTGAACGCAACACAAGTTTACACTTGAATTATTGAGTGGCTTGGGAATAAACAAGCTTTGCCACAGAAATTGGAAAGTTGGAAAAAAACGGATTGTTCAAAATTGGGACTCGCAACCGTAGCGGAAACTTGGAATTGATGAAACTAAATTCACAACAAATTGAACGCAACACAAGTTTACACTTGAATTATTGAGTGTCTTGGGAATAAACAAGCTTTGCCGCAGAAATTGGAAAGTTGGAAAAAAACGGATTGTTCAAAATTGGCATTCGCAACCGTAGCGGAACTTGGAATTTATGAAACTAAATTCACAACAAATTGAACGCAACACAAGTTTACACTTGAATTATTGAGTGTCTTGGGAATAAACAAGCTTTGCCGCAAGAAATTGGAAAGTTGGAAAAAAACGGATTGTTCAAAATTGGGATTCGCAAGCGTAGCGGAACTTGGAATTGATGAAACTAAATTCACAACAAATTGAACGCAACACAAGTTCACACAGTTCATAATAAATTTAATCTAACGCAAATTTACACAATTACTTCAGCAAAATTCATAACAATTTTAACGCAACACAAATCTATAGAGTCAACAATTAATTTAATTCGACGCAAATTTCCACAATTCTTTTAATACAGTTCACAATAAATATAAGTAAATGCACAGTCAGAAACTGTAAAATCGAAAGTTTCAATTCCGGAATGACAAACGCAAAAACTTGAAGTAGCGTAAACACAAATTTACACAATTACTTCAGCAAAATTCATAACAATTTTAACGCAACACAAATTTATAGAGTCAACGATTAATTTAATTCGACGCAAATTTCCACAATTCTCTTAATACAGTTCACAATAAATATAAGTAAATGCACAGTCAGAAACTGTAAAATCGAAAGTTTCAATTCCGGAATGACAAACGCAAAAACTTGAAGCAGCGTAAACACAAATTTACACAATTACTTCAGCAAAATTCATAACAATTTTAACGCAACACAAATTTATAGAGTCAACGATTAATTTAATTCGACGCAAATTTCCACAATTCTTTTAATACAGTTCACAATAAATATAAGTAAATGCACAGTCAGAAACTGTAAAATCGAAAGTTTCAATTCCGGATTGACAAACGCAAAAACTTGAAGTAGCGTAAACACAAATTTACACAATTACTTCAGCAAAATTCATAACAATTTTGACGCAACACAAATGTATAAAGTCAACAATTAATTTAATTCGACGCAAATTTCCACAATTCTTTTAATACGGTTCACAATAAATATAAGTAAATGCACAGTCAGAAACTGTAAAATCGAAAGTTTCAATTCCGGAATGACAAACGCAAAAACTTGAAGTAGCGTAAACACAAATTTACACAATTACTTCAGCAAAATTCATAACAATTTTAACGCAACACAAATTTACAGAGTCAACAATTAATTTAATTCGACGCAAATTTCTACAATTCTTTTAATACAGTTCACAAAAAATATAAGTAAATGCACAGTCAGAAACTGTAAAATCGAAAGTTTCAATTCCGGAATGACAAACGCAAAAACTTGAAGTAGCGTAAACACAAATTTACACAATTACTTCAGCAAAATTCATAACAATTTTAACGCAACACAAATTTATAGAGTCGACAATTAATTTAATTCGACGCAAATTTCCACAATTCTTTTAATACAGTTCACAATAAATATAACTAAATGCACAGTCAGAAACTGTAAAATCGAAAGTTTCAATTCCGGAATGACAAACGCAAAAACTTGAAGTAGCGTAAACACAAATTTACACAATTACTTCAGCAAAATTCATAACAATTTTAACGCAACGCAAATTTATAGAGTCAACAATTAATTTAATTCGACGCAAATTTCCACAGTTCTTTTAATACAGTTCACAATAAATATAAGTAAATGCACAGTCAGAAACTGTAAAATCGAAAGTTTCAATTCCGGAATGACAAACGCAAAAACTTGAAGTAGCGTAAACACAAATTTACACAATTACTTCAGCAAAATTCATAACAATTTTAACGCAACACAAATTTATAGAGTCAACGATTAATTTAATTCGACGCAAATTTCCACAATTCTTTTAATACAGTTCACAATAAATATAAGTAAATGCACAGTCAGAAACTGTAAAATCGAAAGTTTCAATTCCGGAATGACAAACGCAAAAACTTGAAGTAGCGTAAACACAAATTTACACAATTACTTCAGCAAAATTCATAACAATTTTAACGCAACACAAATTTATAGAGTCAACAATTAATTTAATTCGACGCAAATTTCCACAATTCTTTTAATATAGTTCACAATAAATATAAGTAAATGCACAGTCAGAAACTGTAAAATCGAAAGTTTCAATTCCGGAATGACAAACGCAAAAACTTGAAGTAGCGTAAACACAAATTTACACAATTACTTCAGCAAAATTCATAACAATTTTAACGCAACACAAATTTATAGAGTCAACGATTAATTTAATTCGACGCAAATTTCCACAATTCTTTTAATACAGTTCACAATAAATATAAGTAAATGCACAGTCAGAAACTGTAAAATCGAAAGTTTCAATTCCGGAATGACAAACGCAAAAACTTGAAGTAGCGTAAACACAAATTTACACAATTACTTCAGCAAAATTCATAACAATTTTAACGCAACACAAATTTATAGAGTCAACAATTAATTTAATTCGACGCAAATTTCCACAATTCTTTTAATACAGTTCACAATAAATATAAGTAAATGCACAGTCGGAAACTGTAAAATCGAAAGTTTCAATTCCGGAATGACAAACGCAAAAACTTGAAGTAGCGTAAACACAAATTTACACAATTACTTCAGCAAAATTCATAACAATTTTAACGCAACACAAATTTATAGAGTCAACAATTAATTTAATTCGACGCAAATTTCCACAATTATTTTAATACGGTTCACAATAAATATAAGTAAATGCACAGTCAGAAACTGTAAAATCGAAAGTTTCAATTCCGGAATGACAAACGCAAAAACTTGAAGTAGCGTAAACACAAATTTACACAATTACTTCAGCAAAATTCATAACAATTTTAACGCAACACAAATTTATAGAGTCAACAATTAATTTAATTCGACGCAAATTTCCACAATTCTTTTAATACAGTTCACAATAAATATAAGTAAATGCACAGTCAGAAACTGTAAAATCGAGAGTTTCAATTCCGGAATGACAAACGCAAAAACTTGAAGTAGCGTAAACACAAATTTACACAATTACTTCAGCAAAATTCATAACAATTTTAACGCAACACAAATTTATAGAGCCAACAATTAATTTAATTCGACGCAAATTTCCACAATTCTTTTAATACAGTTCACAATAAATATAAGTAAATGCACAGTCAGAAACTGTAAAATCGAAAGTTTCAATTCGGGAATGACAAACGCAAAAACTTGAAGTAGCGTAAACACAAATTTACACAATTACTTCAGCAAAAATTCATAACAATTTTAACGCAACACAAATTTATAGAGTCAACGATTAATTTAATTCGACGCAAATTTCCACAATTCTTTTAATACAGTTCACAATAAATATAAGTAAATGCACAGTCAGAAACTGTAAAATCGAAAGTTTCAATTCCGAAATGACAAACGCAAAAACTTGAAGTAGCGTAAACACAAATTTACACAATTACTTCAGCAAAATTCATAACAATTTTAACGCAACACAAATTTATAGAGTCAACAATTAATTTGATTCGACGCAAATTTCCACAATTCTTTCAATACAGTTCACAATAAATATAAGTAAATGCACAGTCAGAAACTGTAAAATCGAAAGTTTCAATTCCGGAATGACAAACGCAAAAACTTGAAGTAGCGTAAACACAAATTTACACAATTACTTCAGCAAAATTCATAACAATTTTAACGCAACACAAATTTATAGAGTCAACAATTAATTTAATTCGACGCAAATTTCCACAATTGATTTAATTCTGTTGATATTATATTTTATTAATTGCACAGTCAGAAACTGTAAAATCGAAAGTTTCAATTCCGGAATGACAAACGCAAAAACTTGAAGTAGCGTAAACACAAATTTACACAATTACTTCAGCAAAATTCATAACAATTTTGACGCAACACAAATTTATAGAGTCAACAATTAATTTAATTCGACGCAAATTTCCACAATTCTTTTAATACAGTTCACAATAAATATAAGTAAATGCACAGTCAGAAACTGTAAAATCGAAAGTTTCAATTCCGGAATGACAAACGCAAAAACTTGAAGTAGCGTAAACACAAATTTACACAATTACTTCAGCAAAATTCATAACAATTTTAACGCAACACAAATTTATAGAGTCAACAATTAATTTAATTCGACGCAAATTTCCACAATTCTTTTAATACAGTTCACAATAAATATAAGTAAATGTACAGTCGGAAACTGTAAAATCGAAAGTTTCAATTCCGGAATGACAAACGCAAAAACTTGAAGTAGCGTAAACACAAATTTACACAATTACTTCAGCAAAATTCATAACAATTTTAACGCAACACAAATTTATAGAGTCAACAATTAATTTAATTCGACGCAAATTTCCACAATTCTTTTAATACAGTTCAGAATAAACATAAGTAAATGCACAGGCAGAAACTGTAAAATCGAAAGTTTCAATTCCGGAATGACAAACGCAAAAACTTGAAGCAGCGTAAACACGAAGATGAAGGTTACAAAATTGGAAGCTGTTAATTGTGATCGGAAGTTGCAAATCGAAATGTGCAAAGTTGAAAATTGCGAGTTCGAAAAAAAATGCGTTTCGAATGAATGAGTCAGTGCGATTTGTACTTATAATTCGCAGACACCGTGTAGAAAGGCGGGATATGCTGATGCGACCCACTTTGAATTGACTGCAATGAGCTACTTTTACCACGCGCGTGCCGGCCAAGTTCACGGTAAACACGAATCAATGTCCTCAGAATGCAATCGAACAGTATTCTGACATACAAAACATTCGGGACACTAATATTCACCATGTAAAAATTGTAACCAGAAAAGTATAGATGGTGTTGCAGGATTTACTGTGCAAACTTTAGTAGAAAATCCAACGAGCATACGGAAAGTATTATATGAAATTGAAAATATTAAAAGACACCGTAAAATTCGAAAATTGGTGTTGCAGGATTTACTGTGCAAACTTTAGTAGAAGATCCAACGAGCATACGGAAAGTATTATATGAAATTGAAAATATTAAAAGACACCGTAAAATTCGAAAATTGGTGTTGCAGGATTTACTGTGCAAACTTTAGTACAAGATCCAACGAGCATACGGAAAGTATTATATGAAATTGAAAATATTAAAAGACACCGTAAAATTCGAAATTTCGTATTGAAGAAATAGTGACGATATTTTTAAAGCGATTACGAATGCGTACATAAACCAATTGAAAAAAGAGACTTTGCTCACTGGAACTAGAAAACGATCAATTATCTGCCCACGGTTTTGAACCTGCGGAATTGAAAGATTGAAAGTGATATCGATTTTCGTGAATTTCACAGAACGGAAAAGAAGCGCGGCATTACATAACATTCTTTTTTTAATTCGGCCCAAAAACCTGCCGCTAATTATATAATCCGTGCACTTTCGTGCCCCATTGTAAAATGTTACTTATTCATAAATTCAACCATAACGAACTTAAACCCTTAGACTTAAAACCATTGCGTATTGAAACCGAAAAATTATAAATCGATAACATGCAACATTTAGCACTAGCATAGTTGACTATCCTGATGGTAATGTTTGACCAACAGAAAAGATGTCACAAAAAAGTCAAAAGATCCGCAACCACTGCCATATCTAATTTTGTAACTGCGTCTGATATTACATTAGTACGTGTGTCCTTTGGTCTCCGACACCACCGCATCACTTTCATTTTGCATAATTTAATCATATTCTCTAATACTTCCCAATATGATCCGAATACCAGGTTGTTCAATAAGTTTTGTTTTGTTTTGTTGAGGGCGTTGCTACTAGTCCAAATTTGTTTTTGTTTTGTTGGTTCACTCTTCTTATCAACGTATGTGAAGGTTCATTTCAATCAGTCAATTCATTCTTTGTTTACAAGCCATTTAGTGTCGCCGTGTCACAGTATTTTCGACAATGGAAAAAATTGAATATCGTGCAGTGATAAAATTCTTATTTTTGGAAGGTGTAGCACCAAAAGAAATTCACGAACGAATGTTAAGAGTGTATAATGAACGTTCACCTTCAATTAGAACAGTAGAAAGATGGGTTGCTGAATTTAAACGTGGTCGTACAAGCCTTGAAGACGACCCACGCGAAGGACGTCCAAAAACCGCATCAACACCAGAAATCGTAGCCAAAGTACAGGATATGGTTTTGGAAGATCGTCGATTGACTGAGAGGGATTTAGTAGAGGCTCTACACATCTCATTAGGCAGTGTGAGTCATATTTTAAATGAAATTTTGAGTTTTAAAAAGCTGTGTGCACAATGGGTGCCGCATTCGCTAACAATTGAACAAAAACACATTCGAATGCGACTTTCTCAACAACATTTGGAGCGTTTTAAAAAGGAAAAAGTGGATTTTGTGCGTCGATTCATCACTATGGATGAGACTTGGGTCTATCACCATGATCCTAAATCAAAACAAGAGGCTAAAGAGTGGTCTGAACCTGGTTGTTCGGCTTCGAAACGAGTTCGTGTCCAGAAATCGGCCAAGAAGGTTCTGGCATCAGTTTTTTCGGATGCGAAAGGAATTTTATTTGTGGATTACTTGCAAACTGGTAAAACAATTAATTCTGAATATTATTGCAACCTTTTGGACCAGTTGAAGGAAAAAATTCGTGAAAAAAGACCCGGTTTGCAGAAGAAAAAAATCCTTTTTCATCAGGACAACGCACCGTGTCACAAGAGCATTTTGACAATGGCTAAAATCCATGAATTAAAGTTCGAATTGTTGGAGCATCCGCCGTATTCACCAGATTTGGCCCCCAGCGACTTCCATTTGTTTCCAGAACTCAAAAAATGTATGCGTGGCAAGCGTTTTTCGTCAAATGAAGAGGTCATAACGGCTGTTGAAGCGTATTTTGCAGACCTTCCGGAATCTCACTTCAGGGATGGGATCCACAGATTGGAGGATCGTTGGAGCAAGTGCATTAATGTTCAGGGAGATTATACTGAATAATAAAGTGTATTTTGAACCATAACATTGTGTTTTTCTGATCGAACGATAAAACTTATTGAACAACCTGGTATAGCAAAATACACCAGGTGGTCAACATAACAGATGAAATCGACGCCGATTTTCGTGAAGTTGACGGAACGAAAAGGAAACACTGGAAACTGTTCGCAGTCGTCTTTATCGCGCAAAACGAAGCAGAAAAAATCTCACAAATAATGTAAAAAATTTGCAACCACTACCATATCTAATTTTGTAAGTGCATTTGATATTAAATTAATGCCTCTATCCTTTGGTCTCTGACACCACCGCATTACTTTCATTTTGCACAATTTAATCATATTCTCTAATACTTTACATTATGATCCCAATATAGCAAAATGAGGTGGTCAACATAACAGATGAAGTCGATGCCGATTTTCGTGAAGTTGACGGAACGAAAAGAAAACACTGGAAACTGTTCGCAGTCGTCTTTATCGCGCAAAACGAAGCAGAAAAAATCTCACAAATAATGTAAAAAATTCGCAACCACTACCACATCTAATTTTGCAAGTGCATTTGATATTAAATTAATGCTTCTATCCTTTGGTCTCCGACACCACCGCATTACTTTCATTTGGCACAATTAATCATATTCTCTAATATTTCACATTATGATCCCAATATAGCAAAATAAGGTGGTCAACATAACACATGAAGTCGACGCCGATTTTCGTGAAGTTGACGGAACGAAAAGGAAACGGCGGAAACTGTTCGCGCTCGTCTTTGTCGCGCAAAACGAAGCAGAAAAAATCTCACAAATAATGTAAAAAATTTGCAACCACTACCATATCTAATTTTGTAAGTGCATTTGATATTAAATGAATGCTTCTATCCTTTGGTCTCCGACACCACCGCATTACTTCTATTTTGCACAATTCAACCATATTCTCTAATATTTCACATTATGATCCCAATATAGCAATATAAGGTGGTCAACATAACAGATGAAATCGACGCCGATTTTCGTGAAGTTGACGGAACGAAAAGGAAACGGCGGAAACTGTTCGCGCTCCTCTTTGTCGCGCAAAACGAAGCAGAAAAAATCTCACAAATAATGTAAAAAATTTGCAACCACTACCATATCTAATTTTGTAAGTGCATTTGATATTAAATTAATGCTTCTATCCTTTGGTCTCCGACACCACCGCATCACTTTCATTTTGCATAATTTAATCATATTCTCTAATACTTTACATTATGATCCCAATATATGGCAAAATGAGGTGGTCAACATAACAGATGAAGTCGACGCCGATTTTCGTGAAGTTGACGAAACGAAAAGGAAACGGCGGAAACTGTTCGCGCTCCTCTTTGTCGCGCAAAACGAAGCAGAAAAAATCTCACAAATAATGTAAAAATTTCGCAACCACTACCACATCTAATTTTGTAAGTGCATTTGATATTAAATTAATGCTTCTATCCTTTGGTCTCCGACACCACCGCATTACTTTCATTTGGCACAATTAATCATATTCTCTAATACTTCACCTTATGATCCCAATATAGCAAAATACGCCAGGTAGTCAGCGTGTTAATAGATGAAGTCGACGCCGATTTTGGTGAAGTTGACACAACGTAAAGGAAACGGTGGAAACTGTTCGCGCTCGTCTTTGTCGCGCAAAACGAAGCAGAAAAAATCTCACAAATAATGTAAAAAATTTGCAACCACTACCATATCTAATTTTGTAAGTGCATTTGATATTAAATGAATGCTTCTATCCTTTGGTCTCCGACACCACCGCATTACTTCCATTTTGCACAATTCAATCGTATTCTCTAATATTTCACATTATGATCCCAATATAGCAAAATAAGGTGGTCAACATAACAGATGAAGTCGACGCCGATTTTCGTGAAGTTGACGGAACGAAAAGAAAACACTGGAAACTGTTCGCTGTCGTCTTTATCGCGCAAAACGAAGCAGAAAAAATCTCACAAATAATGCAAAAAATTTGCAACCACTACCATATCTAATTTTGTAAGTGCATTTGATATTAAATTAATGCTTCTATCCTTTGGTCTCCGACACCACCGCATTACTTTCATTTTGCACAATTTAATCATATTCTCTAATACTTCACCTTATGATCCCAATATAGCAAAATACGCCAGGTAGTCAACGTGTTAACACTAGAAAGACTGAAACTTACTATATACCTATATTGCCCAAAAGCAGTTAAAATTACTCCATTGTGAAAGAATAACTAACGTGTGAAGAAATTTATTTAAAAATAATTTTTAATATTTTTTTATATTATTTACAGTTATATAACAGGTTATTAGTAAATATTAACTGTAAATATTGACTGTTTTGAATGAAACCCCATATTTCCGAAAGCAAGGCAAATTTATTTATTTGCAGGCTCGTACTTCTTTCGGTTCTTTTGTCAAAACGAATAAATCGTAGGATTTGCTTGAACTTTTCTCTGACCATAAATGAAAAAAATGAAAAATGTTATTTCAATACAGAACCAAACTGGTGATATAACAAATTACTCAATTCAATAGTAAGAGTCATTTGATTATTTTAAATTTCCCCAAGCAGTCAAAACGACAGTTTCTGGGCAATATAGGTATAACACGTATATATATCAGAAATGAAGGAGGGGGGAGGAAACTGTAATTATTAATAAACGCATTTATATGTTGTACAAAAAGTCACAAAATTCTAAGAAATCGTATCATTATATACATATTTTTTTTTCTAATTAAAATTAAAAAGCAGTCAAAATGACTTGTTTGGGCAATCTAGTGTTAATAGATGAAGTCGACGCCGATTTTGGTGAAGTTGACACAACGTAAAGGAAACGGTGGAAACTGTTCGCTCTCGTCTTTATCGCGCAAAACGAAGGGGCGCCTTCGGAAACCGAAAGTCAATTTCGCGCGTAAATTCGTAGACAGCCTCGACGAGCGACGCGGCCGACAAAGGTGGCGCGCGAGGACGTGGAAGAGGCAGAAGGCATGAAATCGGGTCGAACCGTCTGTGCTGTCAATTTCACCGAACCCGCAGTTTATTCCGCTCCGGGAGAAAAAAAACAGGGAAACGAGGTCGCAGGCCGATTTCGTGTCTGTCGACGCTCGGAAATCGAAAGTTCGTTATTGGAGGCTGTCGTTTTCTCAGTGGACGTCGCGAAGAGGGATCGTGGGACGTGTGTAACGGATTTTAGGAGGATGTGTGGGTTGGGCGGAAAAATGGAAGTAGGCGCAGCAAAGTTGGGAGGAGATTATATTGTGCATTGGTAGGAAAAATTATTTTTCATGATAATCAACATTTATTGTTATTAGTATTGGTTTATAGGGGGACGAAAGTCCTGCGGTACAGAAGAGAGAAAAGGGAAGGTTGAGAATAGGAAGAAAGCATGAGTGTGCTGACACAAATTTAGACTGTGGATGAATATAAAAGTGAATTTAAGTTAATTTAAGAATTCGAGAGTTAGGACCAACATTTGTCTGAACCAATATCATGTTCGGTACTATTTTTTTAATTAACATATATTTAACATTATTTTTAATTGTTTATAGTGATTGATTCCTTTCTCCTACATTTCCTAGGACGGCCAATATAATATTAACATACATTATGTATTGGTGGCGTATATTGTGCATTGGTAGGAAAAATTATTTTTCATGATAATCAACATTTATTGTTATTAGTATTGGTTTATAGGGGGACGAAAGCCCTGCGGTACAGAAGAGAGAAAAGAGAAGGTTGAGAATAGGGAGAAAGCATGAGTGTGCTGACACAAATTTAGACGGTGGATGAATATAAAAGTGAATTTAAGTTAATTTAAGAATTCGAGAGTTAGGACCAACATTTGTCTGAACCAATATCATGTTCGGTACTATTTTTTTAATTAATATATATTTAACATTATTTTTAATTGTTCACAGTGATTCCTTTCTCCTACATTTTCTAGGACGGCCAATATAATATTAACATACATTATGTATTGATGGCGTATATTGTGCATTGGTAGGGAAAATTATTTTTCATGATAATCAACATTTATTGTTATTAGTATTGGTTTATAGGGGGACGAAAGCCCTGCGGTACAGAAGAGAGAAAAGAGAAGGTTGAGAATAGGAAGAAAGCATGAGTGTGCTGACACAAATTTAGACGGTGGATGAATATAAAAGTGAATTTAAGTTAATTTAAGAATTCGAGAGTTAGGACCAACATTTGTCTGAACCAATATCATGTTCGGTACTATTTTTTTAATTAACATATATTTAACATTGTTTTTAATTGTTTATAGTGATTGATTCCTTTCTCCTACATTTCCTAGGACGGCCAATATAATATTAACATACATTATGTATTGGTGGCGTATATTGTGCATTGGTAGGAAAAATTATTTTTCATGATAATCAACATTTATTGTTATTAATATTGGTTTATAGGGGGACGAATGCCCTGCGGTACAGAAGAGAGAAAAGAGAAGGTTGAGAATAGGAAGAAAGCATGAGTGTGCTGACACAAATTTAGACGGTGGATGAATATAAAAGTGAATTTAAGTTAATTTAAGAATTCGAGAGTTGGGACCAACATTTGTCTGAACCAATATCATGTTCGGTACTATTTTTTTAATTAACATATATTTAACATTATTTTTCATTGTTTATAGTGATTGATTCCTTTGTCCTACATATCCTAGGACGGCCAATATAATATTAACATACATTATGTATTGGTGGCGTATATTATGTGGGTAGATCAAGTAGACAATTAGACAAATTAAGAACGTGAAGAGATTGTTCACAAGCAAATTGTAACAATTGCTTTCGCCTCTTATATTAATTTTATATGTAGCTCTAGAACAACTTTCTAAAACCCCGTAACCCTAAAATATACATTTTTCACATAACTCTTCCTTAGAAAATGAAACGCAATAATTTATTGAGTATCCCTATAGTTTCAAGTAATTATAATTAATATGTCTTAAATCGTTCTTATCGATAACGAGTGTACCAGAACTTTTTATTTTATGTTTAGCTCTTCTTCAGAAAACTATATAGCAATTAAATTGAAATGACACAAAGATCTTATACACTTTGATTGAAACTTAATACTCTTGTTTCGTCATGATGTTGTTTCTATATTATACAAAGTATCAAATAAATTTTCCGGGTATGCTATGCTACCATGACAAAGGAACATAATTAAATTCCAATCAAATTGTAAAAGAAATGGTATTGGTATAATTTAGACTCAACACGGTAATTTTACCTATACTATACAATATCTAAAATCAATTACCTCAGTATGTTACAATACCATAAAAAAGCAACAGAATTCAATTTCAATTGAATTGTAATCATCAACATTGGTATAATACATACTCCAAACGGTATTGTACCGATATCGTACCATATTTGAAACAAATCGAGTCTCAACCCAATTGATCACATCGTCCTTGTCACAGAATCCAAAACTAAAGAACGCCACATGAATTTGCAACAAAATCCCATCGGTCCGCACCCACCAAAAAGGCACTGTCGCATTTCCATCTTAACACTAGATTGCCCAAGGCAGTCATTCTGACTGTTTTTTAATTTCAATTAGAAAAACAATTATGAAATTGATGACACAATTTCTTAGAATTTGGTGACTTTTTCTGTAACATATAAATGGGTTTATGAATAATTGTAGTTACTTACGCCCTCCTTTATTTCCGTATATATATATATATATGTGTGTGTTATACCTATATTGCCCAGAAGCAGTCATTTTGACTGCTTGGTAAATTTTAAATAATCAAAAGATTTTTATTTATTGAATTGAGTAAATTTCTTATATGATCTGTCCGGCTTTGTATTGAAATATGATGCATGATAAATTGTCGATTTGGGCGTATACTTGATAAGTGTCAGTTGCTCAATAAGCTAAAGTAGTACTAGTTATTCGAATCTTTATAAAGTGTTGTTCTAACAAGTTGTTTATTTTATTTCTTTTGCGCCCTAACTTTATGAAAAAAATGTCGAACAGAAATGAGTTCTTGGAAAAGCTAACGAACATAAGTGAAGAGTGCTCCGATATATAATCAAATGCAACAAATTCTGAACTATCATCTGAAGATGAAGCGGATTATATTCAAAGTGAAACGTCTGACGCTGAAGATAGTGATGAAGAGTCGATCACCAATGATGAAAATGAAAATGTCATCAATATGCCCAGGAAAAGGTGTAGGGTGCTAACTAGTTCAGATTCTGATGAAGAAACTGAAAATACGTTTCAGGAGGTCGAAACAGCTGCTGATGGTACTGTGTGGACAAAAATTGACGAAGGTGGTATTCTTGGAAGGATACCATCTGCTTGTATTTTCAAGAGTGTGAAAGGGCCAACAGGCTACGCAAAAAGGAACATTGTGGCAGATAATCTTATCAGTGCATTATCGTCGATAATAGATAACTATATTATCAAACATATAAGAAAGTGCACAGAAGAATGTCGCCGAATTTTGCGGAACGGTTGGACAATATCATTACCGGAAATACGTGCATTTATTGGGATTCTATATGCTCGTGGAGCTTACGAGGCAACAAATTTTAAATTGAGTTATTTATGGTCAGCGAAGTGAGGTTCCGAATCTTTTAGAAAAACTGTGGCCAGAGAAAAGTTCAAGCAAATCCTACGATTTATTCATTTTGACAAAAGAACCGAATGCAGTAGGCGCCTACAATCAAATAAATTTGCCTTGCTTTCGGAAATATGGGTTAAGTTCATTGAAAACAGTCAATATGTACAGTTAATATTTACTAATAACCTGTTATATAACTGTAAATAACATAAAAAATATTAAAAATTAATTTTAAACAAATTTCTTTACATATTTGTTATTTTTTCACAATGCAATCATTTTGACTGTTTTTGGGCAATATAGGTATACACGAAATCTCGGGCAATCTAGTGTTAACTTTGCCTACATTTTTTTCCTTCGCACCCTGCACTCCGCCTTTCTTCTTTTTCTTCCTCCTGGCCGCTTTCTCATTCCGCCGTCGACGCCGATGCACCGTTTCGGGCGCGTCGAATTTCGGTCAGGAACACGGGTCCACGTGTCAATTTCACCGATATACGGTAATCGCGTTTCGAAAAACGGAATTGGGTCAGGCCCGACGCAGAAACCGAAAGTCGATCTGTGAAGGCAGCACTTCTCGCGAACGATATCGGTCGTTCGGCCGATCGAGAGAAAGCGCTCGCACGCCGGGAACGGGGTCGACTTCTTTCGGTGAGAGATTCTTCACGGATCATGTGTGTCGCATAGTTTTCCATTCCGCGGCGGATATCGGCACGACCGAACTCACTATGAGATTCAAGTCGGCCGTATTTTCCGTACACGCGGATGTAGTAGCCGGAATTATATTTGGCTCGCGACAAATATAAATAAGTTGGTTTTTACTTATATGGTGCAAATTCATTTATTTATGCTTAGTGTCTGGCAAATATAAAATTGGTACACAACTGTTTATCATCATTTACTGGTATAAATTCATTTATTTATGCGTTTTGCAATAAATGCAACTTATTTATCATAGTTAATAATGTTAGTGTAAACAGAAATGGTCGACAAAAAAACTGCTCGACAATGGTTATTAATATACAATAATACTTATGCTTATGTGACTACTTCGTACTTGTATACTTATAATGTTCGTATACAATCATTTATCGATGCTCGTATAAATAGTTTGTCGCTCACTATGAGATTCAAGTCGGCCGTATTTTCCGTACACGCGGATGTAGTAGCCGGAATTATATTTGGCTCGCGACCAATGTAAAT
Organism: Cryptocheilus praepositus; assembly: GCA_033815515.1. Classification (NCBI taxonomy): domain Eukaryota; kingdom Metazoa; phylum Arthropoda; class Insecta; order Hymenoptera; family Pompilidae; genus Cryptocheilus; species Cryptocheilus praepositus. The sequence continues at coordinate 726,259 of JAWWQZ010000040.1, read as the reverse complement.
TAGTTGGTTTTTACTTATATAATGTAAATTTATTTATTTACGCTTAGTGTCAGGCAAATATAAAATTGATACATAATTGTTTATCATAGCTGGTATAAATAATTCGCGTTTTGCAATAAATGCAACTAAGTTAATAATGTTAGTGTAAACAGAAATGGTCGACAATGGTTATTAATATACGATAATACTTATGCTTATGTGACTACTACGTACTTGTCTACTTATAAAGTTCGTATACAATAATTTATCGATGCTCGTATAAATAGTTTGTCGCTCACTATGAGATTCAAGTCGGCCGTATTTTCCGTACACGCGGATGTAGTAGCCGGAATTATATTTGGCTCGCGACAAATATAAATTAGTTGGTTTTTACTTATATAATGTAAATTTATTTATTTACGCTTAGTGTCAGGCAAATATAAAATTGATATATAACTGTTTATCATAGCTGGTATAAATAATTTGCGTTTTGCAATTAATACGACTAAGTTAATAATGTTAATGTAAAAAAAACTGCTCGACAATGGTTATTAATATACGATAATACTTATGCTTATGTGACTACTACGTATTTGTATACTTATACAATTGTTATACAGCCATTTATCGATGCCCGTATAAATAATTTGTCTGTCTTAAAAATCAGAATAAGGTTGCAATGTTAGTATAAAAAAAAACTGCTCGATAATTGTTACTTATATACGAGAATGCTTATGTTTGTGTTGCTACTGTATACTTACTAATGTACTTAAGAAACTAATATACAGTAGTTTGTTAATTCATCGTATTTTCATATCCGAAATGTATTTTATTGTTTGTGAAATTAAATTTGTTATGGAACCATGCATTTTTTTTACCGAGATGTTTAAAGGCGAATCAACAACTTATGTGGGTCACTATCGAGTAGAGGTGAAGGTTTACAGTTTGTTCTGAAGATTGGTGAGTCTGGAATATTTAAATATTCGATATACACAATTGATTCAATCCCCTTTAAGTTATGTTTGAGCATAGGTCCTACGTCAAGTCAATGTCTAAGATTGGTGTGTTTTTGACAATGGTCAATCTCAAGTTGGGTTCCTCTTTCATGTGTGTAGACAATTTAGTTTGGTGGACAATAAAATAAACCTAAATCTTACCGTACTTAACGTGATCAAAGCTAACGTGGCGGATGTAAAAAATGGAGAAACTTTAAAAAAGAAAGAGATGAATGAAGTGTATGAAATATTATTTCGCTGAGGCCTCTGGCGAAGCTTCACGGAAATTCATCTGACCAGCAACGTGTTCAACACACTTCATACTTTACCGACGGCTAGCCTAACAAATAGCCTTTTTGTTACCAGCGATCTACGTTGTGAAAGTAATGCATGACGTCGGGAATGTTACACAAACGAGGTAGAGAGATGGACCTGTCACAGGATGGAAGTTTATGCCTTATAAACTGAAATACCGACTTTGTCGAAAATCGTACGTATTCGAGCGCACTCTACGTCTGAAAATGGTAAAAGCTGGCACTGTTGTACCTCATCTTTAGAGTACGTTGTCTGAACCAGTCATAGGATACGATATGAATTCGATAAGTTGTCGGCAGTAATAATATATAACTATATTTGATAGTGCTCTATTAGGTCAGCTTGATAATTTTGAAGTACATGTACATATAACGTCCAATTTTTTGACATTGCTGTTAGGTGATAAACCGAAGTGATAGAGCACCAAAGAGCTTAAAAATACCGACTTTGTCGAAAATCGTACGTATTCGAGCGCACTCTACGTCTGAAAATGGCAAAAGCCGGCACTGTTGTACCTCATCTTTAGAGTACGTTGTCTGAACCAGTCATAGGATACGATATGAATTCGATAAGTTGTCGGCAGTAATACTATATAACTATATTTGATAGTGCTCTATCAGGTCAGCTTGATAATTTTGAAGTACATGTACATATAACGTCAAATTTTTTGACATTGCTGTTAGGTGATAAACCGAAGTGATAGAGCACCAAAGAGCTTAAAAATACCGACTTTGTCGAAAATCGTACGTATTCGAGCGCACTCTACGTCTGAAAATGGTAAAAGCCGGCACTGTTGTACCTCATCTTTAGAGTACGTTGTCTGAACCAGTCATAGGATACTTTACTATATAACTATATTTGATAGTGCTGTATTAGGTCAGCTTGATAATTTTGAAGTACGACATTGCTGTTAGGTGATAAACCGAAGTGATACAGCACCAAAGAGCTTAAAAATACCGACTTTGTCGAAAATCGTACGTACCAGTCATAAAAGGATACGATATTGTCTGAACCAGTCATCGATATGAATTCGATAAGTTGTCGGCAGTAATACTATATAACTATATTTGATAGTGCTCTATTAGGTCAGCTTGATAATTTTGAAGTACATGTACATATAACGTCTAATTTTTTGACATTGCTGTTAGGTGATAAACCGAAGTGATAGAGCACCAAAGAGCTTAAAAATACCGACTTTGTCGAAAATCGTACGTATTCGAGCGCACTCTACGTCTGAAAATGGTAAAAGCCGGCACTGTTGTACCTCATCTTTAGAGTACGTTGTCTGAACCAGTCATAGGATACGATATGAATTCGATAAGTTGTCGGCAGTAATACTATATAACTATATTTGATAGTGCTGTATTAGGTCAGCTTGATAATTTTGAAGTACATGTACATATAACGTCCAATTTTTTGACATTGCTGTTAGGTGATAAACCGAAGTGATAGAGCACCAAAGAGCTTAAAAATACCGACTTTGTCGAAAATCGTACGTATTCGAGCGCACTCTACGTCTGAAAATGGTAAAAGCCGGCACTGTTGTACCTCATCTTTAGAGTACGTTGTCTGAACCAGTCATAGGATACGATATGAATTCGATAAGTTGTCGGCAGTAATACTATATAACTATATTTGATAGTGCTCTATTAGGTCAGCTTGATAATTTTGAAGTACATGTACATATAACGTCCAATTTTTTGACATTGCTGTTAGGTGATAAATCGAAGAGATAGAGCACCAAAGAGCTTATAAAACCCTGTATTACTTATAGGTTTCGATCATTAGTATAGACGCGAGAGGGGCTTGAAGAAACCGAGAAAATCTTAAGGTATACCCCTTGCCATTTTTGCCAAAAAATGACGGTCCCAACATTTAATCGCCCTTTTAGTATATCAAAGGGGGTCGAAGATAACTACCAATGGTACAAGCCGAAATGGAAAATTCGCAATAGTTTCGGAGATATGGCCAAAAACTTGTGGAAAAATGGTGAAAAACGAGCATGCAAATGAGGTCAAAAACGAAAACAATTCCGATCGGCCAGTCATCTTGTATGGTGATGGAGAGTACAAATAGACTAGTAAAAATGCAAACCGCGGCCAAAAATTCCAAATAGTTCTCGAGATATAGCCAACAACAGATGAGAAAATCAAATCAAACGCCAGAAAAGAATATATTTTTTTACAATTACAAGCTGAAAGTGTTTAATTCTACATACTCCGCTGAATGGAACGAAAGAAGGACGAAAGGGGCTCAGCAAAATCCAAACCGCACCACAAAATTCGTAATAGTTCCCGAGTTATGAACAAAAATAAATGAAAAATAACGAAAAATATGCAGAAAATACGCGAAAATAGGTGAAAAGTGTCAAATTTTTTTTTGTTTCTGGCTCATACCGTTCGATAGAGGGTAATTTGCCCTAAAGATAGACCACTTTCCGCGCGCTGAACCATTCATAGTTTCCGAGATACGACGATTTTAAGAAAGCGCAAAAAAATTGTTTTCAAAATTCCTGATCGCCATTAGTCCCACCTGAAAGTGTGCCCAAAGAGCGTTAAGAAAACCTATATTACTTATAGGTTTGGTTCACTAGTTTAGACGGGACAGGGCCTTGAAGAAATCGTAAAAATCTTAAGGTATACCCCTTGCCATTTTTGCGAAAAAATGATGGGTTTTACCGATTTTATTGCTAAAAATATAGTATATCAATAAAGGGAAACAAAATGACTCAGAAAAATGCAAGGCGCACCCCGTAATTCGCAATAGTTTCGGAGATATCAGTAAAAATGTGTGGAAAAATCGTGAAAAACCAGCCTGAAAACAGGGTCAAAAATTAAAACTCAACCGATCGACTTGTAATTGTGCCAGATGAAAATTTGGGGTACAAATCACGAGACTTGAAAAATCGCAACCGCGTTGTTTTTTTCAAAAATAGTTTCCGAGATATGACAAAAATGGATTGAAAAATAGAGAAAAACGTAAGAAAAACACGGGTTTTTTAACAGCTACCAATAGAAAGTAAATAATTTGACTTGCTCACCTACATGAAATGAAAGAGGATCGGCAGAGACTTAAAAAAATTCAAACCGCACCCCGAAATTCACAATAGTTCCGAAGATATGGCCAAAAATAGACGGAATGCGATGAAAAATTATTGCCATTTTTGCCAAAAAATGATGGGTCACCGATTTGAGTGCTCTTTCAACACATCAAAGGGGGTTGAAAATGACTCGGAAAAATGCAAGGCGCACCCCGAAATTAGCAATAGTTTCGGAGATATCGCTAAAAATGTGTGGAAAAACCGGGAAAAACGAGTATGAAAATGAGATCAAATAAGAAAACCGTACCGAACGGCCTGTCATCTAGTATGGTGATAGGGAGTACAAGCCGATTTGCAAAAATGCATCCGAATATCCATTTGGCGTTGTAGCTTTAATCATCTGAGCAAGAAAGATGGATAAAGTAAGTTTCATGCCATTTTCCTACAGTCTAGGTTTAGAAATAAATTATTATCAATAAATTAGATATTATTTTTCACCAAGATTCCTGCGTATACCTCATATGACTGGCGTATAATATGGAAGTATGAATCGACTTCTATTTCCATAAAGTGACGGCACAAAAAATTGTACGAATGATCTGCACTACAGAACGTCTACGTTTAAGTTAACATAAGATTCCTTACAAACTAACGGTACCTTAACTTATTCTATATAATAATACAGAGATTTAACTCTTCATTTCAATTCTTCTTACTGTTCTATTCTACCGGTTTACCTAATTCCTATCCGAATTGTACGAATGATCTGCACTACAGAACGTTTGCGTTTAAGTTAACATAAGATTCATTACAAACTAACGGTACCTTAACCTATTCTATGTAATAATACAGAGATTTAACTCTTCATTTCAATTCTTCTTACTGTTCTATTCTACCGGTTTACTTCATTCCTATCTGACTACTACAAGTTCTCGTCAGCAATATGCATTTTGTTCTCATTATCTAAAACATAGTCTTTTACTTGAGTATTTAACACACGCGCATCATGTCTATCAATGAAATTTGTTGGTTGGAAGATTGGTCCAATCCAATGACGCGGAGGACCATTGCCCTTGAATGTTTTTCTGCGAAAATTCTTCACATCAACCTGGTTCTTCTTAATGTCTTCATGCTCATTTGTCTTAAACCAGAAACACGCGTATTTTCCGCCTTGGTCATATTTCATGCGTTGCGCTTTAACTGAATCATCGTTGATTTGTCGAAGTTCCGGTTCTGTCGATTTAGGAGACTGATACTTTTTTGTCGGCAAAGTTCGGTGTTGGAATTGAATTTCGTCACGATGTGATAAAGTGTGACTGGTATGCTTAGGAATTTTGTCACGTAGCAACCTGAAAATAAAAATAATAGTGTGAGATAACTTAATTTATAATATTCAGGACAACCCACCAATTGTCATAATATACCCAATTAAGTATCAATTATAACTACGTACGTAATTAATTTGTTAATTCAATTTCATACAGTTAACTTCGCAATTCTTCCGCTATTATATACTATTTAGATTACATTTTTTCAGACTTACTCATACGTTGGCAAATGTTGCGGCTGATTTAAAACTAATTGGTATTCAGTTACGTGGCCCTTTGTTCCAACATTCTCCTGTGACGGCGTAGCAGTTTTTACTGATGAGAACAAATTCTTGATCGCGATAATGGCAGAGAGAAGAAGGTTAAGGTTCGAGGCGATGAAGTTCATCATACTCAGCAGTGCGATTTTTGAAAGAAATACAGGCAGTAGTAACAGGAACTTGAAGCCAACGGCGGCCAACGTCGGAACTAGTAGCAACTTGCTGACGAAGTAGGTACCTGAAACAAAATTGAAATTATCATTAACCGCAGTTCTGTACAATCAGGGAAAGTACTTGAAGAACCTGCCGTGCGAAATTTTTATGATATTTTTATGGTATACTATTGTATTAAAATTTTACATGTATAAGATTATACCTCATGAAAAGTTTTGCATTTTTTTAGGATGAAGGAGAGGCAGTTAACTCTACCGTAAGTTTTCATTTGGTGTGGCAAACTAGAGTATCGCGTAGACAAGCTCAGAAAATCACAATTCCCACTAACAGCATTTTCTATTCATCCTAACATATTTATTAGAGGTGCAAAGAAATTGAATAGTATTCACGCGCTGACTTCCCGCGATCCAACCTCTTCGAGTAAAATTATTTTAGCAATATTTTCACATTTACACGTATACCGTAAAGGCAGATATTATCAGCGTAACAAGGCGATAAGGTTTTTATTTTTTTTCGGCGACGAATTTTGTAGCGAATAACTTATTGTCAAACATTATAACACGTATACCGTAGAGACAAATGTTATCAGCGTAACAAGGCGGTGAGAATTTTATTTTTTTCGTCGTCGCATTTTGTAGTGAATAACCTATCGTCAAACATTAATTTCTCCAATAATTATAATTCTGCATCGATGTACACTATCTTAAATACGTACGAATATATACTAGGTTGTTCAATAAGTTTTGTTTTGTTTTGTTGAGGGCGTTGCTACTAGTCCAAATTTGTTTTTGTTTTGTTGGTTCACTCTTCTTATCAACGTATGTGAAGGTTCATTTCAATCAGTCAATTCATTCTTTGTTTACAAGCCATTTAGTGTCGCCGTGTCACAGTATTTTCGACAATGGAAAAAATTGAATATCGTGCAGTGATAAAATTCTTATTTTTGGAAGGTGTGGCACCAAAAGAAATTCACGAACAAATGTTAAGAGTGTATAATGAACGTTCACCTTCAATTAGAACAGTAGAAAGATGGGTTGCTGAATTTAAACGTGGTCGTACAAGCCTTGAAGACAATCCACGTGAAGGACGTCCAAAAACCGCATCAACACCAGAAATCGTAGCCAAAGTACAGGATATGGTTTTGGAAGATCGTCGATTGACTGAGAGGGATTTAGTAGAGGCTCTACACATCTCATTAGGCAGTGTGAGTCATATTTTAAATGAAATTTTGAGTTTTAAAAAGCTGTGTGCACAATGGGTGCCGCATTTGCTAACAATTGAACAAAAACACATTCGAATGCGACTTTCTCAACAACATTTGGAGCGTTTTAAAAAGGATAAAGTGGATTTTGGGCGTCGATTCATCACTATGGATGAGACTTGGGTCTATCACCATGATCCTAAATCAAAACAAGAGGCTAAAGAGTGGTGTGAACCTGGTTGTTCGGCTTCGAAACGAGTTCGTGCCCAGAAATCGGCCAAGAAGGTTCTGGCATCAGTTTTTTGGGATGCGAAAGAAATTTTATTTGTGGATTACTTGCAAACTGGTAAAACAATTAATTCTGAATATTATTGCAACCTTTTGGACCAGTTGAAGGAAAAAATTCGTGAAAAAAGACCCGGTTTGCAGAAGAAAAAAATCCTTTTTCATCAGGACAACGCACCGTGTCACAAGAGCATTTTGACAATGGCTAAAATCCATGAATTAAAGTTCGAATTGTTGGAGCATCCGCCGTATTCACCAGATTTGGCCCCCAGCGACTTCCATTTGTTTCGAGAACTCAAAAAATTTATGCGTGGCAAGCGTTTTTCGTCAAATGAAGAGGTCATAACGGCTGTTGAAGCGTATTTTGCAGACTTTCCGGAATCTCACTTCAGGGATGGGATCCACAGATTGGAGGATCTTTGGAGCAAGTGCATTAATGTTCAGGGAGATTATACTGAATAATAAAGTGTATTTTGAACCATAACATTGTGTTTTTCTTATCGAACGACAAAACTTATTGAGCAACCTAGTATACGCCCTCTGTATTTTTGTACTATAACACCTGTATTACTGTTTTACTGATTGATTCAACATTCAGTTTATCGTCCTATGTAACATAGCAACTAAATATCGGCAATTGTTTCAATATCATTCAGTCAATTGCCTTCATATTACACTGCTCTTGTACGTACGCTCTCGTATGATCGCTTCGTGCATTGATTCCTGCAAACCTGTTGCATTAATGTTCAGGGAGATTATACTGAATAATAAAATGTATTTTGAACCATAACATTGTGTTTTTCTTATCGAACGACAAAACTTATGGAGCAACCTGGTATAATTCCGTAATGATAAATAATTAAAAAAATGTATTTACGCATTTATACACATCATTTGCAAATTTAATGATTTACAATTTATATATCCATACACCAATTTAGAAATATAAGTACCGATAATTATCATTTCAAGAAATGACGTAAGCGTACTTCGTGCTTGCAGAGCTTAACAAATTCCCAAGCGGCAGTGAAATCGCGGTATAATCTATAATATGCCACCCCGTACATCGGGACATTCCGAGAATTGGCTGAAGGAGGAAATTATTGTAGTTTGCGTCCGCAGGTCCGCGGACTTTGCCAGGAGCGAAACGCAATTACGTCGTTAGAATAACGTGAGCAGCGGCGATCGACACTTCGCCACATGGCCTCACCTGGCATTGAAGTCCCGCTAAGTTCCGCAAAGCGGAGCGCGACGTCGCACGCAACAAAATGCGCACGCTTTCGGCACATGGCTCGTCTAACACAAACGACGCATTAGATTCGTAGGGAAGAAAAAGAGACGGTCACAGTGCTGAAGAACCGTTTGACTGGGAAGTGAAGATAGAGAGGATGCTTGAACGACTGTGAATGATGAATGGTGAACGTGTGTTTGATGATGCTCTAGGAGTTGTAGAAGTAGGAGTTTATTTAATGTCGGTGTAATGAGGTGTACGCTTCCATGACATGTGATACTGATATATTGCGAATGCATTTGACGTGCTAGTATAGCCATCGTTTGAACGTGTTGTGATTATGTGGAAATGTTGGAATGATACAATTGTGTTATGACATTAACACTTAGCTAGCCGCGCACTTTCCGCAAGTATCGCAAACTTCGTAAATAGTTGAAAGACGGGAAGAAGGTATAAATATTATTTTAACGATTCAATTATATTTGGTTATGATCACAGAAGGGTTCATGATTTGCGCATAATTCCCAGTACATGACTGTCTAAATAATAAGCGAAAAAGTAGACGCAATGAAAGGCAACGCGTTGTTACTGAAAAACTCAGAGATCTTTCAGTCCTCATTCGGTTGGCTAAGTATTAAGTGTTATTTCATGTGTTGTTGTGAAGTTAATTTGATATTAATATATTTGTATATTAGTAATACGGTATACTTCTTTTGTACGTGTTATCAGTATGTGTAAATTATGCGGGAGTAAAGCATAATAATTAAATAAGTGTTTATATGTAAATGTAACGATAAAATTATATCGATATGTTAAGTATTGTTTTGATATTTTTGTGTGTGGATGCATTTGTATTTATGTACATTTAGAATACGGTGCACATATTTACATGACATATGAAATTTATATTATACGGAAACATCTGGCATGCTACAAGGTGCCACATGCAAATACTATAAGAATAAATCATAACAAATAAATAAGTATTGACGTTTAATGTTACAGAAGAAATACTACAATAATACTCTAGTTATAAATGTTTGATATTAATGTATTTGTATATTAGTAATACGGTATACTTCTTTTGTACGTGTTATCAGTATGTGTAAATTATGCGGGAGTAAAGCATAATAATTAAATAAGTGTTTATATGTAAATGTAACGATAAAATTATATCGATATGTTAGGTATTGTTTTGATATTTTTGTGTGTGGATGCATTTGTATTTATGTACATTTAGAATACGGTGCACATATTTACATGACATATGAAACTGATATTATACGGAAACATCTGGCATGCTACAAGGTGCCACATGCAAATTCTATAAGAATAAATCATAACAAATAAATAAGTATTGACGTTTAATGTTACAGAAGAAATACTACAATAATACTCTAGTTATAAATATTTGCTGTTCCTATTACGTCCATAAATATACATTATTACCGATTTGTCTGTTACAATTTCTAGTGCGTCATTATTACATACTATACCGTAAACAACAAAAACCAACATTAGACAAAAGTAAACATGTTCCGGTTTCTATCATTCCCGTATTGTGCGAGCATTACAAAGTCTAAGTTATGCAAAACAATTTTAACAGCCCCATTAAGAACCACATTTAGAATACGGTGCACATATTTACATGACATATGAAATTGATATTATACGGGAACATCTGGCATGCTACAAGGTGCCACATGCAAATTCTATAAGAATAAATCGTAACAAATAAATAAGTATTGACGTTTAATGTTACAGAAGAAATACTACAATTATACTCTAGTTATAAATATTTGCTGTTCCTATTACGTCCATAAATATACATTATTACCGATTTGTCTGTTACAATTTCTAGTGCGTCATTATTACATACTATACCGTAAACAACAAAAACCAACATTAGACAAAAGTAAACATGTTCCGCTTTCTATCATTCCCGTATTGTGCGAGCATTACAAAGTCTAAGTTATGCAAAACAATTTTAACAGCCCCATTAATAACCACATTTAGAATACGGTGCACATATTTAGATGACATATGAAATTGATATTATACGGAAACATCTGGCATGCTACAAGGTGCCACATGCAAATTCTATAAGAATAAATCATAACAAATAAATAAGTATTGACGTTTAACGTTACAGAAGAAATACTACAATAATACTCTAGTTATAAATATATGCTGTTCCTATTACGTCCATAAATATACATTATTACCGATTTGTCTGTTACAATTTCTAGTGCGTCATTATTGCATACTATACCGTAAACAACAAAAACCAACATTAGACAAAAGTAAACATGTTCCGCTTTCTATCATTCCCGTATCGTGCGAGCATTACAAAGTCTAAGTTATGCAAAACAATTTTAACAGCCCCATTAATAACCACGTCACACATTACGCACTTCTTCCTCAATTAAATAGTTTAATTGCGGTCGCATGTCCAGCAGGCATTGCTTACATTGTTGCTACGGAGCGTTCACAATTATTTCTCTCTCGCTACGCTCATTTACATCGAATTAATAATGAAGAAATGGGTCGGTGGACATGCTCGAAAGCGGAGAAAAAAGTTTTCGGGAGAAGAAATTCGCGGGATGCCCTAAGAAAAGCGGATGCAAACGCGTTTTCATTTAAGTTGCAGATTTTACAGCCACTTACACATCAAACATAACATCCTTGGTTGGAGCGTTTAATAACTTTCAGAAATTGCATATTTGATTTCGAGAGCTTTAACATAATTTAAATGGCCATAATGATAATTTCATGTTTACTTAAATTAATGCATTGAAGAATACATTTTTATTTACAATATACTGCAATAATAATTTGATTGTATATTGTAACCATTTAATCACATTATGATAATTTGTATTATATATATATTATAATAATTTAACATTTATTTAAATTAACGTATTGAAGAGTGAGTTGAATTGTGAAAGTTTTATCTACGGAAACTGTCTAAAATTAAATGTTAAAATTAAACTGTCTTAAATTAATGCATTGAAGAATACATTTTTATTTACAATATACTGCAATAATAATTTGATTGTATATTGTAACTATTTAATCACATTATGATAATTTATATTATATATATATTATAATAATTTAACATTTATTTAAATTAACGTGTTGAAGAGTGAGTTGAACTGTGAAAGTTTTATCTACGGAAACTGTCTAAAAACTCCTCTATGTAAACGTCATTAAAATTAACTAAATGCGGTAAGAAAATGTTACGTCGTGCCGATTTGGAAATTCTAATTGTACAAAAGCTAATCCACTTGACGATTACTCTTAATTTAATTTATATCTATATTCATCATTCTTGGCAAACTTACGATAATGCGTGCTGTAATCAAGCGTATCAATATTTTCTCCATCAATCTTCTCCAGCATCTTTAACTGCAATTCTTCGACTGCTTCGATTCCAACGATCGACAAGATAAATAAAATCGCCACAATCGGCAGAATCCGTTTATGTCCGTTCCTTACTCTCTTTTCCATTTTTGCACAACGTTTTTCTGCACTTTGTAACACACTTTCCAACAACCTTCTGGATAGAAAATGTCGAGATTAAACACGCACGTTATAACATACACGGAAATAAAGAATGCGTGCGGAATTTCTTGTTTGTGCAATGGCACTTGAACGCGTTGCGGTGGAAAGAAAATTTAGACACTAGAATGAGAAATGTCTGATGTTGTGTAGTGAACGACTTAAAACTGTCTGAAAACGTCTACGAAACCGTTCCTACATTTGTCTTGCCTTCGTTAAGTCCAACTTTAATTACGGGCCAGCTTTGGCGTAACAAATAGACATAAAGACCGGATACACATAGCAGTACGTTATCGTTCTGGTATACAACAAAAAAATAAAATAATTGCCATTCACCATAATTTCGCGCAATTGTTTCCCAGAAACAATACATAATTACTCGTATGAACTAGCATCATACAGTAACGTCTAACAAAATACGAATTTCGATATCAAAAGATTATTATGTATAAGACTATTTGTATACTATTTAATAATATTGGGTTGGCAACTAAGTGACTGCGTATTTTGTCGATAGATGGACTTTACACTTTCTTTTGTTTTGTTAACGTGGTCATTGCATCTAACCTATATTTTTTTCCTATTATTTGGACTTCTACCTTTAATTTAGCAAAAAAATTATATCGATTAGTGCTTTAGTTTTGTTTTTATCCCAATTTAAAAATGAAAGAACAAGACATGCACTTCGGACATATTTTATTATATTACTTCTGATAAGGCAAGAACGCATCGCAAGCACAAAAGAAGTTATGTGCCGTATATGGAAATGAAGCCTTGAAAGAAAGGCAGTGTCAAAATTGGTTTGCCAGATTTCGTTCTGGTGATTTTTCACTGAAAAATGCTTAACGATCTGGCCGTCCAATTGAAGTCGATGAGATCCATATCAAGGCCATTATTGATTCAGATTGTCATAGTACAACACGTGATATTGCGGAGAAGCTCAATGTATCGCGTATATGCATTGAAAAAAAAATTAAAAATGCTTTGTTGTGTCAAGAAACATTTTTCGATTTATGATTATTTAAGGCGCAAATAAGTTTTAATGATAATTGTTCATTTACGCCAAATTAAATAATGCAAGAAAATCATTTGATAAAGAACGCATCGTATTCATCTCATACATTTATAATTGCTTATGAAACGCAATATGAAACTCGACACCGACAGATTTCGGCGGATATATCTGAAAAGCCGCAACGCATAATTACTGGCGACGAAAAGAAAAGCCTGGATAGTTTATAACAACGTAAATCGGAAGAGATCGTGGGTGATGAAAGATGAACCAGCCCAAACGACATCAAAAGCAGAGATTCGCCCAAAAAAGATTATGCTGTCAGTCTGGTGGGATTACAAAGGAATTTTGTACTTTGAACTTATGCCACAAAACCAAACGATCAATTCAGACGTGTACGTTCAACAACTCGTCAAACTGAGCGATGCAATTCAAGAAAAGCGGCCGGTATTGTCAAATCGTAAGGGTGTCGTTTTCCACCATGATAATGCAAAGGCCCATACGTCTTTGATCACTCGCGGAAAATGATTGGAACTGGGTTGGGATGTTTTATCACATCCATAATATAGCCCTGATCTTGCGCCTTCAGACTACCATTTGTTTCGTTTCACGCAGAACCCCTTAAATGGTAAAATTTTTAATAATGCTGATGATGTCAGATGACATTTAATTCACTTTTTTGATAGCAAAGATCAGAAATGATATGAACGTTGAATTTTGACACTGCCAGAATGATGGCAAAGGGTCATCAACAAAAACGGACAGTATCTAATTGACTAAAGTTATATTTTTAAACAAAAACTAAGAATTTTCCTTCTTATTTGAAATGCGCAATCACTTAGTTGCCAACCCAATATCCCTTTGAGTGCTGAATACTTTTGGCCAAAGCGCTCGCTTTTTCGCTCGTGTGAACTACCAATATAAGATTATTTGTCACTGATAATTATTTCACGTAACTGTTTTCGCGAAGTGAACAAATAATTTCGTACTTCAAAGTATCGACTGCAAGGAACACATTTATCGTACGCGAAAAACGTCCGAGAAGATCAGAACGCAACAAAAATTATTGTTTGAAAAATATCTTTCTATCAAGAGACCGAAAAATAATATTTAAATTATCTCTCTATTGCAATATTTTGAGTTATCTCTCTATTGCAAAGTCAATAATTCAACGATTCCGACATCAAATTTTGCACACTGTGTTGGGTCGAATTGGATTACTAGGAGACGGGTCTGTACAAAAACAAATAAATATTTATTTATACAAATAAAACAACACGTAAACGCAACAATATTATCATACAATTTCCGCCGACAGCGGTCCGTTTGGGGGAGTGCTAATAAGTTAATTAAATTAAATAGTCACTTAGTTAATTCGTTGTACGTTGTAACGAGTGATGCGTGGCTTACTTCAAATCTATTGAATCGTTTAAACATCGTCCGGTTATCAGTCATTCTTCGTCGTCCTGTATATTAATCTTGTCGTCTGTTCAAAACAAATGTCTAATAAAAATTAATTTAAAGTAACATGCAATTTAAAAATGATTAATCTGTCATGTAATAGTATCAGTTGTGGATAATGTATCCATTGTGTTCAGTTCAAAAATAATTATTTTAAATATAATTAAAACATTGCTTTTATGTTACACGTCACCGTTTGTACACAGTCGCAGTCTGTAATAAATAGTATCAGTCGGTTGTTGTCATTGCTAATAGTAATTCGTATCAAAATTTGTCTCGATTCGTCGTTTTCACGTCCGTCAAATTCTATCACACAAATCGACGAAAGAGAAAACGGAGCAGGTACTGGTCAAATGTACTGTAGTGAAGTAAACAAAATTGCACGGTGCTGGTATGATGTTCAACACTCCACACTTAAAAACGTGACAAGAGACACATTGCAAACTTTGTCGAAGCACCGAACTGCACTAAAACCGACAACCGAGTATCATGTTCCGGTTGTCGAGAAATCGTACAATGCAAACTCTGGAATGCAACAGAATGAAGAATAAAATAAATAAAGTGTCACGTTCGGCTTGAAATGAAACGTGTGTGCGCTCAACTTAAGATGAATTAAATAACATAAAATCGATGGTGGAGGGTGTCAACGATGACAACGTAAGAAACGAAGGTAGGAAATTATTAAGTAGAGAGATTGCAGGGGCGTGGAGGGCAATAAGTACTCTACAATTTATAACTAATGGCAAGAGTGCGCGCGATAACAGTTGTTCAGGACGTTTCTCGGCTCAGATTCCTATTTCTAGCTGAACCATCAGTTTCTGAAGGTTGTCCTGAAACGTGAAGTTCTTTCTGCGAGTCTGCGACGCTTAAAGAATGTTTTCCGGATATGAGTTGCCTGGATATTTTAATTTGTTGTGTGCAATACGAAAAATGGGATAAAAGAAAGTACCAATATTTTATAAAGCAGTGTGGAAGGCATGTGAACTTGTAAGGTAAGTGTTACGCGGAATACTTAATCTCAGATCTCAGATGCAGTTATTTATAGGTTCGGATAAATGCAAATATTACTTTCAACTAAACGAAATATTATGTAGATAAATTAAATACTGGAAAAGTATGAAGAACATACTAAATAAAAATCTGACGTGATTACAGATCTCGAGTGCAGTTACAGATAAACGCAGACATTAATTTCACATAAAAGAAATATTGAATAGGCAAATTAATAAATGGCAAAATAAGAAGAACGCATCAAATCAAAATCTAGCGAAACCAAAAATAATAATGAAAACCCGTCGACTCTTTACGCATTGCAACAAAAAAAAAATCTTTTAGAATGCATAACTAAATCCCTGTAAGACCAATTCAATCTCGTCAACCAAATCATAAAGTCGTCCACGCAAATGTGTTCAACCCGCAAGTTCAATTACTTTCTCTTTTCTCCCAACAGTCGAACCACAAAGGAGCCTTAATAAACAACCTCATGAAAAGCCGCCAACTCTTTACGCACCCCAACAAAAAATAATCCTTGAAATTTCACCCTCTAATCTCCGTCTCCAATTTCCAAAGACACAAAATTCGACCGAATCACGTCCTCCGCGCAAATACTCTCAATGCTTCTAACACTTTCGCCTTCCACCCACCGCTCAAGCCACAAATACCCTTTAGTAAACAAAACAACTCCAGCCACCGGAACTGAATTCCTCCCATGCAAAATCCTCGAAACCCGCAAAACATTCTTTAAGCATCAACCTCCTCTCGCCGTAAGTTCTCACTTCGCGTGCGCCGAGTATGCCAAGTCGTGGGCGTCTTTTTGCCCAGAACTTTGCTGACCGTGGAAACTCCTGGCCCACCCACTCGAATAACTATCGCCGTGTCCGTGGTCAGAGCTGAAGGAATGACTCGAGCTGTGATGCGGATGCGCGACCACTTCGTACGTCACGTGTTTCTGATGAGAGAAGAGCTTCTTGAGGCCAATGATGCCAGCCAGAAGCAGCGCGATCTTCGACAGGAGTAAAGCTTTGCCGACGAGAAGCGCCAAGGCTTTGAAGGCCAGACCGCCAAGAACACCGATTTTCAAAACGGCGGCGGCGATCAGGGGTCCCATGTTGTTGTTCTTCTTGCCGCGACCTGGAAGGTTGGCATATTTTACATTTAACCCTTTGCACTCCGAATTTTCTTTCAATTTCGTTACCAACTGCTCCCGACGCTTTTAAGTGTTTTATTTGAAATTTACTTTAATTAAAAATAAACCAATTTAAATAAATAAAGGAAGAAACAAATTCACTTAAATACCAGTTTTGTTTACACTATGGTCGCATTTTGAAATTTTCAAGCGTATGCTATCTTTTGAAACAACTTCCAAGATGCAACCCTGTTTTCTTTTGCACGTTTCAAAAAAATAAGTGGATTCTCTTCTTCCTCCAGGTATTTTTCTATTTGAACAGTCTGCACAGTCTTTGTGTTTTCCTTCGGGATATACGAAGATGAAATGAGGGTTTCCATCTAAGCCATCGTGTTTATCATGTGTTCCAGGTCTCCCCAACTTGATATTTGGAGCACGACAATCACGACTAAGCAACGACAAAATCTTTTCGCGATATTTTTTACGAACTATAGGTTTTGTTGCTTGCTTTTTGTTTTTTCTTTGTATCAAATATACGCATTTACTATGGAGTTCTCTAATCCCCAAAAGAAATATTTCCTTCACCATTTGTGCCCATAATTATGAAAGTGGTCTAAGTCATATATTTCTTGTTTCGAGATATTTAATGAATTGCATTTGAATAAATTAAAAAATATTTTTACATTATGCGACATTTTAATTTATAATTTTATTAGTCTTAATTAATGGAAATTTACTATGAATATGAAATTTTGTGTGAATTTTATACGATAATATTATTTTTAAAGATTGAATTGACTTAGACCATTTTCAAAATTAACTGAATGTCCTATAAATGACTTAAAGCAATAAAGAACTTTGAGTTTTATTTGAAACAATAATTTGATTGAAATAATTCGTGAACATTTATTACATTTATTAATTATTTTTAAACAGTAATCCATTTTTATCATTATTTCGAGTATTTAAGATTCTTAAAATGTTCCTGAAAAACTGGAGGGATGTACGGTAGTAAACTCATAATATCTTTATGTTTTTCTTCCGATACTGGTCTAATGGTGGTGTATAATGGAAGTAATTTAATATTTTCGTATATTTTTGGTCTTCCTTTTTTAGGTGAAAGATCCAAAACGTGAAATTTAGAATCATCTAAAGATGTTTTATAGAACATTTTATAAGGTTCATTTTTCAAGAATCTCATCCATTGAATTTGTAGCCAAGAGACAGATTCACCCGCGGTATTTTTTACTCTTCTTGTTATTGATTATAAACAGGAATGAAGTTGTCGTTATTATTAAAATTTGATTGTCATTTATTTTATTATGTAGTTCAGAACCGCGTCAAAGAAGGCCACGTGCCATTTTCAAGTTGTTTATATAATTTATTAAAATTTTTGACTTAGACCACTTTCATAATTAAAACTAAATGAATTCCATATAATGTTGAAATTACAACCACTATCTAATGGTTCATTTTTGACAATTTCGTAAAAATTACATTGAATAAATTTAGTTAAAAATAATGTGGTATGAAATAACTGATAAACTCATTTTTTTTAAAATTTGACTTAGACCATTTTCATAATTATGGGCACATTTGAGTGCTCGACGTAAAAAATAATAAGATGTCGCGTATTGGTTCGGCACATCGACACCACCCATATTTATATTATAATCTGTGATCACATCCGGTTTTTTTATTTCTCTTTGATTACCTGAATGTCTAGCCCTTCTAGTGACATTCCAAGAGCGTCGATTTTTATTTCACGCGACATTTATTTATTTGGACATGAAAAAATGTCGATACATACATATATTCCTGAGATATATATATAATATCGAATATATATACATAGGATGAACGTTAAGGTATTCTAGTGGGGTCAAAATTCATGAGACACGTTCAAGTTATCAAAGCATCTAGCAAAGTGTCTAGCAAAGCATCTAGAAACTGTAGGTTTCCGACGGGTCTCTAGAAATTGTAGGTTTCCGGACGGTTGCTGCGTCTATATTCAGCTTAATGCTGATGTTTTGCAGATATCGCAGCCTGCATCCTTCTAAGATGCATTAATCTGCGATATATAGACGCGGCAACCGTCTGGAAGCCTATAGTTTTGAGGTTGGTAGATGTTGGAGCATTGTTTGCAACGCAGTGTGTGCGGCACAATTGGTAGGGTTAATAATTTGTATGCGAGTGTAAAGTGCGGAACGATTTATGTGGGAGTATTGACGGGAGATGCGAGATTGGGGAGAAAATTGCAGGAGCGTGGGGCGGAGTAGAGAAAGTGGAAGAGGCATGTATAAATAAAGACGTAAGTAATACTATTGATGGCAACAATATCTAATGGATAATAGTGAATGATGGAAGTACTAATTATGGGTAGTCTATATACATAAAATACTGCAATTTCCGTTACTACTGTGTTTATGTATGTATCTAGGTGCAAGGATATTACTTCAATCACTAATATTTCTTACGTGTGCTTACCTGCATACATACATATATTATGAATATATATAATATGAATATATATACAATATGAACGTAAGAAATACTAGTGATGACAATAATATCCTTGCACTTACATACATACAAACATACGTAAAAATAACAGCAACGAAAATAAATAAATTTCAACTGTTCCGACTACCGACAGAAAATACGTTGAAGGCAAGTAATAAAAATTTCCCAACTACCCTTAACTACCATTACTCAAAAATCGAACGTACAGAGTATTTGAAATACGCACCATCGACTGCAGCGTGATCAGCGCGCTCGATCGACAACCCCAGGTTGAGTCCTCCATTGGTATCTTCCGACGCAGACACAACAACGTCATCCTCGGGCAGGATCCTCCACTTGATGCTTCTCGATTTAACGAACGCGTAAACTTTGTTCGCCACCAAGTCCAGGACCTGCGAGTCATCATCCTTGCTTCGTCCTGCTTCAAACGAGACTTCTTCCGTCGCCTGACTCGTCTTCCTGATCTCAACATCGTCGGTCAACTCGATTGACGCCTTCTTCAACAGCTTGTTCATGTACGTGACTAACTTCAGCATCACGCAACTGCTGATGTCGTTCTGCGAACATTTCGAGTTGAGTTTGCGTAGCAATTCCTCTTCGTACTTGGCACGATCCGTGAGTGTAGCGGAATGCTGATCCAGAACACCGATCTTATCGAGTTTCTCCAAGGGACTTGCCAGGCAGACGGCCAGGCCGCTGAACAGGAGTAACGTCAGGACTTTCATTCTGCGGAGTCAAAAGGAATCTGTTAAAATAACACGGTTTTTATGGTTGCGACTAAGAAGTTGTTTATTAATTCGATGTGCAACGGAATAGCGCGGGGACCTTCGGCTGGAGTATGTTCTGGATGGCTTTAATTTGCACTTAAAAAACCGCTCGGCAGTTGGATCATTTTGTTTGTTTGCAGATAAGTAAAAGCATCAGTTTTATTAAAACGCAACAAAACAAAAATGTCAGGTTTAATTAAATGCAAATAAGGACAGGTGTAAGTTTTAATGAAAGGTAAATAAGTAAAACTATAACTTTTAATAAAAGTCTAATCAGTAGAAATAATAGTTTCAATCAAAGGTTAATAAATAGAACTGCAAGTTTTAATAAAAAACAAATTAAAAAACATGTCAGTGTCAATAAAAACTGAATAAATAAAATAAAAAGTTATAACAAAAGGAAAGTAAGTAAAATGAATAAATAAATTAATTAAAGGACTTGTTTTAATGTCACACAGTGGCGAACGCGATATCATGTGTGTTCAATTACATGTTTGACATAGCAAACGATTGCAAAAGTTGGTGATTTACTGCGAAATGGTAAAACAACTGAAAGGCATGTGTATTGCGTCTATATGTCATTAGTACAAAGTGAGTATGTATTGCTTTTAATCCACATCCGACAATGTAACATTGATATGTCACCGTTAACACGAAATATGTATTCGGTAGTTTGTGTAAGAATCAAACTCTATGCACCTTGAACCCCTCTAATTTAAACCTCATAATTCTGCACATACCATCTAATTACAAACGTCCATCCCGCCTCTGCCAATTATTTACCTATCCTACTCTCCACCCACCGCAATACTCTTCCGCATATCTGCTTTTGCAATGCTGCACTCTCATCCTCCTCCTCAACACCCACACCGCAATCACACCCAATTTCCACCCACCTGTGCCGCAACTCGCGATTTCCAACTTCCGTCTCTTCGTCCTCGGGACCCACAAAATCGTCGGAACCGTCGAACCGGACGCCAACAAAAAGCACCGAACTGAAGTGACGAGAACTCCGAGCGTATCCTCGACGACCGAACAAGACAGGATCGCAAAGGTGAGGAGTTGAAGTTCGGCAAACAGGAAGTGAATGTCGATGCGTGGAACGTGCTTCGAGGCTTCTGAACCCGCGTCTCGCCCCGGCCAGTTTATATACGTAGATCTCCGGCTTGCCACACTTCAGCGGCCGTTCACATAGAGCACACACGTGTAATGGCCCAAGAAGAGGACCGATGGTGAGGGTGAGCGGCGGAAGATCATTGGGTGGCAAGGATCGAGGGTGGGACGTCGTGGAGTACGGGGTGAATGCGAGAGAAGGTAAGAGAGAGAAAGAGCTGGGGTCCCTTAGCGCAGTTGATGGGTCCGACGGGTTGCGCGAGTTGAGAAAGTAAACGAAGGACGGATTTTCCGGTGGGCGGCGGTCGCGAGTTTCGAAAGCGGCATGGAGGCTGCGAGGACGGAAAACGGAAGGTTAGAAAGTTGGAGGCGCGGAGACGGAGGCTGAGATTTGTGGGTGGTGACGGTGGACGTGCGGAAATTACGAGGTTTTGACATTGCAAGTTTGGAAATTGCTATTAAGGCGACTGTGAAGAAAATTGCAAATCTGATGGTCACAGGACGTGGACGACGCAAATCTGGACACTATAAATTTGGAAATTGCTATTATGCCAACTGCGAAAAGAATTGCAAATCTGGAAGACATAGGACTTCAACGGCGCAAATCTGGACACTGTAAATGTGGAAATTGCTGTTATAGAAGCTACGAGGATGGGAATCTGAAGATTAGAAAATTGGAGGTGTGGAGACGGAGGCTGAGATTTCTGGGTGGTGATGGTGGACGTGCGGAAATTACGAGGTTTTGCCATTGCAAGTTTGGAAATTGTTATTAAGGCAACTGTGAAGAAAATTGCAAATCTGGTGGTTACAGAAAGTGGACGACGCAAATCTGGACACTATAAATTTGGAAATTGCTATTATGCCAACTGCGAAAAGAATTGCAAATCTGGAAGACATAGGACTTCAACGGCGCAAATCTGGACACTGTAAATGTGGAAATTGCTGTTATAGAAGCTACGAGGATGGGAATCTGAAGATTAGAAAATTGGAGGTGTGGAGACGGAGGCTGAGATTTGTGGGTGGTGACGGTGGACGTGCGGAAATTACGAGGTTTTGCCATTGCAAGTTTGGAAATTGCTATTAAGGCAACTGTGAAGAGAATTGCAAATCTGGTGGTCACAGAATGTGGACGACGCAAATCTGCACACTATAAATTTGGAAATTGCTATTATGGCAACCGCGAAGAGAATTGCAAATCTGATGGTCACAGGACGTGGACGACGCAAATCTGGACACTATAAATTTGGAAATTGCTATTATGGCAACTGCGAAGAGAATTGCAAATCTGGAAGTCACAGGACGTGGACGACGCAAATCTGGACACTATAAATTTGGAAATTGCTGTTATAGAAGCTACGAGGATGGGAATCTGAAGATTAGAAAATTGGAGGTGTGGAGACGGAGGCTGAGATTTGTGGGTGGTGACGGTGCATGTGCGAAAATTACGAGGTTATGAAGATGGAAGTTTGGAAATTGCTATTATGGTAACTGCGAAGAGAATTGCAAATCTGGTGGGCACAGGACGTGGACGACGCAAATCTGCACACTATAAATTTGGAAATTGCTATTATGGCAACCGCGAAGAGAATTGCAAATCTGGTGGTCACAGAAAGTGGACGACGCAAATCTGGACAATATAAATTTGGAAATTGCTGTTATAGAAGCGAAGAGAATTGATGGGAAGTCACAGGACGTGGACGAGAAATTAGAAAATTTGGAGGCAACTGTGAAAAAAATTGCAAATCTGGTGGTCACAGAAAGTGGACGACGCAAATCTGGTCGCTATAAATTTGGAAATTGCTATTATGCCAACTGCGAAAAGAATTGCAAATCTGGAAGACATAGGACTTCAACGGCGCAAATCTGGACACTGTAAATGTGGAAATTGCTGTTATAGAAGCTGCGAAGAGAATTGAAGATCAGAAAATTGGAGGTGTGGAGACGGAAGATTTGTGGACGACATGCGAAAATTACTGGACAAGATGGAATTTGGAAATTGCTATTATGGTAACTGCGAAGAGAATTGCAAATCTGGTGGTCACAGAAAGTGGACGACGCAAATCTGGACACTATAAATTTGGAAATTGCTATTATGGCAACCGCGAAGAGAATTGCAAATCTGGTGGTCACAGAACGTGGACGACGCAAATCTGCACACTATAAATTTGGAAATTGCTATTATGGCAACTGCGAAGAGAATTGCAAATCTGGAAGACAGAGGACGTCAACGGCGCAAATCTGGACACTGTAAATTTGGAAATTGCTGTTATAGAAGCTACGAGGATGGGAATCTGAAGATCAGAAAATTGAAGGTGTGGAAACGGAGGCTGAGATTTGTGGACGTACGGAAATTGTTAGTTTGGATATTGCAAACATGAATGGTGCAAGTATACAAAGTGCGGTTATGGCGACTGAGAAGTTGAGAGTTGCAAGTTCGAAAGATACAAATTTGGAAGTTGCAAGTGTCGAAATTGCTAGTCGAACGTTACAAAACGTGAACGCAACCAATTTGGATACTCAAAGGGTAGATATTGCATACTTGGAAGTTACTCTTATGGAAGCTGTCAGGATGGGAATCGAAAGGTTAGAAGGCTGAAGGTGTGGAAACGGAAGTTGAGATTTTTTAATGGTAACAGTGAATGTGCGGGAATTACGTTTTGGACATTGCAAATTTGGGTAGTGCTGTTATGGAAGATGCGAAGTTGAAAATTACAAATTTGGAAAAGTGCAAGTATGGAGTCTGGAAGTTGCTGATTTGTGCATGGTGATATTGCGTTGTGCGCGGATGTAACAATGCGTATGTGCGATTTTCGATGTTTCACGTGTTGACATCGCAAGTTCTAAAACCGTACATCTAAATATGGCAGATGTGAAAATTATACGTTTCGAAAATCGGAGTATGCAAATTACAACTTTAATACTGAGTAGGACTGAGAGTGGGTCGGGATCCTTGTCATGTCGTTTCAACGCCAAAGTGAAAACTTCTGAAAGGCGTCACTTTGCCTTGTTACTCTAATTAAAACGTTCTCATTTTACTTTATACTGCCTGTGAACATGATGTACGCAACACCTATAATTTTGTAACGTGCGTACATCTATGAAAGAGAGAATCGGTTTAATGTCAAGGTGAAAACATGAATGCCACTTTGTCTTCCTCCCTCAATTAAAACGTAATTCTACTACATATCCTCTATTAACACAATTGTAACAACGTATAATTTTGTGACAACTTGAATATCTGCAAAATAGGAAACTGTCATATTGTAAAAATAAAAATGTTATCAAATCTCACTTTATTAATTACAACGACTTTATTCCACTTTATATCCTCGATGAATGCGGTGGAATTAATACCCATACTTCTCATTTTGCATATCTGCGAAGTAAAAAATTGTCTCAGTACATAAAAAAATCGTCGAAGTCTCTCTTCGTTAATTTAAACATTTCTCCTCAACTTCAAATCTTTCATCTACCCAACTATATCAACGCCTATAATTTTATAATAACTTCTATGTCCGCGCATAAAAAAATTGTCTCAATGTAGAAATAAAAATGTCGTGATATTTGTCTTCATTAATTAGAGCATTGTTGTTTCCTCTATATAGTTAATGAGGTATCTGTATCAAATCCTATATTTTTATGACAACTGAGTATGAAAATAAAAAATTGACGATGTCCGACTTCATTAATTAAAACATTTTTCTTCCGCTTCGTATCCTCCATACACGCAACTGGATCAACTTGTAATTCTGTGACAGAATATATGGCCATGGAAGAGAGAATTGTTTCAATGCCAAGGTGAAGACTTGACCAAGTTGTTAGTCAGACTTCCTTCTTTGATATCGCCTCACAGAGTGCCGACGCGAAAACTGGTTCTGTGCGAGATACAGAAACTACCAGGACGAGGACGACTGCGACTGTACGCAAACCGGCTGCTATCATTACCGTCTTCAATCCCCAAGAATGAAGAAAATGGAATGAGGTAAGTGACGAAACATAGAAACACAGAAATGCCACCAGAGTTGGCACCAGAGTAAAAGCCGAAAAAAACAGAATAAACCTTCGCTGTCGAAGAACCCGAATAAAAGAACACAAGAGAAAGTGACTAATAAATGTAAAACCATAATTATGAAAATGGTCTAAGTCATATATTTCTTGTTTCGAGATATTTAATAAATTGCATTTGAATAAATCGAAAAATATTTTTACATTCATCTTCATTTTAATTTATAATTTTATTAGTCTTAATTAATGGAAAATTACTATGAATATGAAATTTTGAGTTTGAGCAAAATTAAAAAAAAAAGAACTTATCAGTTTTATTTCAAACAATAATTTGATTGAAAAATTTATTCAATGTAATTTTTACATTTATTAAAAATTTTTAAACAGTAATCCATTTTATCATTATTTAGTTTTAATTCTTAAAATGTTCTAAGAAAAATTTAAATAAATTATATAAACAATTTTAAAATCTTTATGGCCTTTTTCTTCCGATACTGGTCTAATAAAATAAATGACAATCAAATTTAATAATAACGATATTTTCATTCCGGTTTATAATCAATAACAAGAACGTAAAAAATACCGCGGGTGAATCTAAAGATGTTTTATACAAATTCAATGGATGAGATTCTTTTCAAAATGAATCCATTATAAAATGTTCTATAAAACATCTTTAGATGATTCTAAATTTCACGTTTTGATCTTTCACCTAAAAATGAAGATCAAAATTATTAAAATATTAAATTACTTCCATTATATACCACCATTAGACCAGTATCGGAAGAAAAACATAAAGATTTTATGAGTTGTTTATATAATTTATTTAAGTTTTTCAGAACATTTTCAAGAATTAAATACTAAATAATGATAAAAATGTTGAAATTACTGTTTAAAAATAATTTTTGATAAATGTAATAAATGTTCACGAATAATTTCAATCAAAAATAATGTTTCAAATAAAACTCATAAGTTCTTTTTTTTAAGTCATTTATAGACATTCAGTTAATTTTGAAAATGTATAAACAGATTCAATCTTTAAAAATAATATTATCGTTAAAATCACACAAAATTTCATGTTCATAGAAATTTCCAAATTAATTAAGACTAATAAAATTATAAATTAAAATGTCGTCATAATTATCTTTTTTCCATTTATTCAAATGCATTCATTAAATATCTCACAACAAGAAAATATACTTAGAAATAATATATGCGGTCGCAGCGTGAAACATAAATTGTCGAAATAAACCCACGTTTCCGCCACAAATCATTCCACGCCGTTAAACATTGATAAAAAAACAACGGAAACTCGAGATCTCTTGCAAGGTGCATGCACTTTTCACAGCGGATTCCCGACGCGTCGAGGTCATGGGATCTGAAGACACCTAGCCACCCACGTCGCGTATATATTCACATATAAACATTTATAAGGAATCTACATACGCATAAGTAACAGGCCGCACGTCTGAACGCAGAACAAAATAAAGCAACACAACGAAACACGTAAACGCATCCACCCACGTCGCGCATATGTTCACATATAAACATTCATAAGCAATCTACATACGAACGCATGAATAAATAGATCGGCGTCTGAACACACGTCTAAGTAAAAAAACGTAACTAAACATGCATGCTGCACAGACGCAAACGTGCGCGTACATTAATAACTTTGAACCCCATTAAACTCATGAAGCAAACGTAAGGATATGCCACATATAGATGAGTATGGATAAACGCAGAGGTGTGTGCGTATATGGACGTATGGAAACGATTGGAGAATATGAACAAGGATGTGAACGATGTTGTTGTCCTGGCGGACAGCAGCTCGCCTCATGAGAAGGAACGAGAACCGTGTCACGGATGTGGAGCACGCACGCTATCTCGACCTGTGTGTAAACGCCGTACACGCCATATTTGCAGCAGCAGTCGCATATCCCGTATACACGGTGGCCTGCAAGACGACGTGCAATTGTAGAAGTCGGTGAAACAATGGCAGACGTTGAGAATCGACGGCTTGATGAGGGTTGTAGAGAAAATTGAGAGGTGGACGGCGGGTTGCAGGAGATTTTAGAGTTTCGACGGACGAAAGTGGCGTGATGGAGAATTTGCAAGTGAATGCGAAAAATTGGAACATTGGACAGCTTGGAAGATGGAGAGTTGCTAATTTGCAAGTGTAGATATTGAACGCGTGTAGCGCATAATGTTTGAATTTTGATGGGGTAGGAGTAGAATGATGGAAAAATGCAGCGGTCATAGGGAGTTGGTATTCTGCAAATATTGATATTCCGTGGAAAATAATGTAAAGGGTTTTGAAATTCGGTGAAATAGAAGTGCGGCAGAGCTGAAGGTGTGGCAACTGCAAGTTTGAAGTTTGTGACGTTGGAGAAATTTGCGAATTTCAAAGCTTGGACTTAGGGAGTTGCTAATTTGCAAGTGCATAAATTGCACGTCAGAAGGATGTAAAAGGTTTTTAAGGATTAATGGTATAGAAATAACATCACAAAAAGGTGCAGATACAGAAACTGGAAGTTTGAAATTTGTGACATTGGAGAAATTCGAGAATTTCGAAGTTTGGATTTAGGGAGTTGCTAATTTGCAAGTGCATAAATTGCACGTCAGAAGGATGTAAAATGTTTCTGAGGATTAATGGTATACAAATAATATCGCAAAGAGGTGCAGGTACAGAAACTGGAAGTTTGAAATTTGTGACATTGGAGAAATTCTAGAATTTCAAAGCTGCGACTTAGGGAATTGCAAATTTGCAAGTGCATAAATTCCACGTCAGAAGAATATAAAAGGTTTCTAAGGATTAATGACATACAAATAACATCACAAAGAGGTACAGGTAGAGAAACTGAAAGTTTGAAATTTATGACATTGGAGAAATTTGCGAATTTCAAAGCTTGGACTTAGGGAGTTGCTAATTTGCAAGTGCATAAATTGCACGTCAGAAGGATGTAAAAGGTTTCTAAGGATTAATGGTATAGAAATAACATCATAAAAACGTGCAGGTACAGAATCTAAAAGTTTGAAATTTGCAATTTTGGAAAGATTCGAAAACTTACAAGTTTGCAAATTGACTATTGCTAATCTACAAATATAAACGTTGTGTGTGAGAAATGACATCTGTCAATTTCTACATTTTTATACTCAACTTTGTATATTATGTGATGTGAAGAAACTGCCTTCAGGGGTTGACATTTCTCAATTAAAAATTATTACTATGAATAGGACAATTTCATCACATCATAAAGACGTGCAGGTACAGAATCTAAAAGTTTGAAATTTGCAATTTTGGAAAGATTCGAAAACTTACAAGTTTGCAAATTGACTATTGCTAATCTACAAATATAAACGTTGTGTGTGAGAAATTACATCTGTCAATTTCTACATTTTTATACTCAACTTTGTATATTATGTGATGCGAAGAAACTGCCTTCAGGGGTTGACATTTCTCAATTAAAAATTATTACTATGAATAGGACAATTTCATCACATCATAAAGACGTGCAGGTACAGAATCTAAAAATTTGAAATTTGCAATTTTGGAAAGATTCGAAAACTTACAAGTTTAAATTGACTACTGCAATCTACAAATATAAACGTTGTGTGTGAGAAATGACATCTGTCAATTTCTACATTTTTATACTCAACTTTGTATATTATGTGATGTGAAGAAACTGCCTTCAGAGAGTTGACATTTCTCAATTAAAAATTATTACAGAAAACATGACATCATAGGACAATTTCATCACATCATAAAGACGTGCAGGTACAGAATCTAAAAATTTGAAATTTGCAATTTTGGAAAGATTCGAAAACTTACAAGTTTGCAAATTGACTATTGCTAATCTACAAATATAAACGTTGTGTGTGAGAAATGACATCTGTCAATTTCTACATTTTTATACTCAACTTTGTATATTATATGATGTGAAGAAACTGCCTTCAGGGGTTGACATTTCTCAATTAAAAATTTTTACTATGAATAGGACAGTTTCATCACATCGCGTCTACAAGTTCGGTGTCGCAAATATGGAAACCGCAAATGTGGCATTTCCGAATATATAATATACACCTTCGCACCCCGCAGGTTCCGAAAAATAATTATTGCAACTTCCGCGCCAATTACAGATCCACAAGTAGCGGCATTCGAGATCAACATTCCAACTTCACGGGATGAATATCAAGATTGACTGTCGCCAACGTGGAAATTAGAAAATTGCAGTCTGCGAAGTACTTGAAACCTCGCGCATTACCTTAAATTGCCAGCATTACACACACCGTCTACGAACTGAATACTCACTCGACCGGCCGTTGATGATCGTCCACGCTGCAGTGTAAACTTATTACCGCAAACGGTTGTTAATCGCGGCGCCGCGAAGATTTTCACAAACCTGCCTGCACGCAACTTTTCTCCTCTTTTTGTCTGCGGGCCGAGAGTGGAACGATTTTCTTAAAATTAGCGTCGGTCAAGTTGCAGACAGAAAACAATGGAGATGGACGTCATAAACGAAAACGTGTCGATTATTAATTATTATATTCGCGCGGATTTATGAAAGAGGACATCGTAAACGAAAACGTGTCGATTATTAATTATTATATTCGCGTGAATTTATAAAAACCCATCTTTCGTCGTAAATTGAAAACGTGTCTATTATTAATTATTATATTCGCGCGGATTTACAAAAGAGGACGTCGTAAACGAAAACGTGTCGATTATTAATTATTATATTCGCGTGAATTTATAAAAGAGGGCGTCGTAAACGAATACGTGTCTATTATTAATTATTATATTCGCGCGGATTTAGGAAAGGGAACGTCGTAAACGAAAACGTGTCTATTATTAATTATTATATTCGCGTGGATTTAGGAAAGGGAACGTCGTAAACGAAAACGTGTCGATTATTAATTATTATATTCGCGCGGATTTATGAAAGAGGACGTCGTAAACGAAAACGTGTCGATTATTAATTATTATATTCGCGTGAATTTATAAAAGAGGGCGTCGTAAACGAAAACGTGTCGATTATTAATTATTATATTCGCGTGAATTTATAAAAGAGGATTTTGCGTCGTAAACGAAAACGTGTCTATTATTAATTATTATATTGGCGCGAATTTAGAAAACGTCGTAAACGAAAACGTGTCAATTATTAATTATTACATTCGCGTGAATTTATAAAAGTGTTCGTAAACGAAAACGTGTTATTATTAATTATTATATTCGCGCGGAATTATGAAAGGGAACGTCGTAAACGAAAACGTGTCGATTATTAATTATTATATTCGCGCGGATTTATGAAAGAGGACATCGTAAACGAAAACGTGTCGATTATTAATTATTATATTCGCGCGGATTTATGAAAGAGGACATCGTAAACGAAAACGTGTCGATTATTAATTATTATATTCGCGCGTATTTATGAAAGAGGACGTCGTAAACGAAAACGTGTCTATTATTAATTATTATATTCGCGCGGATTTATCAAAGACGACCTCGTAAACGAAAACGTGTCGATTATTAATTATTATATTCGCGCGGATTTATGAAAGAAGACATCGTAAACGAAAACGTGTCGATTATTAATTATTATATTCGCGAGAATTTATTAAAGAGCACGTCGTAAACGAAAACGTGTCTATTATTAATTATTATATTCGCGCGAATTTAGGAAAGGGAACGTCGTAAACGAAAACGTGTCGATTATTAATTATTATATTCGCGCGGATTTAGTAAAGAGGACGTCGTAAACGAAAACGTGTCGATTATTAATTATTATATTCGCGTGAATTTATAAAAGAGGGCGTCGTAAACGAAAACGTGTCTATTATTAATTATTATATTCGCGCGGATTTAGGAAAGGGAACGGCGTAAACGAAAACGTGTCGATTATTAATTATTATATTCGCGTGGATTTATGAAAGAGGACGTCGTAAACGAAAACGTGTCGATTATTAATTATTATATTCGCGCGGATTTACAAAAGAGGACGTCGTAAACGAAAACGTGTCGATTATTAATTATTATATTCGCGCGGATTTAGTAAAGAGGACGTTGTAAACGAAAACGTGTCGATTATTAATTATTATATTCGCGCGGATTTATGAAAGAGGACATCGTAAACGAAAACGTGTCTATTATTAATTATTATATTCGCGCGGATTTATTAAAGAGGACGTCGTAAACGAAAACGTGTCGATTATTAATTATTATATTCGCGCGGATTTATGAAAGAAGACATCGTAAACGAAAACGTGTCGATTATTAATTATTATATTCGCGTGAATTTATAAAAGAGGGCGTCGTAAACGAAAACGTGTCTATTATTAATTATTATATTCGCGCGGATTTAGGAAAGTGAACGGCGTAAACGAAAACGTGTCGATTATTAATTATTATATTCGCGTGGATTTATGAAAGAGGACATCGTAAACGAAAACGTGTCGATTATTAATTATTATATTCGCGCGGATTTATGAAAGAGGACATCGTAAACGAAAACGTGTCGATTATTAATTATTATATTCGCGTGAATTTATAAAAGAGGGCGTCGTAAACGAAAACGTGTCTATTATTAATTATTATATTCGCGCGAATTTAGGAAAGGGAACGTCGTAAACGAAAACGTGTCGATTATTAATTATTATATTCGCGCGGATTTACAAAAGAGGACGTCGTAAACGAAAACGTGTCGATTATTAATTATTATATTCGAGAGAATTTATAAAAGAGGAAGTCGTAAACGAAAACGTGTCGATTATTAATTATTATATTCGCGTGAATTTATAAAAGAGGGCGTCGTAAACGAAAACGTGTCTATTATTAATTATTATATTCGCGCGGATTTACAAAAGAGGACGTCGTAAACGAAAACGTGTCGATTATTAATTATTATATTCGCGTGAATTTATAAAAGAGGGCGTCGTAAACGAAAACGTGTCTATTATTAATATATTATATTCGCGCGAATTTAGGAAAGGGAACGTCGTAAACGAAAACGTGTCGATTATTAATTATTATATTCGCGCGGATTTATTAAAGAGGACGTCGTAAACGAAAACGTGTCTATTATTAATTATTATATTCGCGCGGATTTATGAAAGAGGACATCGTAAACGAAAACGTGTCTATTATTAATTATTATATTCGCGCGGATTTAGGAAAAACGTCGTAAACGAAAACGTGTCGATTATTAATTATTATATTCGCGCGGATTTACAATAAGAGGACGTATATGACGAAAACGTGTCGATTATTATATTATTATATTCGCGCGGATTATATTATATATATACATCGTATATATATATAAACGTGTCGATTATTAATTATTATATTCGCGCGGATTTAGGAAAGGGAACGTCGTAAACGAAAACGTGTCGATTATTAATTATTATATTCGCGCGGATTTATTAAAGATGCCATCGTAAACGAAAACGTGTCGATTATTAATTATTATATTCGCGTGTATTTATAAAAGAGGGCGTCGTAAACGAAAACGTGTCTATTATTAATTATTATATTCGCGCGGATTTAGGAAAGGGAACGTCGTAAACGAAAACGTGTCGATTATTAATTATTATATTCGCGCGGATTTACAAAAGAACGTCGTAAACGAAAACGTGTCGATTATTAATTATTATATTCGCGGGAATTTATAAAAGAGGGCGTCGTAAACGAAAACGTGTCGATTATTAATTATTATATTCGCGCGGATTTACAAAATTGTATATTGGTTACGTCGTAAATATTATATATTGTATATTGATGTTACGAAAACGTGTCTATTATTAATTATTATATTCGCGCTTTATTAGTTTAGTGTACGTCTTAAAATAAAACTTGTATATTATTAATTATTATATTCGCGCGGATTTACAAAATTTTGAGGACGTCGTAAACGAAAACGTGTCGATTATTAATTATTATATTCGCGCGGATTTATGAAAGAAGACATCGTAAACGAAAACGTATCGATTATTAATTATTATATTCGCGCGGATTTATGAAAGAGGACATCGTAAACGAAAACGTGTCGATTATTAATTATTATATTCGCGCGGATTTATAAAAGAGGACGTCGTAAACGAAAACGTGTCTATTATTAATTATTATATTCGCGCAAATTTAGGAAAGGGAACGTCGTAAACGAAAACGTGTCGATTATTAATTATTATATTCGCGCGGATTTACAAAAGAGGACGTCGTAAACGAAAACGTGTCGATTATTAATTATTATATTCGCGCGGGTTTATCAAAGAGGACGAAAAAAATTGTAAGCTGGTTTCAAATATCGCGAACAGCTGGATAAGTGGGATTTTGTTTATGTTGGCGAAGTTTAATGAGGCGACTCGACATGTAGTGTTGGTCGCTTGAATGGAAAACTGCTGTCGGGATTATCGGTGATGCGGAATTCAATACGGCTGTGTTTAAGTTTACGCGATGGAAAGTTCATGTGCTTATACTCGGATGGTGGATTATTCGCGATTTGAAATGTGCATGATTGAGATATTGTCACGTGAAAATATGCAGGGCGAGCGAGTGTAAGTTTCCAAATTTCTCACGATCGAAAATACGATAACGAAAAATTGTACCGTGGATAATGACTACTATCATAAATTGCGCAAAGTACAATTGCTAGGTTAAAAATGTTAACATTTGAAATTGAACACATAAAAAATTCCGCGACAAAAATTCGGCATTTGGAAAATTCTGCGAATGATAATTACTACATCGTCAATTACACAATGCATAATGACAAGATTGAAATGTTCACAATGTCTTCAAATTCTACCACAAAAAATATTGCTAATTTGAATATGCCGCAATAGATAACCGCGACATCGTGAGTTGCGCAATGCATAAATTAGCACCGTGTGAAATCAGCCACATTGAAAACTCCACGACGAAAAATCGCTAGTTTGAAAATGCCGCAATAAATAACCGCTACGTCGTAAATTGCGTAATCGTCGGACGATTAGCCGATTGTTAAACTCGATCTCGTGCACCGTAATAACGTGCAACGAAGCGCAGAATATCAAGGTTGAGCGTGTAGCGGGCAGAACGGCGAGGAGAGTGAACTCCTTTGGAGAGAAAAACAGCGGACGAAGAAGTCTGACGGTCTGGGAAAATGAAACGGACGACTTGCCGGTGCACGTTTCCGATAATTAAACTTGCAACTCCTGGAAAAACGTACTGCAACGCTTCACTGCTTAGAATAAAACGCAAGGCACATCTAAAGAATTACGATTAGGCTAATTCTGAATTCTGCAATGTTTCGTTACTAGCATATCAAAGATGCGAATAAAAATTCCACAACTTGCTGTCGGAAAACGTTTGCCTTAGCAATTTTCGGGGCGAAATTTCGACCGTGCAATATTCATTGCAGAAATTTTAACCGTGCGATTTTCCACCTGGAAAATTGTAATTCGGTGAGTTTTCTATTGTGGAAATTTAAATTTCGCAATCAGGAAAATTCTGCTTATTCCAATTTACAATTTATCGAAAATCCACAGCAATTCAGTTGAAGATTGGGTTTTAATTCAAATGTTATACAGGATAGTAGAATCCGTAGGAATCAGGGTTGACGTGTCAACGCAAACACCTAAGAAAGTTCTTATTGTAATAATATATTTGAAGTGTCATCGAGCAATCTGGCACGGCTTTCCCACTGGGTTCGGAAGATGAACTCTAGGTTAATCGCGAAAGCTCACCTAGTCGACCGTCGTTTCTGGAGGTCAAAGATGACCGAGACGTGAAATCGAGCAACTCTCTACTGAAATAATAAGGCGAATCGGATATGAAAGGAAAACGATCGACTCGTTGCAATGAAACCATTAAATAGAATAGTATCACCAAAGAAATCAGATTTAAAAATTTGTATAAAGTTATCTAGTATCTGTATAAGTTAAAACCTTTGTTAAGTACATGGTATGTGTTCTATATAGATAGTGTATATTGTATATTGATGTTACCGGTAAACTATGTAATGAAAGACCTAGCAAGATACACGGTTTGGGTCGATTAAGGTATACATTTACTGCTTCTGCTACTATTAGTATGATACATTTATTACTTACTTGGTTTTATTTAATTATTTTTTATTCTTTACTACCTTATTATTTCGAATGTTACAATTTTTAATTTTGTTATTTTCATCTTTGTTATTTTCATTCCACTTTGCCACTTTACAATTGCTCTTTGCAATCGGCCATAGCACAACTCACAATATTCCAAATTACCATTGCACAAGTACCGAACATATGTTTTGCCATTTTACGAATTCCACTATTTCAACCTACCATTTCGCAAATTTCATATTCTACATTGCCACTTAACAATTGCTAATTGCAATCTGCCATAGTACAACTGACAATATTCCAAATTACCATTGCGCAATTACCGAACGTATGTTTTGCCATTTTACGAATTCCACTATTTCAACCTACCATTTCGCAAAATTCATATTCTACATTGCCACTTAACAATTGCTAATTGCAATCTGCCATAGTACAACTGACAATATTCCAAATTACCATTGCGCAATTACCGAACGTACGTTTTGCTATTTTACGAATTCCACTATTCCACCTGCCATTTCTCAATTTTCAATATTCCACATTACCACTTTACAATTGCTAATTGCAATCTGCCATAGTACAACTGACAATATTCCAAATTACCATTGCACAAGTACCGAACATATGTTTTGCCATTTTACGAATTCCACTATTTCAACCTACCATTTCGCAAATTTCATATTCTACATTGCCACTTAACAATTGCTAATTGCAATCTGCCATAGTACAACTGACAATATTCCAAATTACCATTGCGCAATTACCGAACATATGTTTTGCCATTTTACGAATTCCACTATTTCAACCTACCATTTCGCAAATTTCATATTCTACATTGCCACTTAACAATTGCTAATTGCAATCTGCCATAGTACAACTGACAATATTCCAAATTACCATTGCACAAGTACCGAACATATGTTTTGCCATTTTACGAATTCCACTATTTCAACCTACCATTTCGCAAATTTCATATTCTACATTGCCACTTAACAATTGCTAATTGCAATCTGCCATAGTACAACTGACAATATTCCAAATTACCATTGCACAAGTACCGAACATATGTTTTGCCATTTTACGAATTCCACTATTTCAACCTACCATTTCGCAAATTTCAATATTCTACATTGCCACTTAACAATTGCTAATTGCAATCTGCCATAGTACAACTGACAATATTCCAAATTACCATTGCACAAGTACCGAACATATGTTTTGCCATTTTACGAATTCCACTATTTCAACCTACCATTTCGCAAATTTCATATTCTACATTGCCACTTAACAATTGCTAATTGCAATCTGCCATAGTACAACTGACAATATTCCAAATTACCATTGCGCAATTACCGAACATATGTTTTGCCATTTTACGAATTCCACTATTTCAACCTACCATTTCGCAAAATTCATATTCTACATTGCCACTTAACAATTGCTAATTGCAATCTGCCATAGTACAACTGACAATATTCCAAATTACCATTGCACAATTACCGAACATATGTTTTGCCATTTTACGAATTCCACTATTTCAACCTACCATTTCGCAAATTTCATATTCTACATTGCCACTTAACAATTGCTAATTGCAATCTGCCATAGTACAACTGACAATATTCCAAATTACCATTGCGCAATTACCGAACGTACGTTTTGCCATTTTACGAATTCCACTATTCCACCTGCCATTTCGCAATTTTCAATATTCCACATTACCGCTTTACAATTTCCATATTTCAATCAGTCACTTTCCAACTCGCAATACCAGGTTGTTCAATGAGTTTTGTCGTTCGATAAGAAAAACACAATGTTATGGTTCAAAATACACTTTATTATTCAGTATAATCTCCCTGAACATTAATGCACTTGCTCCAATAATCCTCCAATCTGTGGATCCCATCCCTGAAATGAGATTCCGGAAGGTCTGCAAAATACGCTTCAACAGCCGTTATGACCTCTTCATTTGACGAAAAACGCTTGCCACGCATAAATTTTTTGAGTTCTGAAAACAAATGGAAGTCGCTGGGGGCCAAATCTGGTGAATACGGCGGATGCTCCAACAATTCGAACTTTAATTCATGGATTTTAGCCATTGTCAAAATGCTCTTGTGACACGGTGCGTTGTCCTGATGAAAAAGGATTCTTTTCTTCTGCAAACCGGGTCTTTTTTCACGAATTTTTTCCTTCAACTGATCCAAAAGGTTGCAATAATATTCAAAATTAATTGTTTTACCAGTTTGCAAGTAATCCACAAATAAAATTCCTTTCGCATCCCAAAAAACTGATGCCAGAACCTTCTTGGCCGATTTCTGGACACGAACTCGTTTCGAAGCATAACAACCAGGTTCACACCACTCTTTAGCCTCTTGTTTTGATTTAGGATCATGGTGATAGACCCAAGTCTCATCCATAGTGATGAATCGACGCACAAAATCCACTTTATCCTTTTTAAAACGCTCCAAATGTTGTTGAGAAAGTCGCATTCGAATGTGTTTTTGTTCAATTGTTAGCGAATGCGGCACCCATTGTGCACACAGCTTTTTAAAACTCAAAATTTAATTTAAAATATGACTCACACTGCCTAATGAGATGTGTAGAGCCTCTACTAAATCCCTCTCAGTCAATCGACGATCTTCCAAAACCATATCCTGTACTTTGGCTACGATTTCTGGTGTTGATGAGGTTTTTGGACGTCCTTCACGTGGATCGTCTTCAAGGCTTGTACGACCACGTTTAAATTCAGCAACCCATCTTTCTACTGTTCTAATTGAAGGTGAACGTTCATTATACACTCTTAACATTCTTTCGTAAATTTCTTTTGGTGCTACACCTTCCAAAAATAAGAATTTTATCACTGCACGATATTCAATTTTTTCCATTGTCGAAAATACTGTGACACGGCGACACTAAATGGCTTGTAAACAAAGAATGAATTGACTGATTGAAATGAACCTTCACATACGTTGATAAGAAGAGTGAACCAACAAAACAAAAACAAATTTGGACTAGTAGCAACGTCCTCAACAAAACAAAACAAAACTTATTGAACAACCTGGTATTCCAAATCGCCATTATCCAATTACCAAACTCACAATGCGCCATGTGATTTCCAACCTTCTAACCTGCCATTCTACAATTTCGAGCCTTTCAGCTTGCCGCTTTGTCCTTTCCGCCGCCAGTATCGCAATTCGCCCACATTCTATCTGTCGGTCCCGATTCCGTCAATGCCGTTCTGGCACCGTGCGACTCGTCACAGTTTCAAATTGACATTCCACGCGCAACGAAATACGCGTACGCGGTTGCGTGGGCGGAGGACCTAAATACCTAAATAATAAGCCGACGAATTGTTTCCGGGCGATTTGCCATTTCTTTCGCCCCCACGGCCTCGTGTCGACTTTCTCCCGGCCTTGTTCCTCTTAAATTCGACCTCTCAACGGCCGGGCGACGGGCAACGAGTTCGGCCAGACGTTTTTGACAGGCAGTATGCGCTGAATCATCCGCGATCGAGACTGCTTTTACCTTTACGCTTTACCGTTCGACACTTTTTTTTCACTTTTTTTCGACGCTGAAAGTCGGCGCGAGGATGCGGATGCGAACAATTTTTTCGGGACGGTGCTTGTTTGTGTTTACGAACACGATCTTTGCGAGGTGGAGGCTGTAGGCTTCTGGGGTGAGGATTATTTTAATTAATCGTTGGGGTTGGAGAAATTGTCAGACCAACGAGGCCATTCGATTGTTTAACAGTTGTTCGTATGTTTTGCTGTGTTCTTTTTAATGCTGAGTGTCGTTTCAAATGTACGGATGAGTAAGGATATTTTTATAAGAAGTGCTTGTTCGTATTTGGGTACACGATGTTCATTAATTGATAGATTGTACGTTTCTGAGATGGGAATTATTCAAATTCGTTTTTTATGCTTGAGAAATTGGCAGACTGATGACATCTCTTAACTGTTCGATAGTTTTTTTACGATTTTTTTTCGCCGCTGAAAGTTGGTTGAAGCGTGTGTATTGATGTGCGAAAGTTCTTCTATATCGATGGTCGTAATCAAAGAAATACATTCAGAATATCTGAAGTAATTCATACCGTAAATTAAAAATGAAGTACATTATACATCTATTAATATGATATGAAATAAATTCGGTCTGTATTATTGTTCACTATAAGCGTGTCATAAACATTTCAGAATAATAAAATAAATAAACATAAAGCATCTAACGATACGACTACTTCAATAGTGCCCTGATCCAGTTTCATAAAAATCCGTCCTTGCACGCGAAAATACGACGTTTTGACACAGTTGAACCTGAAATTCTTAAAAACGTCAACGTGTGCCGCCAACATCTTCCCAAACAAGACGCACTTCATTAAACACTCGAGAAGTCCTGTGCTCAGAGGAAGAGTTCCATCCTGAAGAGTTTCATTAGCCTCGATTTCGTCTGCAAAAAAAAACACACATCGCTCTCGGTCAAATACTTGAAAATCCGCGTTCACGCTGGATGTGGATTTTCAAGAGTTTCGCTCGCCTTTGGCAATAATCTCCGATTAAACGGGTCGGCGACCTCATTAAGCTGCATTCCTTTGCCTCGAGGCTGCATTCTGACATACAGAGTCTCGGAGTCGTCAGTACAGAATCAACCGATCGATAGAACAGGCAAAGAAGTAAACGGTGGTTTTGACATATTGATGTGATCAGTATTCAAACATATCATATTCAAATAGCATTCATTCTATGTTAACTGCAGTATATAAAATGTTCGTGTATCACACATTGTTCAAAATAACATAAAAAAATGCAGGAAAAGTTGTTTAATGAATCTCAGTATAGTAAATGCCTACACCCTGGTCACTCGAATAATTATCCTAATCTCTATACAGCATTTTCATAATAATTATTTGTATTTCTTTATTTATTAGTTTTATTTCGTTTTGGCCAGCAAATATTTAAAACATCTTAAAATCGACGAACATATTTTAATGGTCACTAAAATGAGAACTGAAACAACAGGTGTCAACTATATTTTACGCATAACGAGTATACTCGCCATAACA
Source organism: Cryptocheilus praepositus (assembly GCA_033815515.1). Taxonomy (NCBI): domain Eukaryota; kingdom Metazoa; phylum Arthropoda; class Insecta; order Hymenoptera; family Pompilidae; genus Cryptocheilus; species Cryptocheilus praepositus. Next base: position 685,736 of record JAWWQZ010000040.1, on the reverse strand, counting down.
AAAAATATCACAATTTTTTCAGGACGAGTACACGCGTCGAAAACAGCTAACTGGTTAAATGGCACACATGAAGTAGAACACTTTCTGTGTCGTACTTTGTTGCACGTAACCTGCAATAAAGTTAGAGTCATACTTACTTCATTAACGAGCGATATCCGGCGACATAGAAAGTATAGATGAATTTTGCGTTGGAGAAGACTTCGGACGAGCCTGCGAACTTGCTTTCGCTACGTTATTTTTGTTTAACCCTTTTGCCCGTCGCGGAGAAATTATGTATTACATGAGAACGGACGGGAGGAGCGTGCATGGGAGTCCATAATTAGCTCGCTTATTTATGCAGGATGCTAAGAGCTCGGACTAAGAATTCTCTCCACGTTCCAATTTCACGGACGATACCGTTAAGATTATGATATCGCACTTGCTGACTGAAGTTACGTCGCCAGTTGGGGACGTCGGAAGTTTGAGACACTCAAAGGAAGCTGTTGCTTGCGAAATTGGATATGCTCAACGCCCCTGAAAATGCGGTGACAGATTTTTCGTTGATCGATGCAGGTCTCTGGAAATACAATTGATAAGTTGAATAACATATTTAATATTATAGGACTCCGTTTCTCATCCGTCATTCGCAACGTTCATCTTTATTAGCGCAATTGCGCGAAATTTTTTATGTAACCTGCAAAATTACCAGAATTCCGACACGCATTGTCGAAAAACACTTCTGCAATGTTTTCCTTATTTATTACCCATAACTTAAAAGATTTATTATATTTTTATGATTTATACGAGGTCAACTATCATGCACCGTCATAGTTTCTCGCAATTTTCACCTGCAAAAACGCCAGAATCCACACACGTACCGTTATAAATCGAATCAATGGTCATTCTCACAAATCGAATCAAAGGTCCCCAACATTTTCCTTAATTGACACCGACGACTCAAAGAAAGTCTACTCGCCGTTTACTTCTAGCATTACGAATTTAGCCGAGACCTACCGACACGCACCATCTCAATCTCTTGCAATTTTCCACTTCACCTGCAAAAACAGAAGAATCTAGACATGTACCGCCGTAAATCGAATCAACGGACGTCCTCAACATTTTTCTTAATTGACACCGACGACTTAAAGAAAGTCTACCCGACGTTTACTTCTAGCATTACAAATTTACCCGAGACCTACCGACATGTACCATTTCAATTTCCTGCAATTTTCCATTTCACCTGCAAAAACGCAGAATCCAGGCACGTACCGTCACAAATCGAATCAACGATTGTCCTCCACATTTTTCTTAGCTGACACCGAAGACTTAAAGAAAGTCTGCTCGATGTTTACTTCTAGCATTACGAATTTACGCGAAACCTACCGACACGTACCATTTCAATCTCTCGCAATTTTCCATTTCACCTGTAAAAACAGCAGAATTCCCATACGCAGCGCCTCAAATCGAATCAACGGTCGCCCTCAACATTTTTCTTAGCTCACACCGACGACTTAAAGAAAGTCTGCTGCACGTTTACTTCTAGCATTACAAATTTACCCGAGACCTATCGACATGTACCATTTCAATTTTCTTGCAATTTTCCATTTCACCTGTAAAAACAGCAGAATTCAGGCACGCAGCGCCACAAATCGAATCAACGATTGTCCTCAACATTTTTCTTAGCTGACACCGACGACTTAAAGAAAGTCTGCTCCACGTTTACTTCTAGCATTACAAATTTACCCGAGACCTACCGACATGTACCATTTCAATTTCTTGCAATTTTCCATTTCACCTGTAAAAACTCCAGAATTCCCATACGCACCGCCGCAAATCGAATCAACGGTCGCCCTCAACATTTTTCTTAGCTGACACCGAAGACTTAAAGAAAGTCTGCTCGATGTTTACTTCCAGCATTACAAATTTACGCGAGACCTACCGACATGTACCATTTCAATTTCTTGCAATTTTCCATTTCACCTGTAAAAACTCCAGAATTCCCATACGCACCGCCGCAAATCGAATCAACGGTCGCCGTCAACATTTTTCTTAGCTGACACCGAAGACTTAAAGAAAGTCTGCTCGATGTTTACTTCTAGCATTACGAATTTACGCGAAACCTACCGACACGCATCATCTCAATCTCTCGCAATTTTCCATTTCACCTGCAAAAACAGCAGAATTCAGGCACGCAGCGCCACAAATCGAATGAACGATTGTCCTCAACATTTTTCTTAGCCGATACCAACTACTTAAAGAAAGTCTGCTCCACGTTTACTTCTAGCATTACAAATTTACCCGAGACCTACCGACATGTACCATTTCAATTTCTTGCAATTTTCCATTTCACCTGTAAAAACTCCAGAATTCCCATACGCACCGCCGCAAATCGAATCAACGGTCGCCCTCAACATTTTTCTTAGCTGACACCGAAGACTTAAAGAAAGTCTGCTCGATGTTTACTTCTAGCATTACGAATTTACGCGAAACCTACCGACACGCACCATCTCAATCTCTCGCAATTTTCCATTTCACCTGCAAAAACGGCAGAATCCAGGCACGCACCGCCGCAAATTGGCCGACTCATCCTCATCCGCCGTTCCCGATACCTACCGCGCGCGATTCCGTTGAAATTTCACCTCGAAGAGAGTCGAGTGCCGCGGTGAGGCGAATTTTCGCGCGGCGCGTTGCGTTTTCCGCGCGTATCGCAGTTGAAACTCAGCTAACCGCTTCCGGTGCTCTCCGCGAACGAGGCCACTTGGTCAGCAGGCCCGTTCCGTCCGATTCACCGGATCGCCAGTGAGAAACGTATCGAACCGGTTTCTTCGTTCCAGCTGCTTGCACCCGAGAGAGAACCGGCGCGGTTTACGTCCTGCTGCAGACGATCGCATGCGAGATCGGGCTTAATGGACACCGCGCGAAGATCTGCGTGGCGATTATTCACGCGGGCCTACGAGTTTGGAGCCGATCATGTGGGATGAATGGCTCTGAGATGGAGAGTAGCTTGGCTTTGCGAAGAATTGCGAACGTGAGCGTGATGGTGCTTGCGGGAAAATTTGTTTTGCTCACGGCGTTTCGCATGAGGATGCGGAGGAATTATAAGTAAAGTAGGTTGGGTGATGCATAGATGTAATTCCTGAAAGTTTTAAGGTTAGATATGGAATGCGTGTAAGGTAGGGCGTTAACCTGATGGCATCCGATGAGTGTGTTGAAAATAATTGAAGAATGGCTTGCGGAGAAATTGGTTTTGTTTGCTATGTTTTCATGCGGGTGGGAGTAGATCAAAAGTAAAGTGGGGTGTGCGATGCATATCTGCAATGTCTGAAAATTTTAAGGTTAGATATGGAATGCGTGTAAGTTAGGGCGTTAACCTGAAGGCATCCGATGAGTGTGTTCAAAGTACTTGAAGAATGGCTTGCGGAGAAATGGCTTTTGCTTACTATATTTTCATGTGGGTGCGAGTACATCAAAAGTAAAGTGGAGTGTGTGATGCATAGTTGTAATTCCTGAAAGTTTTAAGGTTGAATATGGAATGCGTGTAAGCTAGGGCGTTAACCTGAAGGCATCCGATGAGTGTGTTCAAAATAATTGAAGAATGGCCTGCGGAGAAATTGGTTTTGTTTGCTGTTTTCATGCGGGTGCGAGTATATCAAAAGTAAAGTGGGTTGTGTGATGCATATCTGCAATATCTGAAAGTTTAAAGGTTGGATGTGGAATGCATGCAGGTGCGAGTATATCAAAAGTAAAGTGGGTTGTGTGATGCATATCTGCAATATCTGAAAGTTTAAAGGTTGGATGTGGAATGCATGTAAGCTAGGGCGTTAACCTAAAGGCATCCGATGAGTGTGTTGAAAATAACTAAAGAATGGCTTGCGGAAAAATTGGTTTCGTTTGCTATGTTTTCATGGGGATGCGAATGGGTCAAAAGTTTAGGAAGCTGTATGTTACATAGATGTAATGCTTGAATATTTTCAGGCTGAATATGGAATGGGTATTGGGTAGGGTGGTAACCTGAAGGCATCTGATGATTGTGTTGAAAATAATTGAAGAATAGCTTGAGGAATAATTAGTTTCGTTTGCTATGTTTTCATGGGGATGCGAATGGGTCAAAAGTTTAGGAAGCTGTGTGTTACATAAATGTAATGCCTGAATATTTTCAGGCTGAATATGGAATGGGTATTAGGTAGGATGGTAACCTGAAGGCATCTGGTGAGTGCTTCAAAAGCAATTTCCCAAATATTATTTTAATCATTGTCTTTTTCTTCGACGACCTTGAAGTCTCCGACCTTGACTTTCGATTAAAAGAATCGCATTGCAAAGAGAAATAAATCGGCCACATTGATTCGCCCACTCATTAGAAAGTGGTTTTCCGTTGCCTTCGCGTTGTAGACTAGATCGTTTCATTCGATTTAGGTCCGATGGTGCAGATAGTACAGACGCCTGTTTGGTTTCATATCACATAGAGTACCGTCGCACCGTTGCATGTACATCGATCCATTTTTATACTTATGAATGCATCAATATATGTTGGATCTGTTTGTATTACATACATTAACACATTCATAAACATGAGAGGCTCTTGAAGACAGAACCCTTGTCGTCCCGCAACATGTCAACATGATAAAAGAAGTTTCTACGTTTCAACCATAAAAAGCTTGTTGTTCCATATAATTTAAGACGGCCAAAGTAAGCATTAAAAAGAAATAATTAAAGCTGTCCACAAATGTCAGTCATAATTCTTGAGGTTAGCGTGTCGGAAAAGTGACTGGGTCACATTTTCCTGTGATCTCAGCAAAAGCGCATCAACGAATCTCCATTGTTATTAGTCTAATGAGACGTTTAAGATAGAAAGTCAGAAGTGAGTCGCGCAACTAAAAGTGGATCATGGTGAAGGACACGCCTATCGTGTCATATCATGTCCCTCTGGAAGACGCCAAACAGGTGTGCGTCGTGAGAAAATCGAAAGCCAGCCTCCAAGAAAGATAAGTCCACGAATATCTCTGTCCGCGGCTTTCTGTTGCTGGGCGTTGCAAATTATTTGTGTCGGTGATACAGGACTGCAATTGGGTGATTTGCGACGTCCGGACTTGGAATTGGCAAACATTCATTCCTTCAATATCGCGAAGTCTACATTACAATGTACAATTTTCGAAAGCGGAAGTAAGCGATTTGAAATTTTTTGTTTCTGCTAATTCTAATGTCGACATTTCTAATTTTACGAATTTGCTGTATTCCATTCCGCTATGGCTAATCTCAGCTTTCTGCCGAAGAACTTCCAATCGTGACATTTCCAATGCAGATACTGAATATAAAATTGACTATTTACCGATTTGCAATATTCCAATTTGCCGCTCTAGAATATCCGATGTTGCAAGTTACCAGTTTGCATATCCATTTCTGGAATTATCATTTTACAATTTCCAATATTCAAATTTTCCATTGTTCAATTTCCAATATTTGAATTTAACATTTTACCATTTCCAATATTTTTTAAATTCAACCCCTTTTTATTTCAATTTTACAATTTCCAATATTCGAATTTTCCATTTCTCAATTTCGAATATTCCAATTTACCATTTCCATATTCCACATCAGAATTTTATATATTTGTCAACCGCAACCCACACCCCTATGCCAATTTCCCTAAATATGGCCGCACCTTGATCCTTCCCCCGGCGGTTGTTTGTTCTACTTTTCGCGACATTAATCTTGCGTCCATGATCTTCGCAATCGCGGGCAAAGTCCAACAACGCGTCTACCGAGCGCGTTTTCCGTAACCGGCATTGAAAGAACATTTCCCAGCATTGTTCCGTATTACGCAGAAGGAATGCGCTGCGTAAATAGTCAGTGGCCAGAAATGTTGCCGTCTGCTGCCATGTATGCCACTCACCAAGTCGAATGGCATCAATTCGGAATATCACATCGGACATTAATAGGGTATTCCCACAATTTTTTCATATTATACTCAAGAAATACATTGGAGCAATATTCAAGCGCCAGAACATTACTAAGGGTTGCCTAGTGTTGCCGGCTGTTGCCTTTGGTTTACTTATACTAAAGTCACCAAGTAAAGCAATGTCTATCGAAAATTGCACATCGACTATTAATGACTTATTTTTCAGAATTATTCCATATTACGCTGACGGAATACAGATTATCAATAGTCAGGCACCAGAGTGTTGCTCAGAGTTGTCAGGAGTTGCTAACTGTTGCCGTCAATTGCCTTTGGTCTACTTATACTAAAGTCACCAAGTAAAGCAATGTCTATCGAAAATTGCACATCGACTATTAATGACTTATTTTTCAGAATTACTCCATATTACGCTGATGGAATCCAGACTATCAATAGTCAGGCACCAGAGTGCTGCTCAGAGTTGCCCGGAGTTGCCGACTGTTGCCGTCGATTGCCTTTGGTCTACTTATACTAAAGTCACCGAGTCAAGCAATGTCCATCGAAAATTGCACATCGGCTATTAATGACTTATTTTTCAGAATTACTCCATATTACGCTGATGGAATCCAGACTATCAATAGTCAGGCACCAGAGTGTTGCTCAGAGTTGCCAGGAGTTGCCGACTGTTGCCGTGAATTGTCTTTTGTGTACTTATACTAAAGTCACCAAGTGAACCAATGTCCATTGAAAATTGCACATCGGCTATTAATGACTTATTTTTCAGAATCACTCCATATTACGCTGAATCCAGACTATCAATAGTCAGGCACCAGAGTGTTGCTCAGAGTTGCCAGGAGTTGCCGACTGTTGCCGTCAATTGCCTTTGGTCTACTTATACTAAAGTCACAGAGTCAAGCAATGTCCATCGAATATTGCACATGGGGTATTAATGACTTATTTTTCAGAATCACTCCATATTACGCTGACGAAATCCAGACTATTAATAGTCAGGCACCAGAGTGTTGCTCAGAGTTGCCAGGAGTTGCCAACTGTTGCCGTCGATTGCCTTTCGTCTACTTATACTAAAGTCACCAAGTCAAGCACTGTCTATCGAAAATTGCACATCGACTATTAATGACTTATTTTTCAGACTTATTCCATATTACGCTGACGGAACTCAGATTATCAATAGCCATTTATCAAAGTGTTGCTGAGAGTTCCCCGGAGTTGCCGACTGTTGCCGTCGATCCACTTATAGCGAATCCATCGGTTCGATTGACCTCAATCCAAAATCTGACGTCAAGCATTAATAGCGCATTTTTCAGCATTTTTTCGTATCATGTCGAAGAAATACATTCCTTGAATATTGAGTGCCAGTGTTTCCGTGTGTTGCCGGCTGTTTTACACTGATCCACTTGCGCTGACTGGCCAAAGCCCGCTGACCTCGATCCGAAATATCACGACGGACGTTGGGTGTCAATCGACAATTACGCCTGGAAAATCTTCGTGCGGGGACAGGTGTGCTATTATGAGAGATATTATGAGAAGACGTGTGCGGATGGCACGATTCAATTTCTTTTCCGGACCGCGTGCGCCAGCGGGACAGAGGAAAGTGTGGTAAGTGTACTGATTACCTGAATCGCAGGACATTTTTTGTTACTAGCGACGATGTCGAATAATAAATATTTGAAATAAAGTAGGTGTTTGCGGAATATTCCATGTGAAGAAGTGTAACTTGTTTCGTGCGTACTGTGGGCAATTGATGGTATCAAATGAGCAGTGTATTATCACGAAAAATGAAAAAGATTATAATTAAGATAGGGGCTATGTGCAGTTTTCGAAAGGCCAAGAAATCACTGATAACTTATTTATGTATATAAATGTCGCGGTTATTGAATTTTGAGCTGCGAGTAAAAATTATTGCAGAAAACACTGAACTTTCGTTACTGTCTTTTTGCTTTTAACAAAAGAGGCTAATTTTATGTTTGGTAAATTATGCAGATTTCTATACATGTACGGTGTGATTTTCAGATAACGAAAAGACCGAAGCGTATAAAAGTGGCAAAGGACAGCTATAAGATGCATATTTTTTCCACCATTATGTACGAAAATACGAAACAACACCCCACTAAAATAAAATAAATCACTACTTCTATAATAGCACTAACTTTCTCATAAATATTTCAGCAGATTACATAAAAGCAGACACCCTGTAGCTTTCTTGGCTTCATTTCGATCGTGGATACAGTACCGATGGATTTCCAGTGCGTGAATCTTTGATGTTTTCGACGTTTTTTATCGGTCCACTTTACGAGCTTTCGTTTCCTTGCGCGGATCCACGTTTTATGATCCACTTCTTGGTGTAAACGTTCCAGTGACGTGCATTAATTAAGTGCGATGGAAAGTAAATGCGTGGTAAATCGCGCAGTTTAAAAGCGCATAAACCGATTGTACCAGGTTGTTCAATAAGTTTTCTCGGTCGATAAGAGAGGGCGTTGCTACTAGTCCACATTTGTTTTTGTTTTGTTGGTTCACTTTTCGACAATGGAAAAAATTGAATATTCTTGACTGAGAGGGATTGAACGTAGTAGAGGCTCTGAATTTAAACGTGGTCGTACAAACCTTGAAGACGATCCACATGAAGGACGTCCAAAAACCGCATCAACGCCAGAAATCGTAGCCACACATCTCATTAGGCAGTGTGAGTCATATTTTAAATGAAATTTTGAGTTTTAAAAAGCTGTGTGCACAATGGGTGCCGCATTCGCTACAATTGAACAAAAACACATTCGAATGCGACTTTCTCAGCAACATTTGGAGCGTTTTAAAAAGGATAAAGTGGATTTTGTGCGTCGATTCATCACTATGGATGAGACTTGGGTCTATCACCATGATCCTAAATCAAAACAAGAGGCTAAAGAGTGGTGTGAACCTGGTTGTTCGGCTTCGAAACGAGTTCGTGTCCAGAAATCGGCCAAGAAGATTCTGGCATCAGTTTTTTGGGATGCGAAAGGAATTTTATTTGTGGATTACTTGCAAACTGGTAAAACAATTAATTCTGAATATTATTGCAACCTTTTGGACCAGTTGAAGGAAAAAATTCGTGAAAAAAGACCCGGTTTGCAGAAGAAAAAAATCCTTTTTCATCAGGACAACGCACCGTGTCACAAGAGCATTTTGACAATGGCTAAAATCCATGAATTAAAGTTCGCATTGTTGGAGCATCCGCCGTATTCACCAGATTTGGCCCCCAGCGACTTCCATTTGTTTCAGGAACTCAAAAAATTTATGTGTGGCAAGCGTTTTTCGTCAAATGAAGAGGTCATAACGGCTGTTGAAGCGTATTTTGCAGACCTTCCGGAATCTCACTTCAGGGATGGGATCCACAGATTGGAGGTTCGTTGGAGCAAGTGCATTAATGTTCAGGGAGATTATACTGATGAATAATAAAGTGTATTTTGAACCATAACATTGTGTTTTTCTTATCGAACGACAAAACTTATCGAGCAACCTAGTAACTGGGCAATGTTTGTCAGTTTATTAAGCGAAAGGAAATGTTGATACGTCGTTGGCAAGGGAAGAACGGAATACAATCAGATGCGTATAATTGAATTCGAATGACCGTCATTAGAGTGGTTCGTGATTTAGTGAACAAGAAATGTGCGGTGTGCGCTGAATGTTAAAGGGCGTAATGAATTACGAGTACAGTGTAATATTGGGTTGGCAACTAAGTGAGTGCGGCTCTTGTCGATAGATGGACTTTACCCGTTCCTTTGTTTTGTCAACGTGGTTATTGCATCTAACCTATATTTTTTTTTTATTATTTGGACTTCTACCTTCAATTTAGCAAAAAAATTATATTGATTAGTGCTTTAGTTTTGTTTTTATCCCAATTTATAAATGGAAGAACAAGACATGCACTTCAGACATATTTTATTGTATTACTTCCGAAAAGGCAAGAACGCATCGCAAGCACAAAAGAAGTTATGTGCCGTATATGGAAATGAAGCCTTGAAAGAAAGGCAGTGTCAAAATTAGTTTGCCAGATTTCGTTCTGGTGATTTTTCGCTGAAAAATGCTCAACAATCTGGCCGTCCAGTTGAAGTCGATGAGATCCATATCAAGGCCATTATCGATTCAGATCGTCATAGTACAACACGTGATATTGCAGAGAAGCTCAATGTATCGCATACATGCATTGAAAAAAAAATTAAAAATGCTTGGGTATGTCAAGAAACTCGATTTATGGATCCCTCACCAGCTTAAGGAAATTCATTTGACGCGACGCATTAGCATCTACGATTCGCTACTGAAACGCAACGAAACTGATCCATTTCTGACAAGCCTAATTACTGGCGACGGAAAGTGGATAGTTTATAACAACGTAAATCACAAGAGATCGTGGTTGATGAAAGATGAACCAGCTCAAACGACATCAAAAGCAGAGATTCATAAAAAATGATTATGCTGTGAGTCTGGTGGGATTAGAAAGGAATTTTGTACTTTGAACTTATGCCACAAAACCAAACTATCAATTCAAACGTGTACGTTCAACAACTCGTCAAAGTGCGCGGTGCAATTCAAGAAAAGCGGCCGGTATTGTCAAATCGTAAGGGTGTCGTTTTCCACCATAATAATGCAAAGCCCCACACGTCTTTGATCACTCGCTAAAAATTATTGGAACTGAGTTGGGATGTTTTATCACATCCACCATATAGGCCTGATCTTGCGCCTTTAGACTACCATTTGTTTCGTTCCATGCAGAATTCCTTAAATGATAAAATTTTTAATAACGCTGATGATGACAGATCACATTTAATTCAGTTTTTTGATAGCAAAGATCAGAAATTTTACGAACGTGGAATTTTGACACTGCCAGAATGATGGCAAAAGGTCATCGACAAAAACGGACAGTATCTAATTGAATAAAGTTATATTTTTAAACAGAAATTAAGCATTTTCCTTCTTATTTGAAACCCGCAGTCACTTAGTTGCCAACCCAATAGAAGAATCTACAGCATGATGCTGATTAATGTTACAAGCACGTTGAATGAATGATCAATGCGTCCGAATGAATAATTAGTGGTAGATGAAAGCGAATTTGATTGTCACAGAATGTTTGAGGGTTCTTAGAGATTAATGTGACGTGTGTTGAAATAAGATGTAAATTAAAGGGCGTAATGTTTTCCGTAAGAAAAATTGAGACATGCGTTGCATTCAGACTGGAATAAAATTTGTTTGGCCAATCAATTTTAGTGCTTATGTACTTTTATTATAATAAAATTATTTATGACGCAATATTTATAGTATGTACGATTATTTACATGATTGGGTATACTTCGAAATAATAAATAAATGGAACTAAACATGAAGTTGCATAAAAATTACATATAGATACCGATTATGTCAGAGTAGTATTAATATTAGCAATTACTAGTAAAGTATAAATATAGATTTGTAGTATTTACATAGCGTGACAGCGTAAATAAAAATGGCAAACTGTGTTACAAGACTTATACGCGATCATTGTCTGTATATACTAACATAGTTATATATAGCACCATATAAAAAATAGCGATATCGTTGATGCCAATTTTTCATCAAAATCAGTGTACAGTAATAATGTATAAGTCTTGTAATATGCTTAATATTAGTTCAGTTTGGCACGCGTCACTTGAGATAAGAGGTAACAAAGAACACCGTCGTGCCAAAATAACAATAAAAATAAGAAGTCATTCCTATTGTCAAAGTAGAACGTCAAGTAAATTACATTGAGTAGAAAAACTATGTAACATTAACAGTACTAACGCGAGTTGAAAGTAACATCTACGAATTGATTATAAGGATTTTGATTTGAACGCAATTAACTTCGATCATTCTTAGTGAAAAAGTTTTTACCACGATTATTCCATAAAATTATTGAATTTACCAACTTTAAATGATTGACTAAAACAATTATTTCGTGGACACAATTCTCAGAAATAATTATTTTAGGAATATTTACTTTATGAAAGTTGTTGCGTAACGTGTTATTAAAATTGCACAACTAATTATTCTATCTCTTTCGGATCGTTTTGTGTTTGATGAAATAAATAATTAATGAAAATCGTCGCGGCATTAAATAAACAAAAATGTTGCTGCAGTTTAAAACAGCAAAATCAGTCCGTACCGAAATGAGATAACATACTTCGAAATAGACCATATAGATAATGTGGTCATTAAAAGAAATATGAAATAAACACTCTAATTCTCAAAAAATATCGTCCAATTCTCTTTAGTTATTTCTATTCAGGTTTAATTTTGTTGATAATGGAGTATGAAACAAATACTCTATTTCTGAGAAAATTTTTTGAAATAACTCTTTAAATACGCCCATCTTGACTTAATTTCGGGTATAAAAATATTTTAAATAAATATACTGAAGTTCCACAAAAATGTCTTTAAACGTTCCTAACTCGAGACGCGCTATTTTTACGTCCGATATTGTTGATATCCGCGATAAGCGAGGTCTTGGCCAAAAGACACTGAGTCACCCTGGTAGTTTCCGTGATAATCCTGGTCAGAATGCGCGCCGTGCTCGAAGTAAGGCGAATTTTCTTTGAAATGCGGATAACCGATGCCACTCTGACTGTAAACTGGCGGCTGATAATTCTGCATCGGCTTGTACAACTTGAAGAAGCCGATCAGGCCGGGGATAACGATCGCGAGGAAGCCGAGGAATTTTTTGAATGACGCCAAGCCGAGTATGAGTGGCAGGAATAGAAGCAATTTCAGTTTGAAAAGTTTCAGAACGATCAGCATAGGGATGAGAAGCTTCCTAAATTGGTTCCGGGCTGAAAAATGTAATGGCTTATATCATTATGCGTGGCATATATATATCGTATATGTAGACAATTTTAAATAAAACGTATTTTTTCTGCTTGAACACGTGCGATTATTAATATTGCGTGTTCTAGTTTTAATCATTTCAGCCAATCGCCACTTACAGAAAAGCGTATCTTTCTTGTCTTCCAAAGTGTCAATTTCATCAGCGATTTCGTCTAGGAATCTGGGCGCGTATACTTCGTTCTCCCCAGTTTCTGATGAAGGGACGAAAATCTCTATCGCTACGGTCTTCACAAATTTCTCTGCTTTCCTCATTGCGAATTTTACCAACTGGTCCCATTCTGACTCTCCAGATCTGCAATTTCAACATAATAATATAACATTGAAACATCATATTTGTAATACAGGAGTTTATTAAGTCTTGGTGTAATAATATATATGCACATATTAAATTTACTGGCAATTTAACTTTCTTTTACGACGCATCTTGAAAAGTGTCCTTTACATTATTCATTTCTACATGTATATATATTTACAAATATTTCAAGGTTCTTTAAATGTTATCGTACAAATCTTTCCGAACATAAATCACCTGCCTCTTGCCAGTAGACATTAAATATTTTTTCTACCGAAGGATTGGTAACCCAAGCACATCTTCTATTCAAGCACTGAAGTCACAACAATATTTTCTATCCAAGCATTCACGTCAGTGTCGTTCTTTATTACGCATGCATTCAAGTCACCGACACGCCTTATATAAAAGCATTGAAATTACTGACCCGCCTCCTTACCCAAGGATTACGATCTCTAATGCATCTTATACCCAAGCATTGCAGTCACCTCTACTCAAGAATTGAAATCTCTGGTGCATCTTATAGGCAAACACTGCAATTGCCGATATATATTTCTATTCTCAAGCATTGAAATCTCTGATGCATCTTATAGGCAAACACTGCAATTGTCGATATATATTTCTATTCAAGCATCGAAGTCACCAATAGATCTTCTATCCAAGCATTAAAATCACAAGCGCATCTTTATCCAACCACTGTGCTTACTGACGCACCTTCTTACCAAGCATTGCATTCGCCAACGCATCTTTTATGCAAGCATTGAAATCTCTAATGCATTTTATACCCACGCATCGAAGTTACGAGTATATCTCCTATCCAAGCATTAAAATCAGAAGCGCATCTTTATCCAACCACTGTGCTTACTGACGGACCTTGTTACCAAGCATTGCGGTGGCCAACGCATCTTTTATGGCAGCATTGAAATCTCTAATGCATTTTATACCCGCGCATCGAAGTTAGCAGTATATCTCCTATCCAAGCATTAAAATCAGAAGCGCATCTCTTTCCAACCACTGTGCTTACTGACGCACCTTCTTACCAAGCATTGCAGTGGCCAACGCATCTTTTATGCAAGCATTGAAATCTCTAATGCATTTTATATCCGCGCTTCGAAGGTACCAGTATATCTCCTATCCAAGCATTAAAATCAGAAGCGCATCTTTATCCAACCACTGTGCTTACTGACGCACCTTCTTACCAAGCATTGCAGTGGCCAACGCATCTTTTATGGCAGCATTGAAATCTCTAATGCATTTTATATCCGCGCGTCGAAGTTACCAGTATATCTCCTATCCAAGCATTAAAATCACAAGCGCATCTTTATCCAACCACTGTGCTTACTGACGCACCTTCTTACCAAGCATTGCAGTGGCCAACGCATCTTTTATGCAAGCATTGAAATCTCTAATGCATTTTATACCCGCGCATCGAAGTTACCAGTATATCTCCTATCCAAGCATTAAAATCACAAGCGCATCTCTTTCCAACCACTGTGCTTACTGACGCACCTTGTTACCAAGCATTGCAGTCGCCAAAGCATCTTTTATGCAAGCATTGAAATCTCTAATGCACTTTATATCCGCGCGTCGAAGTTACCAGTATATCTCCTATCCAAGCATTAAAATCACAAGCGCATCTCTATCGAACCACTGTGCTTACTGACGCACCTTCTTACCAAGCATTGCAGTCGCCAACGCATTATTTATGGCAGCATTGAAATCTCTAATGCATTTTATATCCGCGCGTCGAAGTTACCAGTATATCTCCTATCCAAGCATTAAAATCACAAGCGCATCTTTATCCAACCAATGTGCTTACTGACGCACCTTCTTACCAAGCATTGCAGTGGCCAACGCATCTTTTATGCAAGCATTGAAATCTCTAATGCATTTTATACCCGCGCATCGAAGTTACCAGTATATCTCCTATCCAAGCATTAAAATCAGAAGCGCATCTCTTTCCAACCACTGTGCTTACTGACGCACCTTCTTACCAAGCATTGCAGTGGCCAACGCATCTTTTATGGCAGCATTGAAATCTCTAATGCATTTTATATCCGCGCGTCGAAGTTACCAGTATATCTCCTATCCAAGCATTAAAATCAGAAGCGCATCTCTTTCCAACCACTGTGCTTACTGACGCACCTTCTTACCAAGCATTGCAGTCACCAACGCATCTTTTATGCAAGCATTGAAATCTCTAATGCATTTTATATCCGCGCGTCGAAGTTACCAGTATATCTCCTATCCAAGCATTAAAATCACAAGCGCATCTTTATCCAACCACTGTGCTTACTGACGCACCTTCTTACCAAGCATTGCAGTCGCCAACGCATCTTTTATGCAAGCATTGAAATCTCTAATGCATTTTATACCCGCGCATCGAAGTTACCAGTATATCTCCTATCCAAGCATTAAAATCACAAGCGCATCTCTATCCAACCACTGTGCTTACTGACGCACCTTCTTACCAAGCATTGCAGTGGCCAACGCATCTTTTATGCAAGCATTGAAATCTCTAATGCATTTTATATCCGCGCGTCGAAGTTACCAGTATATCTCCTATCCAAGCATTAAAATCAGAAGCGCATCTCTTTCCAACCACTGTGCTTACTGACGCACCTTGTTACCAAGCATTGCAGTCGCCAACGCATCTTTTATGCAAGCATTGAAATCTCTAATGCACTTTATATCCACGCGTCGAAGTTAGCAGTATATCTCCTATCCAAGCATTAAAATCACAAGCGCATCTCTATCCAACCACTGTGCTTACTGACGCACCTTCTTACCAAGCATTGCAGTCGCCAACGCATCTTTTATGCAAGCATTGAAATCTCTAATGCATTTTATAACCGCGCGTCGAAGTTAGCAGTATATCTCCTATCCAAGCATTAAAATCACAAGCGCATCTTTATCCAACCACTGTGCTTACTGACGCACCTTGTTACCAAGCATTGCAGTCGCCAACGCATCTTTTATGCAAGCATTGAAATCTCTAATGCATTTTATACCCGCGCATCGAAGTTACCAGTATATCTCCTATCCAAGCATTAAAATCACAAGCGCATCTCTATTCAACCACCGTGCTTACTGACGCACCTTCGTACCAAGCATTGCAGTCGCCAACGCATCTTTTATGCAAGCATTGAAATCTCTAATGCACTTTATATCCACGCGTCGAAGTTACCAGTATATCTCCTATCCAAGCATTAAAATCACAAGAGCATCTCTATCGAACCACTGTGCTTACTGACGCACCTTCTTACCAAGCATTGCAGTCGCCAACGCATCTTTTATGCAAGCATTGAAATCTCTAATGCACTTTATATCCGTGCGTCGAAGTTAGCAGTATATCTCCTATCCAAGCATTAACATCACAAGCGCATCTCTATCGAACCACTGTGCTTACTGACGCACCTTGTTACCAAGTATTGCAGTCGCCAACGCATCTTTTATGCAAGCATTGAAATCTCTAATGCATTTTATATCCGCGCGTCGAAGTTACCAGTATATCTCCTATCCAAGCATTAAAATCACAAGAGCATCTCTAACGAACCACTGTGCTTACTGACGCACCTTGTTACCAAGCATTGCAGTCGCCAACGCATCTTTTATGCAAGTATTGAAATCTCTAATGCACTTTATGTCCACGCGTCGAAGTTAGCAATATATCTCCTATCCAAGCATTAAAATCACAAGCGCATCTTTATCCAACCACTGTGCTTACTGACGCACCTTGTTACCAAGCATTGCAGTGGCCAACGCATCTTTTATGCAAGCATTGAAATCTCTAATGCATTTTATATCCGCGCGTCGAAGTTACCAGTATATCTCCTATCCAAGCATTAAAATCACAAGCGCATCTCTATCCAACCACCGTGCTTACTGACGCACCTTCGTACCAAGCATTGCAGTCGCCAACGCATCTTTTATGCAAGCATTGAAATCTCTAATGCATTTTATATCCGCGCGTCGAAGTTACCAGTATATCTCCTATCCAAGCATTAAAATCACAAGAGCATCTCTATCGAACCACTGTGCTTACTGACGCACCTTCTTACCAAGCATTGCAGTCGCCAACGCATCTTTTATGCAAGCATTGAAATCTCTAATGCACTTTATATCCGTGCGTCGAAGTTACCAGTATATCTCCTATCCAAGCATCCAAAACTCTAACATATCTTGTATTCAAACGTTAATATGATCAGTACACCTTTCTATGCAAGGATGGAAATATTAAGGACACCTTTTAGTGAAACAATGAAGGCTGCATACTCACGCATTACAGTCTTCAAACACGACGCAAGGGTTCGTTCTCTTACTTTGAGATATTCTTACTCAATTTTTTAGCGAACTACCTTCGTAATGTAATATTTACGTAAATGTTTAAATTTAATTCCGGTTAAAATTCCACTTGCAATGCATTTCCAGTATGCAATTATACATGTTTATATGTTTTTAATGCATCTATTCGAAGCAATATATAGGACAAATCGCATTGTACTTAATATGCAATTGTGATACCCTTTAATTACTGCGTGTTTACGTATTAAAATAAATATCTTTCCGCATATAATTGCCCTGAATTTTTGCTTAACCTGTTATTGTCACTACTAATACCATACTATGCATTCACTGATGCTTTGCATAAATATTTTACCTTCAAAGGAAAGACAAATTTGTCTTCTATGTTCGGTTTTTCGTAAGTAACAGATGTTAGACATTCTTTACCTTGGTTCGCTCGAATATTCGTACGGCTGACGCTTAACGTGCCTAACCAAATCGCTGGACATTCGTACCACCCGCACGTTTTCGTTCAAATTGTATGCGTTGTGTTCGAAGAAGTCCGAAAAGTAGTTCAGCGCCTGTGACTTGAAACATTCGGCCAGGTCACCGGTGAGGCATCTTTCGTTTACTCTTGCCATATAAGGATCAACGTTTCGTCCGGTTCCGAGGCCAATGAAATCGAAGAGACCTTTTCCTTGTCGTGTCCCGTTTGGTTCATGGGCGTTGACGTGTTGATTTCCTGAAATTGTGGTTGAATCAACGCTCAGTAAATGTAGAGATTTCGCTAATATCTTATGACATACATAATTTGAAAATTGGTAAATGGATACTCTGTAGACGATTTACAATTCTGTAAGTATAATTATTCAGAATAATAATTATTGAGAATACGATGATGTGATATAAACGTAGGCGGAATACGGTTTTTAATTTCAAATGTTAAGACCTTCCAATGATTGAAGACGCAATAAAAGAATATAACGGCACTTTTACCTTCAATTTTTAGGATGTTAAAATTATTGAGGGCGCCATGGAAGGATGCAAATATTGGAGGAAGCATGACTTACCACGTTGTTCCGCTTGCTCATCGGAAACGGCGTCTGCGAAGGTAACCCGTCCTGCATTCTGACAGCATACCAACGTAGCAACGGCCGACAGGAAGCAACAGCTTACCAACAAGCGCGCTGATCGCATCCTGCTCGCAGCTGCAATTTATGTTTCCTTATCGACCAGAACAAATCGCAAATAGCAAATCGAAATCAAAAATTCACAAAAGATTCTGAGTTATAAGCAAAAATAAATGGAAAAACAAATAAAAAGAAGTCGAAAATGCGCAAAAATGGGCGAAAATAGGCAAAAATGTCAAATTTTTTTTTCTTTCAGACCGATACCATTCAATAGAGGGTAATTTGCCCTGAAGATAGACCACTTTCCGAGCGATAAACTCTTCATAGTTTCCGAGATACGACGATTTTAAGAAGGTGCAAAAAAATTTTTTTCAAAATTGCTGATCGCGATTAGTCCCACATCAAAGTGCGTCCAAAGAGCTTTAAGAAAACCTATATTACTTATAGGTTTCGTTCACCAGTATAGATGGGACAGGGCCTTGCAGAAATCGAGAAAATTTTAAGGCCATTTTTGGCAAAAAATGATGGGTCACCGATTTGATTGCCCTTTTAACATATCAAAGGGGGTCGAAAATGATTCGGAAAAATGCAGGGCGCACCCCGAAATTCGCAATAGTTCAGGAGATATCGCCAAAAATGTGTGGAAAAATCGTGAAAAACGAGCCTGAAAACGGGATCAAAAATTAAAGCTCTACCAGTCGACTTGTAATTGTGCCAGATGAAAAGGGGTACAAAGAGACTTGGAAAAAGCGCAACCACACTGAAATATTTGAAATAGTTCTTGAGATATACTAACAAATAAATGGAAAAAGTGAAAAATATTGCAAAATGGAGTACAAGAACAATATTTTTTAACCGATGTGCTGATCTGTTAGTGGAAGACAATATAAAGGTCCTCCAAAAATTCGGAACGGTGTTGGAAAATTCATAATAATTTAAAAAATATGTCAATAAACATGGGTCAAATTAATGAAAAGATCGTTTAAAGTAATTGGGAACATGAAAATATCTCAATAAATTTATGCAAGCACGCGTTGTTGTACGTAATTTTGAACTGGAAACGGGGTCCCATTTCCTCAGAACGTTAGAGCAAAAAGATGCCTTAGATGATAAATCGACTCTGCACCTCATTTGTATAGCAACGTTATCTTCAATTTCTATCTCATCAGTGCCACATCTATCAACTCCTCCGTACCGTTCATCTGCTCAATAGTAACTTTTTCCGAAAAATCCTTAGACTCAATGATAGCACCGGTTCCTTAACATAAATCTAACTCCATCGACATCTACCACCGTCATCTAGATTATTTAACTGTAAATATCATTAACACTAACCATAACTAATCAAAATGTCATCACCACTAACCATAAACAATCATAATCACCATCAGTCTAATTCCTACCAATGATCAAAACCTGCTACAGTCCACCAACCTAATTTCATTATACCTGGAAACCCTTCCCTACAAAAAAAAATACAATTTGAATTCCATCCACATCTATCGCCGCCGCTCAAAATATTTCAGTTAAAACCATCATCATCACCACGGTTCTAACTCCTACCAACATTCTCCTCTTGTTGAAATCCACTAGCCGCACTCCACAAAATCTCTAATCCTTTCGCCGCCACGTAAAATACATCAGCAATCACCTCACAGACGCTAGCCTACTTCTACTAAGTCCCCGAACACTCCTCTACCAACAAATAAAATAAATTTAACTCCATTCACATCTGCCATTGCCGTCTAAAATAAATATTTAACTAAAAATGTCATCATCCCCAGCCACAACTATTAAAAATATCATAACCACCATCCTAACCCCTACCAACGGTCCAATCTTCTTGAAATCCACTAGCCGTACTCCACCAAATCTCTAATCCTTTCGCCGCCACGTAAAATACATCAGCAATCACCTCGCAGACGCTAGCCTACTTCTACTAAGTCCCCGAACACTCCTCTACCAACAAATAAAACAAATTTAACTCCATTCACATCTGCCATTGCCGTCTAAAATAAATATTTAACTAAAAATGTCATCATCTCCAGCCACAACCATTAAAAATATCACCACTATCCTAACCCCTACCAACGGTCCAATCTTCTTGTAATTCACTAGCTGCACTCCATCAAATCTCAGAACTCTCCCCACCAAAAAGCTAAATTTATCTTCATCCACACCGCCGCGATCCAGCAACTTCCTGCTAAAAATGTCACCACCACTTGCCATATCAAATCAACCGGCCCCTGACCCTAGAACCGCCGAAGTTGTCCACACGACACTGCGTAAACCGCTCGCGGCACCGCCTCGTAAAACATCTTCGACTCTCTCGTGACCCAAGGCCGTCACGACCTTAATTCCAAACCGGCTCCGGCGTGCGAGAAAAAGAAGGTCTAGGTCTAACGAACCCTTACCGGTGTGATGACCTGAGCATCCGTCAAATTTCCGCTGTCCTCGTGTCGTCGAGGGACGACATGATACGCGCGCGATGAAAAATCTGACACTGGCAGCCGCGGCGAAAACCGTTCGCCGACGGGCTTCTGACGTCGGCTGGAAACCGTTAGCTGGAACGGCCCAATCCGACGTCAGAATCAGGGGAATCGGGTTCGTCGTCTTCGATTCCGGTCGCGCGCGGCCTACGTGACGAGCGCGAAACGTTTCGATGCGGCGCCGTGCTGGGCTGGATGGGAGTTAAGCTAGGTGACGTGTGAAATTATTACCGAGGAATGGAGGATGGATGTGGTTTGAATTTGACTTGGATGGATATTAGAGTGTAAGGGAGTGGGGAGTTTTATTGGAGATTGTATGGGAGTTGCAGTAGGTAACGTGTGGATTTATAGATAGGGAATGGTGAATGGATGTATTTTGGATGGATGTTGGAGAGTATAAGAGTGGGAACAGTTTTATTGCAGATTGAATGGGAGTTGAGCTAGGAGACGTGTGAAATTATTACCGGGGAATGGAGGATGGATGTGGTTTGAATTTGGCTGGAATGGATGGTGGAGTGTAAGAGAGTGGGGAGTTTTATTGAGGATTAAATGGGAAGTGTAGTAGATGATGTATCAAATTATTGGCGGGGAATGGCGAATGGATGTTAGAGAGTATAAGAGTGGCAACTGTTTTATTGCACAATATCCAATATGCAATCTGAATGGGAAATGAGCTAGGTGACGTGTGAAATTATTACCGGGGAATGGAGGATGTATGTGGTTTGAATTTGGCTTGGATGGATATTAGAGTGTAAGGGAGTGGGGAGTTTTATTGGAGATTGAATGGGAGTTGCAGTAGGTAACGTGTGGATTTATAGATAGGGAATGGTGAATGGATGTATTTTGGATGGATGTTGGAGAGTATAAGAGTGGGAACAGTTTTATTGCAGATTGAATGGGAGTTGAGCTAGGAGACGTGTGAAATTATTACCGGGGAATGGAGGATGGATGTGGTTTGAATTTGGCTTGGATGGATATTAGAGTGTAAGGGAGTGGGGAGTTTTAATGGAGATTGAATGGGAGTTGCAGTAGGTAACGTGTGGATTTATAGATAGGGAATGGTGAATGGATGTATTTTGGATGGATGTTGGAGAGTATAAGAGTGGGAACAGTTTTATTGCAGATTGAATGGGAATTGAGCTGGGAGACGTGTGAAATTATTACCGGGGAATGGAGGATGAATGTGGTTTGAATTTGGCTTGGATGGATATTAGAGTGTAAGGGAGTGGGGAGTTTTATTGGAGATTGAATGGGAGTTGTAGTAGGTAACGTGTGGATTTATAGATAGGGAATGGTGAATGGATGTATTTTGGATGGATGTTGGAGAGTATAAGAGTGGGAACAGTTTTATTGCAGATTGAATGGGAGTTGAGCTAGGAGACGTGTGAAATTATTACCGGCGAATGGAGGATGGATGTGGTTTGAATTTGGCTGGAATGGATGGTGGAGTGTAAGAGAGTGGGGAGTTTTATTGAGGATTAAATGGGAAGTGTAGTAGATGATGTATAAAATTATTGGCGGGGAATGGCGAATGGATGTTAGAGAGTATAAGAGTGGCAACTGTTTTATTGCACAATATCCAATATGCAATCTGAATGGGAAATAAGCTAGGTGACGTGTGAAATTATTACCGGGGAATGGAGGATGGATGTGGTTTGAATTTGGCTTGGATGGATATTAGAGTGTAAGGGAGTGGGGAGTTTTATTGGAGATTGAATGGGAGTTGCAGTAGATAACGTGTGGATTTATAGATAGGGAATGGTGGATGGATGTATTTTGGATGGATGTTGGAGAGTATAAGAGTGGGAACAGTTTTATTGCAGATTGAATGGGAGTTGAGCTAGGAGACGTGTGAAATTATTACCGGGGAATGGAGGATGGATGTGGTTTGAATTTGGCTGGAATGGATGGTGGAGTGTAAGAGACTGGGGAGTTTTATTGAGGATTAAATGGGAAGTGTAGTAGATGATGTATAAAATTATTGGCGGGGAATGGCGAATGGATGTGTTTTGGATGGATGTTAGAGAGTATAAGAGTGGCAACTGTTTTATTGCACAATATCCAATATGCAATCTGAATGGGAGTTGAGCTAGGAGACGTGTGAAATTATTACCGGGGAATGGAGGATGGATGTGGTTTGAATTTGGCTTGGATGGATATTAGAGTGTAAGGGAGTGGGGAGTTTTATTGGAGATTGAATGGGAGTTGCAGTAGGTAACGTGTGGATTTATAGATAGGGAATGGTGAATGGATGTATTTTGGATGGATGTTGGAGAGTATAAGAGTGGGAACAGTTTTATTGCAGATTGAATGGGAGTTGAGCTAGGAGACGTGTGAAATTATTACCGGGGAATGGAGGATGGATGTGGTTTGAATTTGGCTGGAATGGATGATGGAGTGTAAGAGAGTGGGGAGTTTTATTGAGGATTAAATGGGAAGTGTAGTAGATGATGTATAAAATTATTGGCGGGGAATGGCGAATGGATGTGTTTTGGATGGATGTTAGAGAGTATAAGAGTGGCAACTGTTTTATTGCACAATATCCAATATGCAATCTGAATGGAAAATGAGCTAGGTGACGTGTGAAATTATTACCGGGGAATGGAGGATGGATGTGGTTCGAATTTGGCTTGGATGGATATTAGAGTGTAAGGGAGTGGGGAGTTTTATTGGAGATTGAATGGGAGTTGCAGTAGGTAACGTGTGGATTTATAGATAGGGAATGGTGAATGGATGTATTTTGGATGGACGTTGGAGAGTATAAGAGTGGGAACAGTTTTATTGCAGATTGAATGGGAGTTGAGCTAGGAGACGTGTGAAATTATTACCGGGAAATGGAGGATGGATGTGGTTTGAATTTGGCTGGAATGGATGGTGGAGTGTAAGAGAGTGGGGAGTTTTATTGAGGATTAAATGGGAAGTGTAGTAGATGATGTATAAAATTATTGGCGGGGAATGGCGAATGGATGTGTTTTGAATGGATGTTAGAGAGTATAAGAGTGGCAACTGTTTTATTGCACAATATCCAATATGCAATCTGAATGGGAAATGAGCTAGGTGACGTGTGAAATTATTACCGGGGAATGGAGGATGGATGTGGTTTGAATTTGGCTTGGATGGATATTAGAGTGTAAGGGAGTGGGGAGTTTTATTGGAGATTGAATGGGAGTTGCAGTAGGTAACATGTGGAATTATTGGCGGGGAATAAGGAATGTATGTGTTTTGGATAGATGTCACAGTGTAAGAGATTAGAAAGATTTGTTGGAGATTAATTGGGAGTTGAGCTGGGTGACGTGTGAAATTATTACCAGGAAATGGAGGATGGATGTGGTTTGAATTTCGGTTGGATGGATGTTGGAGTACAAGAGAGTTTTATTGTAGATTGAATGAGAGTTATGGTAGGTGACATGTGGAATTATTGGCGGGAAATGGTTGATGGATATGTTTTGGACTTGGGTTGGATATAAGACAGCAGATAATTTTATTGCAGATTGAATGGGTAGTATGATAGATGATCTGTGAAATTATTGACAGAGAATGATTGATGAATATATTTTGGGGTTGGATGGATGTTGAAGGATAAGAAAGTGGAAACTTTTATTGTAGATCGAATGGGAGTTGTAATAGGACTTATGATGTTGTCAATGATAATGGTTATGGTACATGGCGTTTAAAATTATTTCCGGGTAATGGAAGATTAATATGTGTTGGTTTCAGGTTGGGTGGATGCTCTGGAGTATGACAGTGGAAGCGACTGCGTGATAAATTGAATAGTAGTGACTATGGTAGCTACATGACGTGTCAAATTATTCGCAGGGAAGATAAGATTAATATGCTTTGAGTATTATTTGGATGGATGCTCTAAAGTATAAGAGTGGAAGTGGATACGTGATGAATTAGTTACTAGTAATTTTAATATGTGACCTGGAAAATTATGAATAGTCAATAGGATATTTATGATACGTTTGACTTTGGATTCTATGAATTTTGGGAAAATGAAGTGGTCGGTCGAATCGTAATTTAATACACAGTAGATGACGCACATTTTTTTAATTCCTAATTTCACCTTTCAAATACCCATTTCACTTTAAAACGCAACGACGACATCGTTATTTCTAAAAATAAATACTAGCCTTCCCGTCTACCATAAATCTGAACTCACCTGTCAATTAACACTATCACCCGCAACAACAAACAAAGCACCCAGTGAACAATTTCGAGTCACGCGACCTGTGTCGTTTCAGTCCGTTACCACCCGGCGTCCCGCGCATTTATAAGAGGATTCTCATGACACAAGATCCCACAGGAGAGGGAGAAGGATCCATGGACCGAAGAAGAGGGAGGATTTAAAAGTCAAAAGTGAAAGTGGTTCCGGATACAGGACCGGAACCGGTGTTGGTGAATGAACAAAGATAGGTGCCGGAGTACTTTCCTTTACGAGCGGCATGCGTCACTCTATTTTCTCCTTCTGACCCGGGATCATCTTCCACTTGTTTACGTAAGATATCCCGCCCAAACATTTTTCTCAACAATTTTGTTATTTCTCATATCTATGTCACGTGTTGAACGTTTCTTATGGGAAATGTAGTTGCATGCGGAGATTGTATTTATTTTACGACCGTGCGGTAATGAAAGTGAGAGCGAAGTGTGTGGGTGTTTTATCCATGTTTCGGAGCATTGTAGTGAAAAGGAAAGGAAAGGCGGATTTGAATTAGAAACATTCTGCCCGTGTATGAAGATTAATGACCCACCGTATCATAACAAACATTCAAGTTATCTGCACACGCTTAATTCAAACATTAATATCTAACAAAATTTATCACGTGATATCTAACAAACTTTACCATTCAGAACCACTAATACATCTTATATCTAAGCATTGCATTTACGAACGCATATCTGTACCCAAGTATTCAAACCACCAACGTATCCTCTACTCAAGCATTCACATCTCTAATGCGCCTTATATCCAAGCATTCATATCACCAACGCATTCTCTACTCCAGCATTGAACTCTCTGATATCATAGCCCAGACATAAATATATTTCTTGTTTCGAGAATTTAATGAATAATTTGAATAAATTAAAAAATATTTTTACATTATGCGACATTTTAATTTATAATTTTATTAGTCTTACTTAATGGCATATATGAATATGAAATTTTGTGTGAATTTTATACGATAATATTATTTTTAAAGATTGAATTGACATAGACCATTTTCAAAATTAACTGAATGTCCTATAAATATATTAAAGCAATAAAGAACTTTGAGTTTTATTTGAAACAATAATTTGATTGATATAATTCGTGAACATTTATTACATTTATTAATTATTTTTAAACAGTAATCCATTTTTATCATTATTTCGAGTATTTAAGATTCTTAAACATTAATATACTAGTAAACAAAATCTTATCTTCCGATACGGTGATATAATAACAATTTAATATTTCCGTATATTCTTGGTTCAGAACCAAAACTGAAATTTAGAATCATCTAAAGATGTTTTATAGAACATTTTATAAGGTTCATTTTTCAAGAATCTCATCCATTGAATTTGTACGAGACAGATTCATATTTTTTACTCTTCTTGTTATTGATTCTTCTAGTAATGAAGTTGTCGTTATTATTAAAATTTGATTGTCATTTATTTTATTATGTATCCTCTAGAAACGCGTCAAAGAAGGCATTGCCATTTTCATCTTTATATAATTTATTTAAATTTTTGACTTAGACCACTTATATTAAAACTAAATGAATTCCATATAATGTTGAAATTACAACCACTATCTAATGGTTCATTTTTGACAATTTCCATTGAATAAATTTAGTTAAAAATAATGAACTCTCTTTTTTTTAAATTTTGACTTAGACCACTTTCATAATTATGGGCACATATATGCAAGCATTGCAATTGCCAGCAACATTTCCAGTCAAGCATTGAAATCACCAATGTACCTCTTATCTTAGCATTGGTCATAAATGCATCTTCTTACACAAGCATTGAAGTCACCAGTGCATTTTCTATCCAAGCATTGAGATCTTTTACGCATACTATATCCAAGCATTGGTAAGAAACGCACCTTGCTAACCGAGCATTCAAGTCACTGACACACCTTCTGTACATGCATTGAAACCTCTAATACGCTTCTTGCCCAGGCATCGAAATCTCTAGGCACTCACGCGTTAAATCCACCAGATACGGCTCAAGTGTTTGCTCTCTTACTATGAACTAAAACCTACAATTCCTTATACCAAAGTAACATTTCGAATGAAACGAACGGTGCGTTAAAGAAATTACAATACTTAAAGAATATTTACATTTCTTTAGCCGACTGACTTCGAGAAAATGTTAATACGAAGTTTCACAGAATTTCTTGCTCATATCTACCGCACTACCAGTTTTCGTCATCAACAAATTACGCTACATGTTAATTAGTATCTTGAATCCTGTTTCAAATCTTTGCAAAAAGACTCTACATGCAGTTTTTGCATGCAGAACCGGTAACTGTTCAATAACCGCCCAGTTTATAAATAAGATACCTATCCAATCGTTCAAATAACTGCTAAATTTGCGTGTTTGAGTCGTGAAAGCCGTATTTAACTTTATAAAGCATTAACAGTATCTGCGTATGAAGTGTTGGATCTATCAACACACGTTAGAAGCACCTTACGGGTTCCGCATAATCAAGCGTTAGTCTTCGGTTGTGTTCTTTTGTTCGAGAGGAGAAAGAAGATACCCCGAAGTAGGTCGGCACGTGCGTCGTCTCACACACGTTCTCTTCGAAGATGGTCAATACCCTTAGAGAAATTCCATGGACGGATCCCGTCCAAATTACTTTCAAACAATTTTGTCCGGAAGCTATAATAATAAAATATAATTTACACAATGAAGTAACGCTAAACGATTTCAAAATTGCAGTCCAAGTGTGACATTTAAGTTCACTATACTGCATAAATATTTACAACTCATTCATATAATTCACTCGTGTTACGCTACGTTTAATTTTCTATACACAATTTCATGGCAGTCAATGTTATAACCAGCATTTGACATTTATCTCTAATTAAATCCTGACAGTAAAAAAAATCGAGTTCCTATTCTTAAGCACAGGTAATACGTTTCGGCAAATTATGTATGTCCTTAAACATAGCTATAAATAATTAAAAACAGACTACGATATATTTTCTCTCACAACGTGCCCGATTATTGCTTCACGAGCATTTTTATTAGCGCACTGTACAATTGTTCGACAAAATCAGTGGTTAGCCTAATGTAACCGTGATTCGATAAATAATCTACGCCTTAAAATCTACAAGACTCTCCGGCGAGCCCCGTCGCTTCTCGCGACAGTTCAGAATAAATAAACATTTATCGACATAAGCAATTAAATAAATTCATCAATCTCTACACGCGCCTAAAGAATATGTCATCAATACAGGGGCAGTGTCAAAAAAATAGTTGAATTTGGACCAGAATAAAGCTGTAAATGAGTTTGTATGAAATAATCAGATTAATCAAGATATGATAATTGTTTAAATCAGATGCCCAAGAAAAGATATGACAAACATCAAGAAAGTACAGAAAGCCTATTTTGATTCAACTGACGTTTTGAGATATTCTTGAGTTTGAACAAAAAAAATGATCAGTGTGCATATTTCGATCACGAAATTCTATGGCAATTAGTTTGTAACATGATAAGACGTATACTTCTAATGAATCTAATTTTGCGATAAAGCCAATAATCAGTAGTTTCCGAATATTTACTCCTATATTCTCATGTGTGTTTTATTACAAAGCTAAAATAATTACGGAGACTTGCGTAAAGACTCGTGACTTAAAAAATATAATACATCTCGACGCCGACTGCGTTTCTAGATCAACAACATTTCAAAGACATTTTCAATTATTACGAGATCTAAATACCTACTACCGGCAACACTTGCGTGCAATCTTAATAAAAGTATACATTAATAACACATCTGCAATCAGTAATAGACCTTATCCAATCTTCTATAATTTGCTTATTATAATTTTCCACTGATATCTCCCCGTAATAACTCTCATAACGTCAGTATTCATCACATATAAATTCGCATAGAATCACACAAACCATCCCGACAACCATTTTCTGACATTGTCCCCCGTCGCAACACATTTCTCGCCTAAAACCGGCAAAGAATTCTACCGAAAACATGCTGTGCAGCTAAGTTCGATCCGTCGACTCGTCAATGCTGCACATTAATAAATAAATAAATAATTGTCCACTTCGGCGCTTTGCGGGATAGTTCGGATCCGTTACGTAATTAACGCCCCGCAATTAGTTTGCCCGGCACAGCGCGGTCGGCAAATCAACGGATCGACGGATCGACGGATCGATGGATCAATGGATCAACGGACCCGCGTATCCTGCACGCAACGTTTCGAAACGGAATCCGCTAGGAAGACTACAAGTTACACGTTAAACAAAAAATATCGCATGAGTGGATGATCGCATTTGCAAACGTGTGCGTGACGAAAATTCACTGTGTCGCTGAAGAATCTTTAAGTGCGAAAACGGACGGTGGAGGATAATTTATATTTTCAGATCTGTAGTCAAGATGGGTTTCAGTCACTTCGAAAAGATGTGTTCAGATTCAGTGTTTAATCGATTTCTTCTTGTTGCTTTGAATTAGTAAAATCCTGTTGTCGCATCGAATATTCTGTGTTCAGAATTGTTCCTCTACTTTATTATACATTAATGCCGCAAATATGTCATCTGATTATTGACTAAATATTATATTAATTTGTTTGAAATCGTTGCGATTAACATGCTGTCTTAATTATTTTCGCGCATAGTGACGCTTTATTTATTGTTCGATTAAATCGGGTAAATCGTGTATTTTCTTTCGGAAGTGACTGAGACTATTCATTTCCAGTATCCTCGTCACGTGATCGTCACAGTTTTATTATTAGCTCGCGTTATTGCAACCTGACGACCTAATATTACGCAGATGTAATAAGTAAAAGTTCGTATCGACACACGCGAACACTTATTATGTCAGTTGGTGCGTTTGATCGAAGAGGATTCTTCACTTCCGACAAGATTTCATCCGAGAAACGGGATTCTTCCAATGGCGAAGTCCGTTACTCTGTTTCCTCAACCGGATTCTATTTCTTGTTAGATAATTTGCATGCGAATTACTTTTAACGCTAGATTCTGGTCAGCATTTTTGTTAAAAAAATATTTTCACGCTCAGCGGATTGATTAAGACCCCTTCCGCAAGATGCTAGTATGGTTTAGTCCGTTCTTTAGACTCTGGCCTTTAAGTTCTCCCATTGACGCGGTACGCCAGAAAATTTGTTGGTTTATATCATTCAGTGCTTGTTAATCTACGAATTTATCGCTGTTATAGTAAAATTCGTCTGAGCACACTGATGATAATAGTACCTAATTGCGTTGAATTGCGCTTTCAGAGAGAAAAGATTGTCTTTCAAATTCCACAAGACGGTTGGTTGCTCAAGCCTCATCAAAAATGAATGTTACAGATTCTGCTGAACCATTGTCTTTAAAATAAGATTATGCAATTGGTAGAAACATGGTATCAAACTAATTATAAGTTTGTTTAAATTTAATAAATAGTGTAATTTTTTCACTATTAAAATGGAAGATCATTTCTTCAAATCTATTCTATAACTAACACAAAATCATTCTACAATTTTCAAATTTGAAATTGGTAAAACGTCTACTATTCTGCAATTTGCAACCCTGAAACTGATAAAGCAGCTGTTCATCGAATGACTCGAAATCATGTTTCAATTGCCAAACATGAAGTTAGCAATGCATCTATTCACCATCATTCTACAATTTTCAACCGTAAATTCGGGAACCGCCTCTTCTGCAAATGCCACAAAGTCATTCCCCATTCCCAAACACGCAATTGCTAAACCGTCTCTTCTGCAAATTCCACAATTCTCAAACCCGAAAACACCAGTTTCTCGAATTCCGCATCACCCCAAATTCGCAAACACCTTTCCGCCGGACGCTTCCAATTCCCGCGACTCTCAAAATTTCCGTGACCACCATCTTCCCACCAATCCCCACAGCACTAAACACTCCCCGCAAATCCCGTCTCCCAGATTTCTCAATCCCCGCGCACATCTCACAGTTTCCGGGCGTGCACGAGTTTGTCAATATCCTGATACGTGGCCAGCATGGCCTGATTTTGCCTCATGCTCTGATCCTCCTGCGCCAGCGAGCAGCTCCCATAAGCGTCTTCGCACCTGACGCCGTCCTGGCCATCCTTGGCAGCTTTCATGTACCGGAAGAAGCGGAGGACGTCGGGATTGTCGCTGGCAGGTTTCCGGAGTTCGTTGAGTTCCCTCGAGAGTTGCGCAGAGACGAGGTTGGAGTAAGGCGCGTACCTGGCAGGACTCCGATACATGGCGCAGACTGCGTACTCGCGGCAGGGTTCGGTTGTGTGACCCAGGCGCGAGAAAACGGCGTCCAGGCGCGAGAGGAGAGGCGAGTAGAACGGGTCGTAGTTCGTTAGAAGCAACGAACTCGTCGGAATCTCGTGGAACACCTGTGGCAGATGAACTTTCGTTAGGTTTGGGTCAAACGACGATCGAGCGCGATAGCGAGTGTCGTGGCGAATTGGGGTTTTGAGGTGCGTGGGCGGAAGAGGGGTGGTTGGAGAGTTGGGAAGTGGAGGAATGGCGTGGAGAAGTGGTTTCGATGAAAGTCGGTGTGAAGTGACAGGACAGGGATTTATGGAATGAGGGGTTTGATAAGGTGGATGATTGGAAATGGGACACTATTAATTGAACAGCTAGGAGGTAGTGGAATGGCGTGAAAATGTGGGTTCGATGAAAATCGGTGTGAGGTGGAAGGACAGGGTTTTATGGAATGAGGGCTTTAATAAGGTGGATAATTGGAAACGGGACACTATTAATTGAAGAGCTGGGAGCTAGTGGAATGGCGTGAAGATGTGGGTTCGATGAAAATCGGTGTGAGGTGGAAGGACAGGGATTTATGGAATGAAAAGTTTGATAAGGTAGATGATTGGAAATGGGACACTATTAATTGAAGAGCTGGAAGGTAATGGAATAATGCGAAACATAACTTTAACGAAAATTGGTGTGAAGAGAAAGGAGAGGGTTTTGATAATACGGGTGGCTGCAAATGGGACACTGTTAATTGAGGAGGTGGGAGGTAATGGACTGATGCGAAATGAGGTTCCGATGAAAATCGGTGTGAGGTGGAAGGACAGGGATTTATGGAATGAAAGGTTTGATAAGGTGGATGATTGGAAATGGGACAGTATTAATTAAACAGCTAGGAGGTAGTGGAATGGCGTGAAAATGTGGGTTCGATGAAAATCGGTGTGAGGTGGAAGGACAGGGTTTTATGGAATGAGGGGTTTAATAAGGTGGATAATTGGAAATGGGACACTATTAATCGAAGAGCTGGGAGGTAGTGCAATGGCGTGAAGATGTGGGTTCGATGAAAATCGGTGTGAGGTGGAAGGACAGGGATTTATGGAATGAAAAGTTTGATAAGGTAGATGATTGGAAATGGGACACTATTAATTGAAGAGCTGGAAGGTAATGGAATAATGCGAAACATAACTTTAACGAAAATTGGTGTGAAGAGAAAGGAGAGGGTTTTGATAATACGGGTGGCTGCAAATGGGAGACTGTTAATTGAGGAGGTGGGAGGTAACGGACTGATGCGAAATGAGGTTCCGATGAAAATCGGTGTGAGGTGGAAGGACAGGGATCTATGGAATGAGGGGTTTGATAAGGTGGATGATTGGAAATGGGACACTATTAATTGAAGAGCTGGAAGGTAATGGAATAATGCGAAACATAACTTTAACGAAAATTGCTGTGAAGAGAATGGAGAGGGTTTTGATAAGACGGGCGGCTGAAAATGGGACACTAATTGAGGAGGTGGGAGGTAATGGACTGATGCGAAATGAGGTTCCGATGAAAATCGGTGTGAGGTGGAAGGACAGGGATTTATGGAATGAGAGGTTTGATAAGGTGGATGATTGGAAATGGGACAGTATTAATTGAAGAGCTGGAAGGTAATGGAATAATGAGAAACATAACTTTAACGAAAATTGGTGTGAAGAGAAAGGAGAGGGTTTTGATAATACGGGTGGCTGCAAATGGGACACTGTTAATTGAGGAGATGGGAGGTAATGGACTGATGCGAAATGAGGTTCCGATGAAAATCGGTGTGAGGTGGAAGGACAGGGATTTATGGAATGAGAGGTTTGATAAGGTGGATGATTGGAAATAGGACAGTATTAATTGAGGAGCTACGAGGTAGTGGAATAATATGAAACATGACTTTGACAAAAATTGGTGTGAAGAGAATGGAGAGGGTTTTGATAAGACGGGTGGCTGCAAATGGGACACTGTTAATTGAGGAGGTGGGAGGTAATGGACTGATGCGAAATGAGGTTCCGATGAAAATCGGTGTGAGGTGGAAGGACAGGGATTTATGGAATGAGAGGTTTGATAAGGTGGATGATTGGAAATGGGACAGTATTAATTGAGGAGCTAGGAGGTAGTTGAATAATATGAAACATGACTTTGACGAAAATTGGTGTGAAGAGAATGGAGAGGGTTTTGATAAGACGGGCGGCTGAAAATGGGACACTAATTGAGGATGTGGGAGGTAATGGACTGATGCGAAATGAGGTTTCGAGGAAAATTGGTGTGAAGTGGAAAGAAAGGATATGTACAGGCAATTGAAAATGACGTTGGGACAGTGTTACTTGAAGAACTGGGAGGTCGAGGAACAGTGTGGAAACGTGGCTATGGTAAAGATTTAGTGTGAGGAGAAAGGAGAGGATTTTATGAAATTACGTTCTTGAGAAGGTGGATGACTGGAAATGAGACACTGTTAAGGAGCTGGGAGATAATCGTAGGATGTGAAACATGACTTTGAGAAAAAGTGGTGTGTGGTGAAATTAGAAGGTATTCATAGGCAATTGGGAATGACATCCTTGATAAAGTGTGTGGTTGGAAATTGAAGAGTTGGGAAATTGGTGTGAGGTGAAAGGAGAGGGTTTTTACGGACAATTTAGAAATTAGGTCTTTGATAAAGCGGGTGGTTGGAAGTGAAAATCTAATAGTGTCAGAGTAGGAAGATAATGGAATGGTATGAATATTTACTTTTCTATTATGAAAAATGGTGTGAGAAGAGTATTTATATGCACTCTAAAATTGAGGTATTTAATCAGATAGATGAGTGGAAATGGAACAGTATTACTTGAAGAGCTTGGATATAATGGTATGGTGTTCAAAAATGGCTTTAATGAAAAGTAGCGTAAGGTGTAAGAAGATGATATTTATATGCAATTTGGGAATGAGATCTTTGATAACGTGGATGAATACTAATGAAATAACAACAGTTGAAAAGTTGGTAGTGGATGATTTGAATGTGTAAGTGTACCTTCGACGAATGTAGTTGTAAGAAGGCGGTACAATAAATATGTGCATGGTAATATGCATGTAATATGAAACACTGGAACTTCGGTCAGGTTTGATTTTAGAAGTGGAGTGCTTGTTTGTGTGCTGCATTCACATATAAATTAATTGGCGTAAAATATTATCATCAGAAGCAAGTGGAGCGTACATATATATACGCGCTACTTTGGCAACAGTTACAACCAAATTCAAACGGCAGCGTAAAACTTGTGGGATTTACATTAGCCATTTAATAAATATCTAAATCGCATCATTCGAATGCAGTGCACCTTTACATCAATTATACGACTTCCCAGTAATTTATTTGGAATGACTAATGTCTCACTTTCGTGTACCGGAACCTACTGACATCGTGCACGAAAACCTGTTCTCCGCAATTTGTCCCTGTTTCCTAATACAAAATTAGGCCCACGCGAGGGAAAAAAAATGATGTCAGGCATCAAAAGTATCACGCGCGTGTACATCAAACATATTTCACATTCGAGAAGCATTCTATCGTTTGGATAGGCAAAGAGGGTCTTTCACTTGCGTAGCATTCAGCACATAAAATTCGTCGACGCGTTTTCTAGTACCGTCTGTCGTTTTTCTCGTTTCCGTCGGAGAATGTAAGCGGCGAATCTAAGGAACGTGGCTTTCGTTGAATCTTATGTTGTGTGGAGTGGTAGAGATAAAGTGATCTATAAGATTCTGCTTGCAATCCCTGGTTTGCGGTTCAATACGCTTTTTCCGAAACATCTACAAGCAATACGAAAAAGCAATAACATAAAACAAGCGTAACGAACAGTATAATCGAGGAAAAATTATGTTATATGTGCCCATAATTATGAAAGTGGTCTAAGTCATATATTTCTTGTTTCGAGATATTTAATGAATTGCATTTGAATAAATTAAAAAATATTTTTACATTATGCGACATTTTAATTTATAATTTTATTAGTCTTAATCAATGGAAATTTACTATGAATGTGAAATTTTGTGTGAATTTTATACGATAATATTATTTTTAAAGATTGAATTGACTTAGACCATTTTCAAAATTAACTGAATGTCCTATAAATGACTTAAAGCAATAAAGAACTTTGAGTTTTATTTGAAACAATAATTTGATTGAAATAATTCGTGAACATTTATTACATTTATTAATTATTTTTAAACAGTAATCCATTTTTATCATTAGTTCGAGTATTTAAGATTCTTAAAATGTTCCTGAAAAACTGGAGGGATGTACGGTAATAAACTCATAATATCTTTATGTTTTTCTTCCGATACTGGTCTAATGGTGGTGTATAATGGAAGTAATTTAATATTTCCGTATATTTTTGGTCTTCCTTTTTTAGGTGAAAGATCCAAAACGTGAAATTTAGAATCATCTAAAGATGTTTTATAGAACATTTTATAAGGTTCATTTTTCAAGAATCTCATCCACTGAATTTGTAGCCAAGAGACAGATTCACCCGCGGTATTTTTTACTCTTCTTGTTATTGATTCTTCTAGTAATGAAGTTGTCGTTATTATTAAAATTTGATTGTCATTTATTTTATTATGTAGTTCAGAAACGCGCCAAAGAAGGCCACGTGCCATTTTCAAGTTGTTTATATTATTTATTTAAATTTTTGACTTACACCACTTTCATAATTAAAACTAAATGAATTCCATATAATGTTGAAATTACAACCACTATCTAATGGTTCATTTTTGACAATTTCATAAAAATTACATTGAATAAATTTAGTTAAAAATAATGTGGTATGAAATAACTGATAAACTCATTTTTTTTAAATTTTGACTTAGACCACTTTCATAATTATGGGCACATATAAAGAAATGTTTCTTTATGTCAATATATAATACTAAATATTTTTTGCCATCTTCAGAAAATATTAAAAATACATTCAACGTACTACCACATCGTGTTGTATAGAATTGCATGTTCATGTCAGATAGAAAAAGTGGCTCTGAACAAATCAGCGTGACAGTAATAATCTACTATACGGCGTACGCTATTTACTCCTTCATGATCACATTACGTGCTCTTTCATACGTTCATTAAATACCGAGAAACTATGCAGCAAAACGCGCGTACTCCACCATTATCACATTACGTTCCGTGTCTTTTAAAACGCTTGCTAAATACTAGGTGTAATAATTGAGACGCATTGTATATCTTTTTCTATCACCATTCAACTTGTCATTCTAAAGTCATGTATGTTATGTAATTTAATGATTATCATATTTAAATTATTTGTTTTTAGTGATCATAATGTATTTTATATATTTTATGCTATTTTAATATTATTAAGATTTTTATTTCATACGTTATTATATATTAATTTATATTATTTTATTATTTATATATTATTTTATATACTAATATACTTGTGCAGACATTAGACAGTGTGAACAGTATAGCACGTTGCTCCTATATCATCTTCCAATTTCCACGGAAAGTTATACATATATCATATCCACTTTTTTGGCAACTATGCTGAACTGATGAATGTGTGAAATAAAATTTAGAGCAAAGTTGTTTGTCAAAGTTTGTTAAAGCGTTTACCAAGCCATGTTAAATAGTCTTATTATCATAAATCACTGCACCGTGGATGTACATGAGATAATTATTTTATATACATTTCTACACTATGCATTCTTCTTCATAATAATTATTTATATTTTTTCATTTATCCCTTAATTTCGCCCGTTATTATATATTAATTTATATTATTTTATTATTTATATATTATTTTATATACTAATATACTTGTACAGACATTAGACAGTGTGACCAGTATAGCACGTTGCTCCTATATCATCTTCCAATTTCCACGGAAAGTTATACATATATCATATCCACTTTTTTGGCAACTATGCTGAACTGATGAATGTGTGAAATCAAATTTAGAGCAAAGTTGTTTATTAAAGTTTGTTAAAGCGTTTACCAAACCATGTTAAATAGTCTTATTATCATAAATCACTGCACCGTGGATGTACATGAGATAATTATCCTTACCGCTAAACATAATCACATTTCTACACTATGCATCCTTCTTCATAATAATTATTTATATTTTTTCATTTATCCCTTAATTTCACCCGTTATTATATATTAATTTATATTATTTTATTATTTATATATTATTTTATATACTAATATACTTGTGCAGACATTAGACAGTGTGAACAGTATAGCACGTTGCTCCTATATCATCTTCCAATTTCCACGGAAAGTTATACATATATCATATCCACTTTTTTGGCAACTATGCTGAACTGATGAATGTGTGAAATAAAATTTAGAGCAAAGTTGTTTGTTAAAGTTTGTTAAAGCGTTTACCAAACCATGTTAAATAGTCTTATTATCATAAATCACTGCACCGTGGATGTACATGAGATAATTATCCTTACCGCTAAACATAATCACATCTCTACACTATGCATCCTTCTTCATAATAATTATTTATATTTTTTCATTTATCCCTTAATTTCGCCTCGGCTCCCAAATCTTCAACCCATCAGAAACTTAATGAATATTTTTCAGGTCTCCCTAAAATTGCAACTTAACTAGCAACTTGCAGCTACTTTTTGGACACAACGTGTACACTCGTCGCAACACAAAATATTTCGATTTCCTCGCGACGCAAGCTCTCATCAAAACGAGCTGACCGGTTAACCCCTTGGGTACATTTGACGTCTGAGACACGTCATTTACTTTTTTCTCCTAGGAGCGGATGACGTGTCTAAGACGTCAAACCAAAAATTAAACTCTTGGGTACATTTGACGTCTGAGGGACGTCATTTACTTGTTTTCCCCAGGAGCGGATGACGTGTCTAAAACGTTATTTGAGGTTCATCACCCTGGAAAAAGGTGCCGTGTTTGTTATAAGCATAATATTAGGAAAGAGACTACGTGGCAGTGGAAACAATGCAAAGTAGCACTGCATTTACCTATTTTCATTGAAAAATATCACACTCTGCATAATTATTAGTAATTGGTTTTTTGTTATAGCTTGAATTTATTTCATTTAATTTTATTCTGTTGTTATTAATTTATTTTTGTTTTGCAATTCTAATTACTTGAAGACATCTTAATACTACATATGTCACCAATATTTTAGAAATAAATAAATTCTTACGTAAAATGTACTGCTTTTACATACTGCTCCAAGCAACCAAAAATTATATCCGTTCCACATGCAAATATTTTCTCAAATAAATCCGTACCCAAGGGGTTAATCACCGCCACAAAATTCATTTATCTACACCCCAGAAAGCGTCCCACCTGCAACGCGCAAATTTTGTCACCCGCTTTCGCCAGGAAAAACCCAGTCCGCGCGAGTCAGCAAATTTCCGTTACTCACTTCATCGAACCGAACTCGCTCGCGCCGCTAAACGTAACGGCGCCGCGGCGAATTTCTCCGAAGAAATTTCTTCATTCTCCGCGGAAGCCGTCCGGCAACGACTCACCTTGAAATCCTGTTTCTTCGCGATGATCCCATTGACGGCCGCGTTCCTTGAGTAGTAACGATCGGACAGTTGATTCGCGTGAGTTATTCTCGGATCAGCGAACGAGTACCTCGAGGCGATCTCCGGTCCTTTCTGCACTTGGATCATCGACTCGTCGTACATCGCCGACGCTGGCAGAGTCCCGACCGGCTGCTTCGTTAAATAATCGTCGTTGTACAAGTCCGAATTGTCTTTGAATTCGAACGTTTCCTCCGGTGCACCGGTCACGGGCTGCGACGATTGGGCGAACGTTGAAACGCCTGTCAAATCGCGAAATTTTGCTCAATGAGAATATTTCCAAGCATGCATACGATACAGATATACAGTATGATCAGAAAGTACCCGGAATTTGTAATTTAAAAGAACCGCCGTTGACATACCCAGTAAATTTTTTTTTCTGAAATTGGTACACCTGTGAGAGACATCTGTGCCAGGTTTCAAAAGATTCTGATCACTAGTATTTGTTTGACATTTGTTTACATCGAGCAAGTTTTTGTGCTTCGTCGTTTTTATAATGGCTAATTCTATCGAACAAAGAATTTGTTTGAAGTTTTGTGTTTCCAACGAAATTTCATGTGCCGAATTGTTGAAAATGTTGCAAAAATCATTTGGGGAGTCTGCTCTCTCAAAAACACAGGCATACGAATGGTATAAGTTATTCAAGAGTGGACGTGATATTGTCGAAGATTTGCCTCGTTCTGAACGCTCTTCGACATCAAGTACCGAAGAAAATGTGGAAAAAGTGAAAAAAATTGTACGCGAAAATCGTCATGCGAGCCTAAGAGAGATAGCTTGTGAGGTCAACATTTCATATGGAATCGCTCAGCACATTGTAGTGGATATTTTAGGTATGAGACGCGTTGCAGTGCGGCTTGTGCCAAAAGAGCTGAATTTCGTTGAAAAAGAGCATCGCAAGAAAGTGGCGGAAGAGATGATTTCTGAGGCAAGAAATGATCCAACCTTCATGAAACGGATAATTACCGGCGATGAGACGTGGGTTTACGAGTATGACGTGCAAACAAGCCAACAGTCGTCCGAGTGGCGTCTGGAAAATGAGCCGAAAGCCAAAAAACCGCGCCAAAGTCGGTCCAAAATCAAAGTCATGCTCACAGTTTTCTTCGATTATCGAGGTGTATTCCACTATGAGTTCTTGCCAGAGGCTCGAACAGTCAACAAGGAGTATTACCTATCCGTTTTGAAGCATTTCAGGCATGCTGTGCGTAGAAAACGACCGGATTTATGGGAAGACAATTCGTGGATGTTGCACCACGATAACGCGCCGTCTCAAAGCATTGTGCTGGATTATTTGGCCAAACATCGAACAAATACCATCGAACAAGCACTGTATTCGCCAGATTTGGCACCATGTGACTTTTTTCTTTTCCCTAGACTCAAATTAACTCTTCAAGGAAAGAGATTTGAGACTGTAGAACACATTAAACAAAATGCGACGAAGGAGCTGAAGGCAATCTCTTCATCGGCTTATGAAAAGTGTATGGAGGACTGGGTTAAGCGTTGGCATATGTGTGTCGTTTCAGATGGATGTTATTTCGAAGGCGATAAGATAAATTTATCTAAAAATTAAAAACAATGTGTTTTAGTTACAAATTCCGGGTACTTTCTGATCATACTGTATATGTAATATTATAGACATATATTATATAAATGTATAATATGTATGTATATAGTAAAATAGGATGGGTGGGAGAAATGTAGTTTTGTACGGCGACGCGAACTGTTGGCAAAAGTGGGGTGTGAAAAAATAAAATGTGAAACGCTGGCGATGTAAGAGTGGAAGGAAATTTGGTGATGAACGCTGAAAGTGGTAAATCTATAGGAATTTGCGTGTAGGAATTACTGTATTAAGTAGAT
This sequence comes from Cryptocheilus praepositus, assembly GCA_033815515.1. NCBI lineage: Eukaryota > Metazoa > Arthropoda > Insecta > Hymenoptera > Pompilidae > Cryptocheilus > Cryptocheilus praepositus. Next base: position 644,921 of record JAWWQZ010000040.1, on the reverse strand, counting down.
GGATAATTGCGTCAGTAATTAGTAGCTGCAGAATCACTGTATTTGAATTGTAAAAATACTATAAGGTATATGGTAAATGTATAATATGTATGTATATAGTAAAATAGGATGGGTGGGAGAAATGTAGTAACGCGTATATATATGGCGATGTAAGAGTAAGGAAATTTGGTGATGAACGCTGAAAGTGGTAAATCTATAGGAACTTGCGTGTAGCAATTACTGTATTAAGTAGATGGATAATTGCGTCAGTAATTAGTAGCTGCAGAATCACTGTATTTGAATTGTAAAAATACTATGAGGTATATATACTATAAGGTGTAAGGTATATATACTATAAGGTATTTCGTGACATTACACAATAAATGTTTACGGTGTGTTTTGGTGCAGTGAAAGGAATTGAACTTTTGTTTGATAGACAATGGCGTTGTTTCGCAAAGCACAGACGGAAGGAAATTTGGTAATGAATTTGCTAAATGCTTTAGGCATCTAGGAATTTGTTTATAGTAATTGTTGTATTAAATGTGTGCACGATTGTATTAGTAATTGTAATTGTATTTATATTCGGTATTTGGTTATGTATATTTTATCTATATTTAGCAATTGGTAGATAAGTAATCTTATATTACATAATAAATTTCCTTTTTGTTGTTTATAAAAACACTCATCTGCAAAACTCAACTAGTAAAATCGTCTCCACTGATAATTCAATAGCTCAAACTCGTTAACAGTGTGTCTCAAGGCGAAAATAATTTCGTCACCATCTTGTTTCGATTAGTACGAGCAAACGTGACACCAAACCTAACATGCTAAAGTTTCAACTTGACGACGTACCTTTACCAACGATATTACCGATACTCCCAATAATACTGGGCAAAAACAAGGCCAGCAGGACACTCTTGATGATCTGCACGCCGAAGAACAGCGGCAGCAGAAGCTTCTTTAGGCCGAACGCTAGAAAACCAAGTCCGAATCCTGTTAAAAACGTACTCTTTCCCTGAAACATTGCTGAAAGCAAAAGTACCGGCCAATTAAAGCCCTGCGGTTAGTTTCTTCAAAGCCATGCGCCGATCAGCTTCCGCCATATTTCCTGCTTTTCTCTCTTTTTCTCGCTCTCTCGCCTCGATTTCCTCGAATGCTTCGATTTCTGCTTCGCTCGCTGAAATTTCCTCGCGCGGGATTAGTTTCGGTCAGTGTTGAGCATGAGTTAATTAAAAACATTCAGTAGATTGACCAATCGCAACTGTCTATAAAAAGAAATTTCGTCGAATAAAAGAAATAACTTTGTCTTTAATTAATTGTAATAATGTATTTCTAGTATTGAAAGTATCGATGAAGCAAAAATTTTATTTAGGTATTTAAGCCTTTTTTTGATAAGTAATTTTACATTTAATTATCAGCTTTCTATGCGAGCACTATTATAATACTATTGGATACCTTATTTTTTATGTAACTGACTGAATTGTAAAATTAATTTTTACTAAAAAATATAAAATTTAATAATACAAATAAATCGTAATTTGAATATATCGCATGTTTATATTGTACCAATCAATAGTTTAATCATTTGTTGCGATCGATCATTCAATTATTTAGTTGCAAGCAACAATCAGTAATTTAGTTAAATATTGCCCAATGCTGGCCTCATTCAATGTCGATTTGTTTCAAGCCGCGTGCAATTTTGAGTTGTTCGTAGGCAGTGAAGTGCGCATTTGCAATATGTTGAGTTGATAATTCTTCGAACCTGCTCAGCTGTTAATTCAATAGATTCCCTTTCATAGTTTCGTGATTAATTTTAGCGACGTGCGTTCTTGCAAAGTAGCCAATTCTTCTTACATAGGTAAAGACATGCGATTTGTCAATTTTAGCTTTGCCAATTTGTCAGTTCGCGAAGAGAAAGCGATGTTTGCTGCCATACTTAGACCCAGTAAGCTAATCGATTTATTAGCAAGCGTTCGTTTCATTCTGCGCGTGCGATAACGTTGTCGTTGGATTAATTGCTTGATCATCAAATGAAATCATGAATCTTTACTGCAAATATCTTACTTGCAGTTTCCCCTTGCACGTTTTTATATGAAATTGTTCTGCAGTATCTGCGTATTAACCCTTTTCGGACGTATTAAAGTTGGTCATGGGTGTCGTACTGGTCGGAATTAATTTCCATTGAAAAAGCAGTGATACATGACATGGAAGATTATGAAAAATAAACAAGATTTATTAATTCTTTTGACAACTTCAGTTATATGTTTATACAATAATATGTTTTAATGTCATGTTTTCATGTAAAACATTATATTTTATAGTTCTCCATTTTATGGTATTTTTCAAAACAGTCAACTTCTGTCGGTAACTTTCTTTTGGTCATATTGGAATATTATTTTGAAATATTTTAAGAAGCGGGAATGATTAATTACAGTTAAATACAATTTGGGAAATATTATTTGGAATTTTACGAAGTACCTTCGAACTGTGTCCATATCTTTACGCACAAGAGGCGCCTGTAAGAGGTAACAGCTATTGTTCGCACTGGATTTCATTATCTCCAATTGATAAGAACACCGCATGAGTTCGTGAATAGGTCCATTAGATATTTATGATTGTGCAGATAAATTGTAAACTGATACATGGATGAATACAGTATAAAATTAGTACCGTTTCTTGTGGTGGTGGCTGAGAGCAGACATACGACCGGAACGGTAAAAAGGCTTTGGTGGCTGAGAGTAGACATACGACCGCAAAGGGTTAATTTATATTGTGTACCAGTGCGACATATATTGAATTATTGAATCTATACTTCTATTAACACTTTACCGACCACTATTGATGCAACTCAATTTATACGGAATGTAATACGCATTCTATGTATATTTTCATATACCTGCATGTGACATATTGCGAAAGCATTATTTTGTATGTAAGGTATTCGGTGGTATCGTATCGTACTGTTTCCACGTACACCTCCATATATAGTTCTGCATCCGTTCCCATAAGAAATCATTATGTTATTTTCGTTACATCATTTAAAACTATCATATTTTTTAACTTAATTTATTATCATAATTATTAAATTATCATACATTATTAAAACTTTACCGACCGCTATTGACTGAAGATGCCACTCACTAACGACTGACTCTGTTTTGGATATCGCGCAGGAATTATGCATGTGTCTACTTGTAAAGCTTTATAATTGAAAAATACTGAATGTGTTATTGAGAATCCTTTGGTATCAAAGCAGTGTAATTTGATAGTGATTTAGAATTTTCATAGTATCATCTGATATCTATTTTATCTCATATAACTGTGGGATCTCAAATACAGGGTCCTCTAGTTGGCGGGGAAAGGTCACCTATGGTCCTCATTTATTATATTGATGTATTATAGGTGACGAGTTAACTAACGACTGACTCTGTTTTGGATATCGCGCAGGAATTATGCATGTGTCTACTTGTAAAACTTTATAATTGAAAAATACTGAATGTGTTATTGAGAATCCTTTGGTATCAAAGCAGTGTAATTTGATAGTGATTTAGAATTTTCATAATATCATCTGATATCTATTTTATCTCATATAACTGTGGGATCTCAAATACAGGGTCCTCTAGTTGGCGGGGAAAGGTCACCTATGGTCCTCATTTATTATATTGATGTATTATAGGTGACGAGTTTGTTGAATCGTGTTATTTTGGTTGCTTAGTAACGAGTTAACGCGAAGACGTGAAGACGGAAAGGCGAAACGATAAAACAACGAAAGACTAGGAAAAAAGACGAAAGCGTCTTCATTGTGTTGTTATTGTTTATAAATATTATACTACCTAGTTTCACGTATTAACCCTTTGCGGTCGTATTAAATTTAGACATGGATGTCGTACTGGTCGAAATTAATTTCCGTTGAACGAGGAGTGATACATAATATGCAAGATTACGAAGAATAAACAAGATTTATTAATTCTGTTGTGATCTTTGGATATATGTTTACACAATAATGTGTTTTAATGTAATGTTTTCATGTGAAAATTATATTTTATCATTCTCCATCGTGTGGTATCTTTCAAAGTAGTATCCAACATGAAGTCCTGCTGTTTGATTACATGTGCCGCAAAAATAATTAGTTTGACGTCTTCCGCCCTGGATTTTTCTATTTCAACGTACAGAACAATCTTTACTCTTTACGTTTTGACAGTGCAGCAATATATATAATTTACCATTAAGTAACCATATGTAGTTTTGAAGATGCTTCTTCGCGAAATCATTACAAGTTGTTCCAACAATTTTGGACAAACATTAAATATGACACTGGCGTCTTGTTTTCTCTTTTTGCTGACCCCTTATACAATATGTAGCTATTGACAGTGCAAACCTCTGTTCCCCATAAAAAAATGTTCTCCACCATTTGCAAGATTTTCTCGTAAAACAATGTGAATTTGCTAACTGGTCAGTCTTATCGACACCTCCCACATACATGTTATAATTTATAATAACATTTGGTTTGCTAATATTGACGTTGCCATCTTCTTTCGTCCTCCTTTTTATAGATTTTATGCCCCAGGTATCGTACCTGCTTAGTATGGTGACTATTTTCTTGTCTTTCCACGCTAATAATAGAATATCATCTGATGGATAGGTAGCAACAATATTATTTTTTATTACAGCTAATTTTTTAACCACAGCTGGTATATATTTCTGTTTGTTGTAAGAGTACCAGTGGAATAGCAGCTTAGTTTTGAAACACAATATAAGATTATTATGGTTCTTTGCTGCTGTGGCTGAGAGCAGACATACGACCGGAACGGTAAAAAAGCTTTGGTGGCTGAGAGTAGACATACGACCTCAAAGGGTTAAACTCCTACATAACCGTTGACTACTGAAAAGCCGATTAATCTGCTAGCGGTCGCCAAAGTGTTAATTATCAATTTCTTCTAATCGCAACCATAAAAACCACTTCTGATCCAACTACTCCCATCGCACTTCACACACGCCCCCCATACCCCCAAAAAACTTCTGAACAAGAGCAACAAATCCAACGACACCGTGCATAAAAGAGCTTCCTCATTCCATCCATCTACCTGACCGACTCACCATCAAAGAACGTCCTGGCCTTCCTCGACACCGCCAACCCCTTATCCAGCTGAATCTTCAGCACGTGTTCCTTCGCGTATCTATGTATCCTATCAAACAGCCCCACCTCCCGTTTACCAATTTCCTTCTGCCGCTCCGTCCTCACAATCTGCACAGCGTCCGTCACATTATAACTCTCGACCTTCTCCAGATTCTCCAACATGCCTTCCAATCGGCAAGCCGCCCCTTTACACCCGCCATTTTCTTCGGCATTCCCGCTCGGCGCCACCGTCGAATTTTCCAACTGCGTCGACTCGATCTGATACAGCGACTTGTCGTCGGTGATTATCTTCTTGCTGACGTCATAGTCGAATTTGCTCGGCTTGCCCGGCAACTGATGCGGATGTGGAGAAATGCGCTCGACCTCATCGACGTCGACGCCAACGTCGTTCGTTGAGACGGTGTTGCGCTCGGTGAAACGCCTCGGGTGACCTTGACCCCTGACCTCCGACAGAAGAAGGCAGGCGAGGACGAGGACGGCGACGATGATTCTGTGTTTCGGCATCGTGGCGCTGTGCTACTAGGTCGAAGGCGGCTAGTTGCGAGTGCCATTCGTGCGGAAGTGCATCTCGATCGAGCGAGGTCGACCTGAAAGCGGGCGATTTCGATTACTGGGGTTTAATTAAAAGATTAATCCTTTGACTGCGAAAGGCGTATATATACGCCCTCAGAAATTCATCAATATATACGAAAGGCGTAAATACCAGGTTGTTCAATAAGTTTTCTCGGTCGATAAGAGAGGGCGTTGCTACTAGTCCAAATTTGTTTGTGTTTTGTTGGTTCACTCTTCTTGACTGAGAGGGATTTAGTAGAGGCTCTACACATCTCATTAGGTAGTGTGAGTCATATTTTAAATGAAATTTTGAGTTTTAAAAAGCTGTGTGCACAATGGGTGCCGCATTCGCTAACAATTGAATAAAAACACATTCGAATGCGACTTTCTCAACAACATTTGGAGCGTTTTAAAAAGGATAAAGTGGATTTTGTGCGTCGATTCATCACTATGGATGAGACTTGGGTCTATCACCATGATCCTAAATCAAAACAAGAGGCTAAAGAGTGGTGTGAACCTGGTTGTTCGGCTTCGAAACGAGTTCGTGTCCAGAAATCGGCCAAGAAGGTTCTGGCATCAGTTTTTTGGGATGCGAAAGGAATTTTATTTGTGGATTACTTGCAAACTGGTAAAACAATTAATTCTGAATATTATTGCAACCTTTTGGACCAGTTGAAGGAAAAAATTCGTGAAAAAAGACCCGGTTTGCAGAAGAAAAAATCCTTTTTCATCAGGACAACGCACCGTGTCACAAGAGCATTTTGACAATGGCTAAAATCCATGAATTAAAGTTCGAATTGCTGGAGCATCCGCCGTATTCACCAGATTTGGCCCCCAGCGACTTCCATTTGTTTCCAGAACTCAAAAAATGTATGCGTGGCAAGCGTTTTTCGTCAAATGAAGAGATCATAACGGCTGTTGAAGCGTATTTTGCAGACCTTCCGGAATCTCACTTCAGGGATGGGATCCACAGATTGGAGGATCGTTGGAGCAAGTGCATTAATGTTCAGGGAGATTATACTGATGAAAAATAAAGTGTATTTTGAACCGTAACATTGTGTTTTTCTTATCGAACGACAAAACTTATTGAGCAACCTGGTATAACACCTGTATTACTGTTTTACTGATTGATTCAACATTCAGTTTATCGTCCTATGTAACATAGCAACTAAATATCGGCAATTGTTTCAATATCATTCAGTCAATTGCCTTTATATTACACTGCTCTTGTACATACGCTCTCGTATGATCGCTTCGTGCATTGATTTCTGCAAACCTGTTTCTTTACTGTATATGCAAGTATTTGTTTATTTCATTTTGTGATTAGTGTTTGAATTTATACATTCGTTATTTTTTTAATTACCGATTATTATTGAAGGAATGCACAAATTAAGTCAAGTAAATTAAAATAGTTCAAAAAGTTACTAAAGATAAATAAAAAAATTTATATTTTTAATTTTTTTGCAATTATTATTTTTTAAAATGTAAGAATGTTACCAAATTTTCGGGTACGGTTTCGGTCACTGGTCAGTGGACAACCATGCGAAAAACGCGCCGTCCATATTGATGGATTCGTCCAAGAGTGCGCCGCAGTCAAAGGGTTAAGGAAATTACAGATGATTTATGGTGGAAAATGCTGGTGTTTGTGTAAACTGTAGATGCGCGGACATTGATTGTGTAAATATTGAACGGGGTTCAGAAAGGTAAGAAATTATTGAATGGTAATTGAAGAAAATGGCACCAAATAAAACAGACCGGAAATACTAAATTTTATATTTTAATATATTTCGAATGATCCACTCTAGGCATTTAAAACTTGGGGTCTTTGAAGTTTGCAGGGATTCTGTGTTCGTTAGTGTGGAGGATTTTTTACAAAAAAAAAATTGTAAAACATTACATTAAATACATATAAATACATAAATACATTTGTAAAATATTACAGATAAATTGGCGAATATCAATTGTGGGGCTTTTGAGGAGTTACAAGAAAATAGGTTTTGACGTTGATTGAAATTTAGTTGAATAAGAAAAGTATGAAACATAAAAAAATCATATGTATCGTTTCTGTAACATGAAGCATCAAATCTGTAATCTAGCAAATTAATGGATTCCTTAAATCTAGTATTAAATTATTTTTTCTCTTCTTAAAAATGCTTTTCGTGAAGATGGAATGAAAGTTGTTCTCCTATTTAAAAAAACGATTCCGATTGTATTGGCATATAGTGCCCATGAACTGGTGTTCTAACTTGTGCCGAATGTTAGTCTATAATTATGCATGAATCTAATAATCGTGACCCTGTATTTCGTGTGTAGTCTTGATCTCGTAATTGAATATAAACAACATGTCTGTGCAGTCGTAATTCATGCTTGATCTTATAATTAAATGTGAACCTATTTTCCGTCAACTTACATTAAGCGCGTGAACTTCAGCTCGTGTAATAATTAAATTCAAACCTAACGTTCGTGAATGCCTGTTTTGAACTTGATCTCACACACCTAAACGAATTTGAATTGTAATCTTATCATTTTAATAAATTCTCTATGAACATGTTCCTATTTAGTGAATAATTTCCAAAGTAAACATACATTTATATGTGCATTTCAATTATATGAATGTTACACATAATGAATACATATTATCATAATTGCAAATTACATCATAATCACCAAATCATACTTTGAATCTCCATCACAACCCCATGACAGCTTGAAATTCTTCAACTTCATATTTCTTTACATTACCTTTGCCATACTATTATATTAGATTATCCATTTCACAGATTAAATTATAATCACAAATTCATACTCTGAATCTCCATCACAATTCCATAATTACAAAAAATCTCTAATTTCACATTTCCCTACTATAATCTCGCGGTACTATTAGATCATCATTTTCACAAATTAAATCATAACCAAAAATTCATACTACGAATCTCCATGACAATTTCATAATTACATAAAATTATCTAATTTCACATTTCTTTACTTTAATCTCGCGATACATCCAAATTTTAATTTAGTAAAAGTTGCACCAAAATCACATGTACCCTGCACATCAATCTTAATCTACCCGCCCAGCCAAAATTCGTAAATTTACGTTGTTTCCTCTGCATTTCACGACATCAAACGTTGTGCCCCAATGTGCATCTGCGAAACTGAATTAACCCTTTGCACTCCGAATTTTATTTCAATTTCGTTACCAGCAGCTCCCAACGCTTTTAAGTGTTTTATTTGAAATTTACTTTAACTAAAAATATAAAGCAATTTAAATAAATAAAGGAAGAAACAAATTCACTTAAATACCAATTTTATTTACAGTATTGTCGTATATTGAAATTTTCAAGGGTATGATATCTTTTGAAAGAACTTGCAAGATATAACCCTGATTTTCTTTCACACGTTTCACAAAAATAGGTGGTTTCTCTTTTTCCTCCAGATGTTTTTCTATTTGAGTAAACTGCACAGTCTTTGTGTTTTCCTTCGGGATGTAGGAAGATTAAATGAGGCTTTCCATCTAAGCAATCGTGTTTATCATGTGTTCCAGGCCTCCCCAATTTCATATTTGGATGACGACAATCACGAATTAGCATTGACAAAATCTTTTCGCGAAATTTTTTGTGGGCTATAGGTTCTGTTCCTTGGTTTTTTGTTTTTCTTTGTATAAAATATACGCATTTACCATGGAGATTTCTAATCCCCAAAAGAAATATTCCCTCCACCACTTGAGTGCTCGACGTAAAAAACAGTAAGATGTCGCGTATTGGTTCGCCATATCGACACCATCTATATTTTTATTATAATCTGTGATCACATCCAGTTCTTTTATTTCTCTTCGATTACCTGAATGTCTAACCCTTCTAGTGACATTGCGAGAGCGTCGATAACGTGTGCACGATATCTATTTATTTAGACATGAAAAAATGTCGAGTGGAGTTCGATAAAGGAGCTCCTGCCATAAAAACTGATGTCGAGTCACACTCGACATAGGAGTGCAAAGGGTTAATCGTCGAACCGCGGAAACCGGGCCGACGGAAAAACATCAGAAGTCGCGTCACGTATTCGCGCAATCGAGCACATGTGACAAATGTAATAGGACGACGCAACGGGATTGCATCGATAGGACTGTGTGCTGCAACCAGAGCACATTACGATTGTTGCGGTCAGTCGAGCGTAATATACACTTTAGTACCACTACGTTGATACAGTCGCGCGTCGTCTTCAATTGTTTTACAAGATATTTGCCGTTCGATGCTCCAATTACAGCACGGCCGTCAAGTCGGCTCTATAAAATATCACGGAAATACGCTGCATTCATTAGACTCTATGGGATCGCACCCCACTGACTTCATACTCGTTCTTATCATATTTTCGCGATAATTACGGTGAAAGCGAAGGATATTATGCGTGTAACTTATAAAATCTTTGTAACAATGACGCTCGCGCATTTTTTAATTACACTCTATGAATAACGCTTATTACTTTGGCATGATTAATATCGAAGTTACAGAAGGTGCACTCGCAACGTGCTTATTCGCGGAAACTATGTGCCGACATGAATGATTTGAGTGCAGCGTTTGCGAAAAATCTGAATGCAAAGTCTTGACATTGTTAAAACTCTTTCACATTCCCGGAAATTACTCTTCAACATGCTGTGACTTCGATCCATTTGTCACAGTCAAAAATCGAAAATGGCGGTGGAAGTTAAAAATTCCAAGAACCCCTTTGTACTCGATGAATTAATTAATGTAATTACTCACGCCGTCACTATTGCCATGCTGTTCATACTTACTGTCACACGCCGTCGTCAATCCGCCATTTCGCCGAAAGTGCAACACATTCACCCTCCGGTCGAGGTCCTCGCTACATGCAAACTCCCAAACCCCCGCAGTTGAAACTGCAAAAGCTACTCAATTCAGCGAGCACTCCAAAAGCCCTGCGTCGAAACGAGCTTTCCTCACATTTCCCGAATTCTCGTAATTTTCCCAATTTTCCGATCTTCCCCCGAAACATCCAGCACACACTCAGCGAAACGGACTGATCACTCGGAAACTTGCACTCCCAACTTCCTGCGTTCGCCCTTCACGTCTTCATCGTCGGCGGCCTTCGAAGTTTTCCGGCGGCAAAAAAAAAACAGACGTCGGCGCCGCAATCGCAGCGAAAAGCGAAAATGTCGGATGGTGCGCGCGACGGTCAGGACGACACTGGCGTTTGAAGTTTCTTGGATCGACTGAGCAAGACCGATCTGGGTTACCCGGCCATCCGTCTGCAGTCCCTACCTCTGCGCCTTCCTTTCCACCTTTTCTTACGACGCCGTTTCGCTCGCTCATTCGTCCGCACGCTTGCCGCCGTCGCATTCGAATTTCCTCTCACCGATGAGTTTTCGGCTTTCTTCATTCCGCTTTGGGCCCCTTTCTCCGGGGTTTCGATCTTTTTCGGCCACACGAACTTCGATGATGGAAGATCCCGGGTAGGAGAGGATCGTGTGTGGGCGAGTTGAGGGTTTGGGGAAATTCGGCGGTGCGTATGTATACGTGGGCAGTCCGATAAGTACTTAGCCTACAAAAGAAAAACGAAAATTTTGGAAAATTGACGATTTATTTTTCAACATAATCTCTTTTTAACTCGATACACTTGATCCAGCGATGAAATCTGGGCATATCCTGCATGAAATATTGGGCATGAGAAAGCTTTCTGCTCGATGGGTGCCGCGTTTGCTCATTCCGGATAACAAGCGCATCCGTGAGACCACTTCAGAGCAGTGTTTGACACTGTTTAAGCGCAATTCGAAAGAGTTTCTACGTCGTTTTGTGACTGTCGACGAAACGTGGATCCACTAGTACACACCAGAGACCAAGGAACAGTTGAAACAGTGGACTGCGCCCGGCGAATGTGATCCGAATAAGGCGAAGACTGTCCTATCGGCCGGAAAGGTGATGGCCACCGTTTTCTGGAATTCACAAGGTGTGATCTACATAGACTACCTGGAGAAGGGCAAAACAGTCACAGGGCTGCACTATGCCGAATTATTGAGCCGATTCGACGCCGAATTAAGGAAAAAACGGCCCCATTTGGTGAAGAAAAAAGTGCTCTTTCACCACGATAACGCAACAGCTCACACCTCTGCCCAAGCTACAGCCAAATTCGTTGAATTAGGCTACGAACAGCTGCCCCATCCACCGTATTCTCCAGATTTGGCCCCGTGGGACTTATTTTTGTTCCCAAACTTGAAAAAGTTACTCGTTGGGCAGAAATTTGAGTCGAATGAAGAGGTTATCGCTGCCATGGAGGCCTACTTTGCAGATCACCAGAAAACGTATTTTTCAGACGGGTTGAAGAAGTTGGACCATCGCTGGATCAAGTGTATAGAGTTAAAAGGAGACTATGTTGACAAATAAATCGTCAATTTTCCAAAATTTTCGTTTTTCTTTTGTAGGCTAAGTACTTATCGGACGTATATATACACATATGTTAATGAACGTTTGAAGTCCCGACGATTTTTAAGTCATGTATTTCTTCTGCGGTAGAACGTGACGAACTTGACGAAGTAATGGTCAAAATTGTATGCATATGTATATATTAGAATTAATATTATGTTATATTAATTACAAATAGCAAATAAATATATTAAAATTATACATAACAATATACATTTGTATAATTGTATAAAGTCGCAATAATCTTTTAGGCATGTCTTCGTTCTGCAGATGCGATGGGATGATGAAAACGTTTAGTGTGCATTTATATATACATATATTATATACATATATTTATATATGTATATAATATGTATATAAAAAATAGCATATATATATAAATTATACACAATATACATTTGTATAATTGTATAAAGTCGCAATAATCTTTTACGTCGCATCGATGGGATGATGAAAACGTATATATACACATATGTTAATGAACGTTTGAAGTGCATTTTTATATAAATTTCTTCTGATAGAACGTGACGAACTTGACGACGTAATGGTCAAAATTGTATGCACACAATTATATAAATGTATATTATTATGTATAATTTCAATATATTTATTTGCTATTTGTAATTAATATAACATAGTATAATACATATATAACATATACATATATTTATATATGTATATATAAATATTATACTTTATATATAAATATTTTACAGCAGCATGTACAACCTGACAGTTAGAAACTGATAGAATTACATTTTTTATTGCGTGTAAGACAAATACACAGATGTCAAATATAGGGGCACATTCACACGATCATTCGTAAAACTTAAACTAAAAATTAATCAGTTTCCCTTACAGTATAACTTCACTGCGAGTCTTCTTTATAATATAACTAAGTTGACGTTTTTTATTAGATCTGAAATAGTAAAAATACATTGTGCAAAGTAGTCTAAAGAAATTTCGGTGTAAGTTTGTAATAATAGCGGTGACGAAGTGAAATATGTTTGATGTTTGTTGTGGGGCGATTGAATTCTGAAAGCGTGAAGTCTTTGATAGAAGGTGCTGACAAAGTCTGACAGTGTGAAATTTGTGTCGCGTGAGGTTGTGGGACGAACAAATTGAGGTAGTGGATAATTTGTTTTGGTACGGAACTTTTCCAGTGGCAAGATCTAATGCGAAATGCATTCCATTTTAAAATAAAAAATGTGGCTCTTTGTGTTAATAATAGATTTCGGTAGTGGCAAATTTTGATATTGTAGAATGCGCATCACTGTAAAATTTTGCTACTGGTAATTTATGATAATGTGTAAGATTCGATGAGACGTTGAACTTACCCTAAGATTCAGGTACTATCAAATTTCAGCAGCGTGAAATATATCTTGCTGTAGAACTTTAATAAGATCGAATATTGACAGCATGGCATTTACTTCCAGCCCTTATTAAATTTGCAAAGCTCCACCTCTATCATTTTTAATAAGAAAAACGCCATTAGTCTAACATCCTTGTACATTTAGCTCCTATTATTATACTAGCACATTAATTTATAATCCAGGCCTAATACTGTCAAGTTCTCATACAATTACGTTCTTTTACTTTCAAGTTCTGATACCATCAAATCCTCCCACTATTAATATGATCTTACTAATTCCGTCGTAAATCATACGCCACACGTTCATCACCGAATACATAATTAATGTGCAAGCAGAATCTAACAATCGCCGGCCTTTTTATCTGGTTCACTTTCATTTCTTGCAGTTTTCCTTCCGCTTCGTCGCCTTCGCCTTATTTCCCTCCTACTTTCACCCTTGCTTTTAGAGTGACTCAGTTGACAATGAACTTGACGATCTGATGAACGGTACGTTTTGTGAATCGAGGTCTCGGACGTGAGCGCACGAGTTCCACAAAAATTGGAAATGTGACACACTTACGTATGCGCCACACGTGACGTTTCTTCTAGTATCGTTAAGACATCGACAGGCTGAACGATTCAAAAGAATATGTTCGCCCATTGGTATTTTAACACTAGATTGCCCGAGATTTCTTGTATACCTATATTGCCCAAAAACAGTCAAAATGACTGCATTGTGAGAAAATAACAAATATGTAAAGAAATTTGTTTAAAATTAATTTTAATATTTTTTATGTTATTTACAGTTATATAACAGGTCATTAGTAAATATTAACTGTACATATTGACTGTTTTCAATGAACTTAACCCATATTTCCGAAAGCAAGGCAAATTTATTTGATTGTAGGCGCCAACTGCATTGAAATTTGTGTCGGTTCTTTTGTCAAAATGAATAAATCGTTTTGGTACGGAACTTTTCCAGCTTGAAATGCATTCCATTCTCTGTGTTAATAATAGATTTCCAAATATATTGTAGAATTTTCTTTATGAAATGTGTAAGATTCGATGAGACGTTGAACTTACCCTAAGATTCAGGACTATCATAAAATAACCTCAGAACTTTAAAAGATCGAATTTGACAGCATGGCATTTACTCCAGCCCTTATTAAATTTGCAAAGCTCCACCTGTATCATTTTTAATAAGAAAAACGCCATTAGTCTAACATCCTTGTACATTTAGCTCCTATTACTAGCACATTAATTTATAATCCAGGCCTAATACTGTCAAGTTCTCATACAATTACGTTCTTTTACTTTCAAGTTCTGATACCATCATCCTCCCACTTTAATATGATCACTTTCCGTTCATATGTTCATGAATAATATTAATGTGCAAGCAGAATCTAACAATCGACGATAATGCAGTTTTCTTCCGATAAGATTATCTCCTACAATTGCTTTTAGAGTGACTCAGTTTGAACTTGACGATCTGATGAACGGTACGTTTTGTGAATCCCTTTCACAGTTCACAAAAATTGGAAATGTGACACACTTAAGTATGCGCCACACGTGACGTTTCTTCTAGTATCGTTAAGACATCGACAGGCTGAACGATTCAAAAGAATATGTTCGCCCATTGGTATTTTAAAAACATTCGTATCTGCATGACTTTGCAAACTTGACATGTGTAACTAGAATGTGATTCATATGCGAATAAATTTGAAGTGACTTAAGGTAATGACAAATAATTTTGCACAAAAATAATAATTACGAGTAGTAATTCATAATGACGTGACATTTATACATGACGAAATAAGTTAGAAATAAGGATGCAATATTTTCGTATATCCGAATGTGTATTTGAGACGGTAATTTTGCATGTCGAAGTATGTTAGAAATTAAAGGGCGATATTTTCGTATATCTGCAACACCATACGTAATCATTTTCATCATTTTTGTTTTGTTTTGATCGTCCAAATTTGTTTTTGTTTTGTTGGTTCACTCTTCATCAACTATCTTCAATCAGTCAATTCATTCTTTGTTTACAAGATTTAGTGTCGCCGTGTCACAGTATTTTCGACAATGGAAAAAATTGAATATCGTGCAGTGATCTTATTTTTGAAGGTGTAGCACCAAAAGAAATTCACGAACGAATGTTAAGATGTATAATGAACGTTCATTCAATCAGAACAGTGAAAGATTCAATTTAAACGTGGTTACAAGCCTTAAAGACGATCCACGTGAAGGACGTCCAAAAACCGCATCAACGCCAGAAATCGTAGCCAAAGTACTATGGTTTTGGAAGATCGTCGATTGACTGAGAGGGATTTAGTAGAGGCTCACACATCTCATTAGGCAGTGTGAGTCATATTTTAAATGAAATTAGAGTTTTCTGTGTGCACAATGGGTGCCGCATTCGCTAACAATTGAACAAAAACACATTCGAATGCGACTTTCTCAACAACATTTTTTAAAAGGATAAAGTGGATTTTGTGCGTCGATTCATCACTATGGATGAGACTTGGGTCTATCACCATGATCCTAAATCAAAACAAGAGGCTAAAGAGTGGTGTGAACCTGGTTGTTCGGCTAAACGAGTTCGTGTCCAGAAATCGGCCAAGAAGGTTCTGGCATCAGTTTTTTCGGATGCGAAAGGAATTTTATTTGTGGATTACTTGCAAACTGGTAAAACAATTAATTCTGAATATTATTGCAACCTTATTGAAGAAAAAAATTCTAAAAAAGACTTATCAAGTATACGCCACAAATCGACAATTTATCATGCATCATATTTCAATACAAGATTTTGCCGCGACATTTGTTTCCAGTCATATAAGAAATTTTTGCACCTTCAATTCAATAAATAAAAATCTTTTGATTATTTAATAAAGTGTATTTACCAAGCAGTCAAAATGACTGTTTTTCTTATCGAACGACAATATAGGTATAACACATATATATATACGGAAATCAAAGCACACGCAAAAGATTTAATGCATCAATTAATCATACACACCCATTTATATGTTTATAGAAAAAATGACCCGGCATAAAAATTTATCAGAAATTGTGTTTATATTAGTATATATTTTATTACATTAATTACATTAGTATATATTTATCAAATAATTGAAATTAAAAAACAAAAATGTCAAATTTTCGTATGTCTGCAACACCATACGTAATCATACAATATGTACAGGAATATCATTATCAGGTTTAATGACAATAAATAATACATTTTGCACAAAAATAATAAAAATTTATCAGTACACATAGTATTGATTTATATTAGTATATATTTTATTACATGACGTACATTTATATATTTATCAAATCGAATTCTATAAATTAGTTAGAAATAAAATGCAATATTTTCGTATATCCGATGTGTATTTGAGACACGCAAAAGATTCAATGCATCAATAAATAATCGCAATTCACACACCGGCATGTTCATAACCCGGCATTTATAACCCAACACCGAAATGACCCGGCATAAAAATTTATCAGTACACATAGTATTGATTTATATTAGTATATATTTTATTACATTAGTATTACATTAGTATATATTTATCAAATCACATTGCCATTCTATAATTTTAGAAATATATATTTTCGTATGTCTGCAACACCATACGTAATCATACAATATGTACAGGAATATCATATGCGTATATGTAATATCATTCAAGCACACGCAAAAGATTTAATGCATCAATAAATAATCGCAATTCACACACCGGCATGTTCATAACCCACGCATTTATAACCCAACACCGAAATGACCCGGCATAAAAATTTATCAGTACACATAGTATTGATTTATATTAGTATATATTTTATTACATTAGTATTACATTAGTATATATTTATCAAATCACATTGCCATTCTATGCGCCGAATTAGGTTAGAAATAAAAATGCAATATTTTCGTATGTCTGCAACACTGTGGGAAATCACACAATATTGTGCAATATATCAAAAAATATCATATGTCTAATACCCAACACCCCTTCGACCCAGGATCAAAATAATAGTAAAAATGAGATTCCAGCAGGAAGGTTAGAAATAAAAATGCAATATTTTCGTATGTCTGCAACACCGTGGCAAATCACGCAATATTATGCAATATATCAAAAAATATCATATGTCTAATACCCAACACCCCTTCGACCCAGGATCAAAATAATAGTAAAAATGAGATTCCAGCAGGAACGTGACATCCGCCTGAGGTCAGGGTGACGTAAGTCGATCGGATGTGATTCCAGGTAACGTGACGTGCAGTTCGATTAGGTAGCAGAGTCAATGGTATCACAGGTGGAAAGTGGGTCGCGGACGGTCAACTTTGAGCTTCCTTTTTTTCGCGATCCTTTCTCTCTCGAACAACGGGCCGATCACAAGTGTAACTCGCCGAAACAATCACCGGACTTGGGATCCTCTCCGCGAGTGTTGCTCGTCCGCGTCGAGCTAAGTAGGCTGTTGACCCACGTTCAAGTATGTTTTTAGACGGTCGAAACGATCATACGCATCATCGTCAACGAGGCCATGACAACCGGACCTGCGACGTCGTGATTTCGACGAAAATCGAAGGGGAAACGTGCAAATTGAAGTCGACGGGGACGCGAATTTATGTCGATGCTCCAGTTGGTGGAAACAAGTTGGCACCATTCGATCTACACACATCCACGGTTTTACGCAAGTTCATCGATTAAAAAAAAGTTGGGCCAAAACAATCAGATTGGAAGAGGTCCAAATGCAATTCGTGTTTTGGCACCGATCGGTGTCAATGCATTCATGGTTTTATGTATGCAATGGTCAAAATGCGTGCACTGCTTTATTCAAGTTGGCCCGAAAAGATTTTGTTGCTCCGTAATTACTGTGCTGGGAGAGTTCAAAATTAAATCAATTTTTTTAAGTCAACCAAGCTTAAGCATTACGCTGTTTTATGCAATTTTGTGTGCAAATAAATTTTTGCAAAATTTTTATGCAAAATTTCATGCAAATACGGGTAAAACTTTATTTCAACTTATTTATATTAATTTCGTCCCCTCGTTTGGGTAGAAAGAAATTAATTCTGTGATCTTATCTGAATAGGTTTGAAATAATTTCGTTCTAATTGACATAAGTTAACTTCGCTGTAGTGTTCAAATAATTCCGAGTTTATTTTAGTACTGCACCTAGAATCCACCAAATTAATTGCATTAAACGAAGTTCAAATTTATTTTGCCGTCTTATTAACACTTTGACCGCTATGATGGTCACCGCTGACCGGCGCAAGCGATTTTACTGAAGATCCAAAATATTCGCAATGGGTAGCAATGATTATTTTATAAATGCAGTTATATTGAGAATAATGATGTGATCTTGCAGTTTCCAATACCTGCACATTATTTACATTTTGCATAATTCAGTCGAACGCTGTAATATTTCATAGCACCGCCGTTCTAATACTGCGAAATATGCACGGCAGTCAACCTGTTAAACATATCAGAAACGTTTGGGTACGAAACGAGTTCGACACCCAAATTCTCAAGGTACCCGCTTCCGTTTACAAAAAGGACAGTTGCCGCATTACATTAATGTCCTCGCGCGGAAACTTTCAAGAAGCTTCGAATTCCGAAGTCGATATCTGATCGTTTGGTGCCTTTTTACGATGTGATCTTTCAGTTTCCAATACCTGCACATTATTTACATTTTGCATAATTCAGTCAAACGCTGTAATATTTCATAGCACTGCCGTTCTAATACTGCGAAATATGCACGGCAGTCAACCTGTTAAACATATCAGAAACGTTTGGGTACGAAACGAGTTCGACACCCAAATTCTCAAGGCACCCGCTTCCGCTTACAAAAAGGACAGTTGCCGCATTACATTAATGTCCTCGCGCGGAAACTTTCAAGAAGCTTCGAATTCCGAAGTCGATATCTGATCCAAAATATTCGCAATGAGTAGCAATAATTATTTTATAAATGCAGTTATATTGAGAATAATGATGTGATCTTTCAGTTTCCAATACCTGCACATTATTTACATTTTGCATAATTCAGTCATCGCTGTAATATTTCATAGCACCGCCGTTCTAATACTGCGAAATATGCACGGCAGTCAACCTGTTAAACATATCAGAAACGTTTGGGTACGAAACGAGTTTGACACCCAAATTCTCAAGGCACCCGCTTCCGTTTACAAAAAGGACAGTTGCCGCATTACATTAATGTCCTCGCGCGGAAACTTTCAAGAAGCTTCGAATTCCGAAGTCGATATCTGATCGTTTGGTGCCGTTTTACGATGTGATCTTTCAGTTTCCAATACCTGCACATTATTTACATTTTGCATAATTCAGTCAAACGCTGTAATATTTCATAGCACCGCCGTTCTAATACTGCGAAATATGCACGGCTGTCAACCTGTTAAACATATCAGAAACGTTTGGGTACGAAACGAGTTCGACACCCAAATTCTCAAGGCACCCGCTTCCGTTTACAAAAAGGACAGTTGCCGCATTACATTAATGTCCTCGCGCGGAAACTTTCAAGAAGCTTCGAATTCCGAAGTCGATATCTGATCGTTTGGTGCCGTTTTACGAGCGATTTCACCACGGCCAGTTCAAAGTCCACCCAGCTCAAAGCGATCTGTCGAACGGTCTCCGACACAGAACGCGGACAACCTCAAAACCCGCGAATCACGTTCAGTCAAAGACACGACAATCAAGCGACTCATATCCGATCTCTCTTAAAAATGTCCTCTTTAAAGTGACCGCACGCGTGTGTTCGGACGCTTCGACGACTGCAACAAAACGAGTTGACCTCTTGTCGTATCTGCTATGAAGATGTTCGTGTATTTATACCTGGAAACGCAAGGGTTTGCGGGTATGCGTTGACACGTATTTGCTTTCGTGATGGAAGACATATTTAGAAATTCGACTGGGACACATCCTGTACGCATGTAATAAAACGCCTTTGATGCATTAAATCCTTGTAATAAAACGCACTTGGTGCGTTCGAATAGTATAGCTGCTTTGATACGACGAATTTATACGGCAACATTTATTGGCCGGATTAAAATTGTGTGTTTAAACGCGGCGGTGTATTTTAGGATAATAAAACCAGTTCGAATATGTATAAACATATATTTGCATTAATGCTATGGATTAGAGCTAGTATTTTTATATTTTATCCAATATTCAAATTAATATTGGATATTTTGATTACTATTTTACGTCATTTTTCTATTTCTATTTCTACAAAAAATGTTCGCATACAGCAAGTAGAATATTCTCGTCACCATCCGCTCCCAATAATTCAACCTTTCATCCCATATGCACCGTATATATAACATATGTACCGTAAGGACATTCCACAAATCGACCACATCGTCAAAGTCCAATGTTCCATAAAAATGAACAAAGCGCATCTTTCCAGTCAAAGTTTGAATAACTGCGTCGTGCGCTTTATTAATAATAAACGCGTCCTATTTTCGTGCACAAAACACATCGTCAAGGAACTCGTCCACTTCTCTGACAGTCGGTGATCATAGAATTCCATAAACGTAAGGACTAACGAGATGGATTACATGACGAGGTACCGATAATTATAGGTTGGTCTCTGTGATTAGTCGGTCGCGAACGAAGAGATGCGATGAGACACACTTTGTTGCGACTCTCATGAGTGTTTATCGGAAATTGGCCATCGCGATGACACTGAATCTTGATGACTCCGCGGGGACGCGTAAATCAGGCGTCTTTTTGTGGAAAAGTTGAAGTGCCTCGGCGATACGATGAGGAAGTGGGATAAGAGATTTTTTCAGCACTAGAAGATTACGTGATGAGCGGTAATGGATTAAATGAAACGTAGCGAAACGGGAAAATTATATAAAGCATGAGATGGGGGAGTGAGTGACGAAATACGATTGAATCACTTCAAACGTAATTGTAAAATGTTATTTACTTAGGAAATAATTTATTTTTACAAGAAATAAGATATAAAATACTGATAATGATTAAGGAAGTACTTTTCGATCATTAAAGTGATGTTAAAATCGTAAAATGGTGTAGCATTAAGATATATAACATCATCAACGGCAAATTGAGCTGAAATGCATTAATGCTGAAAATTTTAATATTAGATATATTAATTATAGAATGAATACCACGCGAAAATACAATATAAGATATAACTACCAACCTAAATAGCGACACGTTCAATTGTAAAAGTAAAAGTGTAATTTGCAAGAACAAAAAAGTTGTGCGTCGTGATTATACAAAAATTATATATGGAATCCGACGTGTTTGTCTTCAAGTTCAATTACGTGATGAGCGGATTCGTAATGGATTAAATGAAACGTGGCGAAACGGGAAAATTATATAAAGCGTGAGATGCGGGAGTGAGTGACGAAATACGATTGAATCACTTCAAACGTAATTGTAAAATGTTATTTACTTAGGAAACAATTTATTTTTACCAGAAATAAGTTATAAAATACTGATAATGATTAAGGAAGTACTTTTCGATAATTAAAGTGATGTTAAAATCGTAAAATGGTGTAACATTAAGAAATATAACATCATCAACGGCAAATACTAGATGCATTAATGCTGAAAATTTTAATATTAGATATATTAATTATAGAATGAATACCACGCGAAAATACAATATAAGATATAACTACCAACCTAAATAGCGACACGTTCAATTGTAAAAGTAAAAGTGTAATTTGCAAGGACAAAAAAGTTGTGCGTCGTGATTATACAAAAATTATATATGGAATCCGATGTGTTTGTCTTCAAGTTCAATTACGTGATGAGCGGATTCGTAATGGATTAAATGAAACGTGGCGAAACGGGAAAATCATATAAAGCATGAGATGTGGGAGTGAGTGACGAAATACGATTGAATCAATTGAAACGTAATTATAAGATGTTATTTACTTAGAAAACAATTTGTTTTTACCAGAAATAAGTTATAAAATACTGATAATGATTAAGGAAGTACTTTTCGATAATTAAAGTGATGTTAAAATCGTAAAATGGTGTAGCATTAAGAAATATAACATCATCAACGGCAAATACTAGATGCATTAATGCTGAAAATTTTAATTTTAGATATATTAATTATAGAATGAATACCACGCGAAAATACCATAATAAGATATAACTACCAACCTAAATAGCGACACGTTCAATTGTAAAAGTAAAAGTGTAATTTGCAAGAACAAAAAAGTTGTGCGTCGTGATTATACAAAAATTATATATGGAATCCGACGTGTTTGTCTGCAAGTTCAATTACGTGATGAGCGGATTCGTAATGGATTAAATGAAACGTGGCTAAACGGGAAAATTATATAAAGCATGAGATGCGGGAGTGAGTGACGAAATACGATTGAATCAATTGAAACGTAATTATAAGATGTTATTTACTTAGAAAACAATTTATTTTGAACGGAAGTAAGTTATAAAATACTGATGATAATTAAGGAGCGGTAGTATTTTTCGATAATTAAAGTCATATTAAAATTGTAAACTGGTATAGCATTAAAAAATGTAATATAATCAACGGCAAATACTAGATGCATTAATGCTGAAAATTTCAATATTAGATATGTTAATTATAGAATAAATACCACACGAAAATATAAAATATCATATCTACCAACCTAAATAACGACACGTACAATTATAAAAGTAAAAGTGTAATTTGCAAGAACAAAAAAGTTGTGCGTCGTGATTATACAAAAATTATATATGGAATCCGACGTGTTTGTCTTCAAGTTCAATTACCTGATGAGCGGATTCGTAATGGATTAAATGAAACGTGGCGAAACGGGAAAATTATATAAAGCATGAGATGCGGGAGTGAGTGACGAAATACGATTGAATCAATTGAAACGTAATTATAAGATGTTATTTACTTAGAAAACAATTTATTTTGAACGGAAATAAGTTATAAAATACTGATGATAATTAAAGAGCGGTAGTATTTTTCGATAATTAAAGTCATATTAAAATTGTAAACTGGTATAGGATTAAAAAATGTAATATAATCAACGGCAAATACTAGATTCATTAATGCTGAAAATTTCAATATTAGATATGTTAATTATAGAATAAATACCACACGAAAATATAAGATATCATATCTACCAACCTAAATAACGACACGTACAATTATAAAACTAAAAGTGTAATTTCCAAGAACAAAAAGTTGTGCGTCATGATTATACAAAAATTATATACGGAATCCGACGTATTTGTCTTCAAGTTCAATTAACCCATCGTCTACGAACTTAATGCTGTCACAGCGCGCGACTGTACGATCTTCATTAAAGCGCACACTATCCAATTAAGACGTAAACGGACATGATGTGTCGCGTGTTACGCGGCATTAAACACAATTAAACGCAATTAAATCCCAGCGAAGCAGTCGTGCACAAAACAACCATCTCCAAATAGAATTTACAATGATGACAATCACACATTGTCTGTTAACTTATTTTCGATGATACCAAAATATATTCCTGATAAAAATTATCATTGTAGAATAGTATTATTGTTGTTGAAGAGTATAATTAAGTGCGCCAACATATAAATATTTTATGAACGTAAATAGACTTCTGAAGAGGAAACTGACGGTTCCGGAACATGTAGACTAAACAGGTTTTAATTCGAGAAGAGTAAAACATGTTGAAAAACACAAACCAAGAAACAGCTAATTTCTTCACATCACATACTATACAAGGTTGACCATAAAGATCTACACAAATTATTTTTACATCGCGGACTTGCATATTTGAAAATCAAATTTGCTTTTAAATTGACCAGGATATAAATTAGTACATATGCAAGAAAAAATATATTTTGCTATTATTAAAATCCTCTATACTCTATAAAATGCTATATTCAATACTGCAAGTAATGTGTATGTATATGTATGTGTATGTTTTTTATTCAGCGTTGAATAAAAAAAAAATATATTTTGCTATTATTAAAATTCTCTATTACAAATTATTTTTGCATCGTGGACTTGCATATTTCAAAATCAAATTTGCTTTTATATTGACCAGGATATAAATTAATACGTATGCAAATAAAAATATATTTTGCTATTATTAAAATCCTCTATACTCTATAAAATGCTATATTCAATACTGCAAGTAATGTGCATGTATATGTATGTGTATGTTTTTTATTCAGCGTTGAATTAATTGTGCCATTGACGCATACGATGTTGATATCGTGTAAAGGCTAACAAGTCGTGACGCGAATAGACACAGTAAGTCGAACGATGGTTCGATGGCGACAGTCGCGGACGTTTTGTTAACGTTTCCCGTTTGATTCCGTTTGCCGGCGTTCCATTTTTTTCGCGTGCCTCTATCGTTTCGCATATTTACGCTTCCATGAATTTGCGGCTTTGCGGTGCAAAACGGCAGCGATGGTTTATGGCTCTAGAGATTTACAGTTTTTATCAAACACTCGGACGTTAAATCATCCTGACGTCTGCGCCTGACTAAAAATTACACGTCACTGAGAATTTGACGAAGGGACAGGCATGGGCATTTTTTCATTACGTTCATTTTCACTGAGACTTGCATTACTTTAACCCTTTGCACTCCGAATTTTATTTCAATTTCGTTACCAGCAGCTCCCAACGCTTTTAAGTGTTTTATTTGAAATTTACTTTAACTAAAAATATAAAGCAATTTAAATAAATAACGGAAGAAACAAATTCACTTAAATACCAATTTTATTTACAGTATTGTCGTATATTGAAATTTTCAAGGGTATGATATCTTTTGAAAGAACTTGCAAGATGTAACCCTGATTTTCTTTCACACGTTTCACAAAAATAGGCGGTTTCTCTTTTTCCTCCAGATGTTTTTCTATTTGAGTAAACTGCACAGTCTTTGCGTTTTCCTTCGCGATGTATGAAGATGAAATGAGGCTTTCCATCTAAGCGATCGTCTTTATCACATTTTCCAGGCCTCCCCAATTTTATATTTTCAGCACGACAACCACGAGTAAGCATCGACAAAATCTTTTCGCGAAATTTTTTGTGGGCTATAGGTTTTGTTCCTTGGTTTTTTCTTTTTTCTTTGTATAAAATATATGCATTTACTATGGAGATTTCTAATCCCCAAAATAAATATTTCCTCCACCACTTGAGTGCTCGACGTAAAAAACAATAAGATGTCGCGTATTGGTTCGCCATATCGACACCATCTATATTTTTATTATAATCTCTAATCACATCCAGTTCTTTTATTTCTCTTCGATTACCTGAATGTTTAGCCTTTCTAATGACATTGGGAGAGAGTCGATAACCAGTGCACGACATTTATTTATTTAGACATGAAAAAATGTCGAGTGGAGCTCGACAAAGGAGCTCCTGAGATAAAAACTGATGTCGAGTCACACTCGACATAGGAGTGCAAAGGGTTAATGATAATTTTGTCTCAAGTTATGTGTGTTGCAGACGTTTATAATAATATACTTAATGTTGGATAAGAGTAAAAACATAAAAATCCATAAAAAAATCAGATCATATTCATTCTTACGCCTATTAACTATTTTGTAGTCTTCCATTTCAGCAAATTTGCAGTTTGATGACCAGCCCTTCGTGTGAGTAAAATCATGCCAAGCAAAGAATGTAAAGCATCATAATAAATTTCTCGTTTGGATGACTCCAACTACGTACAAACAAGTATCGAGCAATATAATGCCCACAAAGAACCATAATAAAACCAGACCGCAACAATTCTCACGTTCATTGCGCAATTTTCGCATTTTTATCTCCATGAATTTGCGGTCTAACGACTCTGATTACGGCAAATAAGAATCTAACAATGCAAATGGTTCGTATTTATTCTCATGCGACTCAAGGCATCTCAACATTTGCACTTTTACAACCTTGTGATCTAGACATTCCGATTACGAGCAAACGACGAGTAATTAATCTAATAATAGTAGCACAGACAAAAATTATATCAATTTCTACAGGCCTGCCAATTAATAACTTTGTGTGCACAAATAAATGACATCTAGAAGTGTGAACCCCGCAACCATTTTTCGGTTATGTAACTTTTCGATTATGTAATACTCCGAATTTTACATTGGACCATTTTCGGATGGTGCCAAATTCAATTAAACTGTATATTATTTGTTTCCTATTGTCTAGCATTACAGTTGCGGAAGCAGACAATTTTACTCTATGTTGACTTTGACGTAATTTTCTTTCATTTTCGCCTTTGCCACAGTGAAACCGTGAGTCACTATTTTTCGCCTACACCTCATAGCAAATGTTCCACTTTATTTACAAAACTCTCAACTTCCCCCTCGGCGCCTTTGAATGATAGTGCACAGGACTCAATTACGAATCGTTCGCTTATCAAGATCGCCGTAATTGAACGACGGCTCGCTGTCGATAAACTATAAGTTGCCGATGAGATAACCACATACACACGATTTATGCGACGATGTATGACGGACTGCAATATCCGCAGCAGGCCTGTGAATCCGCTCAGTATTTCCCACGTCTTCAACATTATGCACTCATTCCAACACGTTCCGCCGGAAAGGAACTGCGTAATCTTCCCATTCCCATCGGAAAATGCAAAAAAGTATGTATAAAAAACTTCACTGGTGTCGCGTAGGCGAATGCTCTTGTGACACGATTAATGTTACGAAGAATATTTTGATGGAAATAATAAGATTGTTCTGGTTGAAACTTAAATTAGAGTTTGTTTGGGACCTCGGCTTGTTTCGGAACCACACAGGTTCCCTTTTTAGGAGTATGTCATTTAATTATGGGTTAAGATATGTCGGATGTTTTATATCGATATTTTATGATACTCTATAGAGTATCTTAAATTGTATACGCAAATGTCAACTACTGAAATATGCCAAAACAACAATATTACGCATCGAACATGTATAGTATCTATGTTTAGTCCAGTACCTATCTGGTCTAGAACATATTATCGGCCTGTAGAGTGTAATAAATTATATACCTGCAGTACGTACACATACTCACAAAGTATCATAATATAACAATACAACACACTGAAGGTTCTACTATCTATCTAGTCCACTGTGCGGTATTGAAATAGGGAGTATAATAAATTGTATACACATAGAGTATTATAAAATAAGCATACAACACACCGCATATATAAAATCTCATAAACTAACAATACAATGTATAGTATCTATGCGCGAACTAGTGTCCATCCATTCTAATATCTAGAATCGAACTGTAGAATATCATAAATTTGAAATTTGAGATTTCCGTGACAATGGGTATTGAGATTGCTGACTTCCGGATAGTTACCGTGTCTATTTCAGCTTTATGCCGACGTTTAGCAGACGTTGCATAAATTCTTTACTCAAGAATCACCCTCATAAACCATCATAAAAAAGCAATACACACTATGATATCTGACACTGAATCCCTGTAGTTCCCAAACGCATAAATTCT
Organism: Cryptocheilus praepositus; assembly: GCA_033815515.1. NCBI lineage: Eukaryota > Metazoa > Arthropoda > Insecta > Hymenoptera > Pompilidae > Cryptocheilus > Cryptocheilus praepositus. The sequence continues at coordinate 616,990 of JAWWQZ010000040.1, read as the reverse complement.
TTATTCAAGAAGCACGCTCATAAACCATCATAAAAAAAATCAATACAGCACTATGATATACTGAATCCCTATAGTTCCCAAACGAATAAATTCTTTACTCAAGAAGCACCCTCATAAACCATTATAAAAAAAACAATACAACACTATGATATACTGAATCCCTATAGTTCCCAAACGCATAAATTCTTTACTAAGGAAGCACCCTCATAAACCATAAAAAAAAAACAATACAACACAATGATATACTGAATCCCCATAGTTCCGAAACGCGCCGTGACAATAACTTTTAATCTACACTTCAACAATGAAAAGCCGTACACCTTCCATAACTCAACTATGCCAACTCACTGCAACAAAATCATTCCAAATGACTTCACCGTCACCCTTTATTCACTCCTGTCCTTTGTCTCCACAAAGAGTCTGGGTGAACTTAGGTGGTGACACAAACGTCGAAGTTAGCGAGTTCACTCTCACGTCGATCACCTATACTCGCAACACATGTTCGTACGGTGGAAACGTGCAGAAACGGACATTAAACGTCCTGGGGACACATGTAAGCGTTCAGCTCGCGAGGAGCACATAAACACCGTCGAAGGATGGGAGTGACCGTGGCAAGACGCTGGACAGTGGCCCGTTATGTTAATGCAACTTTTTCGTTCGCCTATAATGTAAGTGCGTAACGGTCGAGTTGCCGACGAACGAGTGCACGTCGCGCTCGGGAGCGAGAGAGGCCAGGAAGGATGGTGAAAAGAGGAGTAGAGGATGTGGCCCCGGGTAGAAGTGGAAGAGGCAAGCTGGAAGTGATTTGCTCTGCGGTTGGAAGGGCCAAGACTGGCGCTTATGGGACATTGATCATTTTTTGCTGAAAATTGGGAGAGGAAAGGTGGTTAATGGCTTCGGGGAGAATATAAAGCAGAGGAAATTTACGGGAGTGTATATCGATACATGGTGAAAAGAGGAGTAGAGGATGTGACCCCGGGTAGAAGTGGAAGAGGCAAGCTGGAAGTGATTTGCTCTGCGGTTGGAAGGACCAAGACTGGCGCTTATGGGACATTGATCATTTTTTGCTGAAAATTGGGAGAGGAAAGGTGGTTAATGGCTTCGGTGGGAATATAAAGCAGAGGAAATTTACGGGAGTGTATATCGATACATGGTGAAAAGAGGAGTAGAGGATGTGGCCCCGGGTAGAAGTGGAAGAGGCAAGCTGGAAGTGATTTGCTCTGCGGTTGGAAGGGCCAAGCCTGGCGTTTATGGGATATTGATAATTTTTTGCTGAAAATTGGGAGAGGAAAGGTGGTTAAAGGCTTCAGCGAGAATATGAAGCGGAGGAAATTTACGGGAGTGTATATCGATACATGGTGAAAAGAGGAGTAGAGGATGTGGCCCCGGGTAGAAGTAGAAGAGGCAAGCTGGAAGTGATTTGCTCTGCGGTTGGAAGGGCCAAGACTGGCGCTTATGGGACATTGATCATTTTTTGCTGAAAATTGGGAGAGGAAAGGTGGTTAATGGCTTCGGGGGGAATATAAAGCAGAGGAAATTTACGGGAGTGTATATCGATACATGGTGAAAAGAGGAGTAGAGGATGTGGCCCCGGGTAGAAGTGGAAGAGGCAAGCTGGAAGTGATTTGCTCTGCGGTTGGAAGGGCCAAGACTGGCGCTTATGGGACATTGATCATTTTTTGCTGAAAATTGGGAGAGGAAAGGTGGTTAATGGCTCCGGGGGGAATATAAAGCAGAGGAAATTTACGGGAGTGTATATCGATACATGGTGAAAAGAGGAGTAGAGGATGTGGCCCCGGGTAGAAGTGGAAGAGGCAAGCTGGAAGTGATTTGCTCTGCGGTTGGAAGGGCCAAGACTGGCGCTTATGGGACATTGATCATTTTTTGCTGAAAATTGGGAGAGGAAAGATGGTTAAAGGCTTCGGCGAGAATATGAAGCGGAGGAAATTTATGGGAATGTATCTATGTTTGTATATGTATCGGCGATTGAGTAATAATAAATTATTGCGTTTGATAATAGCGTCTGGACCTGAGGCGTCTATGGTCGGTAGTGGTTCTCAATAGTTTCACTACTATAATAAATTGCTACGCAATTACATATGGACGTGATATATACTGTTTTCCATTTCGCGAATCAGCAAGTCAAGCGAGAGAGTTCTCGTTTGTTTCATCTGTTTTTCGTCATGCTGCGGCAAGTATTACGAATATATGCGTACGGTTTGCATTTTTCAACGTCAGTTTGCACCCTCTTTGCGTGACTGAGCGGCCAAGGCGGTTCGAGATCATCTATTTTTTTACTCCACTTTGGATGTCATTTTTCACGATTTTTCCATATATTTGTGGCTGTATCTGCAAAACTATTGCGAATTTCGGGGATTTTTCTCGACTTTTCAATCTATTTTTTGTCATATCTCGGAAACTATTTCGAATTTTTCAACGCGGTTGCAATTTTTCGAAGTCTCTTTATACCCCTTTTCATCTGGCACAATTACAACTCGATCGGTAGAGGTTTAATTTTTGATCCCGTTTTCAAGCTCGTTTTTCACGATTTTTCCACACATTTGTGCCGATATCCCCGGAACTATTTCGAATTTCGAGGTGCGCCTTGCATTTTTCCGAGTTATTTTGGACCCCTTTGATATACTAGAAGGGCAAAAAAATCGGTGATCCATCATTTTTTGGCAAAAATGGCAAGGGGTATACCTTAAGATTTTCTCGATTTCTTTAAGGCTTCGTCACGACTAAACTAGCGGTCGAAACCTATAACTAATACATGTTTTCTTAAAGCTCTTTCGACGCACTTTCACGCGGGACTAATCGCAATCACCAATTTTGAAAAACAATTGTTTGCGCTTTCGTAAAATCGGTATACCTCGGAAACTATGAGGAGTTCAGCGCGCGTAAAGTGGTCTATCTTCAGGGCAAATTACCCTCTATCAAATGGTATTGGTCCGAAACAAAAAAAAATTTGAAACTTTTCGCCTATTTTCACGTATTTTCCGCTTATTGTCATTGTTTTCCTGATTCTTTTTTTCTCAGAACTGGAGAACTATTGCGAATTTTAGCAAGAACGATCGGATTATAAGACGTACTGGTGATTTCAACGCCTGCGTAGGAAGTGTCAACAGTATTTCATGTGTAGGGCCGGGAGACTTCAACGCTTGCGTAAGAAAGGTTGCCTACAATTCGTGCGTAGGGCTCGGCGACTTCAACGCTCGCATAAGAAAGTTTGCCTGTACTTCAATTGTGCCCATAATTATGAAAGTGGTCTAAGTCATATATTTCTTGTTTCGAGATATTTAATGAATTGCATTTGAATAAATGAAAAAATATTTTTACATTATGCGACATTTTAATTTATAATGTTATTAGTCTTAATTAATGGAAATTTACTATGAATATGAAATTTTGTGTAAATTTTATACGATAATATTATTTTTAAAGATTGAATTGACTTAGACCATTTTCAAAATTAACTGAATGTCCTATAAATGACTTAAAGCAATAAAGAACTTTGAGTTTTATTTGAAACAATAATTTGATTGAAATAATTCGTGAACATTTATTACATTTATTAATTATTTTTAAACAGTAATCCATTTTTATCATTATTTCGAGTATTTAAGATTCTTAAAATGTTCCTGAAAAACTGGAGGGATGTACGGTAGTAAACTCATAATATCTTTATGTTTTTCTTCCGATACTGGTCTAATGGTGGTGTATAATGGAAGTAATTTAATATTTCCGTATATTTTTGGTCTTCCTTTTTTAGGTGAAAGATCAAAAACGTGAAATTTAGAATCATCTAAAGATGTTTTATAGAACATTTTATAAGGTTCATTTTTCAAGAATCTCATCCATTGAATTTGTAGCCAAGAGACAGATTCACCCGCGGTATTTTTTACTCTTCTTGTTATTGATAAACCGGAATGAAGTTGTCGTTATTATTAAAATTTGATTGTCATTTATTTTATTATGTAGTTCAGAAACGCGTCAAAGAAGGCCACGTGCCATTTTCAAGTTGTTTATATAATTTATTTAAATTTTTGACTTAGACCACTTTCATAATTAAAACTAAATGAATTCCATATAATGTTGAAATTACAACCACTATCTAATGGTTCATTTTTGACAATTTCGTAAAAATTACATTGAATAAATTTAGATAAAAATAATGTGGTATGAAATAACTGATAAACTCATTTTTTTTAAATTTTGACTTAGATCACTTTCATAATTATGGGCACAATTATAGGATCCGCAGACTTTAACGCTTGCGTAAGAGAGATCGGCGTGCATACAGATTGGAGAATGCATCCTGAAATCCATCGCGTAGATTTCTAATTTCTTTCGATATCAATATGAAAAAATGGTAATATTTGTTATGCATTTTTCGGGTACTCCGCGCATATCCCGGTTCATTTTCCGAAGTAATGGGTCAATCAAACAACGTTAATTATTCGGCACCATTTCTCATTGGATTATTCAACATTTTTCAGTCTATTCTTGGTCATATCACCGAAACTATTGCGAATAAAATGTAGTAAAAGCGTAAGAAAAGTCGGGTATCATAATTTTTGGCGAAAATGGCAAGGCGTACAACAAAAAAGAAGTAGCAAAGATTGGTGGGGAATGAGTCCAACCATGAATGTTCCGGTACTCGTACGGAAGAAGGCGGAAATCTTGATAGTGGAGCGATAGCTGTCTAATTTATATGGAAAATTGTGATAGGCCGTGCGATCGATAATGCGAAGAGTTGGATGCAGGAAATTGCACAGGATGCTTTCGAAGATTTGCTTGAAAACGGATCTATTGACCCGGAGACTGGAAAACATACGAAACGGTATTTAGATGTTTGTCGATATGTTTATCTACATGTCGGCAAGATGAATTTGTTTTAAAACGATTAAAACGTTTAATGTACAGACTCCATGTACATTTAACGTTATTATCTATACAAAAGTATATAGTGATCCGTGTAGTGCTCCATCACATAAAAACTGTACTGTGAGTTTGTTAGCTGATTCGTTTTATTTTCAAATATGCTGGAAACCTGTTTATTAACGCGTGGACTTAAAAACATGCACTGGAAAGCGGTGTTTCTCGAAAGGAATAGAAAATTCTTCATTTCTTTTTTAATAGAAGAGCAAATCATTTCGACAGTTTTGTAAATCAGAAAATTTGTTCACCACCGTGTTGTGTTCTATTGCGAACTAATTTTGATCGTTCACCGTAACATGAAACTGAGCCAAACCTCCTACGAGACTGATAACAGTCATTATTAATACAAAGAGGTCTCCGTGAACTAAAAGGAGCTGGAATGTCACGGTTCACAGAACCCGAAATGCATACTTTAAACAACTATCTGAAGCAAATGAGTTGGCATGCACAATGTCATGTAATCCGTGACACAATTATGAGAAAACCAACGTATACAAACGTCATGTCATACCGATTCTAACTATAAATTTGTGTTTGCCAAACCATTTTAAAATCGAGGTTTACACCACATTTTTTGCGCGATAGGCTATATCCCATGTTAACCTGAATAATAAAATTCCTGCAATACAACACCAATAAAATTACAACAAAGTTTCTGACTCCTCAATTCCACGTATAAAATAGATTCTCTTATACTTATTTAGAAATTGGTTCCCTCTTGCAATTTTCTATTCTCAATTCGATATGCAAAATTAATTGTACTTTAATTTAAAATTGCATTCAGGTTAGTATCTTGCAATTTTTTGATATGACACACAAAGTAGATTCGCTTTCAATTAAAAACTGCTTCCATTTTTCAATTTATTTTTTTCCAATCTTTCGCACAAACTTTTTATGCAGACCAACGTGCGCGCTTGAAATGTACTTGAACGTGTCGAGAGACGCTATTCGGTCGAAGTTTGAAAGGCAAACGTGCTCCCATCGTATGATAACGTATGAATTTGTGTTTGCCAAACCATTTTAAAATCACGGTTTACACCTACTTTCTGCGCGATAAGCTATATCCCATATTAACCTCAATAATAAAAGGCCTCTAATACAACTCCAATAAAATTACAACAAATTTTGTGACTCTTCAATTCCACGTATAAAATAGATTCTCTTATACCTATTTAGAAATTGGTTCCCTCTTGCAATTTTCTATTCTCAATTCGATGTGCAAAATTAATTGTACTTTAATTTAAAATTGCATTCAGGTTAGTATCTTGCAATTTTTTGATATAACATACAAAGTAGATTCGCTTTCAATTAAAAACTGCTTCCATTTTTCAATTTATTTTTTTCCAATCTTTCGCAAAAACTTTTTATGCAGACCAACGTGCGCGCTTGAAATATACTTGAACGTGTCGAGAGACTATTCGGTCGAAGTTTGAAAGGCAAACGTGCTCCCATCGTATGATAACGTATGAATTTGTGTTTGCCAAACCATTTTAAAATCAAGGTTTACACCTACTTTTTGCGCGATAAGCTATATCCCATATTAACCTCAATAATAAAATGCCTCTAATACAACTCCAATAAAATTACAACAAAGTTTCTGACTCCTCAATTCCACGCATAAAATAGATTCCCTTATACCTATTTAGAAATTGGTTCCCTCTTGCAATTTTCTAATTTCTCAATTCGATATGTAAAATTAATTGTACTTTAATTTAAAATTGCATTCAGGTTAGTATCTTGCAATTTTTTTATATAACATACAAAGTAGATTCCCTTTCAATTAAAAACTGCTTCCATCTTCCAATTTATAATTTTTAAATCTTTCGCACAAACTTTTTATGCAGACCAACGTGCGCGCTTGAAATGTACTTGAACGTGTCGAGAGACGCTATTCGGTCGAAGTTTGAAAGGCAAACGTGCTCCCATCGTATGATAACGTATGAATTTGTGTTTGCCAAACCATTTTAAAATCAAGGTTTACACCTACTTTTTGCGCGATAAGCTATATCCCATATTAACCTCAATAATAAAATGCCTCTAATACAACTCCAATAAAATTACAACAATGTTTCTGACTCTTCAATCCCACGTACAAAATAGTTTCTCTTATACCTATTTAGAAATTGGTTCCCTCTTGCAATTCTCTAATTTCTCAATTCGATATGTAAAGTGAATTGTACTTTAATTTAAAACTGCATTCAGGTTAGTATCTTGCAATTTTTTGATATAACATACAAAGTAGATTCGGTTTCAATTAAAAACTGCTACCATTTTTCAATTTATTTTTTTCCAATCTTTCGCACAAACTTTTTATGTAGACCATCGTGCGCACTTGAAATGTACTTGAACGTGTCGGGAGACGCTATTCGGTCGAAGTTTGAAAGGCAAACGTGCTCCCATCGTGTAATAACGTATGAATTTGTGTTTGCCAAACCATTTTAAAATCAAGGTTTACACCTACTTTTTGCGCGATAAGCTATATCCCATATTAACCTCAATAATAAAATGCCTGTAATACAGCTCCAATAAAATTACAACAAAGTTTCTGACTTTTCAATCCCACGTACAAAATAGTTTCTCTTAAACCTATTTAGAAATTGGTTCCCTCTTGCAATTTTCTATTCTCAATTCGATATGCAAAATTAATTGTACTTTAATTTAAAATTGCATTCAGGTTAGTATCTTGCAATTTTTTGATATAACATATAAAGTAGATTCCCTTTCAATTAAAAACTGCTTCCATCTTCCAATTTATTATTTTTAAATCTTTCGCAAAAACTTTTTATGTAGACCAACGTGCGCTTGAAATGTACTTGAACGTGTCGGGAGACGCTATTCGGTCGAAGTTTGAAAGGCAAACGTGCTCCCATCGTATGATAACGTATGAATTTGTGTTTGCCAAACCATTTTAAAATCAAGGTTTAAACCTACTTTTTGCGCCATAAGCTATATCCCATATTAACCTCAATAATAAAATGCCTCCAATACAACTCCAATAAAATTACAACAAAGGTTCTGACTCTTCAATCCCACGTACAAAATAGTTTCTCTTATACCTATTTAGAAATTGGTTCCCTCTTGCAATTTTCTATTCTCAATTCGATATGCAAAATTAATTGTACTTTAATTTAAAATTGCATTCAGGTTAGTATCTTGCAATTTTTTGATATAACATACAAAGTAGATTCGCTTTCAATTAAAAACTGCTTCCATCTTCCAATTTATTATTTTTAAATCTTACGCACAAATTTTTTATGGAGACCAACGTGCGCGCTTGAAATGTACTTGAACGTGTCGGGAGACGCTATTCGGTCGAAGTTTGAAAGGCAAACGTGCTCCCATCGTATGATAACGGTCTTCGTTCGTCCTCTCTTTCTTTCTCTTATTCGTATGATCGTTTCGTTCCTTTCCATCATTTCTTTCGTTCCGTGTCAAAGGAAACGCGTCGAACGGCTGTCGACACCCTACTATCTGTGTTCCGGTATGGATATCTGTGATACACTATACTCGGATTGTTGCGTTTCTTTTGTTCTGTATGAACGTGTACGAAGTGAGCGATGAGACACGACATGGTCAGTTCAAGTCAAAACACATTTGGTAGCGACGTGAAAGAGAACGTTGATGAAGGCGAGTGATTTGTGACCGAGTGGTAGCTGGGTCAATTTGCAGCAGTGAAGCTCTCGTGAAGGTTTAGAGTATTCAGACTCAGTAAGGACAGAAAAAAAGAAATTTCGTATATATTCACGTATCATGTGCACACGTATTCATAATGTAACGTCAACGGAAAGTAGAGAACAGATTTTACCTTCCCTGAAATTATTATTGTAGATAAAAAGTGGTATATGCATATTATATAAAGTGGCATTGTCAGAAAGAAGGTAGGAAAGCATTATATTTCTATTGACAAATATTAATCCACTGTTATATTCCTATTTAAGTATTGACAATATTATTATTGCAATCCGCACACATTGTATATATATATATATATATTATATATTATATATATTATTTTACTTGAAAGAAAAAGCATTACAAGTTCAAAAAATAGGAAAGCATGAAACTATATTTAGTAATTACTTTTCAAGTAAAATATTATGTATATATATATACATAACAGTTTACTTGAAAGAAAAAAGCATTACAATGTTCAAAAAAATAGAAAAGTATGAAACTATATTTAGTAATTACTTTTCATGTAAATTAATATTATAATAGTAAATTTCTTTCAAGTAAAATATTATGTATATATATATATATATATATATATATATATATATATATATATATATATATAAAGCATTACAAGTTCAAAAAAATAGAAAAGCATGAAATTATATTCAGTAATTACTACTTTATGCTTATGACTCCATTCCATCAATGACATGCATCGAAGTTACAAACACACATTTGACATTCCCGAAAATTATTACGCCATACGTAGATAATATACCATGTCAAAGAAAATGCATTAATCTAGAAAAAGTTAAAAAACGTGGAATTATTTTTGATGATCACTGTAGCCTCATTCGTTGATCGACATTAATCGAAGTCACCGGCACACGTTTGGCCTTCGCCCAAATTCGTGAGTAGGTCAACGATGGCAGGGGCCAACAAACTTGTCCGAGTTTCTCGCTCCTCGACCTTGACGCGCGTCCGTCGACTCTTTCCTCGATCGATTCATCGAACACACTTCCGTTTACGGCCATTTGGTAATCGACAGATTCTTCAATCCAGACGACCTCCGGAAGTTCACTGGATTTATGCAGTATGACTATTGAAACTTGACCGGCCGTGAAAGTGGATTCTCACTTGTTAGAACGATTTCATCGGAATTTGCCCCGAATTCTTGCCCCAAATTCCATCTGAACTTGTCCAAAGTTAACTGAAACTACCAATGTTAAACATATTCGTAGTTGTGTTATTCTCTTGTAAAATAGATTCATTATTGTATCCGTGTTATTCCATTACATTCATCAAGCTTCTATTTAAGTTTCACTTAAAAAGGATGATTTGACAATGGTTAACACTAGATTGCCCGAGATTTCTTGTATACCTATATTGCCCAAAAACAGTCAAAATGACTGCATTGTGAAAAAATAACAAATATGTGAAGAAATTTGTTTAAAATTAATTTTTAATATTTTTGATGTTATTCACAGTTATATAACAGGTTATTAGTAAATATTAACTGTACATATTGACTGTTTTCAATGAACTTAACCCATATTTCCGAAAGCAAGGCAAATTTATTTGATTGTAGGCGCCTACTGCATTCGGTTCTTTTGTCAAAATGAATAAATCGTAGGATTTGCTTGAACTTTTCTCTGGCCATAGTTTTTCTAAAAGATTCGGGACCCCACTTCGCTGACCATAAGTAACTCAATTTAAAATTTGTTGCCTCGCAAGCTCCACGAGCATATAGAATCCCAATAAATACACGTATTTCCGGTAATGATATTGTCCAACCGTTCCGCAAAATTCGGCGACATTCTTCTGTACACTTTCTTATATGTTTGATAATATAGTTATCTATTATCGACGATAATGCACTAATAAGATTATCTGCCACAATGTTCCTTTTTGCGTAGCCTGTTGGCCCTTTCACACTCTTGAAAATACAAGCAGATGGTATCCTTCCAGGAATACCACCTTCGTCAATTTTTGTCCACACAGTACCATCAGCAGCTGTTTCGACCTCCTGAAACGTATTTTCAGTTTCTTCATCAGAATCTGAACTAGTTAGCACCCTACACCTTTTCCTGGGCATATTGATGACACTTTCATTTTCATCATTGGTGATCGACTCTTCATCACTATCTTCAGCGTCAGATGTTTCACTTTGAATATAATCCGCTTCATCTTCAGATGATAGTTCAGAATTTGTTGCATTTGATTCTATATCGGAGCACTCTTCACTTATGTTCGTTAGCTTTTCCAAGAACTCATTTCTGTTCGACATTTTTTTCATAAAGTTAGGACGCAAAAGAAATAAAATAAACAACTTGTTAGAGCAACACTTTATAAAGATTCGAATAACTAGTACTACTTTAGCTTATTGAGCAACTGACACTTATCAAGTATACGCCCAAATCGACAATTTATCATGCATCATATTTCAATACAAAGCCGGACAGGTCATATAAGAAATTTACTCAATTCAATAAATAAAAATCTTTTGATTATTTAAAATTTACCAAGCAGTCAAAATGACTGCTTCTGGGCAATATAGGTATAACACATATATATATACGGAAATAAAGGAGGGCGGAAGTAGCTACAATTATTCATAAACCCATTTATATGTTATAGAAAAAGTCACCAAATTCTAAGAAATTGTGTCATCAATTTCATAATTGTTTTTCTAATTGAAATTAAAAAACAGTCAAAATGACTGCATTGTGAAAAAATAACAAATATGTAAAGAAATTTGTTTAAAATTAATTTTTAATATTTTTGATGTTATTCACAGTTATGTAACAGGTTATTAGTAAATATTAACTGTACATATTGACTGTTTTCAATGAACTTAACCCATATTTCCGAAAGCAAGGCAAATTTATTTGATTGTAGGCGCCTACTGCATTCGGTTCTTTTGTCAAAATGAATAAATCGTAGGATTTGCTTGAACTTTTCTCTGGCCATAGTTTTTCTAAAAGATTCGGGACCCCACTTCGCTGACCATAAGTAACTCAATTTAAAATTTGTTGCCTCGCAAGCACGACGAGCATATAGAATCCCAATAAATGCACGTATTTCCGGTAATGATATTGTCCAACCGTTCCGCAAAATTCGGCGACATTCTTCTGTGCACTTTCTTATATGTTTGATAATATAGTTATCTATTATCGACGATAATGCACTGATAAGATTATCTGCCACAATGTTCCTTTTTGCGTAGCCTGTTGGCCCTTTCACACTCTTGAAAATACAAGCAGATGGTATCCTTCCAGGAATACCACCTTCGTCAATTTTTGTCCACACAGTACCATCAGCAGCTGTTTCGACCTCCTGAAACGTATTTTCAGTTTCTTCATCAGAATCTGAACTAGTTAGCACCCTACACCTTTTCCTCGACATATTGATGACACTTTCATTTTCATCATTGGTGATCAACTCTTCATCACTATTTTCAGCGTCAGATGTTTCACTTTGAATATAATCCGCTTCATCTTCAGATGATAGTTCAGAATTTGTTGCATTTGATTCTATATCGGAGCACTCTTCACTTATTTTCGTTAGCTTTTCCAAGAACTCATTTCTGTTCGACATTTTTTTCATAAAGTTAGGACGCAAAAGAAATAAAATAAACAACTTGTTAGAACAACACTTTATAAAGATTCGAATAACTAGTACTACTTTAGCTTATTGAGCAACTGACACTTATCAAGTATACGCCCAAATCGACAATTTATCATGCATCATATTTCAATACAAAGCCGAACAGGTCATATAAGAAATTTACTCAATTCAATAAATAAAAATCTTTTGATTATTTAAAATTTACCAAGCAGTCAAAATTACTGCTTCTGGGCAATATAGGTATAACACATATATATATACGGAAATAAAGAAGGGCGGAAGTAACTACAATTATTCATAAACCCATTTATATGTTATAGGAAAAGTCACCAAATTCTAAGAAATTGTGTCATCAATTTCATAATTGTTTTTCTAATTGAAATTAAAAAACAGTCAAAATGACTGCCTTGGGCAATCTAGTGTTAAGCAGGTAGCACAAAATAAAAACGTACAATAATCAGTAATTACTACGAAACTTGCACGCAGCTTCACAGTACACAAAACTTAATGGAGCAATGCAAATAGGAGCATCTAAAACCTACTTCGCACGCTTAAATTCGAATAAGGGCAATATATAAATATCGCACTGATCTAATAAAATACTATTTCACTTCTCCGCGTGCTTAATTAAGCAACGCATCGTAAAAACGCATAGTGCGTATCGTCGACCGTTTCCCATGCGTTTCCCATGCGCCTCCCATAGAAAAAGTTGATTTGAAAATTGAAACGGTATAGGCGACTCACAAGCAAACCGGCCTTAATGAACGCGTAAACACGTAGGAGTAACGTTAATTCTATTTAATTAATCCCACGCAGGTCGTTGGGAACAGCGAGAAATTCTGGCGGAGGAAAATGGAAAATGGGCGAGGGGAAGAAATAAACATCGCGAGACGTGGAAGTAAATTTATTCAACTCTCAGCAGCGGCACTGAAACTCCTGGATTCTCGGTGTCCTGAAATTCTAATCCTTCGGCAATTGGGAGACACTGCGATGGCTTCTTTGCGAAAACTTCCAAATTTATCCATAAGGGTTACGGTAGGCGTGGTAACTCGGTAAAGCTATGTGACCTTGTATGTCGTTTCTGTGCACCCAATTCGCCTCTTCTTGTCCGTAACCTGTGAATTAAAAGCAGAAGTTTACGTGGTGAATTAAGTACTGCTTAAAATAATGCCGGAAAATGTACAGCGCAATGAAATTCGGGGTGTTTTGGGCATTGTTCAATGCGCTAAAAATACTATGGTTTGTTTTTATATAACGAGAATTCCTACAACACGCAAAAATTATTACGAGTTTGTTCATATGAAGCAATTCTCGTATAACGCGATATATAGTAACAATAGGAATTTTTAATTTCTTATTCTTTCTATAATTTGAATTTAGTTTCTATTTAATTTCTTAACCTGTCTGTAATTATAATTTAAATATAATTCCTTTTACTGCAACACACGATAGTCTAGTCTGTTGGCTATATATACACATTTTTTAATGTGTCATCAGAAATATACCGCCTAACGGCAGTGAAACGTAATCATACCAGTGCATTATATATATATATATATATATATATATATATATATATATATATATATATATATATATATATATATGTATATATACGTAATTAAATGCACTCCTATGATTACGTTTCACTGACGTTAAGCGGTATATTTCTGATATATATATATATATATATATCTATATCAGAATATACATATATATATATATATATACATATATTCTATTCTCTGAGTTGCGTGCACTCAAAATTCGACCAGCGTGATGGTATTTTTACTACAATCATTACATAATTGCTTCACTCTAGACAAGATAAGTGCGATATTATTGGTGAAAACTCATGTATCACATATATACTGATATAAATGTAATAGGTAAAATTAAGGCGGTATATTTCTGATATATCTATATATATATATATATATATATATATATATATATATATCAGAAATATACCGCTTAACGTCAGTGAAACGTAATCATAGCATTGCATTTAGTTATGTGTTTATTATATATATATATATAATGTACTGCTATGTAACGTAATCATTCTATATATATATATATATATATATTTGCGTGTACTCAAAATTCGACCAGCGTGATGGTATTTTTACTACAATCATTACATAATTGCTTCACTCTAGACAAGATAAGTGCGATATTATTGCTGAAAACTCATGTATCACATATTAGGTGTACAACTTTGCTCCCGCCGTTTTTTGCGTTGGACGAAAGGGAAAAAACGGCGGGAGCAAGGTTGTGTACCTATTATATACTGATATAAATGTAATAGGTAAAATTAAGGCAAACCCAAATTCTGCGAGCCAAAGTACACCTCCTGTGACCAGAATGGAAATTTGTTACGATTCGTTAAGACTCATTAGCGTCCTTTCGTGAAGAGAACTTTCATTCGTGATAAGTCGCGTTAATTGGCAACGACCGAAGAGTGTCGCTTTAGAAACGTGTCGAGACAAGTATTTATCGCTTCGTCTCGAAATTATTACGAATTCGTCGTATGTGGAACGGGTGACCCCTTTCATCTTGGCGCCGACTGCCTTGTATTCCACGTCGTTTTTCTCTCTTTCGTTGTTTCATGCTCAGGCGATACGCGTTAACCCTTTGCACTCGTATGTCGAGTGTGACTCGACATCAGTTTTTATGGCAGGAGCTCCTTTGTCGAGCTCCACTCGACATTTTTTCATGTCTAAATAAATAGATATCGTGCACACGTTATCGACGCTCTCGCAATGTCACTAGAAGGGTTAGACATTCAGGTAATCGAAGAGAAATAAAAGAACTGGATGTGATCACAGATTATAATAAAAATATAGATGGTGTCGATGTGGCAAACCAATACGCGACATCTTACTGTTTTTTACGTCGAGCACTCAAGTGGTGGAGGGAATATTTCTTTTGGGGATTAGAAATCTCCATGGTAAATGCGTATATTTTATACAAAGAAAAAACAAAAAATCAAGGAACAGAACCTATAGCCCACAAAAAATTCCGCGAAAAGATTTTGTCAATGCTAATTCGTGATTGTCGTCATCCAAATATGAAATTGGGGAGGCCTGGAACACATGATAAACACGATCGCTTAGATGGAAAGCCTCATTTAATCTTCCTACATCCCGAAGGAAAACACAAAGACTGTGCAGTTTACTCAAATAGAAAAACATCTGGAGGAAAAAGAGAAACCACCTATTTTTGTGAAACGTGTGAAAGAAAATCAGGGTTACATCTTGCAAGTTCTTTCAAAAGATATCATACCCTTGAAAATTTCAATATACGACAATACTATAAATAAAATTGGTATTTAAGTGAATTTGTTTCTTCCTTTATTTATTTAAATTGCTTTATATTTTTAGTTAAAGTAAATTTCAAATAAAACACTTAAAAGCGTTGGGAGCTGCTGGTAACGAAATTGAAATAAAATTCGGAGTGCAAAGGGTTAAACCGCAAATGCTCGCGGCTTTGGGTCATTTGCATGCGATGTTCTCGCTCCCGCATTCAGGATTTTGTGAGACAAAAATATAAGCAACAATCGTCACATGCGTGGTTTGAACTAAAGCCAACGTCGTCTGTTTCTTGTATTATCGAAGGTGAGTGATGCCCGATGTCCACTGCACGAAATTAAAGTAAATCAAAAATATGTGTATGCGATTCCTAGATTAGAGTTTGCTTGGTACATACCGTAAGAATTTAAAAGAAAATCAAATATAATTGATGGTATTTTTTTGCAAATTTGGTAGAAAATTGACACCTAAGTTGAACTTCATCAATTTTGTGTATTACCGAATGTAAGTGATCTCTGAGGTTCAATGTACGAAATTAATTCTTGGTGTATTCTGAAAACATTTTTCACCAAATTCTAATTGATGAATATGGACAAAGAATAGATAGATTATACTTCGTCTCATGCATGATTTAAGAATTCCAAACAATCAGTTGGAAATTTTTTATTTTCATTATATCATTAAATTATTATTTAATATGCTTAAATGTATTTTTAATTAATTATTGAATTATGATTGAATTCTATTTTTTTTATGAATTTCGAAGAATATGGAGGTTACTCTTTACTAATTCGCGTCTGTAATGAGCATTTTGATTTTTATGAGTCTTGCAACAATAATACCTGATCTTCACTTTTCCCAGAAGCGTACATCATCTAAAATTAAATGATCAAAGCAAATCTCCAATCCATTTTCTGTGTAGCCCCACACTTGTTACGCGTGCATAAAAAAATGCGCAGCAGACAATCGAGCCGTTCTAATTCGAAACCACCGTTAACAAATTCAGCGCATTTTTCTGCATTATTATATCCGTCCTTTTCTCGCTCATTGGCACGTCTCTCTTTGTTATAGATAAAGAATAAGAGCAATTAATTACAATTGTTCTACTTTCTTACGAACTTTATAGAAAAATTGCCATATGCCTTTTATGCACCTAAGTTCTGCCTGACCAATCTCAGGATAAGCATAAAAAAACCACCACCTAGATAACTTTCCACCAACGTGCACTTTCATTTTTGTGAATCTTCGAACAATAATATCTGACCTCCATTTTTTCCAAAAGCGTTCTTCTCCTAATGTTAACTGATCAACGCACATCTCCATGAATCAATTTTCTGCGCAGCATTACAATAGTTACACGACCATAAAAAAAAATTGCATCGCAGCCAATCAAGCCGTTCCAATTCGAAACCCCCGTTAACAAATTCAGCGCATTTTTCTGCATTATTATATCCGTCCTTTTCTCGCTCATTGGCACGTCTCTCTTTGTTATAGATAAAGAATAAGAGCAATTAATTACAATTGTTCTACTTTCTTACGAACTTTATAGAAAAATTGCCATATGCCTTTTATACACCTAAGTTCTGCCTGACCAATCTCAGAATAAGCATCAAAAAACCACCACCTAGATAACTTTCCACCAACGTGCACTTTCATTTTTGCGAATCTTCGAACAATAATATCTGACCTCCATTTTTTCCAAAAGCGTTCTTCTCCTAATGTTAACTGATCAACGCACATCTCCATGAATCAATTTTCTGCGCAGCATTACAATAGTTACACGACCATAAAAAAAAATTGCATCGCAGCCAATCAAGCCGTTCCAATTCGAAACCCCCGTTAACAAATTCAGCGCATTTTTCTGCATTATTATATCCGTCCTTTTCTCGCTCATTGGCACGTCTCTCTTTGTTATAGATAAAGAATAAGAGCAATTAATTACAATTGTTCTACTTTCTTACGAACTTTATAGAAAAATTGCCATATGCCTTTTATACACCTAAGTTCTGCCTGACCAATCTCAGAATGAGCATCAAAAAACCACCACCTACATAACTTTCCGCCAACGTGCACTTTCATTTTTGTGAATCTTTGAACAATAATATCTGACCTCCATTTTTTCCAAAACCGTTCTTCTCCTAATGTTAACTGATCAACGCACATCTCCATGAATCAATTTTCTGCGCAGCATTACAATAGTTACACGACCATAAAAAAAAATTGCATCGCAGCCAATCAAGCCGTTCCAATTCGAAACCCCCGTTAACAAATTCAGCGCATTTTTCTGCATTATTATATCCGTCCTTTTCTCGCTCATTGGCAGGTCTCTCTTTGTTATAGATAAAGAATAAGAGCAATTAATTACAATTGTTCTACTTTCTTACGAACTTTAGAGAAAAATTGCCATATGCCTTTTATACACCCAAGTTCTGCCTGACCAATCTCAGAATAAGCATCAAAAAACCACCACCTAGATAACTTTCCACCAACGTGCACTTTCATTTTTCTGAATCTTCGAACAATAATATCTGACCTCCATTTTTTCCAAAAGCGTTCTTCTCCTAATGTTAACTTATCAACGCACATCTCCATGAGTCAATTTTCTGCGCAGCATTACAATAGTTACACGACCATAAAAAAAAAAATTGCATCGCAGCCAATCAAGCCGTTCCAATTCGAAACCCCCGTTAACAAATTCAGCGCATTTTTCTGCATTATTAAACCCGCCCTTTTCTCGCTCATTGGCACGTCTCTCTTTGTTATAGATAAAGAATAAGAGCAATTAATTACAATTGTATATATATAACTTTATAGAAAAATTGCCATATGCCTTTTATACACCTGTTCTGCCTGACCAAGAGAACAAGCATCAAAAAACCACCACCTAGATAACTTTCCACCAACGTGCACTTTCATATTATATAGCGAAGAGTTATATATATATTTAATATCGTGACCTCACATTTTTTCCAAAGTTCTTCTTGTGTATAAAGCTGATCAACGAACATCTCCATGGAAAGTTATCGAAATTTGTGGAAGTAAAGTTACGCGAGAAAAGAGAGGATGAAGGAAGAACAAAGTGTTGGTAACAGGCGTGTAGATTTTTGTGGTTTGCATCTAGAAAGTTCTAATTTTCCGTTGGAGGAAAGCGTGAAGAAAATTTGGAAAGGTACTGAAGTTTGCGGAAATCGAATTGCGCATGGGAAGCGAGGATGAAAGAAATGAGAAGTGTACTTGTTAACTGTTGATTTTCCGTTTGACACATTACGACGACGATTGGATACAGTAATGATATGTAAATTAAGGCAACAGAACAGTAAGCGATGAAACACTAATGCAATTACAATTATTAAATTTTCAAATTACGGGGTGTCAGGTACACTGTCGAATACTAATAATAATGAGGAGGATACTAGAATAATATTTAGAATTATTAAATGTATCTTGTATCAATTGTATATTCTGTATATTACTAAAGTGACTGACTATACAGTGACATCATATACGATTTTGCCCCTAAAATTATTTCAGCAAAATTTATTTTGTGTTAGCACACAATCAAGCATTAACTGCATTTTTTGCAAATATTAAGTACTGAAAGCAATGAAACGAAAGTAAAATGGAACCCACTGTGCAACTACGCTGAATTTAGAAAACGCCGAAAATGGCTGAGTATACATCGACACGCATCACTGAATTCTTATTATGTACATTTCGATGGACGTCAAGTTTAATACTTTTTGTACCTACACCAAGCTATCTAAACTGCCGAAACGTTTGAATGTAGACTGACATGCATCACTGAATTCTCCGAACCTTTTCTTTTTCCACTTTTGTGCTAAACAGATTTCATGCAAATTCTATGTCGTCGATGATAATGGCACGTGCTATTGGGACATTAATACATGATATACTACCTAAATATACAATTTTATTGGAATATCAAAACCCTTTTTTCTATAGTCCTTCTTTAGGCGCAAAGTGTATTTCTGTTATCGATGACAGGCACTATATACCAGGTTGTTCAATAAGTTTTGTTTTGTTTTATTGAGGGCGTTTAGTCCAAATTTGTTTTTGTTTTGTTGGTTCACTCTTTTTATCAACGTATGTGAAGGTTCATTTCAATCAGTCAATTCATTCTTTGTTTACAAGCCATTTAGTGTCGTCGTGTCACAGTATTTTCGACAATGGAAAAAATTGAATATCGTGCAGTGATAAAATTCTTATTTTTGGAAGGTGTCTCCAAAAGAAATTCACGAACGAATGTTAAGAGTGTATAATGAACGTTCACCTTCAATTAGAACAGTAGAAAGATGGGTTGCTGAATTTAAACGTGGTCGTACAAGCCTTGAAGACGATCCACGTGAAGGACGTCCAAAAACCGCATCAACACCAGAAATCGTAGCCAAAGTACAGGATATGGTTTTGGAAGATCGTCGATTGACTGAGAGGGATTTAGTAGAGGCTCTACACATCTCATTAGGCAGTGTGAGTCATATTTTAAATGAAATTTTTAGTTTCAAAAAGCTGTGTGCACAATGGGTGCCGCATTCGCTAACAATTGAACAAAAACACATTCGAATGCGACTTTCTCAACAACATTTGGAGCGTTTTAAAAAGGATAAAGTGGATTTTGTGCGTCGATTCATCACTATGGATGAGACTTGGGTCTATCACCATGATCCTAAATCAAAACAAGAGGCTAAAGAGTGGTGTGAACCTGGTTGTTCGTCTTCGAAACGAGTTCGTGTCCAGAAATCGGCCAAGAAGGTTCTGGCATCAGTTTTTTCGGATGCGAGAGGAATTTTATTTGTGGATTACTCGCAAACTGGTAAAACAATTAAATATATATTATTGCAACCTTTTGGACCAGTCGGAAAAAATTCGTGAAAAAAGACCCGGTTTGCAGAAGAAAAAAATCCTTTTTCATCAGGACAACGCACCGTGTCACAAGAGCATTTTGACAATGGCTAAAATCCATGAATTAAAGTTCGAATTGTTGGAGCATCCGCCGTATTCACCAGATTTGGCCCCCAGCGACTTCCATTTGTTTCCAGAACTCAAAAAATTTATGCATGGCAAGCGATTTTCGTCAAATGAAGAGGTCATAACGGCTGTTCAAGCGTATTTTGCAGACCTTCCGGAATCTCACTTCAGGGATGGGATCCACAGATTGGAGGATCGTTGGAGCAAGCGCATTAATGTTCAGGGAGATTATACTGAATAATAAAGTGTATTTTGAACCATAACATTGTGTTTTTCTTATCGAACCCCAAAACTTATTGAGCAACCTGGTATGATACATTTTATTGGAATATCAAAACCCTTTTTTCTATAGTCCTTCTTTAGGCGCAAAGTGTATTTCTGTTATCGATGACAGGCACTATATACATTACACGGTATTGATTAAATGAGCACACTAACCTGATGGATAATCAACTGGTGCCTCGGCAGCAGTTGTCCACGCGTGATAAGGATAAGTTTGTTGAGCGTGTGGTACTTTGCACACCTTCAAATGCGCTAAAATAGACGGTATCACGAGACCACCCAACACCAGTAGTTTCTTTATGAAGTGCACTCCCAGGAAAATCGGAAGTAGCAGGAGCTTCAACTTGAAGAGATTGAGCAAGATGAGAATCGGTAGTATCAGCGATTTCTTCTTCTTAAATATTCTCCAGTCACCTAATAGAAACAATCGACAGATATGTGTAATTTAATGCTCGTCATTCAGCGATTCTATATATACAAATATAAATGTAGTAAAAGGAAGAAAAATTAGTTTGCAATCGCCACGCGTTCAAGTAAAACGTAAGTTTTGGAATAATCAAATAACGAAGGTGTTCTTGAGAATTATTTTAATCTTTAAATTACGCGACTATATTGGATAAAAATACTTTTTACTTTTACACTTTAGTTTTATACTTTATTTTAGTTTTACACATTAGTTTTACACTTTTTTATCGATAGAAACATTAAAACAACGTCAAATGTAATACGCCTTCATATTTTAACAGAGAAATATTCTTGGAGTAACTAACATCGGTTTCTGTTAAACAAAAATGTCTATGTCGGACAGCAGAGCAATTTATTCGGTTATTAAAGGCTTTCGTGCTTGGAAATAAAAAGCTTGACGTGCCATCAGGATCCCGCTTCGATTCTAAATCGTCCAGCTCGTCTTCGTCTATAATCATAGGCCGCATGGAGTACCTCCTCGCGCTGACAGGATTGTCAATGGTGTAAACAATGGCACGCTTCGTTATCAGATCCTCTAACGAATCTCTGACGAAGTTCAACCCCTCCGTGATGCTGCTTTTAAACGCACGCGATCGAGGCAATTTCGGCAGGATTGAATCGTATTCCATTGACGGTATCCTGATTATCCTTAATGCGCCGTACTTGAATTCCTACCACATAGAAACACAATTTGCCGTCATCTGAATATTGTAATAAAGTATAGTGTGCAGAAGAAAAAAACCGTTTGAAACGTTTGGTCAATTTTTTGACATGGCTACATCCATGAAGAAAGTTCGGAATTTGGAGCATAAGAATTAATACGCGGTATTGGTACTTAAGTTTTCGATTTTATAAAATTCACAAATTTCAATGCAAAATTCAGTACCGCTTCGGTAAGTAGGTACTTAATATGCGGAATTGTATTCCAAAACAAATTTAACAAAACGACTGATGCATATGTCTTATACTGAATAATAAAGTGTATTTTGAACCATAACATTGTGTTTTTTATCAACCCCAAAACTTATCGAGCAATTAATACATTTTATTCAAAATAACCGTTAAAAATAAATCAGATAGTTCATTCTTTAGTTTTTTCTCCTTATCGATGACAGCCAATACGAGATATCACGTATTGATTAAATGAGCACACTGTATGGATAATCACTGCCAGCTCGAATTATCTCGTAGTAAGGATTTTTTTGTTACTTTGCACATTCAAAAAAATACTATAAATGCCATTACAATATTTTATCAGTAACTTAAAAATCGGGTTATGCAGGAGCTTCAACTTGAAGAGATCGAGCAAGATGAGAATGATTTCAAGATTTTTTCTTCTTTTAGTCTCCAGTACCTAATTAAAACAATCGAAAATATGTACCAAAAATGTACGTATTTAGTGGTACTATATATACAAATTTTTTATAAGAAAATATTAAAAATCGTGCGTTCAAGTAAAACAAAGTTTTCCAAATAACGAAGGTGTTCTTGAGAATTATTTTAATCTTTAAATTACGCGACTGTATTGGATAAAAATACTTTTTACTTTTACACTTTATTTTAGTTTTACACATTAGTTTTACACTTTTTTATCGATAGAAACGTTAAAACAACGTCAAATGTAATACGCCTTCATATTTTAACGGATAAATATTTTGGACAAGAATGACAACATCGGTTTCTGTTAAACAAAAATGTCTATTCGGACAGCAGAGAATTTATTCGTTTTTATGTTGTAACTTTTTTTTTGATTACCAAAATAAAAAATCCTTCGTTCAAATCGTCCAGCCGTCTTCGTAATAATCATAATAAGTACATAAAATTAGAGTCCGATCGGTGAAGTAGTTTTTGAGAAATCATGGTTACCGCAACCGTATGTTTTTAAAAACACAGTTTCGAGATAATTTCGCGTTTAAATTCCATCAATCTTTACTAATCATACATAGAATTCCTCCAGACAAATTTGCTTCATCTGAATTTTTGAACGTGTGCTCCGTTTGATTCTTTGGTCAATTTTTTCAGGACATCAGCTTAAAATAATACGTACATTAAGAATAAAATTCACTAAAAAAAATCGATTGTTTTAATATGCGGAATTGTATTCCAAAACAAATTTAACAAAACGACTGACGCATATGTCTCTAACGTAATATTATTATATTTTGTAAATACGTCCTTCTTTAAAATGAAACGTTAACACTATTCAAAATAACCGTTAAAAATAAATCAGATAGTTCATTCTTGTTTTCACATCCTTAAACTCACTTGAAGCACACGCCATATTCATCGCCAAAAAATCTTATAAAAATAAATAATCGCAAGCGTGTATCGAAAGAAATAGAAGAATACGCCTAATCTACGTGCCTTCGATTTGGCTTATTCTTGTTCCCACAACCTGAAACTTGCTAAACACAATACAACATCCCATACTCAGAAAATATCCATCCTCCACAGACATCAAACCTGCTATCTCAATAAAAATGCACTCAGTGCCGAAAACCATCTACTGAAAAAAGCTAAACAAACATTTCTAAACGTAATCCCAATTTGACGTAATTTTCTTCCCGACAGCCGCAAACCCATTACAAACACAAGATCCCAATGAAAAAGTGCGCAGCCCGTAAATTCACCTACTATAACCGATTTTAAAAATTCCTAAAACGCGTGCCTGTGTTTTGACCTATTCGGCGTAATGATCAACACGGTTCACCACAGTACGCAAACAGCGCGATCGCGCTGCATGGCACTAAAACGGTTAACACGTTGACTACCATGCGTATTTTACTATATTAAAACCGCAACATGATGAAGTACTACAGAATCTGATTGAATTGTGCAAAATGAAAATAATGCGAAGTTATCGGAGACCAAAGAATTGAATCATTATTAAATATTAGTTGCATTTACAAAATTATAAATGCTACAGATTGGGCATTTTTTTAATTTTTCATGAGACCTTTTGCGCCGGTCACCGGTGACCACGACGGCAGTCAACGTGTTAACACATTGTTGACCGGCAATTTTCGGCAAAAGCTGTCTCAAGTCACCGGCTATTATTTCGTAATTAAACATGGAAGTGAAACGATGTAAATAACTTTCAATTAAGTTTGTTCGTGCATAATGAATTCAAATTAAACTTTGGATATAAATTTTATATAGCTTTTAATATTTTTTCGTATGATTAACTGTACAGCAGTTATTTATGCGTAGATGCAGACAAGAGCTTTTGCACATATATCTTGTTTCGTTGCGCTTTGCTTTTAATGAGCTAGATTATGCCCTTGTTATTTCATTTTCAATAATCATTTTCCAAATGACTACAACTTATTTAAAAAT
This sequence comes from Cryptocheilus praepositus, assembly GCA_033815515.1. Classification (NCBI taxonomy): domain Eukaryota; kingdom Metazoa; phylum Arthropoda; class Insecta; order Hymenoptera; family Pompilidae; genus Cryptocheilus; species Cryptocheilus praepositus. The sequence continues at coordinate 592,364 of JAWWQZ010000040.1, read as the reverse complement.
CACTTGGGCAACTCTATAAAGCATTCACGTATAATTTATTGAAAAATGCTTCACCGTCACGTTCCGTCGTTCTTGATACTTTCTAATACTAGAATTGTAATAAAAGCCTCAGTACCAAGAAAAGTATACTTTTTTATAATAACGCACACGCGATTGAACACAATGAACAAAATTTTGCTATATTCAACATTGCCCTGTGTTTCAAAAATTGAAATAGCCGACGCAAGTGCAAACACGAGTTAACTCGTGACCGGTCAACAACGTTTGGCCATGAAAACACGAGTTAACTCGTGACCGGTCAACAATGTGTTAACACTTTGCGGACCGAGCATTTTATTGCTAATCGTACCCAGTGGCCGGGTATTTTTTTGCGTCAAATATTTTTTAATTAGTGATGATTTGTTAGTAGTTAACACGTTGACTGCCACGGTGGTCACCGGTGACCGGTGCAAAACATTTGACTAAAAATGCAAAAAATTCGCAATGAAGCCTGTTTGGAATCTTGTAAAAACAATTGATATTGGAACGGTGCTTCAATACTTTGACTTCTAACAACTCTGCATTACTTTCATTTTGCACGATTTAATTATACTCTGCAGTATTTTATCGCATCGCGGTTCCAACATAGCAAGAAACGCTTGGCAGTCAAAGTGTTAAACTGTCCACAAATATTTCTGTAATATTGCTAATCGTTTTGTCGCTATCCATATTTCAGAGCTTCAAATAATTAATTAGCAACACAAATTACGAAAAACTGCGGCTGACAATCACGTAGCAACTGTGTGATATCTCGTCACCTGCCTCGAACGACAGAATATGCAAAATGATATATCTCAGTGGCCCACAATGACGAAATACGCAAGACGATATATCTCAACAATGGCCCCGAACGACGAAATAGCAATGACGAGATATCTCGTCATCCGTCCGCAATGTGTTAACCCTTTGCAGTCCTATGTCGAGTGTGACTCGACATCAGTTTTTATGGCAGGAGCTCCTTTGTCGAGCTCCACTCGACATTTTTTCATGTCTAAATAAATAGATATCGTGCACACGTTATCGACGCTCTCGCAATGTCACTAGAAGGGTTAGACATTCAGGTAATCGAAGAGAAATAAAAGAACTGGATGTGATCACAGATTATAATAAAAATATAGATGGTGTCGATATGGCGAAACAATACGCGACATCTTACTGTTTTTTACGTCGAGCACTCAAGTGGTGGAGGGAATATTTCTTTTGGGGATTAGAAATCTCCGTGGTAAATGCGTATATTTTATACAAAGAAAAAACAAAAAACCAAGGAACAGAACCTATAGCCCACAAAAAACTTCGCGAAAAGATTTTGTCAATGCTAATTCGTGATTGTCGTCATCCAAATATGAAATTGGGGAGGCCTGGAAAACATGATAAACACGATCGCTTAGATGGAAAGCCTCATTTAATCTTCCTACATCCCGAAAGAAAACACAAAGACTGTGCAGTTTACTCAAATAGAAAAACATCTGGAGGAAAAAGAGAAACCACCAATTTTTGTGAAACGTGTGAAAGAAAATCAGGGTTACATCTTGCAAGTTCTTTCAAAAGATATCATACCCTTGAAAATTTCAATATACGACAATACTGTAAATAAAATTGGTATTTAAGTGAATTTGTTTCTTCCTTTATTTATTTAAATTGCTTTATATTTTTAGTTAAAGTAAATTTCAAATAAAACACTTAAAAGCGTTGGGAGCTGCTGGTAACGAAATTGAAATAAAATTCGGAGTGCAAAGGGTTAAGCAACTCGCGTACTGAGCGTCTTTACGTCAACTTGTACGAAGTCCTTACCTTCTGCCGCACGAAATCGTGGAGCCAGCGTGCAGCTTTGTACCTCCCACAACTCATCGCGTCCCTGTACGTCGAACAGTCAACACGACACCTGTCCACATAGTTACTGTTCACCGCACTCGTCTGCGTCGCATTGTCGTGCAACGACGCGCACGTCGGCTGCGTCGAAATCAAGAGGACGCAGAGAAGCTGAAGAGACAACTGCACGCGATCGCGCACTAACATCTTCCGAACGTCCCATCCACGTCCCATGGCTGGACTAGGTGGCTGATCACTGAACTGCGCGCGGAGAACTCGCGGAAAACGAGAATGCTGCCATTTTATGAGGTCTGCTGCTTTGCCCGGAGATCAGTCGGCAGCATTGGCGTTCGAGGGCATGCTGTGAGGAAATGTAAGGGGAAATTGGTTGCGAGAATTCGGATAGAGGCAGAGACGAACTGAGAGAAATGCAGGAATGGAAAAAATACGCAGGGAAATTGGTTGCGATAATTCGAATAGAGAGACGGACTAAGACAAATGGAGGAATGGAAAAAATACGCGGGGAAACTGGTTGCGAGAATTTGGATAGAAGCAGAGAGGGACTGAGAGAAATGGAGGAATGGGAAAAATGCAAGACTGAGAGAAATGGAGGAATGGAGAAAATGCACGGAGTAATGGTTGCGAGAATTCAGATAGAAGCGGAGACAAACTGAGAGAAATGGAGGAATGGAAAAAATGCACGGAAAATTGGTTGCGAGAATTCGAATAGGGACAGAGACGGACTGGGAGAAATGGAGGAATGGAAAAAATTTGCGGAAAATTGGTTGCGAGAATTCGGACAGAGAGACGGACTGAGGAAAATGGAGGAATGCAATAAATGCACGGGAAATTGGTTGCGATAATTCGAATAGAGAGACGGACTAAGACAAATGGAGGAATGGAAAAAATACGCGGGGAAATTGGTGGCGAGAATTTGGATAGAAGCAGAGAGGGACTGAGGGAAATGGAGGAATGGAAAAAATGCAAGACTGAGAGAAATGGAGGAATGGAGAAAATGCACGGAGTAATGATTGCGAGAATTCAGATAGAAGCGGAGACAAACTGAGAGAAATGGAGGAATGGAAAAAATGCACGGAAAATTGGTTGCGAGAATTCGAATAGAGGCAGAGACGGACTGAGAGAAATGGAGGAATGGAAAAAATGGATGGAAAATTAATTGCGAGAATTCGAATAGAGACAGAGGACTGAGAGAAATGGAGGAATGGAAAAAATACGCGGGGAAATTGGTTACGAGAATTCGAATAGAGGCAGAGACGGACTGAAAGAAGTGGAGGAATGGAAAAAAGGCGTGGATGCAAATTTGTCGGAAGTCTAAAATGAGCGGAATCGGATAGGGAGTAAAAATGAAGAAATTTAATATTGTCAATTCATGTGAGTCGAGTAGAGTAAAAATAAAGGAATTGATGTAGGAATGCAGGATGAAATTTGTCGGAAGTGGAAAATGGGAGAGTGGGATAAATAGTAAAAATGTCGTAATAGAAACATACGTTGACGTACGGATGCGGTGAGTAAACGCACGTTACAATGATTCAAAGTAATGTGACGGCGTTAAGTGGCAATGCAAGAATAGCGTTAGACACTGAAAACTGCGTCAGGGAAAAAACACACAGCTGCAGAAACGCAGCTGATAATGCGATCAATCAAATCACGATCATCAGAATCGTAAAAGTCGGCCAAACTACAAAACGCCCCAACGCAACGTCTGTACCCCGACAAATTGCACCATCAACAAAAAAATCCGCCAACAAAAATATGCCGACCGTCGAAAAAAAATCTCGAAATAAGCCGAACACCGAACACACAACACGCGACGAAAATCGGCCGCAGCGGTAATCGTGAAACGCCGAAAGTGCAAGCTCGTATTGTTCGCAACGCACGCTGGAAGTTCCGTTTGCCGTACGTTTTATGCAGACGGAGGCGGAAGGCGCGATTAAGTGCACTGACAGTGGTTAGAAGGTGTCTTGACCATTTATACGTCGAGCATTTAGGTCGGTGGGGGTAACGGTCCATGGCTTAGATAATACTGCACTCCGGTGCACCGAGACAGAATGCAAAATGCATCGTCTGCGCCGAGTGTCATACTCGCGGCAGCGCAAACATTTCTGTCAACTGTCAGAAGACAATCACGTGTTCGACTTCCGAAGACGCGCGCGACACGTTTACGAGCGTCAACGTTAAAAGTCGCCTGCAACATTTGATGGCGCGCTTGCCGATAAAACCGCGTCGTGCGGAATAACGTAATGATGTTTAACATTTATGGCCATCGCTGACCAGCACAAGAGATTTTACTGAAGATCCAAAATATTCGGAATAGGTAGCGATAATTATTTTATGAATGCATTTATTGTTAGAATAGTGATGCGATTCTTTGGTCTCCAATGCCTGCACATTATGTACATTTTTCATAATTCAGTCAAACACCGTAGTATTTCATAGCATCACCCTTCTAATATAGTAAAATACGCTTAATACCAAGCGTATTTTGCTATGTTAGAACCGCGATGCGATGAAATACTGCAAAGTATAATTAAATCATGCAAAATAAAGGTAACGCAAAGTTGTCAGAAACCAAAGTATTGAAGCATCGTTTCAATATCAATTGCTTTTACAAGATTGCAAATATGCTTCATTGCGAATTTTTTGAATTTTTAGTAAAATCTTTTGCACCTTAGTAAAATCTTTCAGAATGGTGATGCGATTCTTTGGTCTCCAATGCCTGGACATTATGTATATTTTTCATAATTTAGTCAAACGCTGTAGTATTTTATAGAATCCCAGTTCTAATACGTGTTAATAAAATAGGTAAATGCCAATAAAACCGCGTCGTGCGGAATAACGTAATGATGTTTAACATTTTGACTGCCATGATGGTCATCGCTGACCGGCACAAGAGATTTTACTGACGATCCAAAATATTCGCAACGGGTAGCAATAATTATTTTATGAATGCAGTTATTGTTAGAATAGTGATGCAATGCTTTGGTCTCCAATGCCTGCGTATTATGTACATTTTGCATAGTTCAGTCAAACGTTGTAGTATTTTATAGAATCACAGTTCTAATACGTGTTAACATTTTGACTGCCATGATGGTCACCGGTGACCGACGCAAGAAATTTTATTGAAGGTCCAAAATATTCGCAATGGATAGCAATTATTATTTTATAAATGCAGTTGTTATTAGAATTCGATCATTTGGTCTGCAATACCTGCATATTATTTACGTTTTGCATGATTCAGTCGAACGCTGTAGTATTTCATAACATGGCCGTTCTAATATAGTAAAATACACTTGGCAATCAACGTGTTAATTAAATAGGTAAATGCCAATAAAACCGCGTCGTGCGGAATAACGTAATGATGTTTAACATTTTGCCGTGATGCTCATCGCTGACCGGCACAAGAGATTTTACTGAAGATCCAAAATATTCGCAATGAGTAGCAATAATTATTTTATGAATGCAGTTATTGTTAGAATAGTGATGCGATCCTTTGGTCTCCAATGTCTGCACATTATGTACATTTTTCATAATTCAGTCAAACGCTGTAGTATTTTACAGAATCCCAGTTCTAATACGTGTTAATAAAATAGGTAAATGCCAATAAAACCGCGTCCTGCGGAATAACGTAACGATGTTTAAGATTTTGACTGCCGTGATGCTCATCGCTGACCGGCACAAGAGATTTTACTGAAGATCCAAAATATTCGCAATGGGTAGCAATAATTATTTTATGAATGCAGTTATTGTTAGAATAGTGATGCGATCCTTTGGTCTCCAATGCCTGCACATTATGTACATTTTTCATAATTCAGTCAAAAGCTGTAGTATTTTACAGAATCACAGTTCAAATACGTGTTAATGAAATAGGTAAATGCCAATAAAATCGCGTCGTGCGAAATAAGGTAATGATGTTTAAAACTTTGACTGTCGTGATGCTCATCGCGGACCGCTAAAAGATATTTTATTGATAAAAATAATGGAATGGATAAAATAATTATTTTATGAATGCATAATAAATTAAATATAATGCGATCCTTTGAAAAATGCCTGCACATTATGTACATTTTTCATAATTCAGTCAAAAGCTGTAGTATTTTACAGATATATCAAATACGGTTAATGAAATATTTTAATGCCAATAAAATCGCGTCGTGCGAAATAACGTAATGATGTTTAAAACTTTGACTGTCGTGATGCTCATCGCGGACCGGCATAAAAGATTTTACTGAAGATCCAAAATAATGGAATGGATAGCAATAATTATTTTATGAATGCAGTTATTGTTAGAATAGTAATGCGATCCTTTGGTCTCCAATGTTCAGACATTATGTACATTTTGCATAATTCAGTCAAACGCTGTAGTATTTTATAGAATCATCTTTCTAATACGTGTTAATGAAATAAGTAAATGCCAATAAAACCGCGTCCTGCGGAATAACGTAACGATGTTTAAAACTTTGACTGTCGTGATGCTCATCGCTGACCGGCACAAGAGATTTTACTGAAGATCCAAAATATTCGGAATGAGTAGCAATAATTATTTTATGAATGCAATTATTGTTAGAATAGTGATGCGATCCTTTGGTCTCCAATGTCCAGACATTATGTACATTTTGCATAATTCAGTCAAACGCTGTAGTATTTTATAGAATCACCGTTCTAATACGTGTTAATGAAATAGGTTCTTGCGGATGGAAGAGTGGACGAATCCGAAGATAAACACTTGAATTTTAACGGTATGCACCTACTTGGGCGACCCGGGGTAAACGCAGTAGATGGAGATTTAGGGAAAAAAAATAAGTAACTGACAGGCGACCTGCTTGGGTGACGAAGCTGCAGAATGTTTATGCAGGCGATGTTAGGTGATAGCAAATGAGGCAGTTTGTCAGTTACTGTGTAGTGGATGAGAATAATATGGAATAATAAATGGAATTGCTTTATCATGGGAAAAGTGTTACGGTTTCTTGTGTTTCGAATATCTGGGTTCAGCATTTCTTGGTATGTTCGCTAAGGACGATATTTTATTGATAAAAATTGGCATATAAATCATGCATGAATATAATAATAGATAATAAATTAAATATAATTACTATATCTTTGAAAGAGTAATAGAAATTATTGTATTTCGAATGTTGCACTTCGGTATTGTTTGATATATCAATTTGGAAGCAATATTTTACCGATAAAATGTATGGTCCGTCGATTAGATTTTTACATTAATCTATAGCAAATACGAAACTGTATAAATTTGCCAAAAAATTTGGTTGGGTACTTTACAAGCATTTTTAATTGCTGTATCAATCAAATTACTTTGTTATGGCGAAAGCAATATAATTTATGGTTTGAATGTTGCAGTTAAAAATTTCTTAATATGTTAATATATAATATAATAATAATATAATAATATAATAATATATAAATCATACATGAATATAATAATAGATAATAAATTAAATATAATTACTATATCTTTGAAAAAGTAATAGAAATTATTGTATTTCGAATGTTGCACTTCGGTATTGTTTGATATATCAAAATATTTTAACGATAAAATGTATGGTCCGTCGATTAGATTTTTACATTAATCTTTTAGCAAATATATTCTGTATAAATTTGCCAAAAAATTTGGTTGGGTACTTTACAAGCATATATAATATCTGTATCAATCAAATTAAGAGCGAAGCAATATAATTTATGGTTTGAATACAGTTAAAACAAATTAACTTAATATGTTAATTCAATATAAAAATATAAAATATTAATTTATACGGAAAAAAAATAATAAAATTGCTAGAAACTCGTGTACTTTGTGTCACACTTATTGGTGTTACAAAATATTAACGAGCAAATTGATTGAATTGTTTTCCCCTAGATTGTCAAATTTTTTCGGATTAATATTCTAGCGCTTCTACAAACAAGGTAGTTAATGTATCGTTATATAAAATTAACACGATGGAATATTAAGAGGAAGAGAATTATTTTTTAGACTACAGTTAAAACAAATGTAACTTATATGCACAGGAAGTAGAATAAAATAAAAATCATAACGGATGAAAAATAATAAGATAGAGAAACTGTTTTTGTGAACACTTATTGGTGTTACAAAATATTAACGAGAAATAGGACATTGTTTTCCCCTATCTTTTGGGAAAATATTCTAGCTTGTACGGGAGTTAATGCTATATATAATATCTGTAACAGATGGAATATTAAGAGGAAGCACATTATTTTTTAGACTACAGTTAAAACAAATTAACTTATATGCACAGGAAGTATAATAAAATAAAAATCATAACGGATGAAAAATAATAAGATAGAGAAACAGTTTTTGTGAACACTTATTGGTGTTACAAAATATTAACGAGAAATAGGACATTGTTTTCCCCTATCTTTTGGGAAAATATTCTAGCTTGTACGGGAGTTAATGCTATATATAATATCTGTAACAGATGGAATATTAAGAGGAAGCACATTATTTTTTAGACTACAGTTAAAACAAATTAACTTATATGCACAGGAAGTATAATAAAATAAAAATCATAACGGATGAAAAATAATAAGATAGAGAAACAGTTTTTGTGAACACTTATTGGTGTTACAAAATATTAACGAGAAATAGGACATTGTTTTCCCCTATCTTTTGGGAAAATATTCTAGCTTGTACGGGAGTTAATGCTATATATAATATCTGTAACAGATGGAATATTAAGAGGAAGCACATTATTTTTTAGACTACAGTTAAAACAAATTAACTTATATGCACAGGAAGTATAATAAAATAAAAATCATAACGGATGAAAAATAATAAGATAGAGAAACAGTTTTTGTGAACACTTATTGGTGTTACAAAATATTAACGAGAAATAGGACATTGTTTTCCCCTATCTTTTGGGAAAATATTCTAGCTTGTACGGGAGTTAATGCTATATATAATATCTGTAACAGATGGAATATTAAGAGGAAGCACATTATTTTTTAGACTACAGTTAAAACAAATTAACTTATATGCACAGGAAGTATAATAAAATGAAAATCATAACGGATGAAAAATAATAAGATAGAGAAACAGTTTTTGTGAACACTTATTGGTGTTACAAAATATTAACGAGAAATAGGACATTGTTTTCCCCTATCTTTTGGGAAAATATTCTAGCTTGTACGGGAGTTAATGCTATATATAATATCTGTAACAGATGGAATATTAAGAGGAAGCACATTATTTTTTAGACTACAGTTAAAACAAATTAACTTATATGCACAGGAAGTATAATAAAATAAAAATCATAACGGATGAAAAATAATAAGATAGAGAAACAGTTTTTGTGAACACTTATTGGTGTTACAAAATATTAACTTTAAATAGGACATTGTTTTTTATTTATCTTTTGGTAAAATATTCTAGCTTGTACTTAATGCTATATATAATATCTGTAACAGATGGAATATTAAGAGGAAGCACATTATTTTTTAGACTACAGTTAAAACAAATTAACTTATATGCACAGGAAGTATAATAAAATAAAAATCATAACGGATGAAAAATAATAAGATAGAGACACAGTTTTTGTGAACACTTATTGGTGTTACAAAATATTAACGAGAAATAGGACATTGTTTTCCCCTATCTTTTGGGAAAATATTCTAGCTTGTACGGGAGTTAATGCTATATATAATATCTGTAACAGATGGAATATTAAGAGGAAGCACATTACTTTTTAGACTACAGTTAAAACAAATTAACTTATATGCACAGGAAGTATAATAAAATAAAAATCATAACGGACGAAAAATAATAAGATAGACAAACAGTTTTTGTGAACACTTATTGGTGTTACAAAATATTAACGAAATAGGACATTGTTTTCCCCTATCTTTTGGGAAAATATTCTACTTGTACGTCGATTTAATGCTATATATAATATCTGTAACAGATGGAATATTAAGAGGAAGCACATTATTTTTTAGACTACAGTTAAAACAAATTAACTTGTATGCACAGGAAGTATAATAAAATAAAAATCATAGCGGATGAAAAATCATAAGATAGAGAAACAGTTTTTGTGACTACTATTGGTGTTACAAAATATTAAACAAAACTTACATAAACACATTGAATTTCCCCGTATCTTTTGGGAAAATATTACTCCTTAATATTATTATGACTATATATAATAAATTGTAAAATGGAATATTAAATGAAGCATTACTTTTTAGACTACAGTTAAAACAAATTAACTTATATGCACAGGAAGTATAATAAAATAAAAATCATAACGGACGAAAAATAATAAGATAGACAAACAGTTTTTGTGAACACTTATTGCAATTAGTTTAAAGTACTAATCTTTACTTAGTTTGACTTGTACGTGATTTATTTATTTTTGTGTAAAAGCACATTGCGATTTATCTAAAAAAAAATAACTGTAATTTCTCATTTATTACGAGTGAAAAATGAACGAAAACCGGACATAGTTTCTTGTGGGACACTTATCGCGACTGGTCTAAAATATTACTACTAACTGTAATGAATGAAAAATAATAATGTTATGACAAGTATAGTTTTAATGTCACAAAATATTTTACAAACTAAAATTAATTATCCTTGCGTTTATTACTGCGTGTACTTATACTGTATGTGTCAATTTAACAATGGTGTTTGATTACTATTTTTCTCGTTCTAATATTGTAAAGTTATATAGTTTGACCACATCAGATACCCGAGGCAAGTCAAATGATTTGCTCTAACTGATTATCGAATACTGACATCGTGCCAATTATGTGCGTTACATTTGTGACTATCTATTGTAGAAGTATCATGACACGCCAAAATTTACAACTAAACACATGAATATGGTGCCATTTATATATTATGTTTGGGCTATTATTATTATGACTATTACTCCTAATAAATTGAAAAATTAATTTTGTTGCAATGTTATAACGAAGTATAGAATTTTAATGCTTCAAACAAAATATTTTACAAATAAAATTAATTATCCTTGCGTTTATTACTGCGTGTATTATACTGTGTCGTCAATTTAACAATGGTGTTCGATTATTATTTTAACCGCCTCCTAATAAATTGTAAAGTTATTTCGTTGGAATTTCAGATTGCAGTATCCAGTAATCGATACCTCGAGGCAAGTCAAATGATTTGCTCTAGTGCTGATTATCGAATACTTTACCTCGTGCCATTTATGTGCTAACATCTTGTGACTACTATTGTAGAAGTATATGAAGGTAGCTTAAACTAAACTTACAACTAAACACATGAATTTGGAACGTAGCATGTGAATCATTTTGTGACTATTACTCCTAATAATATTATTATGACTACTACTCCTAATAAATTGAAAAATTAATTTTGTTGCAATGTTATGACGAAGTATAGAATTTTAATGCTTCAAACAAAATATTTTACAAATAAAATTAATTATCCTTGCGTTTATTACTGCGTGTATTATACTGTGTCGTCAATTTAACAATGGTGTTCGATTATTATTTTAACCACCTCCTAATAAATTGTAAAGTTATTTCGTGCGCATTTCAGATTGCAGTATCCAGTAATCGATACCTCGAGGCAAGTCAAATGATTTGCTCTAGTGCTGATTATCGAATACTTTACCTCGTGCCATTTATGTGCTAACATCTTGTGACTACTGTTGTAGAAGTATATGAAGGTAGTTTAAACAAAACTTACAACTAAACACATGAATTTGGAACGTAGCATGTGAATCATTTTGTGACTATTACTCCGAATAATATTATTATGACTATTACTCCTAATAAATTGAAAAATTAATTTTGTTGCAATGTTATGACGAAGTATAGAATTTTAATGCTTCAAACAAAATATTTTACAAATAAAATTAATTATCCTTGCGTTTATTACTGCGTGTATTATACTGTGTCGTCAATTTAACAATGGTGTTCGATTATTATTTTAACCGCCTCCTAATAAATTGTAAAGTTATTTCGTTGGAATTTCAGATTGCAGTATCCAGTAATCGATACCTCGAGGCAAGTCAAATGATTTGCTCTAGTGCTGATTATCGAATACTTTACCTCGTGCCATTTATGTGCTAACATCTTGTGACTACTATTGTAGAAGTATATGAAGGTAGTTTAAACAAAACTTACAACTAAACACATGAATTTGGAACGTAGCATGTGAATCATTTTGTGACTATTACTCCTAATAATATTATTATGACTATTACTCCTAATAAATTGAAAAATTAATTTTGTTGCAATGTTACGACGCAGTATAGAATTTCAATGCTTCGAACAAAATATTTTACAAATAAAATTAATTATCCTTGCGTTTAGTACTGCGTGTATTATACTGTGTCGTCAATTTAACAATGGTGTTCGATTATTATTTTAACCGCCTCCTAATAAATTGTAAAGTTATTTCGTTGGAATTTCAGATTGCAGTATCCAGTAATCGATACCTCGAGGCAAGTCAAATGATTTGCTCTAGTGCTGATTATCGAATACTTTACCTCGTGCCATTTATGTGCTAACATCTTGTGACTACTATTGTAGAAGTATATGAAGGTAGTTTAAACAAAACTTACAACTAAACACATGAATTTGGAACGTAGCATGTTGGCACGATGCGTTGAATGTCAGTAATTTCACAGGAACGTAAACTACTCCTGGGTAACTTCAGGCAGACACTGAATACATTCTTACACTGTCTTGAAGCACACTTAACGACTACAGGATTTCCCTACTTTATGCAGACGTTACTTACCGGCGTGAAACTTTGTATTAACCAGACAAAGTGCTTGTTTACTACATCACCGATTATTTTACCACATATTTCTATGTCCTACATTATTTTCATTGTTAATGTTAAGTTTTTTCGGATAATTCGTTCTCAATTTTGTACGATTTTCTGATATTCCGTACATTTAATTAAATTTTGCCGAAAATTTTAGGCTCACTGAATATCTCAATTTTTGTTTATAAGGGTACTTTCCAATTTTTTGACTAATTCAAGAACTTCACGGAATTTTTCTGCAGAAAATGAATTTGCTTCTTCGTAGTCACAGCCACATTCAATATTACGTAATAAATGATTAGTTAAACCGCGTTAAATATGATCGCATAAAAATACCGCCGCATGTACAATTGCCCTGTAAAAAATTCGCTCTAACTCACTTCTGCTTGTGTTTCCATCCAAAACACAACGGCGCCCTGAATTCAACGCTTAAAAAAGGTTTAAATAACGAATTTTTTAGGAAAAGAAAATTTATAACGAAAGGCATGAAGAGGCCGAAGAGCTTGCTGAAAACAAAATACTTTTTGCTAGTGTGTACTCTATTAATTTATAATATAAAATAATAATAATAATATATATAATAATATTAATATTGATTACGTAAGATGCAACCAAGTTATAATTGTAATTCCTCAGTTACACTAAATTAAATAATGCAAGAAAATTATCTGATAAACAACTCACCCGCATCCACCTCATACATTGATAATTGCGAGTGCTATTAAGAAATCATCGCAGATAATGTCAACACCGATAGAATTCGTCGGTCGCATATATGCGCCCATGGTCAACACCGATAGATTTCGTCGGACGCATATATGCCCCCATAGTCAACACCGATAGATTTCGTCGGACGCATATATGCTCCCATAATCAACACCGATAGATTTGGTTGAACGCATATATGCGCCCATAGTCAACACCGATATATTTCGTCGGACGCATATATGCACCTATAGTCAACACCGACAGATTTCGTCCGACGCATATATGCGCCCATAGTCAACACCGATAGATTTCGTCGGACGCATATACATATGCTCCCATAATGAACGATAGATTTACACATATATGCAAAGTGATATATTTCAATATATACCAGGTTGTTCAATAAGTTTTGTTTTGTTTTGTTGAGGGCGTTGTTACTAGTCCAAATTTGTTTTTGTTTTGTTGGTTCATTGATTATCAACGTATGTGAAGGTTCATTTCAATCAGTCAATTCATTCTTTGTTTAATTTAGTGTCGCCGTGTAATTTTTTATTTTTGGAAGGTGTAGCACCAAAAGAAATTCACGAACGAATGTTAAGAGTGTATAATGAACGTTCACCTTCAATTTAAACGTGGTCGTACAAGCCTTGAAGACGATCCATCCAAACCGCATCAACACCAGAAATTGTAGCCAAAGTACAGGATATGGTTTTGGAAGATCGTCGATTGACTGAAGGGATTTAGTAGAGGCTATATAAGAAATGAGTCATATTTTAAATGAAATTTTGAGTTTTAAAAAGCTGTGTGCATGTATGCGCCCACATTCGAATGCGACTAACAACATTTGGAAAAAAGGATAAAGTGGATTTTGTGCGTCGATTCATCTCTATGGATGAAACTTGGGTCTATCACCATGATCCTAAATCAAAACAAGAGGCTTCGATGTGAACCTGGTTGTTCGAAACGAGTTCGTGTCCAGAAATCGGCCAAGAAGGTTCTGGCATACATGCGAAAGGAATTTTATTTGTGGATTACTTGCAACCTGGTAGAACAATTAATTCTGAATATTATTGCAACCTTTTGGACCAGTTGAAGGAAAAAATTCGTGAAAAAAGACCCGGTTTGCAGAAGAAAAAAATCTTTTTTCATCAGGACAACGACGCATATATGAATTAAAGTTCGAATTGTTGGAGCATCCATTCAGATCAACATTTGTTTCCGATCAAAAAATTTATGCGTGGCAAGCGTTTTTCGTCAAATGAAGACTCATATATATTTTGCATCCATACCAGGGATGGGATCCACAGATTGGAGGATCGTTGGAGCAAGTGCATTAATGTTCAGGGAGATTATACTGAATAATAAAGTGTATTTTGAACCATAACATTGTGTTTTAACAGTGAAAGGGTTAAATTGCCGGCCACGCAAGTTTCTTACAACATTTCGCCCCGATCGCCACTGGCCGGCATCCCTCCGCCAAAACGGTCGGCAAAACATTCAAACTCCCACGCAACCACCCATAAAACGCAAACTCGCATCTCTCGCAGTCGCGACTCCATCGGACACTTGCTTCTCCGAACTTGCGGGAAGAAGCTTCATTCCGTCCGCCACCGCCGGTCGATCGAGGCGCGTTTTTTTCCTCGCGCACAGATGTGACACATAACTGTACGGCGGCCGCGGATTTTTCCGCCCCGACGGCACACTTCGCATTCCGAAGTGTCACGTCGGTCGGTTCTTCCGCGCGGCCGCCGCCCTCTTTCAATGAGCGCGTCCGAACGCAAACAATCGATAATTCGATCGTTGCCGGCGCGGTCCGACTTTACGAGATTCGCGCGTCTCGAAACGTCGGCCAGAAGTAATGGTGCCGGCACCTGGGCGGCTCACTTCCGTGACCTTGAAAGCCGGAGGAACATTTGCATGGACGTCTACCGGTGACCAGGAGAACGCTTCCGCGAAAATCGCTGATGACGGCTGAGCGAACGGTAATGGGGTGTGGACGGAAATTGGCGTGGATGACGATGCGCGATTTCATGAGGCGGTGTTTCGAGCTGTTACTGAAGACCTTATTTTTTTGTGGTGTTTTAACCTGAGTGGAGCATTTGAGACCATCAAAGCATGCGATTTGCAAGAAACAACGGCCGCATGCACGTTTGTCTCGTGTTTGGTGACGAAATATTAGGTTTCGGACGGATGCAAATCGCGTGTGTTAGCGGAAAATAAATTTGCGGCGAAATTCAAAGGGGTCCTAGGTGATTTTTCGGCACTGAAGTAGTCATTGTTGTACGGAACGCGATGAGTCCTAATCAAAATACCTGTGATGCGCACCTGTCACGAGAGACCTCCTTCACTACGGATTTTTGTTTGGAAAGGACATTCGGTTAACACGTTGACTGCCGAGCAGATTGTGCTGTATTAAAATGGCGATGCTATGAAATACTACAGCGTTTGACTGAATTATGCAAAATGTAAATAATGCGCAGGTATTGGAGACCAAAGAATCGCATCACTATTCTAACAATAACTGCATTTATAAAATAATTATTGCTACCCGTTGCGAATATTTTGGATCTTCAGTAAAATCTCTTGCGCCGGTCACCGATGACCATCATGGCGGTCACAGTGTTAATCATTTTCTGTTAGAGATTATTTCGGAAAGAAGTCTCGCGAGATTTATTGGCATGTTAGCTATTTCATTCAACCTACGTATTTTTCGGCACTGAAGTGTCATTGTTGTAAAATACTACAGCGTTTGATCAAAATACCTGTGATGCGCAAAATGTCACGAGAGACCTTCTTCACTACGGATTTTTGTTTGGAAAGGGGAAGGATCGCATCACTATTCTAACAATAATTGCATTCCATAAGAATAAAGAGATCGGACGTATTATTGTAAAATAAAGATTTCCCAATTGATTGCTTCGCTTAATTCTAACACGTGCGGAACATTCTTCTGTCACCTGTTGCTCTTAAGTTCTTTTGCAGCAGCCGTTTCTCTTGAATTTATTGCTTCATCGTCATAATAATATAGCTCTAGTAAATATAGTTTGTTATGTTATCTAGGTGCTGCCTCCTCATTTAATAATTCCATTATTTGAAACCCGCTCAAAATTAACACCCGGACATACTAAATTTATTTATTATTTTTTTTAATTTATTTTTATCTAAATTTAACTTTAATATAGTCTAATTTAATATAAGTTATACAATAACTAACATTTATATTAATAGTAATAATAGTTATATTGTATAAGTTATACTTAGTAGTAATAGTTATATTATATAATATAAGTGTAACTGAATATAACTTAATATGGTCTAACTTTAACAGACTTTTGTCAAATTATTCGGAAGAAGAGTATCTCCCAGAGAAGACTTGTGAAATATCCGTAGTGTCAGCGGAATCTAAACACAATTAAATGTAAGATCGCACGCAGAAATTCAAAAGACACGGTTAGCGTGTTTTTCAAAACAGGTGAATGCAGTAATTGTTGTATAACACGCGATGAGTCCTAGAAAATGCCGTGTTGTGTGAAACCTGTCACGCATGAGACCCTCCTTCACTAAAAGGATTTTTGTTTGGAAAGGAAAACAAATATTTTTTTTAATTCGACATAAACAACTTAATTTTTATTAAAAATATAAATGTAAAGAGATACGGACAAATTATTGTAAAAAAAGATTTAATTGATTGCTTCCATAATTTAACACGAATTTAACATTCTTCTGTCACCTGTTAATCAACTAAACGTTTTTTGCGATATTGCACTTTCAGTTTCTCTTGAATTTTTGTTGCTTCATCGTCAAAAAAATAATAATATAGCTCTGGTTCTATATAGTTTGTTATGTTATCTAAACAGTTTTGCTGCCTCCTCATTTAATAATTCCATTATTTGAAACCCGCACGAAATTAACACCCGGACATACTAAATTTATTTATTAATTTTTTTAATTTATTTTTAACTAAATTTAACTTTAATATAGTCTAATTTAATATAAGTTATACTTAGTAGTAACACTTATATTAATAGTAATAATAGTTATATTATATAAGTTATACTCAGTAGTAATAGTTATATTATATAATGTAAGTGTACCTGAATATAACTTAATATGGTCTAACTTTAACAGACTTTTGTCAAATTATTCGGAAGAAGAGTATCTCCCAGAGAAGACTTGTGAAATATCCGTAGTGTCAGCGGAATCTAAACACAATTAAATGTAAGATCGCACGCAGAAGCTAAGCGTTAAGACACGTGTTAGCGTGTTAACAAAACAGGTAATGCAGTATTTGAAAAAGTGGCATCAACTTTGTTGGTTACTTCAGGGTGAAAGTGGGACCTGACATGTTGGATTGAAAGTTGGGGTGTTGATAAGAAATAAGTGGGATGCTAATGTACCCCTATAATTATTTCACGGTGCAAGTGTAAAATATCTTCTCGAACTGAGACTATTTGAGTATCAATGAAGTAGGTCGGACGTTAATGGATAGTGTGGTCGTAAATTAGCATACGCATTGATGTTTAATTTAACGTATATCGCACGCAGAATCTTAAGTATCGCAGCAATAACGACAATTTAAGCGGCCCATCAAAGATATGAATTATTAAACAATTCGGATAGAGTCTGACGTTTGTTTCAATGTATAAAATGGCACCTTACCTTCAAATGTCTACGATAGGAATGGATAATAAGCCCGGCGATTGGAAATTAACGTCCGACTTGACGCCCAATGTAACTGTCAATGTAACTCAATGCATTGCAACAATAATAATAAAGCGACAGTAATTGTTCACCGCCTTTAAAAAAAAGCGTCGAAACGCTACATTTAACTAAAATAAAGAAAATTTTTACGGCCGCGTGCAGATGTAATGAGTATAAAGTTGTTAACAGCCTATTTAAATTAATTTTTATTAATTTAATTTAAATTAAATTAAATTTAAATTAAATTAAATTAAATTAAATTTAAATTAAATTAAATTAAATTAAATTAAATTAAATTAATTAAACGGCCCAAATAAATTATAAAATATTTAAAAGTAAAAATATAGAAATGTTAAAAATATTAAAGCTCAAAAGTATTTGAATTAAATAAATAAAATTAAATTAAATAAATAAAAAATATTTAAACGTAAAAATATAGAAATGTTAAACATATTAAAGCTTCAAAAGTATTTGAATTTATTGCATCCACATGCAATGGTCCACATTATTTCCATTTTAATCTTATTAAATTATCCGCCGTTTCGTCTTTACGTTTTCTCATTTTTGCGTTTCGTCTCTTTGTCCGCCTTTCTTTTGTCTCTAATTGAACTTTCAACACATCCGTAATTGAACTTTCCCAGCTTGTCACTCCGAAAACCCAGTATCCTAAAAAATTCTTCTTCCCTTTCATTAAATTTGTGCAAGTGCAAAGAAGCAAAAAAATTCTCCGCAGCATCAGGAGCGGCAAAAACAATCGAAACCAGTTTCCTTCGCCCCTAACATCCGCTGCACGCTACACGCTCCATCTGAAAATTGACCACTCCGACGCGTTAGTCTTCCCATAACGAATTTGAACTCGCCGGACGCTTTCACTCGCGGAAACGTTCGGCTTGGCGATGAAAAGAGCGCAAATCGCCGATCGGCATGCTTACCTTCTGCTGGCGGAACAAGCGGGTCTGCAAAGAAACGATACCGATCGCTACTGACGACCAGTTCGACCCCTTTTTTTCGACGCCGACCCAGTTCTGAGGGCAGGATATGAGGCGATAATCTCGCTGCACCCGATTTCTGCTCTTTATGCGACGCAGATCGTGCCCAGACGACATTATTGCGCTGGAACTATGTTAGCGAACTTCAACGGGTATCACCTATGGTTATATGGTAGTCTGTGTTCGTTGACACATTCAACGTTGGGTGACGGACAAGTCGCCACGTGTTGGAAATACTTCTTCGTGGTGATGAAGGTATTTAAGAGCAATCCCGTCCGCAACTATGTGTATTGATCAATTCTTCGTCGGTAAGAAATATCTCAGGTTACAGTTAGTTTTTGAGACATTCTTCGGAAGAATTCAAGTAGAGTCGTAGTGCTTTAGGACATCTGGGACAATAAGTCAGAGTTCTTGGATGGGTTTATCTACTTTTTCAGCAACGGAAATGTACATTCGGGTAATTGTTTTCTTTTCACGGTTCCTTCGCACTGTCGAATTGCGTGTACTCTGGCGCATATTATTAGTTTGACAGCTTGATTGACGTGTAACTAAAAGTATTCTGAAATGTGCACTGATCAATTCTTCGTCGGTAAGAAATATCTCAGGTTACAGTTAGTTTTTGAGACATTCTTCGGAAGAATTCAAGTAGTCGTGGTGCTTTAGGACATCTGGGACAATAAGTCAGGGTTCTTGTATGGGTTTATCTACTTTTTCAGCAACGGAAATGTACATTCGGGTAATTGTTTTCTTTTCCCGGTTCCTTCGCACTGTCGAATTGCGTGTTGTACTCTGGCGCATATTATTAGTTTGACAGCTTGATTGACGTGTAACTAAAAGTATTCTGAAATGTGCACTGATCAATTCTTCGTCGGTAAGAAATATCTAATGTTACAGTTAGTTTTTGAGACATTCTTCGGAAGAATTCAAGTAGAGTCGTGGTGCTTTAGGACATCTGGGACAATAAGTCAGGGTTCTTGTATGGGTTTATCTACTTTTTCAGCAACGGAAATGTACATTCGCGTAATTGTTTTCTTTTCCCGGTTCCTTTGCACTGTCGAATTGCGTGTTGTACTTTGGCGCATATTATTAGTTTGAGAGCTTGATTGACGTGTAACTAAAAGTGTTCTGAAATGTGCACTGATCAATTCTTCGTCGGTAAGAAATATCTAATGTTATAGTTAGTTTTTGAGACATTCTTCGGAAGAATTCAAGTAGAATCGTGGTGCTTTAGGACATCTGGGACAATAAGTCAGGGTTCTTGTATGGTTTAATAGCGGACCGTTGATTTGTCTACTTTTTTAGTAACGGAAATGTGCATTCGTGTAATTGGTTTCTTTTCCCGGTTCCTTCGCATTATCGAATCGCATGTTGTACTCTGGTGCATATTATTAGTTTGAAAGCTTGATTGACGTGTAACGGAAAGTATGATATGTAACGAAAAGTGTAACGAAACGTGTGATTTTTATTTGTTTTTGAACAGGTACGGCTGTATGGGTGAAACGAAAAAATAGTTGTTGCCAATAAGGCGTATATTGTATGGAATCGTATCATAGGAAATCGTTTTGCAAAATATATATTTTATATAATACATATATAAATGGTATAAATGGTGATATAAAATATATATAATTATTATATATATATATATATAATAATCATTGCAAACATGTCACATGTATTGACATAATTATATAAAATAAATGATTTATAATTTATCAGAATTATAAATTTAATGTCAACAAGAAATATGGTATTGTATGAATTATTACAATTACCAAAGAAATTATATATACTTATAGGATTATATGTATGTATTTTTTTCTTACATGTATCTTTACCCAAATATATCTAACTTCCGGAAGCCACAGAACCACTTGTCATGGGGCATAAATTAAATATGGTGATTCTCACATCCACTACCATGAAAGTTACCCATCCATACATTTTTATATCTGTATACATAGTTACACGTACTTCTACTGACATATTCTTTTATACAGCACGACCAATTTGAATTTCACAGTTGAAACATCGTAACAGCATCTTTTAAATGCTTTCGTCACGGTGGCAGCGCGAAATAACGCGAAACGAAGCGATGGTTGATGGCTCTATTGTAAGTATGCTTCTCTGCTACCGCAGAAGTGACTCATAAATATAAATTAAACGTTCCCGCTTTCAAATCTTTGGCCATTCAATTTTTTTATTTCCATACCCCATTCAATTCGTTGTATTACTGTGCCAGAAAAATGTTTCGCAACAATGTAGCAGCGAACGGGATGAACTTGAATGGAAATTTCTGATGACACCGAGTGTTAATTATAGAGTAAAAGTTGCACAATGGCCTGTCGGATTACGACTACTCGTAAACCTTCAAGCAATTTCCACTGACCATCTTGCTGGCACTAATAAATTGTGGCTGACAATTCAATTCGGTCTCGGGTCGTTCGTCTGTGACTAGTTTGACAAATTTATGGGAGGGGTTGGTTGAAGATGCAGTAAACGTAGAGTAGCTGTTAGCTTGTGAAGAATGAAAATTGTTAATTTTCTCGTACGGTACTATAGCAAAGGGAAAATATTAAAATATTAAAAATATATAAAAAATATAAAAAAAATAACATATATTATATATAAAATATATATTATATTAATAATATTATAAAATATCTAAAAAACATAAAAAATATTAAAATATTATATTATATTAGGTTGGAGGGAAAGTTCTGTCGTATTTTTAATAGGCAGGTAATTTTGTAAATAAAAAAAACATATAGTAAATAATAATATAAAAGGAGTATTCAAAATATATAAAGTGAAAAACATGTCATATTTTGTAAATAATAAATATAAATGTTCGTACTTGTCAAAGATATATAAAAAAGTATATAAAAAAAGATCGATAATGATGTTTTACGATCCAATATATATTATATTAATAATATTATGAAATATATAGAAAATATAAAAATATTATATTATAATTACCAACATTCCATAACATTGGCATTTTCAGAAAAAAGTTGATTTCTTCGTATTGTCGTTCAATATACGTTATGTCGATGTGTGTATTATAAAACGCCAAGTTGAAAGTAGTCGGATAAAGCAAACAAATAAATTTATTATGTCATGTTAAACCATCTTACGACACGGAAAACCAGTTTACCTTGTACTGTGAGAATAATATGAGAACAACACGTTTCTTCCGGAGATTAAATACGGGTATCCGCGATTCCGGTAAAATAAAAACGGATTCTACATTTTACATTTGACTTCATTAAGAGCATGCCGTAATTATAGACGTCGATATACCGTAATGCCTTCTGCCGA
This sequence comes from Cryptocheilus praepositus, assembly GCA_033815515.1. Taxonomy (NCBI): domain Eukaryota; kingdom Metazoa; phylum Arthropoda; class Insecta; order Hymenoptera; family Pompilidae; genus Cryptocheilus; species Cryptocheilus praepositus. Next base: position 569,984 of record JAWWQZ010000040.1, on the reverse strand, counting down.
CGAACGCGTTCAATCAAAAAGCACACCTCCAACTACAGTATTCATTTAGTTACGTTGTGCAGGAAGAAAAATGAAGCAAAACGAGAAAGTAATGATCGACTCGACGTTTGCCATTCGCTTCATTTGCGTCGTTAGTTATTCATTATCTTTGCGGATTCACTGACCTAGTTGAAAGTTCAATTGTTTATTACGTATGCATGAGAAATTATTGCTTCGCGCTAGTAATTTCAGTTTATTTAGACTTGAAATCCTCGGGGTTTTAAGGTAGCATTCCTAGATTGCAAACGATTGGCAGATTTGGTCTTGTAACTAATTCTTCAAGTTTAAAGTAGAGGTTATATATCTTATTATATATATACCAGGTTGTTCAATAAGTTTTGTTTTGTTTTGTTGCTACTGGTTCAAATTTGTTTTTGTTTTGTTGGTTCACTCTTCTTATCAACGTATGTGAAGGTTCATTTCAATCAGTAAATTCATTCCTTGTTTATAAGCCATTTAGTGTCGCCATGTCACAGTATTTTCGGCAATGGAAAAAATTGAATATCGTGCAGTGATAAAATTCTTATTTTTGGAAGGTGTAGCACCAAAAGAAATTCACGAACGAATGTTAAGAGTGTATAATCAACGTTCACCTTCAATTAGAACAGTAGAAAGATGGGTTGCTGAATTTAAACGTGGTCGTACAAGCCTTGAAGACGATCCACGTGAAGGACGTCCAAAAACCGCATCAACACCAGAAATCGTAGCCAAAGTACAGGATATGGTTTTGGAAGATCGTCGATTGACTGAGAGGGATTTAGTAGAGGCTCTACACATCTCATTAGACAGTGTGAGTCATATTTTAAATAAAATTTTGAGTTTTAAAAAGCTGTGTGCACAATGGGTGCCGCATTCGATAACAATTGAACAAAAACACATTCGAATGCGACTTTCTCAACAACATTTGGAGCGTTTTAAAAAGGATAAAGTGGATTTTGTGCGTCGATTCATCACTATGGATGAGACTTGGGTCTATCACCATGATCCTAAATCAAAACAAGAGGCTAAAGAGTGGTGTGAACCTGGTTGTTCGGCTTCGAAACGAGTTCGTGTCCAGAAATCGGCCAAGAAGGTTCTGGCATCAGTTTTTTGGGATGCGAAAGGAATTTTATTTGTGGATTACTTGCAAACTGGTAAAACAATTAATTCTGAATATTATTGCAACCTTTTGGACCAGTTGAAGGAAAAAATTCGTGAAAAAAGACCCGGTTTGCAGAAGAAAAAAATCCTTTTTCATCAGGACAACGCACCGTGTCACAAGAGCATTTTGACAATGGCTAAAATCCATGAATTAAAGTTCGAATTGTTGGAGCATCCGCCGTATTCACCAGATTTGGCCCCCAGCGACTTCCATTTGTTTCCAGAACTCAAAAAATTTATGCGTGGCAAGCGTTTTTCGTCAAATGAAGAGGTCATAACGACTGTTGAAGCGTATTTTGCAGACCTTCCGGAATCTCACTTCAGGGATGGGATCCACAGATTGGAGGATCGTTGGAGCAAGTGCATTAATGTTCAGGGAGATTATACTGATGAATAATAAAGTGTATTTTGAACCATAACATTGTGTTTTTCTTATCGAACGACAAAACTTATTGAGCAACCTGGTATATTTAGTATTATTATAGTATTATACTATTATTATATTAGAATAATAATAATATTATTGTATTATAAGTTATATATATTTAGTATTATAATTTGAGTATTATAGTATTAAGTATTATGTATTGTAGTATATAGTATTAATATTAAGTATTATATAGTATTAAAGTATTATGTATTGTACAAACATTATAATAACAGTTTCTAAGTAAAAATAATTTGATTTCATACTTTCTGAGACGTTATAAACAGATTTCGTACTTCTTCGTATTTGGATTTTTTTGCCTGGTAATAATTTCATATTTTCCGAGTCGTAAATTTCGTATCTTTCAACACGCACTATTTTCATGCAGTCCAGCGGTTGTTAAATTCACATTTCCAGCGCGTCGTCATTAACATTTTTCGGCTGGTCATAATCTTAAATTTTTCGAGTCGTAAATTTCGTATCTTTCAACACGCACTATCCTCATACATTACAGCGGTTGTTAAATCCATATTTCCAGCGCGTCGTCATTCGGCATTTTTCGGCAATTTTCATTCTTCATTTGCGTCGTTAGTTATTCTTTATCTTTGCGGATTCACTGACCCAGTTGAAAGTTCAATTGTTTATTACGTATGCATGAGAAATTATTGCTTCGCGCTAGTAATTTCAGTTTATTTAGACTTGAAATCCTTGGGGTTTTAAGGTAGCATTTCTAGATTGCAAACGATTGGCAGATTTGGTGTTGTAAATAATTCTTCAAGTTTAAAGTAGAAGTTATATATCTTATTATATATATATTTAGTATTATAGTATTAAGTATTATGTATTGTAGTATATAGTATTAATATGAAGTATTATATAGTATTAAAGTATTATGTATTGTACAAAATTATAATAGTAGTTTCTAAGTAAAAATAATCTGTTTTCATACTTTCTGAGACGTTATAAACAGATTTCGTACTTTTTCGTATTTGGATTTTTTTGCCTGGTAATAATTTCACATTTTTCGAGTCGTAAATTTCGTATCTCTCAACACGCACTATTTTCATGCAGTCCAGCGGTTGTTAAATTCACATTTCCAGCGCGTCGTTATTAACATTTTTCGGCTGATCATAATCTCGCATTTTTCGAGTCGTAAATTTCGTATCTTTCAACACGCACTACCCTCATACATTACAGCGGTTGTTAAATCCATATTTCCAGCGCGTCGTCATTCGGCATTTTTCGGCAATTTTCATTCTTCATTTGCGTCGTTAGTTATTCATTATCTTTGCGGATTCACTGACCTAGTTGAAAGTTCAATTGTTTATTACGTATGCATGAGAAATTATTGCTTCGCGCTAGTAATTTCAGTTTATTTAGACTTGAAATCCTCGGGGTTTTAAGGTAGCATTCCTAGATTGCAAACGATTGGCAGATTTGGTCTTGTAACTAATTCTTCAAGTTTAAAGTAGAAGTTATATATCTTATTATATATATATTTAGTATTATTATATTATAAGTTATATATATTTAGTATTATAATTTGAGTATTATAGTATTAAATATTATGTATTGTAGTATATAGTATTAATATTAAGTATTATATAGTATTAAAGTATTATGTATTGTACAAACATTATAATAACAGTTTCTAAGTAAAAATAATCTGATTTCATACTTTCTGAGACGTTATAAATAGATTTCGTATTTTTTCGTCTTTGACTTCTTTTGGCTGGTCATAATTTCAGATTTTTCGAGTCGTAAATTTCGTATCTTTCAACACGCACTATTTTCATGCAATTCAGCGGTTGTTAAATTCACATTTCCAGCGCGTCGTCATTAACATTTTTCGGCTGGTCATAATCTTAAATTTTTCGAGTCGTAAATTTCGTATCTTTCAACACGCACTATCTTCATACACTTCAGCGGTTGTTAAATCCATATTTCCAGCGCGTCGTCATTCGGCATTTTTCGGCAATTTTCATTCTTCATTTGCGTCGGTAGTTATTCATTATCTTTGCGGATTCACTGACCCAGTTGAAAGTTCAATTGTTTGTTACGTATGCATGAGAAATTATTGCTTCGCGCCAGTAATTCCAGTTTATTTAGTACTTGAAATCCTGAGATTTTGAAGTAGCATTGCTAGATTGCAAGCGATTGGCAGATTTGGTGTTGTAAATAATTCTTCAAATTTAAAGTAGAAGTTATATATCTTATTATATATATTTAGTATTATTATAGTATTATAGTATTATTATATTATTATATTATAGGTTATATTTATTTAGTATTATAATTTGAAAAGTATTATGTATTGTACAAACATTATAATAACAGTTTCTAAGTAAAAATAATCTGATTTCATACTTTCTGAGACGTTATAAACAGATTTCGTACTTTTTCGTATTTGGATTTTTTTGCCTGGTAATAATTTCATATTTTTCGAGTCGTAAATTTCGTATCTTTCAACACGTACTATTTTCATGCAGTCCAGCGGTTGTTAAATTCACATTTCCAGCGCGTCGTCATTAAAATTTTTCGGCTGATCATAATCTCGCATTTTTCGAGTCGTAAATTTCGTATCTTTCAACACGCACTACCCTCATACATTACAGCGGTTGTTAAATTCGCATTTCCAGCGCGTCGTCATTAACATTTTTCGGCCGGTCATAATCTCGTATTTTTCTCCACGCCGCAAATGTATATTTTCCAGCCGATCATAATTTCACATTTTTCGGCACATCACCGTTCCACGTTTTTCGGCATGCCGTAACTTCGCATTTTTCGTCAAGTCGCATCGCTGCACTTGCCACTCGACCCAGTTTCCTTCACTCCTTCGATTCGGCGCCGAAAAAAAGTTGTCACAGCCCGTCGCTGTTACCTAACGATCGGTAATTCCATTTTCTTACGCTTTTTACGCCGATCATCAGCGAAGGCCGTACTTCATGCTAATCTTTCAATCGTCGCCGTGACTCATCGCCAATTGTCGCGTCAATTTTCGCGCACTAAAATGCGCCTGCAAAATCACTGGGCCATTCGCGAATCGTACGGATCGGTTCTTACGACCCGCCAGCTTCGAAATTGTCTTGCGACCGTATTCGCGTTTTACTTCGGGGCGAGTCCCGTTCGCTACACTTCTGCTAAAATCGATTCCGCGTAAGGTCCGACCTCAAACGTCTTTCCGCTAGTCGCTAAGTATCAGTTACGTCGGAGAGTCCCGTCAGTTTTTCACTCCGAGAATCTCCGGCTGATAGAAAACGTCTGGCGTAACGGACGGGTTTGGCAGAGGAAAAAAGAAGTCTGCATTTTTGAAGTGTGTTGAAGAGTAGTTGGCAGCCTGAAGCTGTTGATAAGGGACTTTGATGGAATTGAGAAAGATTGCATAGTTTTATGTGATTTAAGTGATTTAATACAGGATTTGTATAAAAATTGGTGCGAATTTAAATTTGCTATTAATGGCAACAATTTATTACAATTAATAATAATATATTACAAATTTGGACACGTTGTAGAGCGTACTGGACATTGAAAAGACATTGCATTTTTTTATTGGTGTCGCTTTCGAACTTTTTACAAATACTGCACACAGAACGTGCATCTAAACTTACGAACCGCCGCGCATATAAATCTCTAAACGATATGTATGGCAACATGATTTCCTCTCTTGTTTTAGATCATTTTGCAATTCCTATCTGCTTGGTATTTGACATTTTCACAAGTAGCTAACCACGAAATATATTACCACTTTTAAGAAAGATGTTACTGCATCAGTAACATGCGTCAAAATTCACAAGCCACCGCGCAAATAAATCTCTAAACGATATGTATAGCCAGGGCATTTGACATAATGATCATTTTTAAGGACCGTTCCGCGATTTTGATCACTGTCAAATTTGAACTGTCCGCAAGTACCGCACGCGAAACATGCATCAAAATTTATAAGCCGCCGCGCAAATAAATCTCTAAACGATATGTATGGCCAGAACATTTCACGTAGTGATCGTTTTTAAGCAGCGATTCGCGATTTCGATCACTAATTACTGATGCGACACTGTTACTGCATCAGTAACATGTCTCAAAATGTATGACCCGCCGCGCAAATAAATCTCTAAACGATATGTATAGCCAGAGCATTTAACATAATGATCGTTTTTAAGCAGCGATTCGCAATTTCGATCACTGATTACTGATTACTGATTCGATACTGTTACTGCATCAGTAACATGCGTCAAAATTTACAACCCGCCGCGCAAATAAATCTCAAAACAATATGTATAGCCAGAGCATTGACATAATTATCGTTTTTAAGCAGCGATTCGCGATTTCGATCACTACCAAATTTCAACATGCTAATTTTGATATATATGGCAACATGATTTCTTCTGTTGTTTTAGATCATTTTGCAATTTCTATCTGTTTGGTACTTGACATTTCCACAAGTAGCTAGCCACAAAATATATTACCATTTTTAAGAAGCACATCACTGCTTCAGTGACATACGTCTAAATTTACGAGCCGCCGCGCAAATAAATCTCTAAGCGATATGTATAGCCAGGGCATTTGACATAATGATCATTTTTAAGGACCGTTCCGCGATTTTGATCACTGTAAAATTTGAACTGTCCGCAAGTACCGCACGCGAAACATGCATCAAAATTTACAAGCCGCCGCGCAAATAAATCTCTAAACGATATGTATGGCCAGAACATTTGACGTAATGATCGTTTTTAAGCAGCGATTCGCGATTTCGATCACTAATTACTGATTCGACACTGTTACTGCATCAGTAACATGTCTCAAAATGTATGACCCGCCGCGCAAATCAATCTCTAAACGATATGTATACCCAGAGCATTTGACATAATGATTGTTTTTAAGCAGCGATTCGCCATTTCGATCACTGATTACTGATTATTGATGCGACACTGTTACTGCATCAGTAACAAGCGTGAACATGTATAGGAAATATATTACCATTTTTAAGAAGCATGTTACTGCATTGGTAACATGGGTCAAAATTTACAAGTCGCCGCGCAAATAAATCTCTAAACGATATGTATGGCCAGAACGTTTGACATAATGATCATTTTTAAGGAACATTTCGCGATTTCGATCACTGATTACTGATTACTGATTCGACACGGTTACAGCATCAATAACAGGCGTCAAAATTTATACGAAATATATTACCATTTTTCAGAAGCATGTTACTGCATCGGTAACATGCGTCAAATTTGACAACCCGCCACGTAAATAAGTCTCAAAATAATATGTACATCCAGAGCATTTGACATAATTATCGTTTTTAAGCAGCGATTCGCGATTTCGATCACTGCCAAATTTGAACTGTCCGCAAGTACCGCACGCGTTACATGCGTCTAAATTTACGAGCCGCCGCTCAAATAAATCTCTGCCACGCGAGCAGCGCGACACGCGAAGACATTCGGCGTTTCTTCGGCAGATAAACTGAGAGACCGAGAGACCGCGAGTGTCGAGAAGCGTCGACGGAGAAAGGCGGAAAGCCAGGCACTAAAGAAGCGACCGTTGACATTGACAAAGATTTGCGTGCCGACTGTATTTACAACGTCTCGCGTCGTGTCTAACGATTTAACGAACGAGACGTCGCTGGCCCACTTGTGCACTCGCGAATGCGCCGAGAAACCGAAAACGAAAGGCACGAAGCCGGAATCTCGCGTTTGCGAGTCCCGCAGATCCAACTAGCGTACCTTCCGCCTGCATTCTGTCTGCATTCTCTGTGCATTCACTCTTCACACACCCTACACAGACGTAGTTCTTTGTTAAAACGTCGTGCGACACTCCCAAATTGCCTGGTTATCGCCAATCAGATTAATTGGCCGGTCATTTTGGCGGACAAAATATCGGCAGAGGGATTCTATGTTTTCCGTATTGAGTCAGGTCACGTGAAAAATCCTCCGTTAACCCTTAGCGCTCCGTAGGCTCCGCTGCGGAACCGAATGTTTTTAACATGATTGCGCTTAAAATGCTGCGGTATTGTCGGCGTTGGCAATTGATAACTGTAACTGTAGTTGTTTTTGACCTTTTTTATAGTTTGTAACATGGAGAAAAAAAATTATTATGATGAGAATTTAGAGTTGAGTGGTAGTAAAGACGTGTTTGATTTTCAAGTGTTAAAAGGTATTACAAAAGACAATGTTGATTATAACTCTGACGCTTCAAATAGTGGTTCCGAAATTATGCTATATAAAAGAGTGACTGTGTTGTGTCTTCTACAAGGAAACAACAGGATGGCAGACGTCAAACAAGTGATTACTGTGACACTTGCCCAAGTAAACTGTACAAAATTGTTTCCGTATATATTACACCATGGTGGATTACAAAATTTATCTTTCATTTGCAAGAAGAAACTACATATGTATAAAATAAATATAATTAAAAACCTTCACAAGCACGTGTAATTCTCCTCACTTAAAATAAAACTCCGTTTCACTCGTTCTGCTGCGAAAATGTACCGGAGCGCTAAGGGTTAATTTTTATCAGCAAGAATCTGATACAAAAATTTATGTGTGATGTGTGTTGACATATTGTTGTGGGCTTACTAGAAATAATTTGTATATATTGTAGTATCGCGATATAAATTGGCAACATCCGATTGTGTATGTGTGTGTGTGTATGCATGTGCGATCAATCATCATCTCAATAGGCATTTGTTAATGGGTATTTACATTGGAGACGCGTTTGGAAGATTTTAGAATAAATTGGTTGCTAGGGAAGTAAATAAGATGAGCGATCGAGCGTTTGGGAGTCAGAATAAGTTGGTTCCGGCGACCGATGGTGTGATCCGCGTTTCATTTGTTTGTAAGAAGAAAAAGGGGGGAAACCATTCGACACACGCGAAAGATCTTATATTGTATTCTTGTTCATTTCATTTTAATAAACATCTATTATATCACTAAATTCCCACAATATAAGTAATTTGCTTAAGGGGCATCTGCACATATGGATTTTATATGGAAGGTGAACAAGCATATATATTATAAACGCGATAGTGTATCACACTTTGAAATGTCAAAACACTTTTGAACATATTATTTCACATAAGATCCTCATTTTAAATATTTCTTTTATATCGCAGCTTTATATTCCACCTAAGATTCATATTTTGTGTTCAAACCCAAAGTATGCCTCAAAGAGTCAACAATATAATAATTGTCTTTAACTATACAACGACTCAACGTTTGCAAGCAAACAGCAATTTGCCAATTTCTGGCGAACGACTTACCTGATAAATCAGTGCAATGTCACAAATTACAGAATATATATTATAAACGTGATAGTGTATCACACTTTGAAATGTCAAAACACTTTTGAACATATTATTTCACATAAGATCCTCATTTTAAATATTTCTTTTATATCGCAGCTTTATCTTCCACCTAAGATTCATATTTTGTGTTCAAACCCAAAGTATGCCTCAAACTGTCAACAATATAATAATTGCCTTTAACTATACAACGACTCAACGTTTGCAAGCAAACAGCAATTTGCCAATTTCTATTTATAAATCAGTGCAATGTCACAAATTACAGAATATATATTATAAACGTGATAGTGTATCACACTTTGAAAAAAACACTTTTGAACATATTATTTCACATAAGATCCTCATTTTAAATATTTCTTTTATGTCACAGCTTTATATTCCACCTAAGATTCATATTTTGTGTTCAAACCCAAAGTTCTCAAAGAATCAACAATATAATAATTGTCTTTAACTATACAACGACTCAACGTTTGCAAGCAAACAGCAATTTGCCAATTTCTGGCGAACAATTTACCTGATAAATCAGTGCAATGTCACAAATTACAGAATATATATTATAAACGTGATAGTGTATCACACTTTGAAATGTCAAAACACTTTTGAACATATTATTTCACATAAGATCCTCATTTTAAATATTTCTTTTATATCGCAGCTTTATATTCCACCTAAGATTCATATTTTGTGTTCAAACCCAAAGTATGCCTCAAAGAATCAACAATATAATAATTGTCTTTAACTATACAACGACTCAACGTTTGCAAGCAAACAGCAATTTGCCAATTTCTGGCGAACAATTTACCCGATAAATCAGTGCAATGTCACAAATTACAGAATATATATTATAAACGTGATAGTGTATCACACTTTGAAATGTCAAAGCACTTTTGAACATATTATTTCACATAAGATCCTCATTTTAAATATTTCTTTTATATCGCAGCTTTATATTCCACCTAAGATTCATATTTTGTGTTCGATATATATATAATAATTGTCTTTAACTATACAACGACTCAACGTTTGCAAGCAAACAGCAATTTGCCAATTTCTGGCGAACGATTTACCCGATAAATCAGTGCAATGTCACAAATTACAGAATATATATTATAAACGTGATAGTGTATCACACTTTGAAATGTCAAAACACTTTTGAACATATTATTTCACATAAGATCCTCATTTTAAATATTTCTTTTATATCGCAGCTTTATCTTCCACCTAAGATTCATAGTTTGTGTTCAAACCCAAACTATGCCTCAAACTGTCAACAATATAATAATTGCCTTTAACTATACAACGACTCAACGTTTGCATTTATATTTCTGTGAACAATTTACCTGATAAATCAGTAATGTCACAAATTACAGAATATATATTATAAACGTGATAGTGTATCACACTTTGAATATATATTATTTCACATTATATATTTCTTTTATATAATTCCATAAGATTCATATTTTGTGTTCAAACCCAAAGTAAAAGACAACAATATAATAATTGTCTTTAACTATACAACGACTCAACGTTTGCAAGCAAACAGCAATTTGCCAATGTCTGGCGAACGATTTACCTGATAAATGAGTGCAATATCACAAATTACAGAATTCCACGCGCGTCGGCCGTCAGTCTTTTAACGAAGCCTTTTCATTTTTTCACCAACCAATCACCACCTTCGAAACCTGCTTGCCGATACACTTCGCGATAAAACGACGTACTATCTCAGTATTAAAATCGTCAAAACTACTTCCGAACTGTTTCATCCGTCGCTTCATACTAAAATATATGCGTTCCGCCAATAACACGCAATCGACTGTCGCACATAATTTTTCGATTCCTCCTACTCTACGTCACATCATTTGTCTCTCCGTCGAATAAAGTGCATTTCGCAATAACTTACTGTTCCGGGAAAAGTCGGGGTGCGGAAAAACAAGAAGCTGCCGATGGCACTTTTTTGCAGCGCGTATAGCTGATAAATCGAATTCAACGGGGTCGCTATCGAGATAACTCGAGGCGAGGCCTCTCGCGTTTCAAGCTGGCCAAGACGTTCACGCTCATAAATTTCTTGCTGCATGCCTGCGTATCCTCGGGATCAGCCGCGTTTAGTGCGATAATTGCGGATATGTGTGCCAAGTGCCGATTCGGATGGACGCGGAATGCGGAACGTCGTGATTGATTGAAAACCCTCAACGGTGCTTAACAGTTCATATTTGTCGTAAGGAAGAATGATAAGGTTGCGACGGCACGCGGTCGATAGAAATTCGAAATTCTTGCTTTAGGTGTGGAGGTACACTTGCCAGAGTAGCTTTCCACCATTTTTCCAGCAATGCATGTTCCAATATAATTTTTGCTAATATGAAGAACTTGTGATTTAATTTATGTACAGTAGACGTACCATTTTGCATGTGGGCTAATTACGAGAAATTCCAAAGTTCCATAACACTTTACGCTTGAATATACAAAAACTTGCTAAACAACACCTGCACCCTATGTCATAGTATGTACACATGTATTATTCTGAGTCATATGCGTCATATCAGTAATGTATTAATGTTGGTTAAAGTGATCGTACATTTATTATGGTATTTTATTTGTGAAAACGCATGCTAATATATTTTTTTAGTATGGACCACCGCGTATAATTACATCCCGGTACATTAAAATGTATACCAAATAACTGTACACCACTATAGCTGTCTTGATCAATACATATTTTACTTAATACCTTCACCCATAAAATTTGGTAACCTGCCTATACTATTGTTCATAACTATCACAAGCACATTAAAATAAACTATGTATGTACAGTCCGATGTATTGGCCTAATGGCGAGATCGTAACTTTTTACATTCAACTATACGATTATCAAAATTTCAGCCGGATTTCTCAACGCACGTGGAAAAAGAGCTACATTTTGTTTTTGGAAGGGAAATCGCGCAAAACTTGCACAACTTTCACCTTCAATGGCGTCAATTTGTCGCAACATTGAACACATTCTATCTTTCAAATAATGACCAAAAACATACAAAAGTCCACGATCTCGTATTGGCAAGCACAATAAGGTATCTAATATTTTCAAAAGACACGATATATCCTATCTCTTTCCTCGATGGGTCTTTCTTATCCATGACGCGCATCCGTGAAAAAAACACAGTAAGCTCAAAATATTACACAACGATCCACTTTCCACCAGTACATAGATAGCGCCCGGCGAATTTCAATAGACAAGACTATTATCGGCCGGAAAGGTTGGCACTTTCATTTTCTACCTCCTGGAGATTTCACACTGTACCCGTATTATTGAGCCGATTCGACGCTGAATTAAGGAAAAAACGGCCCCATTTGGCGAAATTTCTTTCACTAACGCAGTCACACCTCTGAAATAGCGGAAATAGGCTACGTTTCCAATTCTCCAGATTTGGCCCCGTGTGACATCAGAACACACATCAAAGATCATGTACCGTTAGTTGAGTTTTGAAATATAATTTTGACCAAAAACTTATCCTCCGTAAAACGTCGAGTTTATCGCGTGTCGACTGAGCAGTAAAGCTGATACATTCCAATTTCAAAAATGTTCGGCGCACGAAAACTTCAACCAACCAACCGCCGGCGCGGAAGATTTTACCAGAGCAATTAGTCTCCGTTAGTTAGCGCGCGCGTTAACTTTTTCTCGAAAGAAAGTCAGGAAAGCGTTTGGCATCGGTGCGTAGATGAGAAGCGGCACACATTTTCTTCCACCTCCAAAGTCTCATCTGAAAAATTCTGCTGCCCACTTCGGCGAGGGCGTAATATTACGCCCTAGTGCCAATATATTACGTATATTATTTTTATTATTTACGTTATACATATGCACGTATAAACGTATTACGTATGACGTATATTATTTTCGCCGGTATAAATAATATTTAGTTTCCTACGTGACACGTTATTCCTTTTCAAACCGTAACTGCGAATGGTCCCTGTCCCTTTTTCCTAACTATTAACTTGTTTGACCATTTTCCACCATCAGTTTTCCATCCCACTCTTCTTGCACCCCTAAAAGTATATCAAGGGACGACATATCGTTTTAAGTTAATTATAAGTTTGAAATCAAATGTATCGAGACGATCGTAGCTTTCAAGTACTAGAATAAAAACCTTTTTCTTCGCAGGTATCTTTAACTAAACTGAACTTAGTTTAAAACCAGTGAACTAGGGGTTAAAACATGATCTGCTTTACATTACAAATATTGCATAAAGATAAACTTGTGAAAACCTATAGTATAAGCAGACCCTAAATAGACGGGAGACCCAGTTCCTACAGGATTTAAATAAAACAGATACAAGTGAAAAAAATAAATAAAAAAAATGTAGTGAAGCATATATTTGTGCGTGGGTGGAGAATAAAGCTTTCAAAAAATGTAAAACCAGTAGAAGCATATATTTGTGCCCTAAATAGACGGTGGAGAAAATAAAACAGCAAGTGTCGTATAAAGCATATATTTGTGCACGCTTATTTTATCTAAGCGCTTATTTTATACCGTCTGGTGTTACGCAAGTGTTACACGTCACGTAACTCTTCGCTGCTGAATGTACGAGGCGTTGCGTATGTCGAGGGAGATCATGGATAGCAACTTTCTGGAGTAGGTTGTACAGGGTGAATCGTACTGTGGCAGTGGCTTTCGGAAAACTGAAAAATACTGACAACTATTGAAAATACTGAAAATACTGAAAATACTGAAAATACTGGAAAATACTGAAAACTGAAAACTCACAACTGTAATATACATTTTTATGTAAAATTTGTCGAAAAAGAACGGATGACGTAATGATATCAATACATATTATAATATACATGTATTATGTATGAATTACGTATGATGTGAAGTGTTGATGTATGCTAAGGTGTTTTCACACCAATACATAATATATTTTTTCATATCAACATTTTTGGAATAGAAAATATACATGTTTATTTTTAATTCATTGAAGAAATTGGACAATGCGTAATATGAATTTTTATATTAACATTTATTTAAAGATAAAATATACATTAACCAAATTAAATTCGACATCAATTGTTTGTGTATATGTAACATTTACGAAGAAATTAATTTAAACATTGTAATAACAAAAAGTCCAAGATTTATGAAGAAAAACGTTTTCTGAAGTGTACATTAGTGTTTATATATACGTATTAACCATATTATTAATACTCCTTGGATTTGAAGCATACTTGACACAGCGTTGTTCATAAGTTTTGATTAGTAATAAATTACCTCAGCCAATAAGAAGGGCATTCACCTATATCAACATAATTCATAATGTCCTGGCATTAGGTAAGTTGTGAGGTTTATGGGTGAACACATTCGATGCTGATAAGTTTCCGAGAGACAGCTGTTCTAATTATATCCTGAATTAAAACAGTGACGCACATAGCAGAAGAGGATGCGGCGCTAATGTAGAATCGCGAAGGAACTCAGTTTATCTCTTCAGAATGTAGAATGGATTAGAATAGAATAAAGCGGAAAATATACAATAAAATATCTTCACGGTAGACTTTCTTCTCGAGAATATGACACGAAAATTCAGCGAGGAGCCACACTTCTTTCCGCGTTTAATGAATATAACGCCCAAAATATGTTGCAGAAAAGTGGCGTAATAATTAAATTCCAATAAGACGCTTTGTTGGCAGAGTCGAATAATTTAGTTCATTGTTCACTTTTATTTCTTAAACTTCCCGCGATCAGTACTAATATTCATAGTAAACGAATCCTTGGATTTGAAGCATGCTTGTTATATTGCACCCCATAAACGTCAATGCCTTTTCCTGCCATATCGCGACTGCTATCGAAATTCTTCATTAACACTAGATTGCCCAAGGCAGTCATTTTGACTGTTTTTTAATTTCAATTAGGAAAACAATTATGAAATTGATGACACAATTTCTTAGAATTTGGTGACTTTTTCTATAACATATAAATGGGTTTATGAATAATTGTAGTTACTTCCGCCCTCCTTTATTTCCGTATATATATATGTGTTATACCTATATTGCCAAGAAGCAGTCATTTTGACTGCTTGGTAAATTTTAAATAATCAAAAGATTTTTATTTATTGAATTGAGTAAATTTCTTATATGACCTGTCCGGCTTTTGTCGATTTGGCGTATACTTGATAAGTGTCAGTTGCTCAATAAGCTAAAGTAGTACTAGTTATTCGAATCTTTATAAAGTGTTGTTCTAACAAGTTGTTTATTTTATTTCTTTTGTCATCAACTTTATGAAAAAAATGTCACAGAAATGAGTTATTGAAAAGCTAACGAACATAAGTGAAGAGTGCTCCGATATAGAATCAAATGCAACAAATTCTGAACTATCATCTGAAGATGAAGCGGATTATATTCAAAATGAAACATCTGAAGCTGAAGATAGTGATGAAGAGTCGATCACCAATGATGAAAATGAAAGTGTCATCAATATGCCCAGGAAAAGGTGTAGGTGTGCTAATTAGTTCAGATTCTGATGAAGAAACTGAAAATACGTTTCAGGAGGTCGAAACAGCTGCTGATGGTACTGTGTGGACAAAAATTGACGAAGGTGGTATTCCTGAAGGATACCATCTGTGTTTTTCAAGAGTCGAAAGGGCAAAACTTATTGAGCTACGCAAAAAGGAACATTGTGGCAGATAATCTTCAATGCCTTTTCATTATCGTTGATAATCGATAACTATATTATCAAACATATAAGAAAGTGCGTCTGAATTTTACGCCTGACGCAAGAATTTTCCGGACAATATCATTATCGAAAACGTGCATTTATTGGATCGATTCTATATGCTCGTGGAGCTTACGAGGCAACACATTTTAAATTGAGTTATTTATGGTCAGCGAAGTGGGGTCCCGAATCTTTTAGAAAAACTATGGCCAGAGAAAAGTTCAAGCAAATCCAACGATTTATTCATTTTGACAAAAGAACCGAATGCAGTAGGCGCTTTGCAATCAAATAAATTTGCCTTGCTTTCGAAATATGGGTTAAGTTCATTGAAAACAGTCAATATGTACAGTTAATATTTACTAATGACCTGTTATATAACTGTAAATAACATAAAAATATTAAAAATTAATTTTAAACAAATTTCTTTACAATTTGTTATTTTTTCAAGCATTGCCATAAAAGACTGTTTTTGGGTCACATAAAAGTCCGTCCCGCGAAAAATCAACAGCTTCTTTAATCCATTCGCATTTTTGCGATGACTGGACTCATCATGAATAAGTGGCAATATTTTGTATTACGACGAGTGTATTCGTTTTTTCTTCATCTCGGTGTTAGGTACATAAAGATATCAGATCAGCATAATATTAACTCTTTCCCAATCGTCGGTCTTCATTGCCATAAAAAATGTTTGCGTCAAAAACGTCCGGATGTCGGAAAAATCAACAGCTTCTTTAATCCATTCGCATTTTTGCGATGACTGGACTCATCATGAATAAGTGGCAATATTTTGTATTACGACGAGTGTATTCGTTTTTTCTTCACCTCGGTGTTAGGTACACCTAAAGATATCAGGATCAGCATAATATTAACTCTTTCCCAATAGTCCTCAAGCATTGCCATAAAAGAGTAGCGTCACATAAAAGTCCGTCCCGCGAAAAATCAACGACTCGTTTAATCCATTCGCATTTTTTGGACGACTATACTCATCATGAATAAGTGGCAATATTTTGTATTACGACGAGTGTATTCGTCAGGCATATGAACTACTTGCAAGTTTTTGCTTAAATAGTAATTTTAGTGAAAAGTAAAATGTGTTAGTACACTTTAACATGTTTTAAGTAATTAAAGGCCAAAACGACATAAAACGAAATAAAGCGAATAAATGAAAAGAAAACTATATACAAAGCAGGGATGGATTAGATTTATCTCTTAGGATACTCATCTCGCGTCTTCGGCGAAATCACTAATTACAAGACTTGGTAAAAATTTCGACCAGCACAATGTTGTCTCTTTTCCGGTGTTTCTTATCCACCGCCATAACAGAACAGCTCAAAATATCACTAGAACACGAAGTAAGATGTGCGTCGGAACATAAAATAAAATATGAAACAACTTAAATGTTGTATATGGAAACGAAATTGTAGTTTGAATTTTCCACATTTTCGCGCGCGACTGGTTTGAAATCTGTGTGTGGCACCGTCTATTCTATGTTCCCGCAAACCACTCGCCGTATTTCGGAAATTTTAATTCCGACGCATTCGAGAAGATGGCGCCACGAGACGTTTCTTTATTCTTCAATATTACTAATAATGCACTCGTAATATGATATCGACACATATACAGAACAGATTCCGTATTATCGAAAATACTGAGAAAAAGTTATTAAACGAAAAGGACAAATTTCAATGAAACAGAAACTTCTTGTAAAGGTAATGGCGAGTAGTTTAGAGGAACATTGGAAAGATGGCACAACAAGGCAATTACTCATATATATGTTTTGTATATAATAAAATTATATTAAAGATATATTAACAACTCATGACTGATACGAGCATAAAACATTTTGATTAAGTGTGAAAGAAGCAAGAAAAGACAGAAATGGAAGTTTAGTTAAAAAATAATGTATAAACCAATGGAGTAAAGAACGAATAGTTTGAAGGAATTTCGGAGAGATGGCGCCATATGTCTATTACTTTATTTACATAAATAATACTTATATACCATAAGAATATTTAATATGTATAATTAAAACGAGAGAAAGTCGTGGATGAGACATGTTTGGAATTATTGAAAGTGTTGAGAGAAAATAATATTATGGACAGAGGGTAATCAAAGGTAAGGTAAATTTTCTTAGTGAGTAGTTTGCGAGAATGTATGAAAGATGGCGCCATTCATCTTCATTAAAAAGCGCGCGAAAATTGAACTCGACAAAAGTACGATCGTTTTTTTTTTAATAATAAATTACAATCATTCAATGTTTTATTTTATGTTACAGACGCTGAAACATTGTGTGACCACTTTATCTTCGATAATACTTAAGTGAATATAGGTAGACAGTTATGGACTCGTCATTCAACATTCATACTGTCAGTTACTATAAATTGAGTATCATAAAAAAAACTGTAATTCCCATGCTATATACATTGCTCGGTTTACGTCTGATGAATGCCTCAAATTTTTGTAATACTGCAAAAAATGTAATTACTAAGGAAAGGGAAGATTAAAACACATTAAGGAACAAAGCAATAAATTTTATTTTCAAAGAATTATTTTAACAAGTACACCGGGCATTCTTCTAATCGTACCCAGTGGCCGTATTTTTTTGCGTCAAATATTTTTTAAGTAGTGATGATTTGTTAATAGTTAACACGCTGACTGCCACGGTGGTCACCGGTGACCGGTGCAAAACATTTGATTAAAAATGCAAAAAATTCGCAATGAAGCCATTTGGAATCTTGTAAAAGCAATTTCTATTGGAACGCTGCATTCTAATAGAGCAAAATACGTTTGGCAGTCAATGTGTTAAAAATCATTGCCCGTGAAATATTTATTTTTAACAACTTTAAAAATAAATGTTTTTTTAATATTTTTGAATAGGTAAAAGTGTGTTAAAACTAAACATTTTTTAAAGTATGATATTTCGTAAAACATGACACTAAGTGAAGTGGAACGTGACAAAGTCCTCACAAATATTCATATTCTCGTCATCACTTGATGTATCCGTTAACACGTTGACTGCCACGGTGGTCACCGGTGACCGGTGCAAAACATTTGATTAAAAATGCAGAAAATTCGCAATGAAGCCTGTTTGGAATCTTGTAGAAGCAATTGATATTGGAACGGTGCTTCAACACTTTGCCTTCTAACAACTCTGCATTACTTTCATTTTGCACGATTTAATCATACTAGTATTTTATCGCATCGCAGTTCCAGCATATTCTAGAAACGCTTGGCAGTCAAAGTGTTAAACTGTCCACAAATATTTCTGTAATATTGCTAATTGTTTTGTCGCTATCCATATTTCAGAGCTTCAAATAATTAGTTCGCAACACAAATTACGAGAAACTGCGGCTGACAATCACATAGCAACTGTGTGATATCTCGTCACCTGCCTCAAACGACAGAATATGCAAGACGATATATCTCCCATCGCCCAGAATGACGAAATACGCAAGACGATATATCTCGTCAATGGCCCCGAACGACGAAACAGCAATGACGAGATATCTCGTCATCCGTCGGCAAAGTGTTAACAAACACATGGTTGGACAACTCTTCTGCGCGTGTCCCACGATCCGACATTTTCGTGCAATGCCATCTCTGATCATAAGAAATAAAAAATGTATAATGATCTATTAACACAAGTCCGAAAAAACTGGGCAGAATCTAGGAAGAATTTTTACGCTAAAATATCCCAGATAAGTACTTTCACACTGTTCATCATCCGCTTGATTTTAATTTGGTAACACTGAACTAAAGACTCCACAACTTCAATCAATCAATAACTGCACCCTCAAAGCCGCACGCAGAAATGATGTACCGATACGCATTACGTACAGGTTGCAGAAAACACCGTCAAAGAAATCGACTGCCACGCCGTGTACCAAACCTTAAGCCCTCTACACCCGACTTGACAACGAAAATTCCAAATGGCTCCCACGAAAATTTCAGCGGTACGGCGCGTGTCAAGTCACATCTCATGGTCGACGCATCGAACATCTTTTGTACACCGTATGTTCCCATCGAAGCATTACACATTATGCATCACGTCACAACCGCCAATGCATCTAAAGGAGGTACCTTCCATGAACCAACATAATATCATTTTTCCATCCGAACGAATATTCTACGATCCGCATGTGAGGACATCTCTCATCCAAGCATTACCCATGCATGCTATTAAACCCTCTACACCTGACTTGACAACGAAAATCCCAAATGGCCCCCACGAAAATTTCAGCGGCACAACGCGTGTCAAGTCACATCTCATGGTCGACGCATCGAACATCTTTTGTACACCGTATGTTCCCATCGAAGCATTACACATTATGCATCACGTCACAACCGCCAATGCATCTAAAGGAGGTACCTTCCATGAACCAGCATAATATCATTTTTCCATCCGAACGAATATTCTACGATCTGCATGTGAGGACATCTCTCATCCAAGCATTACCCATGCATGCTATTAAGCCCTCAACACCTGACTTGACAACGAAAATTCCAAATGGCTCCCACGAAAATTTCAGCGGTACGGTGCGTGTCTAGCCACATCCCACGGCCGATACATCGAACATTTCTCATACACCGTACATTCCCATCGAAGCATTACGCATCACAAGCGCCCACGCATCGAAAGAAAACAACTTCCATGAACCTAAACAAAACAATTCTGCCTTCACAACGCATATCCTACGGTCAGCATATTGAAGATCTCTCGAATATCGTACGTCCCATCGAAGCACTATACATGCACGCCATTAAGCCTTATACACCTGACTTGACAACGAAAATTCCAAATGGCGCCCGCGAAAATTTCAGCGGCACAAGTACCATCTCACGGCCGACAAGTCGAACACCTCCCGTACAGCATACGTTTCCATCGAAGCATTACACATTACGCATCACGTCACAACCGCTCACACACTGAAGGGAGACAATTTCCATGAACCGACACAAAATAATTTTTCCTTCATAAACGCATATCCTACGGTTTGCCTATCGGATATCTCTCGTACAGCTTACGTTCCCATCTAGCATTACATATACGTCACAACCACCCAGGCATCGAAAGGAGACAATTTCCATGAACCGACACAAAATAATTTTTCCTTCATAAACGCATATCCTACGGTTTGCCTATCGGATATCTCTCGTACAGCTTACGTTTCCATCTAGCATTACATATACGACACAACCGCCTACACACCGAAGGGAGACGGCTTCCATGAATCGTCACAAAATAATTTTACCATCACACCGCATATCCTGCGGTCAACGTGTCAGATATCTCTCGTACAGCTTACGTTCCCACCTAACATTACATATACGTCACAACCTCCTACGCATTGAAGCGAGACAATTTCCATGAACCGACACAAAACAATTTTACCACCACACCGCATATCCTACGGTCTGCATGTCGGATATCTCTCGTACAGCTTACGTTCCCACCTAGCATTACATATACGTCACAACCACCTATGCATTGAAGGGAGACAATTTCCATGAACCGACACAAAACAATTTTACCATCACACCACATATCCTACGGTCTGCATGCCGGATATCTCTCGTACAGCTTACGTTTCCATCTAGCATTACATATACGTCACAACCGCCCACGCACCGAAGGAAAACGGCTTCCATGAAGCCACTTGCTGAAGGCAGACGCCACGCACACGATAACTGATAACACGCGCCGAATCTGCGGGCGACAGAGATGGCAGACGCTTATTACGCATGCTTCCGAAAGGACGGAGAAAGGCGGGTTTGGCAATGGGTTGGAGCGAAACGCGAGACTTCGGCCGGATCGAACGAGGGGCGAGACGAGAGAAAGAGCCTCGCTGTGGGCGCTGGACGCTGGAACCGGTCAGTCGTGTGGCGTTGGGTAACAGTGCGTATGTATCCGCGAGGCTGTCGTTTTCGCTCGACAGGACGCGCGTGTCCTTATTGCGGTCGGTGAGACGTCAGCAGCTGAGAAGAAGGAGCAGAGAAAAAAGGACACAGGTAGAGTGGACGCGGAAGCTGGGGCTGACACGTGCGGGGGTCCTTATGGGTCCGGCGGACGGCTAGGCGTTGGGAGGTTAAAGGCAATGGATCGAAATTATGTGATTTCTATGTTAGCATTTTCGGTATTGTGTGGGAATGAAGGTAGGCAGGCAGGCGAAGTATTAATATTGTGCGCTCGAGGAATGTAGGAGAAGGAGGATAATGCGTAGCGACGGACAATCATTTTCAGTAAAATAGGTATTGCATCAATATGTTGGGTATCGGTGAGGCTTCTGATGATACGTGAAAGTGCTTACGGTGAAATGTTAAATATTTACATTATGCCAAAAATAACAATTGCAAGGTGCGGAAACTAGGGCTGACACGTGCGGGGGTCCTTATGGGTCCGGCGCACGGTTAGGCGTTGGAGGTTAAAGGCAATAGATCGAAATTATGTGATTTCTATATTAGCATTTTCGGTATTGGATGGGAATGAAGGTAGGCAGGCAGGCGACGTGTTAATGTTGTGCGATTTACGAATGTAGGAAGAGGAGAATAATGTGTAGGAACAAATATTTTCAATAAAATATGTTAGATGTCAATGTCGTTTTTGGTGAAACTGATCACGGTGAAGTGTTAAATATTTGTATTAAACCAAAAATAACAATTGCAAGGTGTGAAAGCTGGAGTTGTCACGTGTGGGATTCAATGTGGGTCCGGCGGACGGTGTGGCGTTGAGAGGTTAAAGGCAATCGATAGAAAAGCAAATAGGAGAGAATACTTTAATGTTCTATATTTTCTCATTTTCGGTATTGTATGGGAATGAAGGTAGGCAGGCAGGCGACGTGTTAATATTGTGCGATTTAGGAATGTAGGAAAAGGAAAATAATGCGTAGGGACAAACAGTCATTTTCAATAAAATATATATTGAATAAATATGTTAGATGTCGATGTCGCGTCTGGTGAAATTGATCACGGTGAAGTGTTAAATATTTGTGTTAAACCAAAAATAATAATTGCAAGGTGGGAAAGCTGGAGTTGTCACGTGTGGGGGCCCTTATGGGTCCGGCGGGCGGTACGGTGTTGGGAGGTTAAAGACAATCGATGGAAAAGCAAATAGGACAGAATACTTTAATGTTTTATAATTTCTCGTTTTCGGTATTGTATGGGAATGGAGGCAGACAGGCGACGTGTTAATGTTGTACGCTCGAGGAAAGTAAAAAGAGGAGAATAATGCGTAGGGACGGACACTGAATCATTTTCAATAAAATATGTATTGAATGAATATATTGGGTATCGGTGAGGCTTCTGATGATACGTGAAAGTGCTTACGGTGAAATGTTAAATATTTACATTATGCCAAAAATAACAGTGGCAAGGTGCGGAAACTAGGGCTGACATGTGCGGGGGCCCTCATGGGTCCGGCGGACAGCTAGGCGTTGGGAGGTTAAAGGCAATGGATGGAAATTACGTGATTTCTGTATTATAATTTTCGGTATTGTATAGGAATGAAGGTAGGCAGGCAGGCGATGTAATTTTGTGCTTAAAGAAAGTAGAAAGAGAATAATACGTAGGGACAAACAATGAATTATTTTCAATAAAGTATATGTATTGAATGAATATGTTAGATGTTGATGTCGCGTCTGGTGAAACTGATCACGGCGAAGTGTTAAATATTTGTATTAAACCAAAACTAAAAATTGCAAGGTGCGGAAACTAGGGCTGACATGTGCGAGGGCCCTTATGGGTCCGGCGGACGGTTAGGCGTTGGAGGTTAAAGGCAATGGATCGAAATTATGTGATTTCTATGTTAGCATTTTCGGTATTTATGGAAATGAAGGTAGGCAGGCAGGCGAAGTATTAATATTGTGCGCTCGAGGAATGTAGGAGAAGGAGGATAATGCGTAGCGACGGACAATCATTTTCAATAAAATATGTATTGAATCAATATGTTGGGTATCGGTGAGGCTTCTGATGATACGTGAAAGTGCTTACGGTGAAATGTTAAATATTTACATTATGCCAAAAATAACAATTGCAAGGTGCGGAAACCAGGGCTGACACGTGCGGGGGCCCTCATGGGTCCGGCGGACGGTTAGGCGTTGCGAGGTTAAAGGCAATGGATGGAAATTACGTGATTTCTGTATTATAATTTTCGGTATTGTATAGGAATGAAGGTAGGCAGGCAGGCGATGTCATTTTGTGCTTAACACGTTCACGCCGGGGCCGATTTTCATGTTTTTCGCTGTGAGGCGGCGGTCGAATTCATGCAGCACTTAATTTGGTGACGCACGATTGTTGCTTATTTCAATTATTTAAAATTCAATTATTTAAATGTTCAACTATACGGCAATTTTGTCCACTTACTAAACGAACTATATTTTTGATGGTGAGCGGCGTGTAAACAAATGTTCACGTCCGATGGGACAGTCGAGCGTAACCCACCGGTGGGTCACGCCGGCATGAACGTGTTAAAGAAAGTAGAAAGAGAATAATACGTAGCTACAAACAATGAATTATTTTCAATAAAGTATATGTATTGAATGAATATGTTAGATATTGATGTCGCGTCTGGTGAAACTGATCACGGGGAAGTGTTAAATATTTGTATTAAACCAAAACTAAAAATTGCAAGGTGCGGAAACTAGGGCTGACACGTGCGGGGGCCCTTATGGGTCCAGCGGACCGTGTGGGGCTGGGAGGTTAAAGGCGATGGGTGGAAAAGGAAATAGAGGAAATACTCTGTCAGATAAATTGTCATTTTCGGTATTGTATGAGAATGAAGTTAGGCAGGCAGGCGACGTGTTAATATTGTGCTCTCGAGGAATGTAGGAAGAGGAGAATAATGCGTAGGGACAACCAATCATTTTCAATAAAATATGTATTAAATATATTGAATGTCGACGTCGCTTCTGATGATACGTGAAAGTGCTTATGCTGAAATGTTAAATATTTATATTATACCAAAAATAACAATTGCAAGGTGCGAAAATTAGAGCTGTCACGTGTGGGGGCCCTTATGGGTCCAGCGGGCGGTCAGACGTTGGGAGGTTAAAGGCAATGGATAGAAAAGCAAATGGAAGAGAATACTTTAATGTTGTGTGATTTGTTATTATTGATATTGTATGGGAATAAAGGTAGGCAGGCAGGTGACGTGTTAATGTTGTGCGACTTAGGAATGTAGGAAGAGGAGAATAACGCGTAGGGACAATGAATAATTTTCAATAAAATATGTATTGAATGAATAGGTTGGGTGTCGGTGAGGCTTCTAACGATACGTGAAAGTGCTTATGGTAAAATGTTAGATATTTATATTACACCAAAGATAACAATTGCAAAGTGCGAAAATTAGGGTTGACACGGTGTGGGGTTGGGAGGTTAAAAATGACAGGTGGAAAAGGAAATAGAGGAAATACTTTAATGCCGGATAAATTGTCATTTTCGGTAGTATTGTATGGAAATCAAGATAGGCAGGCAGGTGACGTGTTAATATTACGCGATCGAGGAAAATAGGAAGAGGAGTATAATGTGTAGGGACGAACAATCAACTTGAATATTTTCAATGAAATATCTATTGAATGAATACCTTGTATGTCAATGTCGCTTCTGATGATACGTGAAAGTGCTTATGGTGAAATATTAAATATTTATATTATACCAAAAATAACAATTGCAAGGTGTGAAAGCTGGGGTTCTCACGTGTGGGAGCAGTTATGGGTCCGTCGGACGGTGAGATTTTGTGAGGTTAAACGCAACGAGCGAAAAAGCGTTTTTTCCAGTGTATCAATGATATCCAGGGAAAAAACGAAAAAAACAATTTGATGGTGTGACTTATTATTCTCAATGTTATATGATTTATATTTCTCAAACACTCTCCCATGACACTGGCGATTCAACTGAGAGTTTAGGGTAGGTCGTCAATGATCGACAACGCGGTAGATGTGTTAGTGTCGTGCGGTAGATAAAAGGAGGAGGTTAAGAGAAATGTGGACAATGGAACAATGACGGAATGTTTAATAATACCATGACTACATTGCTTCATATAATACCTGAGAGTGCTTCTGGCGAAATGGCAAATATAATCCTGGTGATTATTATCACACCTTGTATAAGATTAAAGGAAGAAAATGTCCAAATTGACACGTGCGAGATGCGGCATTATCTTTAGGACAACAAGCGGAAAGTCTTACTTTTGTTCACAATGTATCAATTTTATCCATTAGAGTAGATAGTAAATACAATAAATCAAAGGATGAGTATCTTCTGGAGGAAACTTGTGAAAAACCCATAATGCTCCTGAACAAGCCCATGAACCCTGAAACATGTAGAGCTTCTACACAAGAAATTACATTATATTCAACCGAAAAGGGGCACATCAAATTATTAACATTGAGGGGTATCAATGAAACATAAGAAAAAGTAGAAAAAAATATTTTGTCATATGATTAATAAGTCTCAATATTGTATAATTTGTAATTTCCAAAATTGACACAGCTACTTAAATGGAGAGTTTAGGGTCGGTTCTCAGGGATCGAGAAACCAGTCGACGTAGTAGTAATTCATGTAAACACTGACGGAATGTTTAATTAAAATATTTATTACACACGTTGAATGACACCATTGTTTTTGATAATATTAAAAAGTACTTATGGCAAGATCCCAAATGGTTTTTGATTGGTACTAAAAATAACAATGGCGCTTATGAATAATTGACCCACCGTGTATAAGAATATTCGGGGAAAAAAACATGCAGGCTGACACGCGCGGGAGATATGATTTATGTTCGCTTTTTCGGTCCGTAAAACGCTGGGAGGTTAATGCTTTGGACTTGAGAATGGTGGAAAAAAAGTAGGAAGTGGTAGAGAGAAATATGCAGGGTGTGCCAATAAATACAAACACGTTGAATAAAATTGCATTAAATATCTTGGATGCCAATACCGTTTCTAAGAAAAGCGGCAAGTATTTGGACTTGTATGTGACTGTATTTGTGACTAAAATATTATAAAACAATAAACAAAAATTTAAAAAACAGTAAACGTAAAATAATAAAAATGTTGCTTATGATATTATTTGGTACATATTGAATAATTAAATAAACAAAAATGAGAAACTGAAGGCGGACACGCATGTGACGTCCACTTCTGTTCGATTATCGATCGATAAAAACTGTGAAAGGCAGCTGTCCGTGATGAATAAACCGGTTTAAATTAAGATTCTATAAGAATGTATTCTTTCATTTACTACCTGTTACAGCATTCATATTACGTATTCGATTCAATCACGAATTTTTTTATTCGACGAGACAGCGAAAATCAAATAGGCAACTAAAGGGAAGTAACTAGGAATTAAAAAATGGTAACATAACAGAATCACATAGGCAGCCATTAAAACCATACTCAGCCAGAGAGAAATAAAAATGACTATAGAGAATTAGAAAAATGATAATATAATAAATTCACATAAGCGACCCATTAACCCTTCTTTGCATGATTTTTTCTTTATTGGTGAAATAAATCAAGGTGATATAATTCATGTTCAAAATTAAAGGAAAAATGGTTAAAAAACGTATATATTTATAGTATAAATTTAGCAAAAAACAATATGATGGAAATTTCCATCATCATGCAAAATTAGATTAAAGTGAACTTGTTCTTTTATATAATTTTTGGGCGTTCAATGTTATGATGGAAATTTCCACCATCATGCAAAGAAGGATTAAAGCGACATTCAATTGGAGAGCCAGTTTGACCATAATTGTCTAATATGTGTCTATTAGGTGCCGTTCCGTGGTGAGAAGAACCCATAAAAATGGCCAGAATCGACATCGAAAAACCGTACTGGGATCAGAGCACGTATAAAGGCCGAGCATTGCACTTCTTAACAGTCACGAATCCGCTGAACGTGTTCGCCAGTGCAAAATCGCTCGAACATGCACGAGATGTTGTTACGAAGTACAGGTATGTAACATGAGCGGTGAAAGTGAATGTACACGCACCGTGATTATTTATTTTTTTCCTCGGAACATCTACTCATTTCAGATAACAGTATATGTATACAAGAAAACGCGTATTTCCTCGTTGTTTATATTTATTAACGAAAAGAACACAAACGAACGCCAGATAATAAATATATTTCTTCGGACCCTTATATTTTTGAGGGACAAATTTTTTTTTAGCATATCTGGTGTTGATTTTAAATTATCACCGTGGGTTGCTCCCTTTCTGAAAACAGACTAGTTAAAAATTGGATAGACTTGTTCAAAATGGGACATATGGTCACATTTATTTTATATTTATTAACGAAAAGAACACAAACGAACGCCAGATAATAAATATATTTCTTCGGACCCATATATTTTTGAGGGACAAATTTTTTTTTAGCATATCTGGCGTTGATTTTAAATTATCACCGTGGGTTGCTCCCTTTCTGAAAACAGACTAGTTAAAAATTGGATAGACTTGTTCAAAGTGGGACATATGGTCACATTTATTTTATATTTATTAACGAAAATAACACAAACGAACGCCAGATAATAAATATATTTCTTCGCACCCATACATTTTTGAGGGACATATTTTTTTTTAGCATATCTGGTGTTGATTTTAAATTATCACCGTGGGTTGCTCCCTTTCTGAAAACAGACTAGTTAAAAATTGGATAGACTTGTTCAAAATGGGACATATGGTCACATTAACCACGTGGCTTTATTGCTATACACGGTGCGGCGCCAAAATCCGGACAAAATTCAATTCAAATTTCCCGTCGTTCTATACCACTTGGAGATGTCGCTATTGGCAACCAAATAATTTGAACCATGTAACAAACATTCATAATCGAAGAGCCGCAATTATCGAAAGTATTCGTGCTGGGCGACGCTGGACGACAGGAAATTTAAATTGAATTCTGTCCGGATTTTGCCGCCGCACCCTGTATATATAACTTATAACGCATATCGACCTTATGATAATGTTTGCCGATGCTTTGTTAATATGTTTTGTCAATTACGCGTTTAACCCATTGACTGCCAACTACGAGATATCTCGTAGTAAGCGTCTGTACCAAAACTGCCAGCTACGAGTTATCTTGTAGTGCGTTTTTTTTCAATAAAAATACTATAAATGCCATTACACTGTTGTATCAGTAACTTAATATTATTATATTTTGTAAAACTTTATGTCTTCCTTAAAATAAAACGTGGCACTCAGGGCAAGACGCGCTAAATTTGCGTGGCAGTGAATGGGTTAACGCAATTATGGTCGGCCGACTCATAGTTAGCATAATTTTGCGCCAGTCGCGGAATGGAAAGTTTTGTTTGCCGAATCAAACATTTCGTAACATTACGCGCCAGCTTTGCATCCGTTAATTTCTGCCTCTACAATGGCCTGCGCTCTAAATTTTTGGCTAATCTGCGCTTGCGGAATTGCCCCAGTTTCTTAACACTTTGCGGACCGAGCATTTTATTGCTAATCGTACCCAGTGGCCGGGTATTTTTTTGCGTCAAATATTTTTAAATTAGTGATGATTTGTTAGTAGTTAACACATTGACTGCCACGGTGGTCACCGGTGACCGGTGCAAAACATTTGACTAAAAATGCAAAAAATTCGCAATGAAGCCTGTTTGGAATCTTGCAAAAGCAATTGATATTGGAACGGTGCTTCAATACTTCGGCTTCTAACCCGGTGCAAAAGATTTGACTAAAAATGCAAAAAATTCGCAATGAAGCCTATTTGCAATCTTATAAAAGCAATTGATATTGAAACGGTGCTTCAATACTTTGGCTTCTAACCCGGTGCAAAAGATTTTACTAAAAATGCAAACGATTCGTAATGAATCCTATTTGCAATTTTGTAACAGCAATTGATATTGGAACGACGCTTCAATACTTTGGCTTCTAACAACTCTGCATTACTTGCATTTTGCACGATTTAATTACACTCTGCAGTATTTTATCGCATTGCGGTTCCAACATAGCAAGAAACGCTTGGCAGTCAAAGTGTTAAACTGTCCACAAATATTTCTGTAATATTGCTAATCGTTTTGTCGCTATCCATATTTCAGAGCTTCAAATAATTAATTCGCAACATAAATTACGAAAAACTGCGGCTGACAATCACGTAGCAACTGTGTGATATCTCGTCACCTGCCTCGAACGACAGAATATGCAAGACGATATATCTCAGTGGCCCAGAATGACGAAATACGCAAGACGATATATCTCGTCAATGGCCCCAAACGGCGAAATAGCAATGACGAGATATTTCGTCATCCGTCCGCAATGTGTTAACATGTTTTTAACTTGGTTCCTCTCAGGCAACGTTATCGGTTTGCTTCTGCCGAGATGTTATCGGCAACGTCTGAGTAGCCGAGTCTCGGTGAATGGTAATTCTGGCAGTCTGTATTGTCAAGGTCGCAGCATTTTTTTATTTTATCCAGTCATGAGCGATAGGAGTGTTTTAACAATACCTGCGCAGCCGGTTTCGGACGAGATACTGAGAAGGCGCCAGAAATTTATCGTTCGGGGCGATACCCCATGTCACGCGCCATGCCAACGCCATATGTTCGGCAGATCAGCTGTTCTTAGCCATAGTCGATTGCATAACATGGTATTTAAACCGTGGCATCGTTTTTGTCACGTTGTAAGGAAGTTAGAACTTCTTTTCATATTGTACATTATCTAATATATATTAAGAATAAATCAATACATTATTTCTTAATATATATTAGTTAATACGCATCGTATGTTGATGTAAATATATACGAGATGTAACATAATAAGAAATTCATTGTTTATATATGTGTATGCGTATATATTGTTAGCATTTACTTGCATGAGTTGATAATATACTATCACACAAAAAGTCGTTTTTACCATTACTTAAATTTTAGTTATAATTTATTTGCATAATTAATTCGCAATCGAGAGGTCACGTTTATATTTTAGTCCCAGTATTAACGGTTTAAGCGAAAAATATTGATTGTTTCCGAATTAAGTGTCGCCCCTCTAAATACGTATAATACCCAAATTCTTAGCGAAAACTTACATCAAAACATCTAATTCTATATTTTACTCTCGTGCAATCAATTGCTTTTATGTTACATCATCGACACCGCAACACTACCTGATAATACGCTATGCAGGCTCGACTGTAATGTGATTTCTTCACATAATTTATTTGCATAATTAATTCGCAATTGAGAGGTCACGTTTATATTTTAGTCCCAGTATTAACGGTTTAAGCGAAAAATATTGATTGTTTCCGAATTAAGTGTCGCCCCTCTAAATACATATAATACCCAAATCCTAAAACATCATACGCGAAAACTTACATCAAAACATCTAATTCTATATTTTACTCTCGTGCAATCAATTGCTTTTATGTTACATCATCGATACCGCAACACATAATTTATTTGCATAATTAATTCGCAATTGAGAGGTTTTATATTTTAGTCCCAGTATTAACGGTTTAAAAAATATTGATTGTCAAAACGCCCCTCTAAATACATATAATACCCAAATCCTAAAACATCATTTACATCAAAACATCTAATTCTATATTTTACTCTCGTGCAATCAATTGCTTTTATGTTACATCATCGATACCGCAACACTACCTGCATAATACGCTATGCATACATCTATAAAAGTATCACTTGCTCGACTGTAATGTGATTTCTTCACATAATTTATTTGCATAATTAATTCGCAATTGAGAGGTCACGTTTATATTTTAGTCCCAGTATTAACGGTTTAAGCGGAAAATATTGATTGTTTCCGAATTAAGTGTCGCCCCTCTAAATACGTATAATACCCAAATCCTAAAACATCTTACGCGAAAACTTACATCAAAACATCTAATTCTATATTTTACTCTCGTGCAATCAATTGCTTTTATGTTACATCATCGACACCGCAACACTACCTGCATAATACGCTATGCATACATCTATAAAAGTATCACTTGCTCGACCGTAATGTGATTTCTTCACCTGTAAGTAATCCACGAAATGTTCACGCAGGAAAGGCGACACGTTGGAGCGGCTTGGAATCTCTGAGGACGAGTTATGGAAATGCAAGTATCTGTACGACAGCGCCTATCATCCTGACACCGGCGAGAAAATGTTGCTAATCGGGCGTATGAGCGCCCAGGTCCCAATGAACATGATGATCACTGGCTGTATGATGACGTTCTACCAGTAGGTACTCATAGCAGAGATTGTTTTTCGACGATCGGGACGGTCTTATCGGCCGATTGCCTTGTACGATAGACCCACTCGCGTCAATTGCGATAAGAGCCTTGACTCTTGACCCGACTCCCCGCTTTGCATTGTTATCCTAAGTCATTTGTAACGCGAGACTTGTGGGAACTAACAGCGGGTTGTCGGATGAATTTTTAGAGTTTCTGTATGTTTTATGTTAAGCGGCGATGATTCAATTAACGCGTATTAACCCTTTGCACTATAACGCGTCTCTTCCGGAAATAATAAATAAGACTTAAACGCTTTGCATTATGAAATGTTTTTTGAGGGAGTGATGAATAGGAGATAAACACTTTACAATTGTAACGGTTGCGGAAAGAATTACTCTATTCAAATTGTATTCTGCATAAAATAGAATTACTTTATATTTTATGTATTAGGTGTACAACTTTGCTCCCGCCGCTTTTTGCATTGGACGAAAGGGAAAAAACGGCGGGAGCATATGTTTATACTTTTTGAAGATCTGATGATGTTCACGACAATTATCTATACACACGCGATTAATATGTAATTTGTTGGTGAGCCTATTGCCTGTATACATAGGTTCTCACACTTGCTGAAATACACCTCTTAGTTGACAAATTTATGTGCCACAATAGAAGCCATAACGGCGTAATTGGTTGAATAGACAGAAGCATACCCGTAAATGCATGTATGGATGGTGTTTCAAGGGACCCAACAATAATAAACGCGTATCAACTCAGCAAGCTTGCACAAATAACTTATACAAGAATCTATTCCCGATGCACATACCACACACCCTAATTACACAAGACTATGAAGACTAGCCTTATAATGATGGCATTGTTCTTACTATCATCGTAACACTTAGGCAAAATGACCGAAGTCCAATCAAAATCATTAAATATCCGCTTTAAAATATCACGACTCGCCTTAAATTATTTCAAAGAATAGTATAAAAAGAAATACCTTAAATACCTTCATTACTATTGAAAATTCTTGCAAACACGTGGTAACTTATTCTTACTTATAGCAACGCTCAGACCAAATGACCGAAGTCCAATCCAGATCATTAAATATCCGCCTTAAAATACCACGACTTTCCTTAAATTATTTCAAAGAACAGCACAAAAAGACATACTTTAAATACCTTCATCACTATTGAAAATTCTTGCAAACACGTGGTAACTTGTTCTTACTTATAATAACGCTCAGATCAAATGACCGAAGTCCAATTAAGATCATTAAATATCCGCCCTAAAATACCACGACTTTCCTTAAATTATTTCAAAGAACAGCACAAAAAGACATACTTTAAATACCTTCATCACTATTGAAAATTCTTGCAAACACGTGGTAACTTGTTCTTACTTATAATAACGCTCAGATCAAATGACCGAAGTCCAATTCAGATCATTAAATATCCGCCCTAAAATACCACGACTTTCCTTTAATTATTTCAGAGAATAGCACAAAAAGAAATACCGTAAATACCTTCGTCATTATTGAAAATGGTTGCAAACGCGTTGTAACTTGTTCTTACTTATAGCAACGCTTAGACCAAATGACCGAAGTCCAATCAACATCATTAATTATCCGCAGGTCAACGCCAGCCGTGATATTCTGGCAATGGGTGAACCAGTCTTTCAACGCCATAGTCAATTACACGAAGAACAGTTCACAAAAAGACATTGATTAAATACCTGGCGGTCATGTTCACTATTGAAAATCATTGCAAACACGCCTTTGGCCGGAACTTATTCTTACTTCGCATAGCAACGCGTTAACATTCCAATGATGAGGATCACGGATCTGAAAACATCGAATTGCAACCGAAGATCACGACTCGCCTTAAAGTTTCAAAGAATAGTATAAAACAGGCAATCGGCACGGTTACGTTCTCGAGGATCTTGATGGCATCTCCTAGCATGGGTGGGTATCTTTGATTTTTCAGGGTACTAGAGAAAAAATGGGGTGAGACAAGCTTTTCTGTGATTTTTCGCATGCGTATAGGTGGTAATGTGAGTACTTACGGAGCTGTGATAGGGTTTTTGATCCAATGTACCGGGGTCATGTCTCAAAAGGTATTATTACTGTTGAGTCACGAGGATAATCTAAGCAAACTACGTTACATTGGGCATAGTAAATCGTTTTTTGTTAAAATAAGCATGGAGCGTTCTTGTCAAGTGACCATGGTATGTGGTCATTATGATACAGGTTTAGCTTATCTAACTAAACCGGAACAAATTACGCTGTTCAGGGTACTAGAGAAAAAATGGGGTAAGACAAACTTTTCTGTGATTTTTCGCATGCGTATAGGTGATATTGTGAGTACTTACGGAGCCGTGGTAGGGTTTTTGATCCGATGTACGCGCTCAAAATGTATTATTACTGTTGAGTCATGAGGATAATCTTCAAACTACGTTACATGGGGCATAGTAAATCGTCTTTTATTAAAAGAAGCATGCAGCGTTGTTGTCAACCATGGTATGTGGTGATGATGATACAGTTTCAGCTTATCTAGAACGGAATCGAATTTTCAGACCGAAGAATTGGCAGGAAATAGGGTTTATGGAAGTAGTCAAGAATTATTACTGTTGAGTCGAAACAGGCAATCGGCACGGTTACGTTCTCGAGGATCTTGATGGCATCTCCATGCATGGGTGATTATGATACAGTCTTCGATGTTTCAGGGTACTAGAGAAAAAATGGGGTGAGACAAGCTTTTCTGTGATTTTTCGCATGCGTATAGGTGGTATTGTGAGTACTTACGGAGCTGTGATAGGGTTTTTGATCCAATGTACCGGGGTCATGTCTCAAAAGGTATTATTACTGTTGAGTCATGAGGATAATCTAAGCAAACTATGTTACATGGGGCATAGTAAATCGTCTTTTATTAAAATAAGCATGCAGCGTTGTTGTCAAGTGACCATGGTATGTGGTGATTATGATACAGTTTTAGCTTATCTAACTAAACCGGAACAAATTACGCTGTTCAGGGTACTAGAGAAAAAATGGGGTGAGACAAACTTTTCTGTGATTTTTCGCATGCGTATTGGTGATATTGTGAGTACTTACGGAGCTGTGGTAGGGTTTTTGATCCGATGTACCGGGGTCGTGTCTCAAAATGTATTATTACTGTTGAGTCATGAGGATAATCTAAGCAAACTATGTTACATGGGGCATAGTAAATCGTCTTTTATTAAAATAAGCATGCAGCGTTGTTGTCAAGTGACCATGGTATGTGGTGATTATGATACAGTTTTAGCTTATCTAACTAAACCGGAACAAATTACGCTGTTCAGGGTACTAGAGAAAAAATGGGGTGAGACAAACTTTTCTGTGATTTTTCGCATGCGTATAGGTGATATTGTGAGTACTTACGGAGCGGTGGTAGGGTTTTTGATCCGATGTACCGGGGTCGTGTCTCAAAAGGTATTATTACTGTTGAGTCATGAGGATAATCTAAGCAAACTATGTTACATGGGGCATAGTAAATCGTCTTTTGTTAAAATAAGCATGTAGCGTTGTTGTCGAGTGACCATGGTACGTGGTCATTTTGATACAGTTTTAGCTTATCTAACTAAACCGGAACAAATTACCCTGTGATGGAGCGTATTTTTCATCAATTTGCAACGTACTGTAGCCGTATCTTTAAAATTATTATGGATTACTGTTTAGTTACCAGATTACTCTAAGCAAACTATGTTGCGTTACGCACAACAACGTAGTTATGATTATACCTTTTTTACTAAACCACTATTTTCTGATATTTTGCATATTACCGTTGCATAATGTAAATACCCCTCGAATTTCAACATGCAAACTCGCATCTTCTTACCATAGCTTACAGAAAAAGCTCTGCGATCCGTTTCCGAATACAAACCCGCGTCATCAAATATATGCAACATAGTTATTCCTGGCACACCAATTGTATTCACGTGCTTCTGTTTCAGTAATCGCGCCGATAATCATGAATCACCTCGAACGGCGTCGTTTACTGGCCAACATGAAGTGGGCAGCTGGTCCGATCCAAGTGTTAATTTGCGGAGTCTGTCTCACATTCGCAACACCACTTTGCTGCGCGTTATTCGCACAGCGAGTTCCGATCTCCGTCGACAAACTGGAACCCGAGGTGCAGAAAGAAGTGCTCGCCCACGATTCTAGTCTGAAGACTGTCTACTACAACAAGGGACTCTGAATCGGTCAGCCGACATTTCTTGGATAGTATCGAGAAAAATGCGATCTCGATGAATCCCCGAACATTGCCATTTAATACTCTTTCCGTCTTAAGGACATTGCAGAAGTGATATTGTACATACACGTGGTCGGTTAAACATATCTACAATAGTTGATGTAAACGTATTATAGTTTGCGGGACCGTTCAGTTTACTGGAAATGCACACGTTGAACGTTGCGAGAAACGAAACGGGTAACAGACAATAAAGGAGATGTCGTGGGAGAGACGACGAGAGTTCTTATTTAGCCTGAATGAGCTTTACTATTAGTGCGCTAAAAATGCGTGTTCATGTTTATGAACCTCGGTCTGTTTAGTATGTAATCAAAAATTATTCGGTGTTCTACCAAAAACTACTCAATTTTCAATGCCATAACGCTATACTTATAATTTGATATTATGATTCGATATATGTTTTTACTCGTCCTGAATGAGATTTGCCTTTAGTTTGCGGGAAATTTATGCTTATCTTTACGAATCTAGGTATGATTACTAGCTGTAAAGAGAAACTACTCCGTATTTCTCAATTTTCCCAGCACCAAAGTTGTTGGAATCCAATGCTACGTTTTTCAATTTTATACAGAAAACGAGACTACTGTTGAATTATCGGAACGACTTTTCTATTTTTCTTACCATTGAATTTTTGCTTCAGACCGTACTTTGACTACATTTTCCAATTGTAATACGGGACCTCGGGACCACTGTTCAATTATGAATACAACTTTTCCATCTTTCTTATCACGACGACATTAAAAACAACAGCTTTCCGCACGAAATAATGGTCTAGACCAATAATTGCCAATAAAGATACATATCATCCTTTATTATTCAATCATCCAACTTACTCTAATTCACGCAACCCCAAAGTTACTTGGTGATAACTATCCGAACCTTGGTTTTTGGTAGTAAGTAGCTTCGGCCCATGGTGTTTACGCCCATGCCTGCCGGTCTTCCTCTGCCATAATCCGCTTCTGGGTCTGTACCCGAGTTCCCTCAGACGTTGAGCACTGCCGATCGGGATCGAGCTGTGTTCGACATTCGACAATCTACCGACTGTCGCCACGCAGGCAGGGTCCAGGGCGAAGCAGTGTTTACTGGGCAAGAGTACGATCACCTTATCTATGTCCCTGTCTCTGCGCAGAACTTTCGCAGCCGATCCGGCGGCGTGAATGAGAAAGCCACCAGCGCCAGGATACTTCTCCACGCAGTTGACAATTGTGCCTGGCTGCAAACTGCCAATTGGATAGGCATCTCCTTCTTCAGCCTGAACGTAGTTTGTCGAAAGACCACGATGTGTCTTTATGATGTCACCTGGCTTCATGTTCTCAGTGGCTAGAATGTAGTGGAGGTCAGTGCCTGAACAGGCTAAGGCAACATGGGCCGTTCTGCAGCCATCAGGAAAGACGGCTAAAATCTTGTCTTCTCTGGGCGGTTGAGCAAGATCGGTGGGCCCGTCACGTGTCCATTTTATCCAGTGGTACTTGTGCTTTATGCCGCCACCCAGGCCTTGGACAATTTTTCTTCCTGCGTTGAGAGATGACAATGAGATTAGAGGAAACCGGTAATGTAAAAGAGGCGGAAGCACAGAGAGTACTTGATTAATGTGATCTTGTTGTACGTTGATATGAAAATCCTTAACTTGCGTCTGAGAGCGGACAACAATTTTTTGTTTTGTGGCTGTAGTGTAAATGGTTGATTAAATATCAGGTTTTCGTGCAATATGAGTGACTTATATAACAAACATAAATAGCAATTGTTTAACGTATAGAACTACTGGATTAATTTAAACTCTGTGCATGGTGATATGAATTTTTTTAAGTTTTTTGTTTAGTGGATGCAGTGTGGATGTTTGATTTAATATTACATTTCCTTGCAATGTGAGTAGTTTTCATCAGAATCATTGAAAAACTGAAATTGTTAAGCGTATTACAAAAAAAATAATCCAGTCTTCAAAATAACAGAAACTACCTGCATTATCGACCTAACCGCAATTTTAATTCGATAGGCGACACCACAAGCCGTTTCCAACCATGTTTTCTGGATCGCAACGAATAAATATCCCAAACATCTTACGCATAAAACAAATTAAATTGATTTTTGTTGTTAAATTGAACATGTCTTTCAGCGTAACTGTAAGTAAAAATACATAAAAACTGTCTACAGAAATGTACCTGTCTTAGGATCCCTTCCGGCAAGATTCGTAACGTTCAGGGGTTCAATGGTGTACTCATCTTTGTAATGAACGATCCGCCTGTACGCTGTGCCTATCTCCCCAGGTTTCGGTAGGATCAGACGTCTCGACTTCTGTCTCACAGGTTGCACATGACACGTGACGTTTTTTAAGCCAGCAAAATCGAAAATCTCACGACGCAGCAACGAGCGCACCAACGTCGTGACGGCCATGTTGTTTTTGAACTGTACTAGCCCCATCTGCAACAATTCCATTCTGACCTTACCGACTTAAGCGAATAACCAGGCAATTCGCTGCTAACCATCGAAAGAGGTCGCCCCAATGGTTTTCGCGTCATCGAGATCATTGAGTTGCTCAAGTTGCAGAATGCTCGGAAAATTCGCGATCCCGTCAAAATCGATTCCGTGCAAGTCGCAGTTGGCCAAGTTTCGCAGGAACAAAGGCGGGACTCCGGTCCCTTTCATTGGGCGCTGAACGAAGGTATATCTGCTGGCAATTAACACTTGGCATGCGGGCAACGTATTTTTACGTTTTTTGTACTCTGTCACTGGAGCGCGGGTCACGTAAAAATACGTATTTAGTTGATTTGGTGTTGTTAGTGGATATCCACCACAAATCTACTAAATACGTATAATTACATGAATGTGTGACATTATACGCGTGTTATTTGCGTTGCTAGGCAACGCTTTGCATTTTTTTTCCCATAAGTTATGATTGTTGAGTTACTCGATCTTTTGCTGAGTTATCTCGTCTTCAATCGAATTCTTAGCTCCAGAACGTGTTTTATCAATTTGAAGCTTGATTTTTTATTATTGATTACAAAATTGATCAAATGAGCCGTTGTGACAAAGATAGTGATGAAGAAATATGCGCTGACAAATTATCGGACTTTTCGTATGATAGTGTGGAAAACTTTAAAAATCGCTTATTTTTATGATTTCGTGAAAATATCGTTTCTTTTTTGTTAAATAATCATACAGTATGTATTTAAGTGTGAAATAAAAAAGTTTCGTTCATAAAAACGACGTAGTTTTCGATTTACTGCGATTTTTCTGAATAACCAAACTTCCGCGCGATTCAAAAAGAAACGCCCGTTGCACGCGAAATTCGGCGGCGAAGTATGCCCGCATGCCAAGTGTTAAAATAACCAGGCAATTCGTTGCTAATCATCGAAAGAGGTCGCCCCAATAGTTTTCGCGTCATCAAGATCATTGAGTTGCTTAACTTGCAGAATGCTCGGAAAATTCGCGATCCCGTCAAAATCGATTCTGTGTAAGTCAATCGCGTCATTCAATTACGTGCAAGTCGCAGTTGGCCAAGTTTCGCAGGAACAAAGGAAGGAATCTGATCCCTTTCATCGGGCGCTGAACGAAGGTACGTCTGCCGGTAATTAAAATAGCCATGCAATTCGCTGCTAACCATCGAAAGAGGTCGCCCCAATAGTTTTCGCGTCATCAAGATCATTGAGTTGCTTAACTTGCAGAATGCTCGGAAAATTCGCGATCCCGTCAAAATCGATTCTGTGCAAGTCAATCGCGTCATTCATTTACGTGCAAGTCGCAGTTGGCCAAGTTTCGCAGGAACAAAGGCGGGAACCTGGTCCCTTTCATCGGGCGGTGAACGAAGGTACATCTGCCGGCAATTAAAATAACCAGGCAATTCGCTGCTAACCATCGAAAGAGGTCGCCCCAATGGTTTTCGCGCCATCGAGATCATTCCGTCGCTCAACTTGCAGAATGCTCGGAAAATTCGTGA
Organism: Cryptocheilus praepositus; assembly: GCA_033815515.1. Lineage (NCBI taxonomy): Eukaryota > Metazoa > Arthropoda > Insecta > Hymenoptera > Pompilidae > Cryptocheilus > Cryptocheilus praepositus. Next base: position 529,982 of record JAWWQZ010000040.1, on the reverse strand, counting down.
TCCCGTCAAAATCGATTCCGTGCAAGTCAATCGCGTTAGTCAATTACGTGCAAGTCGCAGTTGGCCAAGTTTCGCAGGAACAAAGGCGGGACCCCGGTCCCTTTCATTGGGCGGTGAACGAAGGTACGTCTGCCGGCAATTAAAATAGTCAGGCAATTCGCTACTAACCATCGAAAGAGGTCGCCCCAATGGTTTTCGCGTCATCGAGGTTATTCAGTCGCTCAACTTGCAGAATAATCGGAGAATTTGCGATCCGGTCAAAATCGATTCCGTGCAAGTCAATTACATGCAAGTCGGAGTTGGCCAAGTTTCGCGGGAACAAAGACGGGAACCTGGTCCCTCTCATCGGGCAGTAAACGAAGGTACATCTGCCGGCAATTAAAATAACCAGGCAATTCGCTGGTAACCATCGAAAGAGGTCGCCCCGATGGTTTTCGCGTCATCGAGATCATTGAGTCGCTCAACTTGCAGAATGCTCGGAAAATTCGCGATCTCAAAATCGATTCCGTGCAAGTCAATCGCGTCAGTCAATTACGTGCAAGTCGGAGTTGGCCAAGTTTCGCAGGAACAAAGGCGGGAACCCGGTCCCTTTCATCGGGCGGTGAACGAAGGTACGTCTGCCGGCAATTAAAAGTTTGAACGCGGCAAGTCCGCGTTTGACGGTCATGCATTTTTAACCTAATTGTTTTTCGCCACGGAATAATGACGCCGGCGTTCAACTAATGGACGCGAATTTTCCCATGTAATTATATATGGGTTAATGCTGGAAACGGAACAATGGGCCGGAGCGACGGCTAGGTGAAATATTAAGCGACCCGTTAACATAACGCACGCACACACAGCCGGGGTCGGTCTAATCCACGGGAAATTTCCCCGAAAATCCCCGTAATTTCGAACGGTCGCCAAATGCCGCGACAAACAAATATCAGCAGAAAGTTACATGAGCCTCGTTATCGGTTAAATTCGCGAAATTAATGTGACACTTTTGGTGCTGCCGTGAATGGCTTTTTATCGAACGTCGGAGCGTATTGTTGTTAGCGCGATATTATTGGATTCAGCGTCATCTATACAGGCCGTACGATTTATTGTGCTCATATTAAATATACCGAAATTTATTAAATATCTTTTATTATAGAGAAATCGGTTAGTATGAGAGTGTAGTGTTTTTTTTATAGTTTATTGAATTCAGAAGCATTGTCGCTAGGGTGGTGTTATTCGAATCATCATATAAGGATATTCTGTTTATTATGGTCAGGTTATTTTTTATTATAGAGAAATTCTTTGCTATGAGTCTGCAGTATTTTTTCTAGTTTTCAGTAATGTATTGTTGATAGCGTAACGTTATTGGATTGGGCATCATCGATGTAGAGTGTACGGTGTATCGCAGTTATGTCAAACATGTCCGCCATTTTTAATATAGGGAAATCGGTTGGTACTAGAGTGCAGTAATTTTTATAGTTTTCATTAATGCATTTTTGTTGTAAACCTGCAATGTTGTGTCCCGGCGGATTTGGGTCTAGGAAATTTCGTTTTCGTAAATTTCATCGCTTTCACTTTTGACGTGACATGAAAAGCATTCCAAATTTACTACATTCATGTTTGCATTCTCTGTAGATGTTAAAAGTACATATAACAATACATTCATGTTTTTAATTTGTAATATATGAGTCATATGATCAGTTGCAATGTAACACTGATTTAACTTTATTCCTCAAGGGTTCATATACAAATGCCAATTTTACACACCTAAGACTCCAATCATTCGATTCATAGACCTCGAATGATTAGTTGCAGCGCAATATTGAATTAACTGGAGGTTTGATGTGTTGGAATAATGATCATTTAGATATCACTTCAGATTAATCTTAGATAAGTATAGTCAAATGAGTGGTATTTCGTTATAAATCGTTCGATTTATAGTCCGCGAATAAAAAACATGTATGTACCAACATATGTTTTGTTTATCCAATATATACTTTTTTATCTGCAAAATCTGTAAAGAGTCATTTTAAAAGCTTTTCTGACATTTAATTAAGAACTGATCCTAAATCTTAGTCGCGCTACTTTGCTTGAAATAAATCAAGGTAATATGAAAACCTACGTTTCGAATTTCCCGTCTATGAGTAATCACATCATAACACTGCTTTACCTGAAGTTTCGTACAATTTAATGTATTAGAATTTCCTACAATTTCGGTATTAGAATGGCGATGCTATAAAATACTACAACGTTTGACTGAATTATACAAAATGTACATAACGTGCAAGTATTGAAGGCCAAAGAATCGCATCACTATTCTAACAATAACTGCATCTGTAAAATAATTATTGCTACCCATTACGAATATTTTGGATCTTCAGTAAAATCTCTTGCGCCGGTCAGCGGTGACCACCCCGGCAGTCAAAGTATTAACAACTACCGTTAAATCACAACTCGTGCTACTCCACTCAAAATAAATAACCATCAAAACTAACTAACCCCAAAAACCCACAAGTTTTTCTCCGTCGTCTACGAATCGCACGCATTACATCACTCTAACATTCCCATAACCCTTCAACGCGCATTTGCCAATTTCGACCGCCCCAAACCCCGCGTGCCTGCAAAAACGCAAAAACGGCGAATTACAAGCCAAACACCGAGGTCCCACATAATAACCCTAGAACTCCGCTCGGGCCTTCATGCTACTTCATTCAAAATAAATCACCATAAAAACTAAGTAACCCCAAAAGCCCACAAGTTTTTCTCCGTCGTCTACGAATCGCGCGCATTACAGCGTCATATTAACATTCCTATCACCCTTCAACGTGCATTTGCCAATTTCACCCCCTGAAACCCCGCGTGCCTGCAAAAACGCAAAAACGGCGAATTACAAGCGAAACACCGAGGTCCCACATAATAATCCTAGAACTCCGCTTGGGCTTTCATGCTACTTAATTCAAAATAATCACCATAAAAAGTAAGTAACCCCAAAAACCCACATGTTTTCCTCTGTAGTCTACGAACCGTATGCATTACATCACACTAACATTCCTATCACCCTTCAACGCACATTTGCCAATTTCACCCCCTGAAACCCCGCGTGCCTGCAAAAACGCAAAAACGGCGAATTACAAGCCAAACACCGAGGTCCCACATAATAATCCTAGAACTCCGCTCGGGCTTTCATGCTACTTAATTCAAAATAAATCACCATAAAAAGTAAGTAACCCAAAAACCCACATGTATTCTTTCGTCGTCTACGAATAGCACGCATTACATCACACTAACATTCCTATCACCCTTCATCGCGCATTTGCCTAAAACCCTGCGTGCCCACAAAAACGCAAAAACGGCGAATTACAAGCCAAACACCGAGGTCCCACATAATAACCCTAGAAGTCCGCTCCGCATCGGCGTCGACCATTTTCCGACACCCAACAATCGCTCGCAAGCACCTCGGGAAGCAGCGAATAAATAGCGGGCCGTTCTGTCGGGTATTATTCCAGGCTCTGAGGAGGTTCGAGGTTCGTGCCGTCAGGCAAAAGCGCACATAGAGCAATGGCCAGAAAGAGACGAGGGTTCCGAGGCGGGAGCAGCGTGGGACGTGCGCCGCAGGAGAAAGAGAGAGAGCGCTGCTCGGAGGGAGCGCTTAATTGGCCCGGGGTAATTATTTTATTAAGTGAGAAGATGGCGGATGGAATGCTAAGAGAGAGAGCACGCTGGTGCGGTCTGGCGGAGAGTAAGGATGGAGGGGCTGAAGGGGTGTGCGATGGTAGGGGAACCGGCGTGGGAGGAGAAGGCAATGGTGGCTGCCCTCCTCGGCGAAGCTCTTCGTGGTAGTGACGGTGGCCAGGTGACGGTGTGGAGAGCATTTAAATACCTAGCGTAGACAGCGATCCGGTGTGGCGGGAGTTTCGCGTCTATGCGGAATAGGTCGGCGATTGGGTGGACGGAAATTGTGGCGCATGATTAAGTCGACGCTTGGGGAGCCTCGAGGTAGGGGAGGTATAAGTGCGATTTGGGGGAATTCGCTGGTGGGTTGTTTGAGAATTTCGCGTGGGGGAGTGGGTATCAATGGACGGGTAGGAGAAGTGGGATGTGATTGGGTGTTTGGCGAGGAAAGAGTGTAGGAGGTTTTGTCATGTGCGCGGCGGTTTCCTATGAGGAGTATATGGTGGCGGCTATTTACTGGTCAAGATCATCGGAGTATGTCAATTTGAGAAGTGGGAGAGTGGTTGGCTGTTTGCTGAGGAAAGAGGATATCAGATTTTCTCGGGTGTGTAGCAATTTGGGATGGGCAAATGTATAGTTGTGGCTGTTTACTGGTCAAGATCATCGCGGTATGTCAATTTTGTTCAAAATGGGTCATGTCGGCATAGATGAAATCTATTAAGGGTTAAATTGGGTGTGAATGGAAATATTTGCTTTCTGCTTGATTAAAATGCGTGAATTTTATCGTATACAACATTACATTATTAGAAGCATACACATATACTGTAGTCTGCATAGACTTCATTATCGTTAACGTTTTGTATCTTAAGTAAAAATCGGATACCGTTACTAATTCTTATCTCACTGCAACGCCGCACCTAAAACTTCCCACAAAACGTACTTGCTCTCCCAAATTTACCCATTATTTCCCAAGCATCCCGCCTGTAGCACCTCAATTTCCACCACACCCAGTATATCTCCACATTCTTGCACACTACAGAAAAATCGAACACTACCCAGATGCCACTTCTTCCACACCGATTGCTAAGTTTACGCCCAAAAATAGGCCAAATCGACTACACTTCAACCTTCTCACCAAAAGCACTTGTCCTCACACACTCGCCCATTACTTCGCCAGCACTCCGCCCACGAAACCTCAATTTCCATCGCACCCAGTACATTCATACACACTGCTGTCCCACTATTCGTGTTCCCGTTCACGTGCGCGTGCGATTCTCACCGTCACGCAGGCTGCTATCGCTGTTAGAAGCGGTCGAGTTCGAGGGAGATGGCCGAAGATAGGCAAGGACGCGCTAGAGGGACCATAGGAGCGTCGAGAGAGAAAGACGGTATTGCGAATGTGCGCGCGCTCGGTTGCTTCTGTTGCTCGTGAAGGAGGAACATCTATTACCCGGTACATAGAGACGCAGGAGGAATCGTCGAGGGAGGGGTGCGGGCAAGAGTAGTCGAGCGGCAAATTGTCCGCCATCTTATCCACCTTATACCTTATCTCACACCCTCGCCGTAACCACCTTTTCCGTCCCTGTTCCTCCTCAGGCGTTTTCCTCTCACTTCGTCCCGTGGATTCCGGAGTGCGCTGTCGTCTAACTGGATTGCGTGCTTTTCTGCTCGACGGCGGACCGTGCTGCGCTACCTGTCTGTGCGATGCTGGCTGTCTTTTGACTTTTGCCATTAGTTTGTCTTGTTCCGGCGCGCGTCTTGGTTTAGACGATCTGTTCCAATGGCGTGCGCTTCGCGGGCAGGATGTTGCGCAGGGGACTCTGATGTGTGCTGCTTACTGCGTGCAGGAGTCTGCTTTTGTGTCTTTTGGTTAGTGCATTTTCTTGTACGCATACGCCAGCGCGTGGCTTTCTTTCTTCTTTTTCGTGTCACTCTGCATACTCGACTCTCCCTCCCTCTCTTACTACGCGGCACAGTATACTTTTCTACCACCCACCGCCCTCTTCCTTTCTTCAGCGCTTTATCTTCCATCCTCTGCACTTCTCCGCCAGCCCCTTCATTCCCTCTTCGTTCCGCGTCCGCCGACCCATGCGTTCACTCCATTTTCCTTCTCCCTTCTTACGTCTTTAGCTTCCTTCTCACTTCTTACGTCCCCAGCTTCCTTCTCACTTCTCCCTCCACTCGTCCCAACCCCGGAAAGCTTTAGATTACCTACCCCTTATAAGCGCTCGTGTTGCCCATTTATTACCACGAGCGTCTCCTTCTCCTTTCTTCCGGCGTTTCTTCCTTCCAGACCGCTCACTTTCCTACCCCGCCTTTTCCTCAGCCCACTCTTCCAGCCCGCTTCTCGTTACCTTCGTCTCGCACTGCCTGCGGTGCTCAAGGCTGCCTCGAATAACGCGATTAATCGCGTTTACAGAGAATTACGCGCACGCGTGTGCACGTGTATATACGCTGATTCGGGTTAAGGATAATTGCGGGGGCGTGGTGTGGGGTGCGCGGAGGTGTGGAAAATTGTAAGCCGGCGCGTAGACATTCGGAATTTGCCCGACGTCGGCGGGATGTTATTAAGAAAGAGCGTGGCGACCGGTGTGACGAAAGTAATGCGCCGTAAAATTGAATAGACGATTTCGACGAGTTCGTTCTTTCCGGTGGGATAGTTTAGGCAAAAGTACGCTAGGCGTAGGCTTAGGATCTTGTTGTGAATATAATAGATTGAAATATAGTCGTAGTTTCTTGGAAAAGCATTCGTCGGGTGCGGTAGATGTAGAGAGATTGAATAACAATTGCTGTTATACAAAAGAAGACATACTCCATTTATATAATTCATTACTAACGTACTGTCATCACTGCGTTGTATACGCATACGTATACTATGTTGTAGACTAAAAAGTTTAAGGGACACATACCACAAATTTCTCACGATCGCATTAATCAATGGATCTGTGTAGGGTCAGATTAGCAATTTAATAATATTGCATAATTAGAAACTGGATCTAGTTCATATAACAATTCAAGACATTTTCATACATTAATCAAACGGCCAACCAGAACCGACTATACCACTAAAAATCAACGTCCTCCTACTAGCACTTAATTCATTCCCCATTCCACATCTCCCTACACTCCACAATCTTCTAATTTACGTCTCGCATCATATCACACATCTCATCATTACTCATTTCCGCATCTCCACAACCTCTCTCCTTCCTTAAAAATACATCAGCCCCTAACAAGCCACCCGACGTTCGACACCGCCGTCCGCCATGAAAATATTCCCGATATTAGTCAGGCGCGGGGCCGTGTCTGAGATAAAGCTTCCAGAAAAAGAAGGCGACGCGAGCAGCTCGGTCGATGAAACGTTTCCGCAGGGACGAGTTGCGGATGAACTACACGCCGACACCGGAAAGAGCGCGATCAAAGAGCGAGCGAGACCCCAACAGACAGAGACCCGGAGCGGACGGGCGACGGAGAAAAACCGCGAAAAACAAAGAGCGCCGGCCGAGGCACAGAAAGAGACGCGCGAAAGTGCGGGAGATGGCATTTCGCGTTGTAAAGTTTTGCGAGCCGCAGGAATGAAGGGAGAGAAAAATGTACTGCGTGAAGCGGAGTAGGGGGCTGGGGGCTGCGAAGAGAATGAGAAGGTTGAGAACGAGCAGGAGCGAGAGGCAGGTCGGTTGATGGGTGGTTGCTTCGGCCCTGTTCTCGTTCGTTTCCTCTCAATTCGTCGGCCAGGAGTGGCGAGGGTGGGCTTGCGTGGGGTGGCACGAAGGGGATGCATCTCGGGAGCGGAGGGAGTAAGCTGCAAAGCGTCGGAGAGTGGCGCAGCGACGGGGTGGGAGGAAGATGGAAGCCGGTTATGGTGTGTGCGGGAGTGCGCAAGGTGCCGCCGGTGAGAATGAGACGGACGGGTTTATGTGGGTGCGCTATGTAGAGGAGCGCGAGTGTACGGGGTGTCCTGCGTGCAAGGAGGGCTGCTGTGCGTTTAACTCGTTAAACTCGCGGGTATGATAATTGCGCTGGCAATTGTGCTTGAGGCGCGAGAGATGGGTCGGCGGGAAGAGACTGATCGGAGATTTCGTAGGCGGTTTTCTGGGTTCAAGGGTTTTTCTTAAGGGGCGTTGGACGAATTGTGTCGTGGGATGCATTCATTTTAGCGGTTACCTGTGGAAGGATTGTTCGTTTTTCAGATTCTTCTTTGAGTATTTTTCGCTGCAGGATGGTTGTCGCGGAAACTATAGAGCTTAGTTGAATTAACCTTGTAGATACGACGCGCCACTATAGTGGCTTCCGCGGATATCATCTTTCAGGACGACGTGCCACTATAGTCGCTTTCTCGGATATCATCTGTTAGGACGACGCGCCACTATAGTGGCTTTCGCGGATATCATCTTTTAGGACGACACACCACTATAATGGTTTTCACAACGCATTTTCAATCGTATTGTAAATCCAAAAACTGTAAAATAACGTTACAAAATTGTATGCTATGTTCAAAAAACGATATAAGACGAAGATCAAGCTATGTGTGCAAAGATTATGACGTGGGTCTATGTGTCGTACAATGTTTTAACATATATAATACCCAATTGTATTATTAATTATTAAAGGAAATTGTTAAAATTAGAGTACGTGCAATATATTTGCATGAAAAAAAATTTAATCATCAAACACTTCTTTTCGATGTACTCGTGTAGAGAATGGCATTGTCCGTCAGACATTGCAGTGCTGTATCGTTTAAAAAAAAATTTTCTTTTTAAACTTAGGTCGCATTAGACTCTGCCGTCCAGAGAAATAGTCACACGCAGAATTCAGCCGTACCTAAAAGGTTAAGAGAGCTGCCGATAATTGTGTTGGCAGGTGTACTTGATGCGCGAGGGATGAGTTGGTGGGAAGACACTAATTGGACATTCGTTAGGCGGTTTTCTGAATAGATTTTTTAAAGAGAAGATTCCTAGCCCTAAATACAACACAACCATCCGGTAGCCAACAATTTTCGTAATTCTGCCCGCGACAGCCTTAAATGTAATACCACTTTCTCCCCTTCCCGTCTACCACCACACACAAAACTACGCGATACCACATCAAAACCTCCAACGTCCCCGTCCAACTATCCTAATCCACTAGTGCCACGTCAAACATCGTTTAACCGCTTTGGTGCCACCGTTTAGCTTTCGTGCGATCAAATTTGCCCACGCCATTTTTCGACATAGAATCAACTGAGCGCGACCGCACTTGCGCTTGCTGCAATTATTTCAAATAACCGGTATTGCATTTCGTAGCACGCTCCGATACAGTTTTTTTTTTTTCATACTAAACCAATGGAGAAATATGTAGGTATCTGACACTATCTAGACAAACATAACAGGTACCTGTTACTATCCCCTCTAAATTCCCAGTCTTAACCCTTTCGCACTCTTTCGAAAATTTTTGATATTACGGCTGGGACAGCTTGTAAAATCATTGATGTTAATGGTGCGCTGTTATGAGGACATAAAAGTTTTAGGCATAAAAGTTATTTTATCTAATAATCGCTTGGAGGAGGAATAACTGATCCCGGTAATGGGGCGCACACGGACTGATTTTTCGCCGTATTGAAAGGGTTCAACTTGCACTGCCATTTCTCACAACTACCCCTTCGCTCTACTCCGTTCGCACTTTGACCAGCTACGTAAACCTACCCCGGTAATGGGGCGCACTCGGACTGATTTTTTGCCGTATTGAAAGGGTTAAACTCCGCTCCGTTCGCAGAGCCTCAAATTCCAACGAAACGTCCTAGAAAATGACGATAACTCGCGCAATTTTACTCTTAATTGACCAGCTACGTAAACCTACCCCGGTAATGGGGCGCACTCGGACTGATTTTTTGCCGTATTGAAAGGGTTAAACTTGCACTGCCATTTCTCGCAACTACCCTCTACTTCGCTCTACTCCGTTCGCAGACCCTCAAAATCCAACGAAACGTCCTAGAAAATAACGATAACTTGCGCGATTTTACTCGTAATTGACCGGTTTCGTAAACCTACCCCTAAAAGGACCCCCGGTCCCAAGTCGGTTGATCTTCTCTGCCAAGCCTCCAGTTTCCCGGGACACCCCGTAGACCCACTTCGCCAGCCCAAGCGCGCGCGTACCACACTACAGAATCCGAGTGGGACGAAGACCACCCACGCAGGCAGCCTCGGGAGCGAGATCGCGCCATGCTCTCAGTGGAGGAGGTGAGGAGTCAGGCTACGGTCGAAGGAGGGTGCAAATAATAACAATAATCATATTTCCCGGCAACATGGCCGCTGAAAGAGGGTGGGCGCAGGCCACGTAGGAGGGAAGCCGAGGGAGCGCGCGCGACACTCAGTCGAACGCAGAAAGAGAGGGACGACGGGAGGAAAGCGGGGTTGAGCAGGGAGGGTTATCATAATATTACAAACCACCGCCGCAGGGCCGTATCTATACAACCCCCGCCTTTTCCACTCCCCGTCCGTTTTCACATCTACACGCAGCTAAGTCCCGGCGCGCAATTCGCGCGAATCGCCGCATCCGGCAATTGTCGCCCGTTATACAGGGTAGGTCTGTCTTGCTCGCGCCCTGCTTCGAAACACACCCCGGCGCGCATCCGGTCTTCCCGCGCCTTCCTGCCACCCCCGCCGATTTGCCTGGCTGCCTGCCTCGCTGCCTGCCTCGGCAGAAATCTACACCCGCACCCCACGACACGACCTGGCTTTAGTTTCCACGCCCAACGATCCGGCCGGCTCTCGGACGTTCGACGTTTCGCGTTGTGCGCTTCAACGAACGAGAGACGATGCTCGGGCGGCTCGTGCTGGCAACTAGGATCACGCGAGCTAGCGCGGGAAGTGGGAGGGCGTTGACGATTGCGATTGTGGTGTTGCTGATCGAAAATAGTGGAAGTTGGATTGGGAGAAATGATAGATGCGTAGAATGAGCTGTGGTGTTCATAGAGTAAATCGGAAAGATCGGCAGAATAGGTTGGGATACAGGTAGTTGATTGCGATTGAGGCGTTGGGGGTCGAAAATAGCGGTAGTTGGATTGGGAGAAATGATAGATGCGTAGAATGAGCTGTGGTGTTCATAGAGTAAATCGGAAAGATCGGCAGAATAGGATGGGATACAGGTAGTTGATTGCGATTGAGACGTTGGGGATCGAAAATAATAGAAGTTGGAACGGGTGAAATGATAGATGTGCATAATGGGCTGCTGTGTTGATAGAGTAAATCACGGAGGTGGGTAGAATAGGTTGGGATACGGATAGTTGAAGAGAGCGGTGGAGGTGTTGATGGCCGAAAATAGTGAAAGTTGAATTGGGCGAAATGATAGATGCGTAGAATGAACTGTGGTGTTGATGGTCGAAAATAGTGAAAGTTGGATTGGGCGAAATGATAGATGCGTAGAATGAGCTGTGGTGTTGATACAGTAAATCTGGAAGATCGGCAGAACTGGTTAGTTGATTGGATACAGGTAGTTGAAATGATAGATGCGATTGATAGGCGTTGGTTGGGATACAGAGTTTAATTGAGGCGTTGGAGGTCGAGAATAATGGAAGTTGGATTGGGTGAAATGATAGATGCGTAGAATGAGCTGTGGTGTTCATAGAGTAAATCGGAAAGATCGGCAGAATAGGATGGGATACAGGTAGTTGATTGTGATTGAGACGTTGGGGATCGAAAATAATGGAAATTGGATTGGGTGAAATGATAGATGCGTAGAATGAGCTGTGGTGTTGATACAGTAAATCTGGAAGATCGGCAGAACTGGTTAAGGTACAGGTAGTTGATTGCGATTGAGGCGTTGGGGGTCGAAAATAGTGGAAGTTGGATTGGGCGAAATGATAGATGCGTAGAATGAGCTGTGGTGTTGATAGAGTAAATCGGGAAGATCGGCAGAATAGGTTGAGGTACAGATAGTTGATTGCGATTGTGGTGTTGCTGGTGGAAAATAGTGGAAGTAGGATTAGGCGAAATGATAGATGCGTAGAATGAACTGTTGTGTTGATAGAGTAAATCGGGAAGATCGGCAGAATAGGTTGGGATACAGGTAGTTGATGATAAATGCACATAATGGGCTGCTGTGTTGATAGAGTAAATCGGGGAGGCTGGTAGAACAAGTCGGGATACACGTAGTTGATGGTTGCGATAGAAGTGTTGGGGGTTGAACGTAGTGAAAGTTGGAGCGGCATGATGATAGGTGCGTGAAATAGGATGTTATGCCAATAGAATAAATTGAGGAGGCGGGCAGAATAGGCAAGGATACAGGTAGTCGACGATTGCCATGGATTGGTGCTTAAAATGAGTTGTACTGTTGATAGAGTAAATCTTGGAAGCGGACACAATAATTGGGTTGAATATAGGAAGTAGATGATTGCAATGAAGATGGTGCTGTTTGAAAATAACGGGAGTTAGGAAGCTTAAATAATTATTGGTACGAGCATAGAGGAAAAATTGGATACATGCATGCTCAGTTCTTTCTTATTGTTAAATGTTAGAGATGGTTAAAGATGAGCATATGTAATCAATTAGGTATGCTGAAGGTAGACGAGAGACTTAGAGTGTCGGTCATTTTGAATATACTGTTTTTGTTTAAAAAACTTATACGTGGTAGGATTGAAAAATTGCATATTAAATAATTGGTAACTAATTATATTCTGATTTATGCTTGTTGCACCCGTATTAGTCTTATTGATTAGGAGGTTGATTTTTCGAGAGAATTTGTACATTTATATTACCGGTTTTATGTGTTTGGATGATAAAGTTGGCGAGGATTGGCAATTTCATTAACACTCAATTCTGAATCTCGTTCTCCTCATTCATTAATTGAACTGTTTATTATGAAAGTGGCGTGATTTCATTTCCGGAAAAAATTGAGTTGACTTAATTTGGTTGGAATTTAACGTAATTACATTTTTTAATTAAAATTCCCCGGTGCAAGGAAAAACAGATACATCTGCTTCGCATTAAACGGTCCAATTGACCGATTACAAAATTACAGTGTGTCGATGTAAACTTGCAAATTTGGGGTTTTTCTTAAAATTGCATTGGATTTCTTACAAAAATTGTTTTTCTTTATTTTCCTATGATCCTCAGGGTGAGATTTCACTACAACTTTTGTTTCTTGCGATTTTTTTTCTAGCTATGTGTAATGAACGAGTATATTCTAGAAACTAGTTATTAAGGACATAGGTGGAAGTAAGATTGAAAGAACAAATAAGTAAAAATGTGCTGTATATTAAATGATCTGAAAAGTATGACCAAGGGTTGTGCTACCACAAGGCATTTATTCTGGCACCTTATTATTTTTATTTCAGCACGTCATTATTCACACATCTTCCTGTTTCTTCATCTCCCTTCTTTCCGTCTTTCGAACTAAACCTATCAGCGCACATTCCTCCACATCTCCTCGTTTCTAATAATAAGTCAAAATATGCTATGCATTAAAACGCAATTAAAAGCCGTTAAGGATGAGCAAGCACAAAATTATCGTATATTAAAAATGTTTTGAAAAACACATATTCCTCCGCGTTTCCCTGTTCCTAATAAGTAGAAACGTGTTGTGTATTATAAAGTAATTAAAAGCCCTTAAGGATGAGTGAGCACAAAATTATCGCACACTAAAAATGTTCTGAAAACACATATTCCTCCGCGTTCCCGTGTTTCCAATAAGTAGAAATGTCTTGTGTATTAAAAAGTAATTAAAAGTCCTTACGGATGAGTGAGCATAAAATTATCGTACACTAAAAATGTTCTGAAAAACACACATCCCTCCCAGTTACCGTGTCTCTAGCAATAAGTAAAACTTTGTTATATATTAAAAGGTAATTAAAAGCATTCTAGGTTGCGTATGCAGAAAGACTGATTCGAAAACCATGTCCAATGCCCACGCTGCCACTAGGCACTTATTTCAGCAGCTTATTATTACTTTCACTTCAGCGCCTCATTACTCACACATCCGCTTCTTTCTTCACCTCCCACCCGCGTTCACTTTTCCACGCATTCCGCCGCATTTCCACGTTTCTAATTCCACTCGCAACTTCCCGTATCCGCTTTAACACTAAACGTACCAAGCGGGGTCAAATGACCCCTTTCAAAATTTACTTTAAAATCGTACATTCATTGTTAATTATTTCGCTCATTTGACTTTCTGTAAATTCTTATATCATCTGATTATTCAGTTTCTCGCTTTAATAAATTGGGAATTTCTTCCTGAAATGATCGACAAATCGTAAACCAAGGATCGTTTTTATACGGACTACGAAAGCGCAACAATTTTTACATGTTCCACAGATTAAAAAGATCCTCGACGGATCATAAACTGAGGATCGACTTCATCTACTCTGCAGTGTCACCCCGATTTTTACACACCCTCTCCAACGAGCAGATAAAAAAATTCGGTCTCTACCTTTAAGAAAAACGTGAAACGAGCTTCAACAGAGAAAAACATTACGATTTCAGTCCTTGCGTATCATAGCGGTCCAAATAAGGCTACGGTCCAAATTAGGCTACCTTCCCCTATTAACCAGCCCATTCTATCCCTAGTTCTATTTTCCTCCCCGCCCCGTCGCATTTTTCGCGTTTTTCCGCGCTTCACCATTCTATCGGCCTCCTTCCATATCGCACCCCCGTCTTTCTCCCGCCCCCGCGACTTCGGCGTTTCACTTTCCCTCCCGGGCGACCACCGCGCGCTGCAGAGAAAAATAATTACCTATAAATTCCGCCGACGCGGATCCGGCCTCTCCATTCGTCCCTCCTGCCCGCCTCTCCTTGCCTTTTTCCGCCGCGCGCTGCTTTTTTCCTGTTTCCTTCCCTTTCTGGCCCCCCGATTTCCATGGCGCGCATTGTCCGCCATGCCAGCGACGCGCAGCCCTCCGACGACGATTGTCTTCGAGCGCGGGACCGAATTGTAATGTTCCTGCCCGTTTTCGAGCGTCGACGGGACGAGGCTTTTTCGGCGAGAAACTTTTCCCGCCTGCGGGGCCTCGCGCTTTTTTTCCGCCGCGCGGCTTTTTACGGAACGCCGCGCGCGGGGGCGGAGATATTGTTCGCCGGAAGTTTGATGAGGTGACGGATGAAAGTTGGGATGTGAGTTCGGAGTTGGAAGCACTTGCGGACGATTGACGCGTGGGCGCGTGGGTGGTGGACGCGTGAATAGCTTCGGGAGGATAGGAAATGAGTGCGATGTATGTAGCGTTGATGAGGTGCGGGGGTGTCGGGGTACGGTTATCGATGGTGAATTTCTGGGATATGAGAATTTGACGGGTTGCAGGTTGAATAGGAAAAATTGCAGAAAGTGTTAACCCCTTGGGTACGGATTTATTTGAGAAAATATTTGCATGTGGAACCGATATAATTTTTGGTTGCCACTGACGAGATATATCGTCGTGCGTATTTCGTCATTTTGGGCCACGTAAGAATTTATTTATTTTAAAATATTGGTGACATATGTAGTATTAACATGTCTTCAAGTAATTAGAATTTGCAAAACAAAAATAAATTAATAACAACAAAATAAAATAAAATGAAATAAATTCAAGCTATAACAAAAAACCAATTACTAATAATTATGCAGAGTGTGATATTTTTCAATGCAAGTAGGTAAATGCAGTGCTGCTTTGCATTGTTTGCACTGCCACGTAGTCTCTTTCCTAATATTATGCTTATAACACATAACCTTTTTCCAGGGTGATGAACCTCAAATAACGTTTTAGGCACGTCATCCGCTCCTGGGGAAAACAAGTAAATGACGTCTCTCAGACGTCAAATGTATCAAAGTTTAATTTTTGGTTTGACGTCTTAGACACGTCATCCGCTCCTAGGAGAAAAAAGTAAATGACGTGTCTCAGACGTCAAATGTACCCAAGGGGTTAATATAGTTCGTTGGTGAGTTTTGCATAAATACGCTTGCGAGGATAGGAAATGAGTGCGATGTGTGTAGCGTTGATGAGGTACGGGGTGTCGGGGTACGGTTATCGATGGTGGATTTCTGGGATATGAGAATTTGACGGGTTGCATGTTGAATAGGAAAAATTGCAGAAAGTGTTAATATTGTTCGTCGGTGACTTTTGCGTAAATACGCTTGGGAGGATAGGAAATGAGTGCGATGTGTGTGGCGTTGATGAGGTACGGGGACGGGGGTGTCGCGGTACGGTTATCGATGGTGGATTTTTGGGATATGAGAATTTGACGGGTTGCACGTTGAATGGGAAAAATTGCAGAAAGTGTTAATATTGTTCGTCGGTGACTTTTGCGTAAATACGCTTGGGAGGATAGGAAATTAGTGCGATGTGTGTAGCGTTGATGAGGTACGGGGACGGGGGTGTCGCGGTACGGTTATCGATGGTGGATTTCTGGGATATGAGAATTTGACGGGTTGCAGGTTGAATAGGAAAAATCGCAGAAAGTGTTAATATAGTTCGTTGGTGAGTTTTGCATAAATACGCTTGGGAGGATAGGAATTGAGTGCGATGTATGTAGCATTGATGAGGTGCGGGGGTGTCGGGGTACGGTTATCGATGGTGGATTTCTGGGATATGAGAATTTGACGGGTTGCACGTTGAATGGGAAAAATTGCAGAAAGTGTTAATATTGTTCGTAGGTGACTTTTGCGTAAATACGCTTGGGAGGATAGGAAATGAGTGCGATGTGTGTAGCGTTGATGAGGTACGGGGACGGGGGTGTCGGGGTACGGTTATCGATGGTGGATTTCTGGGATATGAAAATTTGACGGGTGGCATGTTGAATAGGAAAAATTGCAGAAAGTGTTAATATTGTTCGTAGGTGACTTTTGCGTAAATACGCTTGGGAGGATAAGAAATTAGTACGATGTGTGTAGCGTTGATGAGGTACGGGGACGGGGGTGTCGGGATACGGTTATCGATGGTGGATTTCTGGGATATGAGAATTTGACGGGTTGCACATTAAATGGGAAAAATTGCAGAAAGTGTTAACATTGTTCGTCAGGGAGTTTTGCGTAAATACGCTTGGGAGGATAGGAAATGAGTGCGATGTGTGTAGCGTTGATGAGGTGCGGGGGTGTCGGGGTACGGTTATCGATGGTGGATTTCTGGGATATGAGAATTTGACGGGTGGCATGTTGAATGGGAAAAATTGCAGAAAGTGTAAATATAGTCCGTTGGTGACTTTTGCGTAAATACGCTTGGGAGGATAGGAAATGAGTGCGATGTGTGTAATATTGATGAGGTACGGGGTGTCGGGGTACGGTTATCGATGGTGGATTTCTGGGATTTGAGAATTTGACGGGTGGCATGTTGAATGGGAAAAATTGCAGAAAGTGTTAATATAGTTCGTTGATGAGTTTTGCATAAATACGCTTGGGAGGATAGGATATGAGTGCGATGTGTGTAGCGTTGATGAGGTACGGGGACGGGGGTGTCGGGGTACGGTTATCGCTGGCGGATTTCTGGGATTTGAGAATTTGACGGGTTGCAGGTTGAATGGGAAAAATTGCAAAAAGTGTTAATATTGTTCGTCGGTGACTTTTGCGTAAATACGCTTGGGAGGATAGGAAATGAGTGCGATGTGTGTAGCGTTGATGAGGTGCGGGGGTGTCGGGGTACGGTTATCGATGGTGGATTTCTGGAATATGAGAATTTGACGGGTTGCACGTTGAATGGGAAAAATTGCAGAAAGTGTTAATATTGTTCGTAGGTGACTTTTGCGTAAATACGCTTGGGAGGATAGGAAATGAGTGCGATGTGTGTAGCGTTGATGAGGTGCGGGGGTGTCGGTGTACGGTTATCGATGGTGGATTTTTGGGATATGAGAATTTGACGGGTTGCACGTTGAATGGGAAAAGTTGCAGAAAGAGTTAATATTGTTCGTCGGTGACTTTTGCGTAAATACGCTTGGGAGGATAGGAAATTAGTGCGATGTGTGTAGCGTTGATGAGGTGCGGGGGTGTCGGGGTACGGTTATCGATGGTGAATTTCTGGGATATGAGAATTTGACGGGTTGCACGTTGAATAGGAAAAATTGCAGAAAGTGTTAATATAGTCCGTTGGTGACTTTTGCGTAAATACGCTTGGGAGGATAGTAAATGAGTGTATCTGTGAAATGTAGGAATGGAAATATCGGCGTATGCTTATTGACCGTGGATTTGTCGGATGTGAGAATTTTGCGGATTGTAGGTTGCATTAGGGAAATTGCAGAAAGGGTTTCTATTGTTTACTGGTTAGTTTTGTTCAGTTTTATTAATAGAATAGTAGAATACGTTTACAAATGAGTTTTCCCCGCAGGGTACTAATGCCGAAATTCTGAATATCGTGTACTTCTTGGGTCGTGTTTGTTTTTCTCCGAATATCGGTCATGTTAAATCCTGTAAGTCTAGTATGGATTATGTAGATTGATGTGATTATGTAGAATCAAACATGTATTTAATCATAATTTCCTGAGACATTTAGAAAGAGTAAAAATCATAGAACATCTTCCACAGTTTTGGCGTATGTGCAAAAATAAGCGAAAAATGTCAAATTTTAGATTTGCTCCAGACCTTCGCCATTCGATAGAGGGTAATTTGCTCTGAAGATAGACCACTTTCAGTGCGCTGAACTCTTCATAGTTTCCGAAATACGACGATTTTAAGGAAGCGCAAAAAAAATTTTTTCAAAATTCGTGATCGCGATTAATCCCACGTTAAAGTACGTCCAACGAGCTTTAAGAAAACCTATATTACTTATAGGTTTCGTTCATTAGATTAAACGGGATAGGGCCTTGAAGAAATCGAGAAAATCTTAAGGTTTTTAGGCCATTTTTGCGATAAAATGATGGGTCACCGATTTGATTGCCATTTTAGTACATCAAAGGGGGTCCAAAATAACCAGAAAAAATGCAAGGCGCACCCCAAAATTCGCAATAGTTTCGGAGATATCGCCGAGATATAATAAAAGAAATTTGAAAAATGAATTAAAAATACGACCAGACTGAATGGGACGAATGATTCAAAGAACAGCCGCATAATTAATATCTCTACACAGGATATAAATTAATTTAAAACTCGTAATCGCCTTCATCAATACGATCATCGATGTCAATCCCCTCAAACTTATCCCAGTCGCAATCTTATTATTACACATACATTCTTCTAACGACACACTCGTCGCGCCATCAGCCTTTCCTAATGACACAGTACGTTAAATTCATCATAATTCACACGCTAGCGTTTAGAGCTCATCTTCGCCACGTCATTCAATTTAATAAACTGCAACCCCTCCGAGCACGACCCTAATTAAAAATAGTCCGAACGCCGCGTTTACCGAAGAACAGACGTCTTAACGAAAGACAAAGCGACACTATATTCCCGGTATCCAAACACGCGGCGACAGTATGTCTGCGGAAGAGGCTCGTCTTAATTTCATCCAGATGTCCCTCTGTGCCTCTGCACAGAACGGTTCGTTGACTTTTGCTTCCCGACGACGTTCGGCAATCACCCCTTTTTAACGGCAGCCTCAGACGTGCCTGCCTCTCGCCCGCTGAACCAGGATTCGTGTGTCCTCATCTATAAAATCGCGCGAATTTTCACGGTATTAACTCGTTCGATTAATTGCACGGAACAAGCTGGAGCGATTTTACGCGGCGAATGACAGTGCGATTTCTAAATTGACGTTATCCGGCATCCTACTAGTCGTTCAGACGTTCGACAAATTGCTCCCAGTTTTCTGTTACCCGTCTTTGGCCCGTTGAATCTTGGAGAGTTGTTATTACGGTGGTTGTATTAATTATTTGTATTAATCATTTTCGTCTTGCACTTCTGCATCAATACCTGTTGTTAAGTAGTAACAACAAATTGCGCCCAGTTTTCTGTTACCCGTCTTTGGCACGTTGAATCTCGGACAATTGTTATTACGGCGGTTATTAATACGGTATTAATACGGTATTAATTATTTGTATTAATAATTTTCGTCTTACACTTCTGCATCAATACCTGTTGTTAAGTAGTAACAACAAATTGCGCCCAGTTTTCTGTTACCCGTCTTTGGCCCGTTGAATCTTGGAGAGTTGTTATTACGGTGGTTGTATTAATTATTTGTATTAATAATTTTCGTCTTGCACTTCTGCATCAATACCTGTTGTTAAGTAGTAACAACAAATTGCGCCCAGTTTTCTGTTACCCGTCTTTGGTACGTTGAATCTCGGAACAATTGTTATTACGGCGGTTATTAATACGGTATTAATACGGTATTAATTATTTGTATTAATAATTTTCGTCTTACACTTCTGCATCAATACCTGTTGTTAAGTAGTAACAACAAATTGCGCCCAGTTTTCTGTTACCCGTCTTTGGCCCGTTGAATCTTGGAGAGTTGTTATTACGGTGGTTGTATTAATTATTTGTATTAATCATTTTCGTCTTGCACTTCTGCATCAATACCTGTTGTTAAGTAGTAACAACAAATTGCGCCCAGTTTTCTGTTACCCGTCTTTGCCACGTTGAATCTCGGACAATTGTTATTACGGCGGTTATTAATACGGTATTAATACGGTATTAATTATTTGTATTAATAATTTTCGTCTTACACTTCTGCATCAATACCTGTTGTTAAGTAGTAACAACAAATTGCGCCCAGTTTTCTGTTACCCGTCTTTGGCCCGTTGAATCTCGGAGAGTTGTTATTACGGTGGTTGTATTAATTATTTGTATTAATAATTTTCGTCTTGCACTTCTGCATCAATACCTGTTGTTAAGTAGTAACAACAAATTGCGCCCAGTTTTCTGTTACCCGTCTTTGGCACGTTGAATCTCGGACAATTGTTATTACGGCGGTTATTAATACGGTATTAATACGGTATTAATTATTTGTATTAATAATTTTCATCTTGCACTTCTGCATCAATACCTGTTGTTAGGTAGTATTCAATACAAAATCGCAAAGGGTTAAATTTCTTCTGAAGTTTCCATATCGATATGCGTTATTGAGCAGCTCTCGATAAAGAATTGCAAAGAATTAACTTTCGTCTTAAATTTCTATACATTCGACATAAAACCATAAAGGGTTAACACTTTGACTGCCATGATCACCGCCAAAGATTTTAATGAGGATCGAAAATATTCGCAATAGGAAGCAATTATTATTTTATAAATGCAGTTGTTGTTAGAATAGTGATTCGATCCTTTGGTCTCCAATATCTGCACATTATTTAAATTTTGCATAATTCAGTTAACCCTTAACGGACGAGAGGCGACTCTCAGTAGTATTTCATATATTAGCAAACAATAGGGTCGCACTATTGGTTCTGGGATAATACGATGGTCTCTTATACAATGTATGAAATGATTTACCATACAAAGATAAGATATTGAAACATTCTTCGATGAGTGTAGCCTGACAGTGGTTCCGACACTCTCATCTTCAAATTTTTGTAAAAAAAGATTAATTTTCACCCGAAACAAGCCAGGTGGAAGACATGACGTTGATGTCCAGAAAAGCCACGGATGCATCTTGGTCACCGGTGACACACACAGCGAAAGTACAGAACATAATTGTAGGATGTGTGATTTTGTATGAACGAGCAAAAATGTGTGCAAAAGAGAGAGAAGCGAGAGTTGGTCTATATTTGATTACAAAAGTTCTCGAAAGAATTTATTTTCAAAAGTGTTGAGCTTGTAAAGCAATTGATATGTGTGCGTGGAACAGAGAATATCAGCTGTGTTTAATACTTTGTCAGCATTTAATGCAGAGTGCAACAAATATTATAACTTACTTTTGTGATTAAAACCGTTTAATATATCATTTAAAAAATCATGCATAATTTTTGTAAAAATAAAGTTTTAAAGGTTAGATAAACAATCGAAATATAACGTTTTTATATTTTATATGGGAGATCATTTTATTATATCATGCAGTATTTATTGTATCGCGGTTCGTAATATAGCAAAATACAGTAAAATACTTCGGCAGTCAACGTGTTAAAT
The DNA here is from genome assembly GCA_033815515.1 of Cryptocheilus praepositus. Taxonomy (NCBI): domain Eukaryota; kingdom Metazoa; phylum Arthropoda; class Insecta; order Hymenoptera; family Pompilidae; genus Cryptocheilus; species Cryptocheilus praepositus. The sequence continues at coordinate 508,403 of JAWWQZ010000040.1, read as the reverse complement.
CTTAAATTATATTATCACTTAAAATTATATCGATACGTGTTGTCGCGTAGCAGCCAGAATTCTTCCATGTAAAGCGCAAAACCCGCCGGTAGCTTAAGTTTATGCTTAACACGCACGTAACGCGGCGTAACGAGCTGGAAAATCGCGCGGAAATTTCTACTCTCTTTTGCGCAGAAGTAATTTTACTCGACGAGCGGGCGAGTGCCATTCATTGTCGGTGATAATTATGTCATTTGCGCGCGCGTGCACACGGCAGAGAATTACGAGAGCGCAGAGCAGTGGGAGTAATATCGTTCTAGTTATGAGTGTTCGCCGCTTCAAATTGCGAAATTATTCTATTTACGCGTGCGACGTCGAATGAGCCGGCGCGCGACGAAAAACATATGCGACGCGCGCTTGGGGTGAAGTATTAATCGAGATTATAATGGTTTCGTTCTTTTGTGACGGGGGTGGGGGTTAATTGGAATCGATCATTTTTCTGGGATTGAGGCGATCGGATATTTTGCTTTAATTATGTGATGCGCGTTAATGATCTGGGTGAATATTCGTTTCGGGCGATTTTACGGCAATATTTTAAGGGGGATTTGTTTGTCGGTGTGTGGGTTAAAACGGCTTGAACACGGCAATAGGCGCGACGGAGGCAAATCAAGAGACGATTATTATTTAATACAAGTCGGAACTATTATATACCAATCAATATATTATAATAGACATCGAAATATTGTTCTTGCTTCGAACATTGAACTTTGACGTATTTAACTTCATAATAAACATCCAAAATATGTGGTGACAAAAAAAATTGTTTGATATATGTTTTTATCCAATCAACCAAGAATGAATACCTGGACTGTCGCTGAATAAAAAGCAACAAGATTCTTGTTTAATCTATTGGTACTCAGTGATTTTCATTGCCACGTACATTCTGTCGTCCCTAAAGACTCCAAATTTGACCCCTCCACGGAGTAGCACTTAAAATCTCAATTTCTCCGATAAATTAGAAACAGCAAGAAAGCATATTCAAGTATAGAATCAAGACCTAATTGGAAGCTAGCAAAAGACAACATGATCGTATAAATGCTTTGGATAATTCCAACGTTTTTTCTCAGCAGATTGTCGACATTTCGCAAGTGTCACAATCTGCATCGTCAAGACAAGATTGCTTTCATACTACAACAATCTGTACAACCATGGTGACGAAGCCTCAAGTCTAAGAGCCATCATGTCACTCCTTCAATTTCTTGCTCCTCAATACCAACACTATTTAAATTTGACCTATTTCCACACACCCCACACACCAACGCATTCCCACTTTGACAGTATTTAAAATGCTTTGGATAATTCCAAACAGATTGTCAAAATATGTGGTGACAAAAAAAACAATTGTTTGATATATGTTTTTTCATCTTGCTCCTCAATACCAACACTATTTAAATGAATTTCCCACACACACTGGACTGCCGCTGAATAAACAGTCGCCAGCAAAAGACAACATGGTCGTATAAATGTTTAATCTATTGTTTTTCTCAGCAGATTTCGACATTTCGCAAGTACATTCTGTCGTCAAGACAAGATTGCTTTCATACACAATTCTGTACAACCATGGTGACGGAGCCTCAGTCTAAGTCATGTCAAAATCCTTCAATTTCTTGCCGATAAATTAGAAACACTATTTAAAGCATATTCACACACACTCCAGAGTCAACGCATTCCCACATTGACAGTCGCCAGCAAAAGACAACATGGTCGTATAAATGCTTTGGATAATTCCAACGTGTTTTCTCAGCAGATTGTCAACATTTCGCAAGTGTCACAATCTGTATCGTCAAGACAAGATTGCTTTCATACTACAACAATCTGTACAACCATGGTGACGAAGCCTCAAGTCTAAGAGCCATCATGTCACTCCTTCAATTTCTTGCTCCTCAATACCAACACTATTTAAATTTGACCTATTTCCCACACACACCCCAAACGCCTGAGTCAACGCATTCCCACATTGACAGTCGCTGCTACATAAACTTGACTATCCCAACCATTACTAATCCGCCGGCATCACACAGACGTGATTCCACCTTATCAAAAACAATCCCCCGTCATGCCGACGATCACCCCGCCTTAAGTGAATCGACAATTCCTCCTCTACAATTATAACAGCACACCGTTCATCATCAGACATTTCAAATTCTGTGACACACGTGTAGTGGATAAGATGTTAGGTGTCGTCGAAGCGGGATGTGGAATTATATTAAGTTGAATAAAGTTTATTTAAAGATTTTATTTTATCTTAACTATTTAACGCATTTTAAACTCTGACCTAAACTGTCCTCGCGTCGCAAATGGGGCCGGCTTTTATATGAACCTCTACCGCCTTATCTTAACACATTGTTGACCGGCCCGGCAAAAGCGACAAGTTTTTACGCGGAATTATATTAAGTTGAATAAAATTTGTTTAACCTTCAGATAAATGAAAGCACTAATATATAAATATAAATACAAAATAAACTAAAACTTTTTCGTATGTCAATTCGACAGCGATTCGCGTAAATGTAGACAAGAACATATATCATTGTTTAAACTCTTTTAAAGAGCTAATTATGCCCTTATTATTTCATTTTCAATAATCATTTTCCAAATTACTACAACTTATATAAAAATCACTCCGGCATCTATATAAAGCATTCACGTATAATTTATTGGAAAAGGCTTCACCGTCACGTTCCGTCGTTCTTGACACTTTCTAATACTAGAATTGTAATAAAAGCTTCAGTACCAAGAAAAGTATACTTTTTTATAATAAATCAGACGCGATGGAACACAATGCCCAAAATTTTGCTATATTCTATATTGCTCTGCGTTTAAAAAATTAAAATAGCCGACGCAAGTGCAAACACGAGTTATCTCGTGACCGGTCAGCGACGTTTGGCCATGAAAACACGAGTTAACTCGTGACCGGTCAACAATGTGTTAATTCAGTAGGGCCCGATGGCCCCGCGACAGTTTTTACGCGGAATTATATTAAGTTGAATAAAGTTTATTTAAAGATAAATGAAAGCACTAATATATAAATATAAATACAAAATAAAGCTAAAACTATGGCAATTCGACTTCGATTCGGTAAACGGCAAGAAAACGCATTTTAAACTCTGAACTAAACTGCCCTCGCGTTGCAAATGGGGCCGGCTTTTATACGGACCTCTACCGCCTTATCTTAATTCAGTAGGGCCCGATGGCCCCGCGACAGATTTTACGCGGAATTACATTAAGTTGAATAAAGTTTATTTAAAGATAAATGAAAGCACTAATATATAAATATAAATACAAAATAAAGCTAAAACTATGGCAATTCGACTTCGATTCGGTAAACGGCAAGAAAACGCATTTTAAACTCTGAACTAAACTGCCCTTGCGTTGCAAATCGCGTCGGCTTTGGACCTCTACCGCCTTATCTTAATCCGGTAGGGCCCGATGGCCCCGCGACAGTTTTGACGCGGAATTATATTAAGTTGAATAAAGTTTATTTAAAGATAAATGAAAGCACTAATATATAAATATAAATACAAAATAAAGCTAAAACTATGGCAATTCGACTTCGATTCGGTAAACGGCAAGAAAACGCATTTTAAACTCTGAACTAAACTGCCCTCGCGTTGCAAATGGGGCCGGCTTTTATACGGACCTCTACCGCCTTATCTTAATCCGGTAGGGCCCGATGGCCCCGCGACAGTTTTTACGCGGAATTATATTAAGTTGAATAAAGTTTATTTAAAGATAAATGAAAGCTCTAATATATAAATATAAATACAAAATAAAGCTAAAACTATGGCAATTCGACTTCGATTCGGTAAACGGCAAGAAAACGCATTTTAAACTCTGAACTAAACTGCCCTCGCGTTGCAAATGGGGCCGGCTTTTATACGGACCTCTACCGCCTTATCTTAATTCAGTAGGGCCCGATGGCCCCGCGACAGTTTTTACGCGGAATTATATTAAGTTGAATAAAGTTTATTTAAAGATAAATGAAAGCACTAATATATAAATATAAATACAAAATAAAGCTAAAACTATGATTCGACTTCGAAATCGAAAAACGGCAAGAAAACGCATTTTAAACTCAAAGAACTAAATCACTCGCGTTGCAAATGGCATTTACAAAATTATATAATGCTACCGATTGGGTATTTTTCAATTTTTCCACGATGGCCTTTTGCGCGAATTATATTAAGTTGAATAAAGTTTATTTAAAGATAAATGAAAGCACTAATATATAAATATAAATACAAAATAAAGCTAAAACTATGGCAATTCGATTTCGATTCAGTAAACGGCAAGAAAACGCATTTTAAACTCTGAACTAAACTGCCCTCGCGTTGCAAATGGGGCCGGCTTTTATACGGACCTCTACCGCCTTATCTTAATCCGATAGGGCCCGATAACCCCGCGACAGTTTTATACGACGCATCTACGGCCGTTTTCCTGATACTACACACGTGTAACCCCGATTTGCCTGCAATCAGACGTTGACCACGCTGGGACTTGGTCTTCGCGGCAGTCGGCCGTCAAAGTGTTAAATCACGGGCTCCCAGAAAGGATGCAAAGAGTCGAAACTCGAGCGAAAAGTGTGAAATCTGAGCGCAGGGCCGCGAAGAGGCGATCGGCGCGGGTTTTGTCGGGGCCCCCGGCTGTAAGAGACTCTCGTGTGGAACGGCGGGGGGACGAGGTCGGAGTCGAGGGGGCAGGAAGCACTTAAAGAATTATCCGAACTCGCAGGCGGGATGGGATTCCTCGGGAGCACGTGCGCCGGTTCCCAGGCCAACACCTAATACCTACTAATACCGTGCCGTGTATCTATCTACCCTTTTACCGCTCTGACGCGAGTCCTACGAGGCCAGGACGACGGAAAGAGTAAGTAGGGTCGTGTTTATAAGTGGATACCTACGTAGTGGCGGCCCCCAGGACCACCGGAGGTCGACAGGAAACTACCGTGACCGGGACGAACGTCCGAAATCTATGTGGAGCGGTGTGCAGGCACGACGCTGCACGTATATGGACTTTAGTCGATACACTTCGGCTCATTCGCCGAATTGTGGCACCTAGTTAAGCTGAACGCGATTTTCGTGCAGCCGGCTTCCGGCGAAGTCAGAGTCGGAAAGAGGAGTTCGACGAGGTCGGCTGATGAGCGGTGTACGGTTTAAATGTCTCGGCGTTTATTTGTCGAAGGTGTGATCAAATATTTACCCTAGTGTTTGACTGCGATTATATGTTGGGAGCGGAAGTATAGGGTGAATATGGGTATGCGGAATAGACCTGACATATAAGATTTGTACGATGCATTGTGGTGTGTTTATTAAGCTGCTTATAATATAGGATCAGGCTTCTGATGAAGTCAGCTTTGGGAAAGAATCACTTACGTGATATAGTAGTTATCATAGTGATTGACTGCGATTGTACATTAGGAATGTAAGGATATGATCAATATGCACGTGTAGGAGTTTAGTGAATAGACTGGCTCATTCGCCAAATTGTGGCACTTAGTTAAGCTGAACGCGATTTTCGTGCAGCCGGCTTCCGGCGAAGTCAGAGTCGGAAAGAGGAGTTCGACGAGGTCGGCTGATGAGCGGTGTACGCTTTAAATGTCTCGGCGTTTATTCGTCGAAGGTGTGATCAAATATTTACCCTGGTGTTTGACTGCGATTATATGTTGGGAGTGCAAGTATGGGGTGAATATGCGGGTATGCGGAATAGATCTGACACATTTTGATTTGTACGATACATTGTAGTGTGGTTATTAAGCTGCTGCTAATGTATATGAATGAGGCTTCTGATGAAGTCAGCTTCGGGAAAGAATCGGTTATGTGATAAAGTAGTTATCATAGTGATTGACTGCGATTATATGTTGGGAGTGCAAGTATAGGATGAATATGCAAGTATACAGAGTAGATCTGACACTTTTTGATTTGTACGATGCATTGTGGTGTGTTTATTAAGCTGCTAATCCTGATGAAGTCTATTTTCTATACCTGCTATTCTGATGAAGTTAGCTTCGGGAAAGAATCACTTATGTGATAAAGTAGTTATTATAGTGATTGACTGCGATTATATGTTGGGAGTGCAAGTATAGGATGAATATGCAAGTATACAGAGTAGATCTGACACTTTTTGATTTGTACGATGCATTGTGGTGTGTTTATTAAGCTGCTAATCCTGATGAAGTCTATTTTCTATACCTGCCATTCTGATGAAGTTAGCTTCGGGAAAGAATCACTTATGTGATAAAGTAGTTATCATAGTGATTGACTGCGATTGTACATTAGAAATGTAAGGATATGATCAATATGCACGTGTAGGAGTTTACTGGATAGACTGGTTCATTCGCCGAATTGTGGCACTTAGTTAAGCTGAACGCGATTTTCGTGGAGGCGGCTTCCGGTGGAGTCAGAGTCGGAAAGAGGAGTTCGATGAGGTCGGGTGATGAGTGGTGTACGGTTTAAATTTCTCGGCGTTTATTCGTGGAAGGTGTTTAAAATAGTTACAATAGTGATCGATTGCTGTTAGACATTAGAAAGTTGAGTGCATAAATACACCCATATGCAATTTGTATAATAACAATGCAAACGCCCAATAGAGACCGAGTGAAATGTTTTAAAAATTGATATCGAAATATATTAGTGAGTGTAATCAAATATTTACCATAGAGATTGACGACGGCTGTGCATTAGAAATATATGTACACGATCAACATACATGGGAAGGGCGATGTCCCCTACAACGAACAAAGGAGAGGATTAAAGAAAGACAAAAGAACAATGACGATTAGAAGCGGAAGACAAAGGAATGGAGAAGTAAGACATTTTCGATCCTGCATACACGTAAATTAAGTTTAATCAGTTCGTTTGGTCCATTGTACTTCGAGAGAAAATTAGGTAAGACCATTAGGTTTAAATTGTTCACATGCTTGTTCATAAGCAGTACCAATAAAATATACTTACGACAGTGATTCGTTACAAATTCATCATCGTTAACCCAAATACGCATATATGCACGATATACGAGTATCAGCCGATTAAATTTAGCTCACATACGAACTTCTGCAACGTTCATCAACCCGGCCACGACCTTCATCGATTCTACCTCCGGCAAACCCAAATTCCCATAAAATTGGATTATCGAACTTCGGTAATATGCACTAACACACTTCCTAACGTCAGATCTCCCGCAGTCATCAATTACAATCTTCCCGAATTAATTTCCAACATTTCACCGATTTCACCGACACACCTGCCGACGTCACGAACCCTCCCAATCGCGCGGCCAAAACTCTCCTCTTTACCCGCCGTTCACATTACAGCCCCTCCCGCATTACCCCCCAACCCCTGCCGAAAATTGTCCATTTCCCAGGCGTGAAACAAAGCCACAGCGGTTTACTTTCAGCGCGCTCCATTATGAATGTCTTCGTTAACCGCGCCCGCCCAGCTTCCTTCCCACCGTCCCGAGGCTTCAAGGACCTCGCCGAAAAAACGTTCGTTAAAAAAGCCACCTCAGCCATCCCCCAGCAGACACGTCGAAATTCGGTCCTCGCCGACGTGCAGTCTGCCGGCGAAAGTCAAATCACAGGACCGACTAATTGTCTCCGTTTTTCGTGGTATCGCACGCAAGTTCCTCGGCCCGCTCGGGTTTCTGCCTTCTGGCGCGAGAAAAAAGGAGCGCCGCACGTGTTGCCGACGCATTCCCCGACAAATTGACTTCAGACGTTCCCACTGTCCGCCGCGCTCTGATCATTTTGTCGCGCGCTCTCGTTCATTTTGCAGCCTCTCTTTCTATTTTAACGGCCCGGGGACCCACCGCCGATCCGCGCCTTTATTATTAGCCCGGCGAAGCTAGTTAACCGAGTTAGTTAAGTGAGAATTATTATTTAGGCGTCCCCGGCAGACTCTTCTCGCCTGCCGCCTCTCCGTCTTCCGCTTTCAATGGGGAGTCGACGCGGAGATCTCCCCACGTAGCGACAGCGTGTAAGCGTGCCTCGACGTATAGCGCTCTACGCTTTCGTATTCCGAAGTCCTCCGGCGTCTTATTTGTCCAGGAGGACCGAGGTGTCGAGCACTTTACGATTTCCGACTGCTTTTCCATGCCGTTTCTTTCGGACGACGCCCGCGATGCGAAGCACAGATTCCGGAGTCGCGGCTTGGGGTGGGAGGTGGCAGAGTTTTTCGACGGGTCACGAGGAAGATGCTTTATGGGAGGATGTATGTGTGTTGTGGACCTTCTATAGTATGTTTAGATTCGATTTGTAGGTTGAGATTAAGACTGGTGTATTAATCGTTTTTCGGTTGATGGGACGGTGCATGTGTATTATGGAGTATGCATTGTATGTTTCGATACAAATTGTAGGTTGAGATAAAGTTTAGGGTATTATTCATTTTGCAACGGGTCACGAGGAAGATGCTTTATGGGAAGATGTATGTGTGTTGTGGTATGTTTAGATTCAAGTTGTAGGTTCAGATTAATTCTGGTGTATTAATCGTTCTTCGATTGATGGGACGATGCATGTGTGTTGTAGAGTATGCATAGTATGTTTCGATTCATATTGTAGGTTGAGATGAAGTTTATGGTATTATTCATTTTTCGACGGATCACGAGAAAGATGCTTTATGGGAAGATGTATGTGTGTTGTGGATCTTCTATAGTATGTTTAGATTCGGGTTGTAGGTTGAGATTCATTCTGGTATATTAATCGTTTTTCAGTTGATGGGACGATGCATGTGTTTTGTAGAGTATGCATAGTATGTTTTGATTCATATTGTAGGTTGAGATGAAGTTTAGGGTATTATTCATTTTTTGACGGGTCATGAAGAAGGTTGTTGATGGGAAGATGTATGTGTGTTGTGGACCTTCTGTAGTATGTTTAGATTCGAGTTGTAGGTTGAGACTAACTCTGGTGTATTAATCGTTCTTCGGTTGATGGGACGATGCATGTGTGTTGTGGAATATGCATTGTATGTTTTGATTCAAATTGTTGGTTGAGATGAAGTTTACGGTGTTATTCATTTTTTGACGGGTCATGAAGAAGATTGTTGATAGGAAGATGTGGCCTTCTATAGTATGTTTAGAATCAAGTTGTAGGTTGAGATTAACTCTGATGTATTAATCGTTTTTCGGTTGATGGGACGATGCATGTGTGTTGTGGGACGATGCATTGTATGTGTCAATTCAAATTGTAGGTTGAGACAAAGTTTAGGGTATTATTCATTTTTTGACGGATCATAAAGAAGATTGTTGATGGGTAGATGTATGTGTGTTGTGGACCTTCTATAGTATGTTTAGAATTAAATTGCAAGTGGAGAATAAGTCTGGTGTATTAATTGTTTTTCGACGGGTCATGAGGAAGATGGTTGATGGGTAGATGTATGTGTGTTGTGGACGATGTATAGCACGTATAGATAGAAATTTTAGATTGAAATGGAATCTGGTGTACTTATCGATTCTGGCGTGGAGGGAAATGGATGGAATCAAAAGTAAGAGTAGTAGAAATTTGGAAAGTATAATAATAGGAGAAACGATAAGTAGATCAGACTTCAACTGAACCTATCGATTAAACCTAAACGCAGTGAATTGGAAAGTGAGTAGAACTCTTGTTCACTTATCGTTTCTGGGGCGATGGAAATTTAATCGAGGGAATAGATTAAGAATAGTATACACCATTTTTCCAAACTACCAAAAATTACATGAACTAAATCACAATGTATGATCATTCGATTGCAGTTTCCACCCGCGTTCCACCTTTTTCTCCCAAAACTCTCGTCTTTGGCCGTTCTCTCGGCAAACCGCAATTTTTCCCAACTATCAAAAATTACATAAACCAAATGACAATTCATGTTCACTTCATTGCAGTTTCCACCCGTGTTCCATCTTTTTCTCCCAAAACTCTCGTTTTCGGCCGTTCTTTCGGCAAACAGCAATTTTTCCGAACTACGAAAAATTACATGAACCAAATGACAATGCATGATCATTCAATTGCAGTTTCCAGCCGTGTTCCATCTTTTTCTCCTAAAACTCTCGTCTTTGGCCGTTCTCTCGGCAAACCGCAATTTTTCCCAACTATCAAAAATTACATGAACCAAATGACAATTCATGTTCACTTCATTGCAGTTTCCACCCGTGTTCCATCTTTTTCTGTCAAAACTCTCATTTTCGGCCGTTCTCTCGGCAAACCGCAATTTTTCCGAACTATCAAAAATTACATGAACCAAATGACAACGCATGATCACTCGATTGCAGTTTCCACCCGTGTTCCATCTTTTTCTCCTAAAACTCTCGTCTTCGGCCGTTCTCTCGGCAAACCGCAATTTTTTTCCCAAGCACCAAAAATTACATGAATCAAATGCCAATGCATGATCACTCGATTGCAGTTTCCACCCGTGTTCCATCTTTTTCTCCCAAAACTCTCGTTTTCGGCCGTTCTCTCGGCAAACCGCAATTTTTCCGAACTACCAAAAATTACATGAACCAATTGACAATGCATGATCACTCGATTGCAGTTTCCACCCGTGTTCCATCTGTTTCTCCTAAAACTCTCGTCTTCGGCCGTTCTCTCGGCAAACCGCAATTTTTCCGAAGTATCAAAAATGACATGAATAAATGAAATGCCATTGCATGTGTTCCATCTTTTTCTCCCAAAACTCTCGTCTTCGGCCATTCTTTCGGCAAACCGCAACTTTTTCCGAACTACCAAAAATTACATGAACCAAATGACAATACATGATCACTCGATTGCAGTTTCCACCCGTGTTCCATCTTTTTCTCCTAAAACTCTCGTTTTCGGCCGTTCTCTCGGCAAACCGCAATTTTTTTCCCAAGTACCAAAAATTACATGAATCAAATGCCAATGCATGATCACTCGATTGCAGTTTCCACCCGTGTTCTATCCTTTCCTCCGAAAACTCTCGTTTTCGGCCGTTCTCTCGGCAAACCGCAATTTTTCCGAACTACCAAAAATTACATAAACCAATTGACAATGCATGATCACTCGATTGAAGTTTCCACCCGTGTTCCATCTTTTCCTCCCAAAACTCTTGTTTTCGGCCGTTCTCTCGGCAAACCGCAATTTTTCCCAACTACTAAAAATTATTACATGAATCAAATGACAATGCATGATCACTCGATTGCAGTTTCCATCCGTGTTCCACCTTTTTCTCCCAAAACTCTCGTCTTTGGCCGTTCTCTCGGCAAACCGCAATTTTTCCCAACTATCAAAAATTACATGAACCAAATGACAATGCATGATCACTCGATTGAAGTTTCCACCCGTGTTCCAACTTTTCTCCCAAAACTCTCGGCAAACCGCAATTTTTTTCCCAACCTCCGTCTGACCAGCTCGCCTCCACACACCCGCAACGCCCACTCGCCGTATTCCTCCTCCAGAAACCAAAGGCCCCCTTCCCCCGCGCCAAGACATCGCCCGCCGCCATTACAATTGCAAACTCCGCGTCGATGATCGCCATTCCGATTTGCATACCGGCGCGCTCGCCGGGTATATTTAACCGAGCGTAGAAACGGTTCCTCTATCCGGCACGGTTCATCGAAGATCACCGGGCACTTTGCTCGCGCGGAAATCTATGCGGATAAGACGACTCCGGGGAATCCGAGAGGATCCGACGCTTTTTGGGGATAACGGCTGAAAGGGGGTGGCACAGAGTGGCGAAGCTGAGCGAAGGGCAGGAGTGCGGGAAGGCGAACAGTCGATGCTCTTATCTGTCTACGCTACGTCGTAACGATTACGTCCTCGGTCCGTATTGGTACGAAGGACGAGGGTTCGTCCTCCGCTTCTTCCCGCTGGGCGTCCAGGCCCGAGGGTCAAATTTTCCGTTTCCGGCGGAGTCGCTCCCAGACGGGAGCACCTCTTAACTAGCTCTTAAGTAAGAGGTAATTCGTACTCGGGACACGGGCGCGCGGACTTCTTGTTGGGACGTTTTAAAGGCTTACGTTTTAGCGGAGCCGGCGCAGGGCTTTATGACGGCAATTGTTGCCGGACAGGCTCCCGCGCTTATCCGGCTAATAAGATTCGCGCGAGCTATTTCTAACACGGATTTACGGGTGCGTGCGCGGACGGTAATGGCCTGGGAAAAGTTGCGCGAGCGTAAGGAGTTGTCGCGCGGATTGTTCAGAGTACGGTGATGAGGGAGCTCGTTGTCGCTGGGGATCAAGGTATTGTGGGTTCATGTAACATGGAATTCATGAAACGTCGCGGACGTCGTGTCAACGATTTTTGCCTGTTCGCGGATCGACCGGATAAGTTTAGGGCCTTATGTATGGAACAGAAGCATGAAACGGATCTTAGCAGAAAATAGCGTTACGGGTTATTTGCAGAGTCATGTTGTAGATGCAGATTATGAAATATATTATATATACCGCGTGAATATGAAAAGTTGTGGCGCGGTTTATTAATTTTTTATAATTAAAATTGTATTATTATAGAATAATTAAATTTTTATTATTAAATAATATTATTATACCGCGTGAATGTAAAAAGTTGTGGCGCGGTTTATTTGAGTGGTAGATAAAGGTACTATGCATAGATATAATAAAGAAATTATGAAACATTGTCAACATCTTCCACACTAAAAAGCAACATGAAACGTGCTCAAACAGAGGAAAAGATCGCGATTTATTTGTGAGGTCCCGTTATAAATGCAGATGTATATATAACATGTCAATTATGAAACATTGTAGTCGTCACCTGGAAATATATGATAGTTTTTTCCACGTACTGCATCAGTTACACTGAAAACTAACACGTTTTCCACGTTAAAAAATATAATCGATAGATCGTGTACTATGGATCGACTTTTTCTACTGTACCAATTTTTACACATGTTGCACGCTCTACATAAAATCACAATGATTAAAAAAACGATTGATAAATCATAAAGTAAGGATCGTTTTTATATGCACTACGAAATCGCAACAATTTTTACATGTTCCCCGGATTAAACAGATCCTCGACGGATCATAAACTGAGGATCGACTTTATCTACTGTGCACCCCGAATGTCACTCCGATTTTTACAGACCCTTTCCGACGGGCAGGTAAAAAAATTCGGTCTCTACCCTAAAAAAAAACCCAAAACGAGCTTCAAGAGAGAAAAACATTACGATTTATTTGTGGACTCCTGTTCTAAATACAGGTATGTATATACCATGTAAATGATGAAATATTGCAAACGTCACGTGAAAGCGCGTGAACATTTTTTCCCCGCTCTTCGTACGTTCCACCGAAAAACACGTCTTCGACGTTAAAAATATCATTAACAGATCATAAACCTTAAATCGACGTTATCTACTCGACATCATCGCACCGATTTTTACACACCCTCCGGCGAAAAACTCGGCCCCCTTCGCACTACAAAGAGGACATAAAACATGGTCAAACAAAGGAAAACTTCGCGATTTATTTGTGAGCTTCTGTTCTAAATGCAGATATATATAACATGTATATTATGATACAACGTATCCATCACATGGAAACGCGTTCATCTGTTCCACTGAAAAACACGGCGTCTTCCATGTCAAAAAGGATCATCGACAGATCGTAAACCTTGAATCGACTTTACCTGCTCCACATCATCACACCGATTTTTACACACCCTCCGGCGTTCGGGCCGAAAAACTCGGGCTCTTTCGTACTAAAAAAGGATATGAAACGTGCTCAAATAGAAGAAAATCTCGCGATTTATTTGTGAGCTTCTGTTCTAAATGCAGATATATGTAACATGTAAATTATGACACAATGTACTCATTACATAAAAACGCGTGAACATTTTTTTCCCGCTCTTCATCGGTTCCACTGAAAAACAGGGCGTCTTCAATATCAGAAAGAATCATCGACAGATCGTAAACCTTGAATCGACTTTACCTGCTCCACATCATCACACCGATTTTTACACACCCTCCGGCGAAAAACTCGGCCTCTTTCACTACAAAAAAGGACATAAAACATGGTCAAACAAAGGAAAACTTCGTGATTTATTCGTGAGCTTCTGTTCTAAATGCAGATATATGTAACATGTAAATTATGATACAATGTATCCGTCACATGGAAACGGGTTCATCGGTTCCACTGAAAAACACGGCGTCTTCCATGTCAAAAAGGATCATCGACAGATCGTAAACCTTGAAACGACTTTATCTACTCGATATCATCACACGGATTTTTACACAACCTCCGGCGTTCGGGCCGAAAAATTCGGGCTCTTCCGTACTAAAAAAGGACATGAAACATGCTCAAATAGAGGAAAAGTTCGCGATTTATTCGTAAGCTCCTGTTATAAATGCAGATATATATATGGAAATTATGACCCAATGTACTCGTCACATGGAAACGCGTTCATCTGTTCCACTGAAAAACAGGGCTTCTTCCATGTCAGAAAGAATCATCGACAGATCGTAAACCTTGAAACGACTTTATTTACTCGATATCATCACACCGATTTTTACACAACCTCCGGCGTTCGGGCCGAAAAATTCGGGCTCTTCCGTACTAAAAAAGGACATGAAACATGCTCAAATAGAGGAAAAGTTCGCGATTTATTCGTAAGCTCCTGTTATAAATGCAGATATATATATGGAAATTATGACACAATGTACTCGTCACATGGAAACGCGTTCATCTGTTCCACTGAAAAACAGGGCGTCTTCCATGTCAGAAAGAATCATCGACAGATCGTAAACCTTGAATCGACTTTACCTGCTCCACATCATCGCACCGATTTTTACACACCCTCCGGCGAAAAACTCGGCCCCCTTCGCACTACAAAGAGGACATAAAACATGGTCAAACAAAGGAAAACTTCGCGATTTATTTGTGAGCTTCTGTTCTAAATGCAGATATATATAACATGTATATTATGATACAATGTATCCGTCACATGGAAACGCGTTCATCGGTTCCACTGAAAAACACGGCGTCTTCCATGTCAAAAAGGATCATCGACAGATCGTAAACCTTGAATCGACTCTACCTGCTCCACATCACCACACCGATTTTTACACACCCTCCAGCGTTCGGGCCGAAAAACCCGGGCTCTTCCGTACTAAAAAAGGACATGAAACGCGCAGCACGCAAAATTTCGCGGTAGGATGGCGGCCTCATGGACGTTCTCCCGTCCTAAATGGCACGAAGAACGTGCCGCGTTTAATTCGCGCCCGGGTCGTGCAATGAATTTTCGCATCTCCCGCGTGGGTGGCAGCAGGGGGTGGAAAACAGGGGTGGCCGCGGCGTAGGAGAAAGAGGGGCGCGCCAAAAAAAGAGCGCGGGGAGATGATGAAAACGAGCAACAAAAAAAGGCAAAATTGAGCAGCCGAGTTTGCGGCGCGCGGTGAAGCAGAATGTGAAAGAGCGAGAGAGAAAAAGAGAGAGAGAAGGAGAGAGAGAAAGTGAGAGAGAGATGAGAGGGACAGAGCGTGGAGCGAGGGACAGACCGTGTGAGCGAGGCTCATATCGTATTAATAGGCAATCCGGGCAGCCGAGGGGTGTCATAAACTCAAACCCCTAATACTCGCCTAAACTACCTCGGTTAAATAATGGAATCCCTATTCCCGCCCCCATCGCTTGTCTCTGCCGCTCCTCTCCTGACCTCTCTTTGCCCATTCTCACCGACACTCACTTTTCACCTCCGCTTCTCAACTACGCGCGGTTACTTTTCTGCACGTCCGCGCGTTCCTGTCTTTTGCGTGTTTCGCTTTTTGGCGTTCGTGTGCTTTTTTGTCCGCGGGTACAGAGAGTGCGGAAAGCTTGCGAAGAAACTTGTGCCACGCATTACTGAAGTGAATGGATGAGAAGGGTTTGTGTAAAGTTATGGTCGAAGGTGCTTGATTGGAAGGATGTAAGCGTTTGAAACTGTATAGTAGTATAATTGAGCCGTTTATTTTGAAAGTGGCCTAACTCCGTTTTTCAATATTTTCCGGTTGCCATGGTTACGTGTACAAATTCATGTTATTTATCTCGATTTGAAGATAAATGGACTTAGGCCACTTTCAAAATAAACGGCTCATATGTGCATCAATTGATATATGAAAATATATACTGCATTACAAACGTGATGTAACAAGATGCGGAGAAATTTTGTGTGACGTATGAAGCGGGGTCAGTATAAAGATAGGTACAATGGAAACATAAAGATACGTCTTATACGTAATGGAATATATGTGCAATTGATATATGAAAATATGTACTGCGTTGCAAACGTGATATATGAATATGTGTGGGCATTTGTTTACTATATATTAATATATATATTATATATTAACGGCTCAAATATCGGTGACTATTGTGGAGATGTTTGAGGTACGGTTTTAGGGCCAATCCTTTCGGTAATATTGATAATTTGGATGCCGGAGTCCAGAGCATCGATAGGTTAAAATAAAAGAGATTCAAGCAAAAACAGGCATAGAAACGGTTAACATTCTCTGCGTCCCATTTACGTTCACATACTTATGCAAACTCAAAAAGACACTTGGTATGTAAGCTTTACTGAGTTGCCGCGTTGCATGGGAGTTTTTGTTTAACACGTTGACTGCCAAGCGTATTCTACTATATTAGAACAGCGATGCTATGAAATAATACAGCGTTCGACAGAATTATGCAAAATGTAAATAATGTGCAGGTATTGGAGACCAAAGGATCGAATCACTATTCTAATAACAACTGCATTTATAAAATAATAATACCTGCCCATTGCGAATATTTTAGATCTTCAGTAAAATCTCTTGCGTCGGTCACCGGTGACCATCATGGCAGTCAAAGTGTTAAGGATTTTATCCGAGAGCAGTTACAATTTGGTGATGATATTATCTTGTTTCGATCGTTGTTATTAATGATGTTGCAAGTCAATTCGCGTATGCGGTCAATTAAACTGTTTGGAGCAGTACTGTTGAAAGATCATAACGCTTCGGTACTAAATGCCTGGTTTCAATTTTGCGCATTAATCAAAAATTTGGAATTATTGCAATCACTGAATCGATATTTTTAAAAGACCCAAAATTTCAGCAATGAATGTGTCTTTCAGTAAAGAATTCAATTTTTGATATCAACGCATTCCGCGCTACAACATCAGTATTTTTTATCAATACAGTTTTAAATACATTAACTCACCGAATACGTCAGTTGACTCGCAGTCAATTGGAGTATGCGGTCAATTAAACTGTTTGGAGCAGTACTGTTGAAAGATCATAACGCTTCGGTACTAAGTGCCTGGTTTCAATTTTGCGCATTAATCAAAAATTTGGAATTATTGCAATCATTGAATCGATATTTTTAAAAGACCCAAAATTTCAGCAATGAATGTGTCTTTCAGTAAAGAATTCAATTTTTGATATGAACGCATTCCGTGCTACAACATTAGTATTTTTTATCAATACAGTTTTAAATACATTAACTCACCGAATACGTCAGTTGACTCGCAGTGTCATATTTGCCACGTGCAACATGTTACGACAGCGATTCTTATTCTAGCAGAGTTTGCCATTAATATTTTAATTATCTTGTCTTGAAAAAAACATTTCCGTATCCCGCCTGAAGGCTTCTCTCGCGTCGTAAGCATGAAAAATCGTAAGTCGGCAGGCATCGCGTAAAATATTCTGTAAGCAGTAACGCTGGGGTGCATTTTTCAGAGGACGCACTATGTATTTGCGAAATGGGATCGAAGAGCGAGTATTGTTCTCTGCGGCATTATGGTCTGGTGTGATGTTTGCGGTTTCAGACACGAAAGACGTATGCGTTGAACGTCGTTGCGAAGCGGAAGGCTGCCGGGACAGGGCAAATTAGCCAGCTTGTACGCGTGATACCGCCGCTTAACTAATTGTTGCCGGATATATTACTTAAATGGTCGGCGGTGATTGCCTATCGCTTATCGATTCGCCCGGCTTCCGTTTCTAGTTTGCGCGGATAATTGGCTCTGCACTTGTGTATAGCCGAACGACAACGCGAGCCTTTATAAATTCGAGTGTCAACCTACAAGTGTTCAGTCACTTTTAATTAGCAGCAAACGGATGGTTCTACGAACTGACACGTAAATCTACGAAAATGTAATGGGTTTGAACAATTTCCTGCACATGGTAAAATCTGAGCAAGACCCGGTTGGAAGATTTCAAATTATACGGTGGAAGCCCTAGTGTCTTGTCTTTAGGTTCTTATCTCAAAAATTATGTAAATTTGACCACAAGCATAAAGTAATCCGGCGCTCAAAAATTTGTTACAAATACTCATAGATCTAGGAATTTAATATGTGAAACTAGAGAGTATAATATTTATAAACAATAATACCACAATCAATACACTTTCGTCGTATTTCCTAATCTTTCGTCGTTTCGCCTTTACACCGTTTCTTCTTATCGTCAACTGCGTCCCAAGCAACCAAATAACACAATTCAACAAACTCATCACCTATGATACATCAATATAATAATTGAGGATCATAGTATTTGAGATCCCACATACATTTATATATTAAGACTTTGACTGCCACGGTGGTCACTGGTGACCGGCGCAAAGATTTTAACACTTTGACTGCCATGATGATCACTGGTGACCGACGCAAGAAATTTTACTGAAGATACAAAATATTCGCGATGGGTAGCAATTATTATTTTATAAATGCAGTTGTTATTAGAATAGTGATGCAATCCTTTGGTCTCCAATACCTGCACATTATTTACATTTTGCATAATTCTGTCGAACGCTGTATTATTTCATAGCATCGCTGTTCTAATATAGTAGAATACGCTTGGCAGTCAACGTGTTAATAAAAATGCAAAATATTCTAAATGAAGCCTATTTGCAATTTAGTAAAAGCAATTGCTATTGGAACGGTACTTCAATACTTTGGTTTTCGACAACTTTGCGTTATCTTCATTTTGCACGATTTATTCATACTCTGCTGTATTTCATGGCATCGCGGTTCTAACGTAGCAAATGATGATCACTGGTAACCGACGCAAGGAATTTTACTGAAGATCCAAAATATTCGCGATGGGTAGCAATTATTATTTTATAAATGCAGTTGTTATTAGAATAGTGATGCAATCAATACTTTCGTCTCCAATACCTGCACATTATTTACATTTTGCATAATTCTGTCGAACGCTGTATTATTTCATAGCATCGCTGTTCTAATATAGTAGAATACGCTTGGCAGTCAACGTGTTAATAAAAATGCAAAAAATTCTAAATGAAGCCTATTTGCAATTTAGTAAAAGCAATTGCTGTTGGAACGGTACTTCAATACTTTGGTTTTCGACAACTTTGCGTTACCTTCACATTTTTACATTTTGATTTATTCATACGCTGTATTATTTCATAGCATCGCTGTTCTAACGTAGCAAAATACGCTTGGCAGTCAACGTGTTAATGTCCAACCGCTCAAAAATCCTACCATACATTACACTGCCATAACTGCCCAAATTTAACACATTGACTGCCACGGGTATTTTAATATATTAACACCGCAACGGGGTGAAGTACTACAGAATATGATTGAATTGTGCAAAATGAAAAGAATGCGAAGGTATCGGAGACCAAAGAATTGAATCACTATTTAATATTAATTGCATTTTCAAAATCATAAATGCGACCGATTGGGTATTGGGGAAGTGTTAATAACCGATTGGGAAAATGTTAATAAGATTAAAATGAAAATAATCTTCACCACTGCACGTGGATGCAATAAATTCAAATACTTTTGAGGCTTTAATATTTTTAACATTTCTATACTTTTACTTTTAAATATGTTTTAATTTATTTAATTTTTTTTATGTTTGGAAAAATGTATAAATAGGCCGTCCACAACTTTAAACTCATTACATCTGCAGGCGGCCGTAAACATTTTCTTTATTTTAGTTAAATGTAGTGTTACCACCCTTTTTTTAAAGGCGGTGAACAATTACTGCCGCTTTATTATTATTCTTGCAACGTACTGAGTTACATTGACAGTTACATTGGGCGTTACGTCGGATGTTAATTTCCAATCGCCGTGCTGAAGGTATCGGAGACCAAAGAATTGAATCACTATTTAATATTAAAACGTTGGCTGCCGTGGGGATCACCAGTGACCGGCGCAAGAGTTTTGACTGAAGATCGAAAATATTCGCAATGGGTAGTAATAATTACTTTATAAATGCAGTTATTGTTAGAATAGTGATGCGATTCTTTGGTCTCCAATACTTGCACATTATTTACATTTTGCATAATTCAGTCAAACGCTGTAGTATTTCATAGCATCGCCGTTCTAATACGGCAAAAATCGCACCGCAGTCAACGTGTTAATTGCATTTTCAAAATCATAAATGCGACCGATTGGTTATTTTTTGAATTTTTCATGAGACCTTTCGCGCCGGTCACCGATGACCACCACGGCAGTCAAAGTGTTAAACAAAAAAAACCTTAAACCCACCCAAACCCGGACCATAAAACTGCCCAGCGCCCCCGACCCGCTGCGAAAACCCGTCAACCCACATCCCCGTTTGATTGACAACTCGATTCGGCACACGTCCGCGCCGGCAACGTTTACGTTCTTTTTTCGCGTCGACCTGAGGGATGCCGGCCTCACGAAATCGGTAGTCGACTCGAGCGAAACACAGCCGGGACCCTCGACAATGGACTGGGCCGCGGCGGGATCCCTTTGGCGAGTCGCTCGTCGATCGTTTTCTAATTTGGTGAGCAAACACTCGGCTCCCGGGATCGGAATGGGTCGCGTTTGGGAGTCAGCGAGCGTCGGCCCCGTGGGCTTAATGCGAGGACCAGGATTGGGGTGGAGCATCGAAGCATCGAAGCATCGAAGCATCGGATGTAAGTACCGAACGATCTGGCAACCCTAATTTCTCTGCTTCGCTCGCTGTTCTCTTCTCGTTTCGCCGCCTTGTTTCTACGTCGTGTTTGCGCTTATGGCGCCGAATTCTGCTACGCGCCGATGTTTGCGCGTCTTTCGATGGTGTGTGTGCGGGGGGCTGAGAATGGAGATTGCTGGGTGTTTGGGCTGCGGGTTATGATGCGGTGCGGCGAGTTTTAAAGTGACGGGGTGGCGGATGATTGTTGAGTGTTGCGAGATGGGAGAGATGGTTAAGGTATGATGGCTCTGGGTGGGGTGTCTTATATTATGGTTATTGGTTGGACGGTTTGTTGTACTTTGCGGTAGGAGGCAAATGGGAGTTTAGAGTGTTGGATTAGATGGTCGGTGATTGTTGAGGTATGATGAGTCGCGTATGGGGTGTCTTGTATTATGGTTATTGGTTGGAAGGTTTATTGTAGTTTGTGATGGGTGGTAAATGGGAGTTGAGGGTGTTGGATTAGATTTTGGGTGATTGCTTGAGATAATGCGATATGAGATGGAATATTACGGATATTGATTGAGGTTTATCAATTTGTGATAGGTGAAATGGGAGTCGCGTAATATGTTGGTTGATTGCTAATATTCTTGTGAGTTGGGAGATATGAGATTCGGATATTGATTATTGGAAGGTTTATCGTAATTTGTGATAGGTGTTGGATAAATGGGAGATTGGTGAGTATTGTTGCAAGATGAGAGATAAATGTTGGATGGGGTGTCTTATATTATGGTTATTGGTTGGACTTTGTTGTACTTTGTGGTAGGAGAAATGGATGAGAGTGTTGATTAGATGGTCGTGATTGTTGAGGTATGGTCTTGTATTATGGTTATTGATTGGAAGGTTTGTTGTACTTTGTGATAGGTGGTAAATGGGAGTTGAGGGTGTTGGATTAGATGTTGGGTGATTGTTTGAGGTATTATGAGATGGGAGAGATCATTGCAATATGATGAGTCGCGTAATACTGTCTAATATTACGGATATTTGTTGGAAGGTTTCTCGTAATTTTTGATAGGTGGTAAATGATAGTCAGGAATATTGAACTAGATGTTGGATGATTGCTAAGGTATTCTTGTGAGTTGGGAGATATGGATGAGGTATGAGATTCAGGTCTGGGTAGTCTTGTATTATGATTATTGGTCGGAAGGTTTGTGTAGTTCGTGGTTGAGTGTGAATGAGAATTGAAAATGTTGGATTAGAAGTTGGGTGATTGGTGAGGTATTGTTGCAAGATGGGAGAGATGGTTAAGGTATGATGGCTCTGGGTGGGGTGTCTTATATTATGGTTATTGGTTGGACGGTTTGTTGTACTTTGCGGTAGGAGGCAAATGGGAGTTTAGAGTGTTGGATTAGATGGTCGGTGATTATTGAGGTATGATGAGTTGCGTATGGGGTGTCTTGTATTATGGTTATTGGTTGGAAGGTTTGTTGTAGTTTCTGATAGGAGGTAAATGGGAGTTGAGGGTGTTGGATTAGATTTTGGGTGATTGCTTGAGATAATGCGATATGATGAGTCGCGTAATATTGTGTAATATTACGGATATTGATTGGAAGGTTTGTCGTAATTTGTGATAGGTGCTAAATGGGAGTCGGGAGTATTGAACTAGATGTTGGTTGATTGCTAAGGTATTCTTGTGAGTTGGGAGATATGAGATTCGTATCTGGGTACTCTTGTATTATGAGTATTGGTCAGTAGGTTTGTGTAGTTCGTGGTTGAGTGTGAATGAGAATTGAAAATGTTGGATTAGAAGTTGGGTGATTGTTGAGTGTTGCGAGATGGGAGAGATGGTTAAGGTATGATGGCTCTGGGTGGGGTGTCTTATATTATGGTTATTGGTTGG
Organism: Cryptocheilus praepositus; assembly: GCA_033815515.1. Taxonomy (NCBI): domain Eukaryota; kingdom Metazoa; phylum Arthropoda; class Insecta; order Hymenoptera; family Pompilidae; genus Cryptocheilus; species Cryptocheilus praepositus. The sequence goes on along the minus strand of JAWWQZ010000040.1, from coordinate 485,696 downwards.
ACGGTTTGTTGTACTTTGCGGTAGGAGGCAAATGGGAGTTTAGAGTGTTGGATTAGATGGTCGGTGATTGTTGAGGTATGATGAGTCGCGTATGGGGTGTCTTGTATTATGGTTATTGGTTGGAAGGTTTATTGTAGTTTGTGATGGGTGGTAAATGGGAGTTGAGGGTGTTGGATTAGATTTTGGGTGATTGCTTGAGATAATGCGATATGATGAGTCGCGTAATATTGTGTAATATTACGGATATTGATTGGAAGGTTTATCGTAATTTGTGATAGGTGGTAAATGATAGTCAGGAATATTGAACTAGATGTTGGATGATTGCTAAGGTATTCTTATGAGTTGGGAGATATGGAAGAGGTATGAGATTCAGGTCTGGGTAGTCTTGTATTATGAGTATTGGTCAGTAGGTTTGTGTAGTTCGTGGTTGAGTGTGAATGAGAATTGAAAATGTTGGATTAGAAGTTGGGTGATTGGTGAGGTATTGTTGCAAGATGGGAGAGATGGTTAAGGTATGATGGCTCTGGGTGGGGTGTCTTATATTATGGTTATTGGTTGGACGGTTTGTTGTACTTTGCGGTAGGAGGCAAATGGGAGTTTAGAGTGTTGGATTAGATGGTCGGTGATTGTTGAGGTATGATGAGTCGCGTATGGGGTGTCTTGTATTATGGTTATTGGTTGGAAGGTTTGTTGTAGTTTGTGATAGGAGGTAAATGGGAGTTGAGGGTGTCGGATTAGATGTTGGGTGATTGCTTGAGGTATTATGAGATGGGAGAGATGATTGCGATATGATGAGTCGCGTAATATTGTCTAATATTGCGGATATTGATTGGAAGGTTTATCGTAATTTGTGATAGGTGGTAAATGGGAGTTGGGAGTAATGAACTAAATGTTGGATGGTTGCTAAGGTATTCTTGTGAGTTGGGAGATATGAATGAGGTATGAGATTCGTATTTGGGTGGTCTTGTATTATGATTATTAGTAAGTAAGTTTGTGTAGCTCGTGGTTGAATGCAAATGGGAATTGAAAATGTTGGATTAGATGTTGGGTGATTGCTTGAGGTATTATGAGATTGAAGAGATGATTGCGATATGATGAGTCGCGTAATATTGTTCAATATTACGGATATTGGTTGGAAGGTTTCTCGTAATTTCTGATAGGTGGTAAATGAGAGTCAGGAGTATTGAGCTAGATGTTGGATTATTGCTGAGATATTCTTATGAGATATGGATGAGATATGTTTCCTGTCTGGGTGGTCTTGTATTATGACTATTGGTCGGAAGATTTGTTGCAGTTTGAGGTTGAGTGTAAATGAGAATTGAAAGTGTTGAATTAGAAGTTGGGTGATGGATGAGGTATTGTTGCGAGATGGGAGAATTGGTTAAGGTATGATGATTCGTATGTGGCATGTCTCATATTCTGGTTATTGGTCAGAAGGTTCACGGTAAGAGGTAAATAGGAGTTGAGAATGGATGCTGAATTTATGATATGTTACCCTATTCTGACCGTAATTGTTAATGGTACTGCAATTATTTTTGGCAGTCAAAGATTAGTTGGCCGATCACGACAATCTCTTGAAAAGATAGTGTCATGCCAAGTCCTCTCACACTACTTAACATAACATCCAAATGCAATATCGGTATGCGCCAAAAATAATTGCAATGTCATTATGTTGAGTTGTACTCGGTAACTTGGCATGGCATTGTCTTTACAAGGAACTTACGCCGTCTCCCCATAAATTCAATGTTCCGCGCATTATCTATACAAACTTCCTGGTATGAACGCTACCTTCGCCGCCTCGCATAAAATCTAGGCATAAACATAATCCACCACATATGAACGGTCGATACACTCAACAACCCACAAACCACGAGCTCCACACTCTTCGATCCCTCCGCTGCAATTTGCACCCACAAACCCCCGCCGCCTGTCCATATCCACCCTCACAAACTCCCACTTTCCACCTTCGCAACTTCCATCCTCGCCCACAATTTCCAACTCCGACCCATATACGCACGTACACAAGCGTGCTCACCTATCAACTACCACAGAAAGTTCCGCACCATCCGCCAATAAACTCGGCAACGCGCGCAATTTCCCTCTCTCACACTCTGTCAAACGTTCAACATAGTCTCGCACGTTTACACCGGCAATCTGCACACCCACACCTATCTACATACATCCTCGGTCAAAAGTTTCGACCACCTTACCGGTTTCGCGGAAACACGAATTGTTCGCCCGCAGTTGATCGTCAAAAGTACAGTGTTTAGGTAATTGTAAGAATTTTCGTAATTGGTCGTGTAGTCGGAAAAGTTACGATTGTAAGCGAGAAAATAAACAATTTGGAAGAATTTTAAAAATGTGATTAGGAAACGAGTGTTAGTAGATTGCAGTCTACGCTTATATGGGATTTAGGTCGGAGACAATTGGTAATGGCAAAAGATGTTATGGTTAATTGCGGAAAATCTTACTAGTATGTAAATAGCATATATAATTGTAAAAATTTTACGTTTTAGTTTTTTATTATTTATTATTTCTGAATTATTTTTCTTGATTTATTTTTTTTTATCTTATTTTCATATAATATTGTCTCCTCTATTCTATATATAATTCTAACTTGAATTAATAATTTTAACTATAAATGATACTTTTAATTTCTATTTAAGTTTTTATTTTAATAATTATTTACTATTATTTAGAATTTATTTAATTTATATGTTGTCTATAATGGGGAACCCGTAATTGTGTAGAGAACAGTAAGGATATGTTACGATAGGCTTGACACGGGTTTCGCTTAGATTTGGCAAGCATTGCTGGACCAAAGTTAATACGTGGCACCGTATTAAGTATGAATAGAACATGAAATAATGAAAATCATGAAAAAGTAATAACGGTGGCAAACACCGAAAATATACTGTGATACAAAGCTGTTTATCTTAAATTGTCTGTTGGTTTATCAACTTGGATCGGATTTAGACGGGTTAAAAAAAATATTTTGCACACCATAGACACTAATTAATCTTTTTACGTTCCTTGCACACTTCTTCCAATAGTCTGCATACAAACAGCTTAATATTCTCTCTTTAATCATTACTCTGTAAACAGATTCCATCTTTTACCTTCTTAAACGTCATATTTTATTATTTATATTATTTCATATATTATATTTTATTATTTATATATAGTTTTATTTATTACAATACCTATTCCACAAATTTCTCCTCTCTTTAACCATTACTTATAAAGCACCTGCCACTCCCTCAAATTCTTACATACTTGATTTCGCTTACATACTTAACACGTTGACTGCTAAGCGTATTTTACTATATTAGAACGGCGATGCTATGAAATACTGCAGAGTATGAATAAATCGTGCAAAATGGAGATAACGCATTATTGAAGTACCGTTCCAATAGCAATTGCTTTTACTAAATTGCAAATAGGCTTCATTTAGAATATTTTGCATTTTTATTAACACGTTGACTGCCAAGCGTATTCTACTACATTAGAACAGCGATGCTATGAAATAATACAGCGTTCGACAGAATTATGCAAAATGTAAATAATGTGCAGGTATTGGAGACCAAAGGATCGCATCACAATTCTAACAGTAACTGCATTTATAAAATTACAAATATTTTGGATGTTCAGTAAAATCTCTTGTGTCGGTCACCAGTGACCACCATGGCAGCCAAAGTGTTAAATGTCCACCCTTCCAATAATTATTTCTCAAATTCCTTTAACCATTACTTATAAAGCACCCGCCACTCCCTCAAATTCTTACATACTTGATTTCGCTTACATACTTAACACGTTGACTGCCAAGCGTATTTTACTATATTAGAACGGCGATGCTATGAAATACTACATCGTTTGACTGAATTATGCAAAATGTAAATAACGTGCAAATATTGAAGACCAAAGGATCGCATCACAATTCTAACAGTAACTGCATTTATAAAATTACAAATATTTTGGATGTTCAGTAAAATCTCTTGCGTCGGTCACCAGTGACCATCATGGCAACCAAAGTGTTAAATATCCACCCTTCCAATAATTATTTCTCAAATTCCCCGAGCTTCTAAAAATTCTCCTCCCTTCGATCATTCCCCACCAAACACCTACCCCTTTCTCAACTCCCAAACGTTAGGTTCTGCGAAATATAAATTTCTTGATTTCTCCCCCGACCCAATCAGCCTCATTTGATACATTCGTTCTGCGCCATATCTCGGTCGGGCAAGCTTTCCAATAATTATTTCTCAAATTCCTCGAGCTTCTAAAAATTCTCCTCCCTTCGATCATTCCCCACTAAACAGCTACCCGTTTCTCAACTCCCAAACGTTAGGTTCTGCGAAATATAAATTTCTTGATTTCTCCCTCGACCCAATCAGTCTCATTCGATACATTCGTTCTGCGCCATATCTCGGTCGGGCAAGCTTTCCAATAATTATTTCTCAAATTCCTCGAGCTTCTAAAAATTCTCCTCCCTTCGATCATTCCCCACTAAACACCTACCCCTTTCTCAACTCCCAAACGTCAGGTTCTGCGAAATATAAATTTCTTGATTTCTCCCCCGACCCAATCAGCCTCATTCGATACATTCGTTCTGCGCCATATCTCGGTCGGGCAAGCTTTCCAATAATTATTTCTCAAATTCCTCGAGCTTCTAAAAATTCTCCTCCCTTCGATCGTTCCCCACTAAACACCTACCCCTTTCTCAACTCCCAAACGTTAGGTTCTGCGAAATATAAATTTCTTGATTTCTCCCCCGACCCAATCAGCCTCATTCGATACATTCGTTCTGCGCCATATCTTGGTCGGGCAAGCTTTCCAATAATTATTTCTCAAATTCCTCGAGCTTCTAAAAATTCTCCTCCCTTCGATCATTCCCCACTAAACACCTACCCCTTTCTCAACTCCCAAACGTTAGGTTCTGCGAAATATAAATTTCTTGATTTCTCCCCCGACCCAATCAGCCTCATTCGATACATTCGTTCTGCGCCATATCTCGGTCGGGCAAGCTTTCCAATAATTATTTCTCAAATTCCTCGAGCTTCTAAAAATTCTCCTCCCTTCGACCATTCCCCACTAAACACCTACCCCTTTCTCAACTCCCAAACGTTAGGTTCTGCGAAATATACATTTCTTGATTTCTCCCCCGACCCAATCAGCCTCATTCGATACATTCGTTCTGCGCCATATCTCGGTCGGGCAAGCTTTCCAATAATTATTTCTCAAATTCCTCGAGCTTCTAAAAATTCTCCTCCCTTCGATCATTCCCCACTAAACACCTACTCCTTTCTCAACCCCCAAACGTTAGGTTCTGCGAAATATAAATTTCTTAATTTCTCTCCCGACCCAATCAGCCTCATTCGATACATTCGTTCTGCGCCATATCTCGGTCCGGCAAGCTTTCCAATAATTATTTCTCAAACTCCTCGAGCTTCTAAAAATTCTCCTCCCTTCGATGATTCCCCACTAAACACCTACCCCTTTCTCAACTCCCAAACGTTAGGTTCTGCGAAATATAAATTTCTTGATTTCTCCCCCGACCCAATCAGCCTCATTCGATACATTCGTTCTGCGCCATATCTCGGTCGGGCAAGCTTTCATTAAGCCACGCGTCGTAAGTAAAACGTTGGGAAAGTTTGCCGAAGAGGCTCGCCGCGCGAACTTCTGGTCGTGGTTGTATCCAGCCTCACCGATGTCCACGCGCACGGCGACACACACATTCTCGCAGACATTTGCTCTCGAATAACGGAGCGCCGGTTTGTCGGGGGGTGGCGTTGCGGGGGTGGGTCGGCGGGGTTCGTTCGTTGAATGCGGTTTAATATTAATGGGAACTGATGATAAGCAGCGCAAACAAGCGTCGAGTCTCCCGGGAGAGATCTGCCTTCTGTTACCGGCGCGCAACCAGGGGGGCGGACCATTCGATGTACACGTGTATCCGTGTGTTCGTGTGCGCTCACACCCGCACGGCGACCTGCGACGGAAAGTGGAAACGTATACGCCGGCACATACATAATGGGCCAACGCTAGTGTGCCACCCCCTGCAACCCCCTTCGGCCCCTTCTATGGTGGATGCGGTTTGCGAGGGGGTTGCCTCGCGATATTCACGCTGATATTCAGCGCCGACTCTGTATGATCTACGCTAGTTTACATGCATACGCGAATATTCGGCGGGTGCTCGAGTTAAATAGGAGAGTGATTAAGGGCAAAAATTAGTCCGCTGCGGGGAAACGGTTGAGTGCGCAGCGGTTTCGTGGGCTTCGGTCCTTTTTTCCCCGCGACGCAGAGGGTGGAAAATTGTTGATTTGGAAACGCGCGAAGTTCGGTCAGTTTGGGGGGTGTGGGTGGAGAGATAGGGAGGAGGCGGAAGTCGTATTTGCTTTGAACGCTTCAAGAGGAAATGCCGCATTGTGTATGTTTCGAGTTTTTAAATAATAAGTAATTGTGTTGGGGAAAAATGTAAATTCGGTGATAAATAAATGCTTGATTTGGAGCGTGGTGGAGGTTCGATGCTTGGTTTTAAGCTACTCAAACATACTTACGCTGACAATAAAATAAAATTTTAATGGTAAATTATTCGATGGGAATTGAATGGTTTTTTTTTGGGAATGTGCTGATGTTTGGAGACTTTGGCAGAATATGGGAAAGAAGATTCGGAGGACTCTGGTGTCATAACACCTTCCCATGGTTGCTTTAAATAATAATTATTTACACTGACAGAAAAACGTAAATTCCACGGAAAATTATTCAGCGCAGAATTTCTCAACATCGTGTAGCTGCGCTGATAATATTTATCTCTATTATACAGTTGAAAATATGAACATACCTACAATAAATCCGGCTTGACACGGTTAAGGCAATGTGAAGGAATGGTATACAAATTTTTGTTACAGAAAACGAAAGAAACTGAAACCGCTACGTCGTTTCAATTTACGACTTGCTGGCGCATAGTGCAAATTGCAAAAACTGTTGGTACACGTACCCCGGCAACTTTTATTGCCTCCCATTCTTCGGGATGCCTACAACCATAATTTGTGTTAGTACCCACATACATGCAAACGTTTAATTATTACATCGCATATCACAATTTTCTTTCCTGCACTCTCTTCTTATCTTATTCACATTACAACATATTCGATTCAACAAGTGCTTCATCGGCCGCTACTCCACCATTTTGCAAGAATTTTATCACGTCTCAAAAACTGTTGGGATTTGGATTTGAGTGTGAAATAAGTATCCTTCTGCGTTTGTTCTGACTTCTACTTTATACTTTCAAGTGAGGATGGTCTTTCCCTTATGAACGTAGGGCTTCGACTGACTGATCTGACAAACAACATGTTTGTTCAACCTTTGTTATTTTGCGTCGCAGCTCATGCCACGCATCACACTTCGACGCACATGCATTCGACATGCGTTTGTTTTAAAAGAAGGGAATCGAGTTGTCATCTCGATATAAAGTCTGAGGCGTAGCATAAACAGTTCAAAGGAAGGACATTGGTTTTTGTCGTATTCCAACAAAAACTTTCACATCTCCCCCTTCCTCATCTTACCATATCGTCATCTAATTTTCCCAATTTCTGACTTTTTTTACACCAGCATCCGTCAACACATCTCGGAAACGTGCCGCGCCGCTTTTAATCGAACACCCCCGCGCACTTTCTAAATCACGCGCGTCCACATCCGGGCGCGCGGCATTAAAGTAGATTATGCATGTTCATTTGATACGCACATAAGTGCCCGCGTATCCAGTCACACAGCCTCATCCACTTCCCAATCATGCCGGGCGTACGCGCGGCACTAACACGCGCGTAAATATTCATACGTCCAGTCATAGAGAGTCGCGTACACTTTCGAGTCGTATATGAGCATACGTGGCCGCACGGGCACAGATTAAATTGGCACGTAGCGCGGTCCCACGTGGAAATACGTGGAAATACGCAGTTCGCGCACACACTGCGCCGGTCATTCGTCCGTGAAGAGGCCAGGATACCGCATCCGTGTGCCGTTAATGGGACGGTGTGGATGCGTAAATCTGCCAACGCACACTTCGGATCGCGAATATGACGAACGCCCGGCTATAAAGGTCCTCCGTAATGGAGAGCCGGCAAGTCCGCCCACATAGAGATATCGCGTGGTGTACGCCGATGTACGGGTATGTGGAGGTAGACGGCGCGTGGATATGCGCATACGGGGTGCACAATTTTCAAATGTGCTCCTGGCAGCAGGATTTGAGATAAGGAAAGGGAAGAAGGAAGAGTTCTGTGTTGCTTGTGGGCTGAATTGCACTAAGTACATCATAATTCTATTCAAAGGTATATTACACTTGAAGAATGTATAGTAAGGGTAGGTAGTGTTATATAGCAGAGATGCAATGGCAGTTTTGGAATATGGTTGTGCGAAGAATGTTTGAGATAAGGAAAATAAAGAAGGAAGAGTTCTGTGTTGCTTGTGGGCTGGGTTGCACTAAGTACATCATAATTCTGTTCAAAGCTATATTACAGCTGAGGAAGGTATGGTGCGGCTACGTAGTGTTATATAGCAGAGATGCAATGGCAATTTTGGAATATGGTTGGGCAAAGAGTGTTTGAGATAAGGAAGAATAAGGGATCTGATGGAATATTATGTATACATGTATATAATATAATGAATATGCACTAAAAACTACACTGTGGAGGTAGACGGCGCGTGGATATGCGCATACGGGGTTACAGGAAATTTTCAAATGTGCTCCTGGCTATAGAGGATTTGAGATAAGGAGAGGAAAGAAGGAAGAGTTCTGTGTTGCTTGTGGGCTGGGTTGCACTAAGTACATCATAATTCTATTCAAAGCTATATTACAGATGAAGAATGTATAATAAGGGTAGGTAGTGTTATATAGCAGAGATGCAATGGCAATTTTGGAATATGGTTGTGCGAAGAGTGTTTGAGATAAGGAAGAATAAGGGGTCTGACGGAATATTATGTATACATGTATAAAATATAATAAATATGCACTAAAAACTATACGGTGGAGGTAGACGGCGCGTGGATATGCGCATACGGGGTGCACAGGAAATTTTCAAATGTGCTCCTGGCTATAGAGGATTTGAGATAAGGAGAGGAAAGAAGGAAGAGTTCTGTGTTGCTTGTGCGCTGAATTGCACTAAGTTCATCTTGATTCTGTTCGAAGCTATATTACAGTTGAAGAACGTATAGTATGGCTACGTAGTGTTATATAACAGAGATGCAATGGCAATTTTGGAATATGGTTGTCTGAAGAATAAGGGGTCTGACGGAATATTATGTATACATGTATATATGTAATATAATAAATATGCACTAAAAAGTACACTGTGGAGGTAGACGGCGCGTGGATATGCGCATACGGGGTGCACAGGAAATTTTCAAATGTGCTCCTGGCAGCAGGATTTGAGATACGGAAAGGGAAGAAGGAAGAGTTCTGTGTTGCTTGTGGGCTGAATTGCACTAAGTACATCATAATTCTATTCAAAGCTATATTACAGTTGAGGAACGTATAGTACGGCTACGTAGTGTTATATAGCAGAGATGCAATGGCAATTTTGGAATATGGTTGTGCGAAGAGTGTTTGAAATAAAGAAGAATAAGGGGTCTGACGGAATATTATGTATACATGTATATATAATAATATAATAAATATGCACTAAAAATTATACTGTGGAGGTAGACGGCGGGTGGATATGCGCATACGGGGTGCACAGAAAATTTTCAAATGTGCTCCTGGCAGCAGGATTTGAGATAAGGAAAGGAAAGAAGGAAGAGTTCTGTGTTGCTTGTGGGCTGGATTGCACTAAGTGCATCATAATTCTATTTAAAATATTACAGTTGAAGAACGTATAGTAAGGGTAGCTAGTGTTATATAGCAGAGATGCAATGGCAATTTTGAAATATAGTTGTGCGAAGAGTGTTTAAGATAAGGAAAAATAAGGGGTCTGAAGGAATATTATGTATGTGGTAATGAGAACATTCCTGAATGAATCCGTTGTCATAGAGAAGAAAACAGAATAAACGGACGAGGATATGATCGGCAGTTTAGTGCAGTTGAGGTTCAGTCATTTATCTTCAATCATCTAACTCATCAATTCATTTATCCTTATTCAGTAATTCGTTAAATAATTTTTCTCTTAGTCATAAAGAGATTACATGTATACATCTGTACAATATATTAAATCCGCATTACAAACTAGTATGGTTGTGCGAAGAGTGTTTGAGATAAGGACTGTAATTAAGAATATAATATAATAAATATGCACTAAAAATAAAAATATATTATCCGTGTAACTCTTATACAACATCCCGACCTTTCCCCCCCAAAATGATACCACTTCTCTGCTGACCAAACGCCACAATTACGCGGTCATCCCCATCAACAAGCTCCCAACACCACTTACCCTCCCTCAAAATTGCTCTCCGCACTAAAAACATTTCATAATTCCCCCGCTCACTATTCATGCCGTAATCACACAAACGTTAACAAGATCAGCACGATAGCCCCGCACGATCCCATAGCCACCCCCTCCGCCGTTTGAACTCACCCCCGTGAGACAGGTGCCGGAAAATTGCTCTCAAAGTAGCGTACCGAACGCATTGTTCGCCACGCGCGCCGGCGGTTTGTACATAAGACGCCCCATCCCTCTGGCGTCAGTCCTCCAGCACCCCTTGCACCCCTCGGCACCCCTCAGGCACCCAAAACTCTCGAACCCTCCAATCCTCTGCCGCCCGCTCAATCTCCGCTTGAATCGAGTGGCCGGCGCGCACGCGTGGGTATTAAATTAATGTAGTCGACTCCGTAGCCGGCGATTAAACAAAGGGTGAAAATTGAGCACCATCCCCCCACGGCCAGCTCAACTGCGGCTCTATGGGTGTGTTTGCGCACACGGACGCGTGGGTGTGCTTTGCGTGTGCTGGTGGAACGTACGGGGTGTTCGTTTAATGCGCACTGAAGATGGTTAGATGGTTGGGTGTGTTGGGATGGGTGTCTTTTAGTGGTGCAAATGTGCAGGAGCTTAGATAGGAGAGGAGTGGTAACGAGTGCCCGGGTAGTTGGGGCGTGAAGCAGGTGAGTGTATTTTGGGATTGTTAACGGGGAACGGGGAAGATGTGTGTAATATGGATGTTTTGGAAATGTTGCAAAAATGCGTATTTTGGAAAATAGGGTTTGGACACCCGGTGGGAGGAAGAATATAGTATGTGAAAGCCGGGTTAAAGGCTGTTGATAGATATGCGGGCAATCATTAACGAAGGCACGAGATAATAGTAATGAGCAATTATCAGTGGGTTTATGTATTTGTTAACATAATACTAGGAAGTTATACGTGATATTTAAGTCTTGCCAATAGTACAAGAAGCTGTATTCTTGACAATGCTATGAGGATACCTGCACATCACAAGAACTCATTAACACAACAGTAAGAGCTACTTACTATTTTGCGGTATTATTTGAACACAAAATCAGCAGGTTGCATGTAATATAAAATTGTTCTCAATATTTTGGGATTGTTAACGGGGAACGGGGAAGATGTGTGCAATGTGGACGTTTTGGAAATGTTGCAAAAATACGTATTTCGGAAAAAAGGGACACCCGGTGGGCAATCATTAACGAAGGCACGAGATAATAGTAATGAGCAATTATCAGTGGGTTTATGTATTTGTTAACATAATACTAGGAAGTTATACGTAATATCTAAGTCTTCCTAATAGTACAAGAAGCTGTATTCTTGACAATGCTATGAGGATACCTGTGCATCACAAGAACTCATTGACACAATAGTGTACGGTAACAGTAAAAGATACTTACTAGTTTGCAGTATCATTTTAACACAAAATCAGCAGGTTGCATGTAATATAAAATTGTTCTCAATACTTCAAAAATCCGTTTTCCCCACCATACCATGAGTACACCTGTGTATCACCAGAAACATCTCCCGTATCCATTCAACTGCACCCACACCACCCCTAACCCACGCGATAATATTAATAAGCAGTTATCAGTAGGATTATGTATATATGAACGTAATACTAGGAAGTTATACGTAATATCTAGGTCTTGCCAATAGTACAAGAAGCTGCATTCTTGACAATGCTATGAGGATACCTGTGCATCACAAGAACTCATTAACACAATAGTGTACGGTAACAGTAAAAGCTACTTACTAGTTTGCAGTATCATTTTAACATAAAACCAGCAAGTTGAATGTAATATACAATTTTTCCCAACATTTCAAAAATCCGTTTTCCCCACCATACCATGAGTACATTCGTGTATCACCAGAAACATTTCCCGTACCCATTCACCCCCACCCGCACCACTCCTAACCCACGCGATAATATTAATAAGCAGTTATCAGTAGGATTATGTACTTATTAATATAATACAAGGAAGTTATACGTAATATCTAAGTTTTGCTAATAGTACAAGAAGCTGTATTCTTGACAATGCTATGAGGATACCTGTGCATCACAAGAACTCATTAACACAACAGTGTACGTTAACAGTAAGAGCTACTTACTAGTTTGCAGTATCATTTTAACACAAAACCAGCAAGCTGCATGTAATATAACATTTTTCCCAACATTTCAAAAATTTGTTTTCCCCACCATACCACCGTGTATCACCAGAAACATCTTTCATACATTTATCCCCATCGGCACCACCCCTAACCCACGCATATATCATAACACTAACAACCATTTACCAGTCTACATAATACTAGGAAGTTATACGTAATATCTAAGTCTTGCTAATAGTACAAGAAGCTGTATTCTTGACAATGCTATGAGGATACCTGTGCATCACAAGAACTCATTAACACAACAGTGTACGGTAACAGTAAGAGCTACTTACTATTTTGCAGTATTATTTTAATACGAAATCAGCAAGTTGCATAATATAAAATTTTTCCCAATATTTCAAAAATCTGTTTTCCCCACCATATCACGAGTATACCCGTGTATCACCAGAAACATCCCCCGTACATTCATCCCCACCCGCATCACCCCTAACCCACGCGTATATCATAACACTAACAACCATTTACCAGTCTACATAATACTAGGAAGTTATACGTAATATCTAAGTCTTCCTAATAATACAAGAAGCTGTATTCTTGACAATGCTATGAGGATACCTGTCCATCACAAGAACTCATTAACACAACAGTGTACGGTAACAGTAGGAGCTACTTACTATTTTGCAGTATTATTTTAACACGAAATCATCAAGTTGCATGATATAAAATTTTTCCCAATATTTCAAAAATCCGTTTTCCCCACCATACCACCGTGTATAATCAGAACCATCTCTCATACATTCATCCCCACCCGCACCACCCCTAACCCACGCATATATCATAACACTAACAACCATTTACCAGTCTACATAATACTAGGAAGTTATATGCAATATCTAAGTCTTGCTAATAGTACCAGAAGCTGTATTCTTGACAATGCCATGAGGATACCTGTCCATCACAAGAACTCATTAACACAACAGTGTACGCTAACAGAAGGAGCTACTTACTATTTTGCAGTATTATTTTAACACGAAATCAGCAAGTTGCATAATATAAAATATTTCCCAATATTTCAAAAATCCGTTTTCCCCACCATACCACCGTTTATCACCAAAAACATCTTTCATACATTTATCCCCATCGGCACCACCCCTAACCCACGCGTATATCATAACACTAACAACCATTCACCAGTCTCCCGCATTCTCTAATCATTACCCAAGACCAGGTTGTCGTACGTAATATCCAACCCTCGCACACGAACTCTCACATTAGCAGCAGTCCAGCCGCCAATCGCAGGACCCATCTCTCCGTGTTCCGCATTAACCGTTCATCCATATCCGCGCAATCATTAACACAAAAGCGCAAAGCCGCGCGCGCGTCTCCTGCAAACGGAATCCGAAAATAGGAGCAGTCATCTGGTCGGAAATCTGCGGCCCTCGACGTGTAATAGAAGCCGGTACGAGTGGCCGGGAGGGTCTGAGTGTCTCGCTCGTCAGCAACAGTGGGCGGAACTGCGATCGCTTAGAGGCCAAAGGACGATTCAATTAGGATCGACCGGAGCAATCCTCTAGTCCAACTGCTCCCGCTGACCGTCCTCTCGGAATTCGAACACCCACACCGATCGACCCACACCCACACCCACCCATCGAGCTCTGTTACCGCGATTAGAGTCCCTCTGTGCGCCGTTCCGCAGAGTCCGCCTTCTCCATTTCCGTCTTTCTTCGTCGCCCACGCCGATCCTCGATGCGCCGAGCGGCGGGGAAGAAAATTAACGGCCGCTCCGTACGCTCGCAAATACGTTCTACGGATTATTTCTTCGCTGGCCGGCTGATCGATTGTGAAGCGTGTTGCCTTTTTTGCGAACCGGGGCCCGGAGGGTGTTGCGCGAAATGGGTGACTTTTGGATGGTCCCAACCCCAATCGGGGGATGCGAAGAATTTTGAAATTTCTTGGGTTGAGGTTTGGCGATGTTGCAAGCTGCTGATTTTTTTGTATTCCGGAAATGCTTTTTGGGGGAAAGGTGGTCGCGCGAAATGGGTGACTTTTGGATGGTCCCAACCCCAATCGGGGGTTGTGAAGAATTTATGATTTTCTTGGGTTGAGGTTCGGTGATGTTGTAAGCTGACGATTTTGTTGTATCGCGAAAATGCTTTTTGGGCGAAAGGTGGTCGTGCGAAGTTTTGCGTTATGGGATGTGGAGAAATTGTTTTTTGTTGGTTTGGGGTTTGGTATTCTGGAAATAGTACAGATTTCTTCACAGCACGTGAAAGACGGTAGTCATGATCCTGGATGATACAGGAATATTCTTGATGGAAGAATCTGGAATTTTCTTGGGCGGAAGTTCGGTGATGTTGCAAGCTGATGATTTTTTTGTATTGCAGAAATACTTTTTGGGGGAAAAGTGTCGCGCGAAATTTTGCGTTATGGGATGTGGAGAAATTGTTTTTTCTTGGTTTGGGGTTTGGTATTCTGGGAATTTTATAGATTTCTTCACAGCACGTGAAAGACGGTGGTCAGGACTCTAGATCGTGCAGGAATATTCTTGATGGAAATATTGTTGATTTGAATTTAATAATTTGATTTGAAGATTTGGTAATCTGAAAATGTATCAATTTTTACATTGTGTAATTGACGTTGTCATATGGAATTTGAAGAAATTGCACTATTGCTGGTTTGACCTTAAAATTAATATTACGTAAACTAATTTGTCATTAAAGACAAATTTGACAAGACAATGTCACCATTAACACTGTGCGTTGCATCAATTGCAGCTTAAAATTAATTTATCCTAGTGAACAACAAAACATCACGAAATGATTCTGTATAAAGTATTCGCCACCAAATTCCAAGATGCAAGAATAGGCTGCTTTATACAAATTGGAAAATTAACGTGTACCCTACCCTTTGTCAAAATTCTAATTCCGCATCACTTTTATCTTAAATCTCACACCCACGACCATCGCCTTTGAATTTCTAACTGTCTCTGTCCAATAATATCCATCCCAAGCGGGTTCTTATAAATACTCGGCATTTGTTAAAAATGTTCCCGCTCATTAGCCGCAAAACGGCAAGCAACGCGGTCCGCGTGTGCATCATTCACTGTCAAAGTGGCACGTGTGCTCTTCGCCTACCAAAACGATAACGCTATAAAGATCACGAAAAAAGGAGAGTGTTGAGTGATATCGTAAATATCTGCCACAAAGTTTATTATAATCGTGGGAATGTCAGGAAGTCAGACAGAAGAATAATTGGAAATATTCATCCCAGATTATTCATGATAATGTAATTGTTAAAATATAGAATTTTCTAACGTAAATAAAACGAATCTGATAAAAAGCTACGTTAACATACATATAAACATTTTAACTTCTCATAAAAACAAATCACTTCACTCAAATTACCCGTACCTTCGCCACTCAAAAAACATACTATTGGGTTGGCAACTAAGTGACTGCGTATTTTGTCGATAGATGGACTTTATACTTTCTTTTGTTTTGTTAACGTGGTCATTGCATCTAACGTATATTTTTTTCTTATTATTTGGACTTCTACCTTTAATTTAGCAAAAAAAATTATATCGATTAGTGTTTTAGTTTTGTTTTTATCCCAATTTAAAAATGGAAGAACAAGACGTGCACTTCAGACATATTTTATTGTATTACTTCCGAAAAGGCAAGAACGTATCGCAAGCAAAAAGAAGTTATTTTATGCCGTATATGGAAATGAAGCCTTGAAAGAAAGGCAGTGTCAAAATTAGTTTGCCAGATTTTATACTGGTGATTTTTTTGAAAAATGCTCACTGATCTGGCCGTCCAGTTGAAGTCGATGACATCCGTATCAAGGCCATTATCGATTCAGATTGTCATAGTACAACACGTGATATTGCAGAGAAGCTCAATGTATCGCATACATACATTAAAAAAAAAATTAAAAATGCTTGGTTATGTCAAGAAACTCAATGTATGAATCCCTCACCAGCTTAAGGAAATTCATTTGACGCAAACTGGCATTAGCATCTGCGATTCGCTTCTGAAACGCAACGAAACTGATCGATTTCTGAAAAGCCTAATTACTGGCGACGAAAAGTGGATAGTTTATAACAACGTAAATCGGAAGAGATCGTAGGTGATGAAAGATGAACCAGCCCAAACGACATCAAAAGCAGAGATTCACCAAAAAAAGATTATGCTGTCAGTCTGGTGGGATTATACAGGAATTTTGTACTTTGAACTTATACCATAAAACCAAACGATCAATTCAAACGTGTACGTTCAACAACTCGCCAAACTGAGCGATGCAATTCAAGAAAAGCGGTCGGTATTGTCAAAACCACCATGATAATGCAAAGCCCCACACCTCTTTGATCACTCGCCAAAAATTATTGGAACTGGGTTGGAATGTTTTATCACATCCACCATAACTCTTTAAATGGTAAAATGTTTAATAACGCTGATGATGTCAGATCACATTTAATTCAGTTTTTTGATGGTAAAGATCAGAAATGTTACGAACGTGGAATTTTGACACTGCCAGAACGATGGCAAAAGGTCATCGACAAAAACGGACAGTATCTAATTGAATAAAGTTATATTTTTAAACAAAAAATTAAGAGTTTTCCTTCTTATTTGAAATGCGCAATCACTTAGTTGCCAACCCAATACTTAACTCGAGCACAAATCCTTTATCCAAGTTACTGAAGAATTCAACTATTTATTTTTGCTAACGAAGCTCTCTCTTCCTTTTGTGCACAAAAACAAAAGATTATTACTTTTGCACCGGCCGCCAGTTATTCACGTCCATTAATCAGCGAAAGATAAAATTGACATTTATCACCGACGTCGCACGATCGAATACTTGCTAATCATTCGTCGAGCGAATTTACGGAAAGCGTAGGGAAGTGGAGGATGGCCGGGAAGCGGAGAAGAACGATGACGTAGGATCAGCCAATTTCTGGACGATCGGTTCCAGGGAGAGTCGTCCTTACCGGACGCCGCATACGGCGTGACATCTCATTAGGGAGACAAATTGCTTCACCTCTTGGCCATCTTCATCCCACTCTGCTCCCCCTTCTGTTTTTCTTTTTACTCCACGCGACCATTTCTGCTGCTCTCGCTTTCTACTTGCACAACGTCCTTCCCTTCTTTTTATGCCGTGTGCCACTTTTGTGGGGCTTGCCTCATTTCGTTTTGATTTTTGTTCCGCGGCGTAGCTGCTCGCGAGCTTCATGTTAAAAATGAGAGAGAGAGCATGCGTCATGTTTATTTACGTAAATAATGCGCCGTTTTTTGCATTATTTCTGGTATTTCGTATTTTTTACTCTTTTGCATGAAACTTCCGCCTGCTCGGTTGAACGGCAGTTTACGGAATGTTTCGTGTGTGCGCAAGAAAATGCACGCAGAAAAAACAGAAGCTAAATTAAAACATATTGAAAATCAATGGTGGCTTGAAATTTGTGAAGCAGTCGCAATTCTGTAATAGGTTTCACTTGGAAATGAGATGTAATGAAATTTTGTAATGAACTAAAAGTCTATGGACGCGTGACATCGGTCATTACTTGATATGATAGCCGTAGTATACTCTTCATTAAATAAAATTTGTAGGTTAAGAAATTTACGCGTATAATCAAAGATGAGATCTACAGGATTTTCGGCAAAAATTAAGAATTGTTGAACGTATACCATTGGTTACCATTGTTTATTATAAGAGTCCTGATGCACGTTTCATCAAATAAAGTATGCAAGTAGCAAGAAATGTAAGTGAATAATGGAAAATCGGATGTTCTGGAATTTCGCCAAAAATGCGAAATTTATGATCGTATGCCATCGGTTACTACTATTTATTATAATGTGATATACTTTTCATTAAATAAAATTTGTAAGTTAAGAAATTTACGCGTATAATCAAAGATGAAATGTACTGGATTTTCGGCAAAAATTAGAAATTGTTGTACATATACCATCGGTTACCATTATTTATTATAAGAGTCCTGATACATGTTTCATCAAATAAAGTATGCAAGTATCAAGAAACGCAAACGAATAATCGAAAATCGGATGTTCTGGAATTTCGCCAAAAATGAGAAATTTATGATCTTATGCCATCGGTTGCTACTATTTATTACAACAGTCGTGACATACGTTTCATCAAATGAATTGTGCAAATAGCAAGAAATGTTAAGGTATAATCCAAAATCAGATATCCTGGAATTTCGCCAGAAATTAAAAGTTTGGAATTCATGACGTCTGTTACTATTAACTACAACAGTCGTAATATATATTTCATCGAACGAATTGCGCGAATAGCAAGTATGCAAGTACCAAGAAACGCAAGCGAATAATGGAAAATCGGATGTTCTGGAATTTCGCCAAAAATGAGAAATTTATGATCTTATGCCATCGGTTGCTACTATTTATTATAACAGTCGTGACATACGTTTCATCAAATGAATTGTGCAAATAGCAAGAAACATTAACGTACAATCGAAAATCAGATATCCTGGAATTTCGCCAGAAATTAAAAGTTTGGAATGCATGATGTCTGTTACTATTAACTACAGCCGTAATATATGTTTCATCGAACGAATTGCGCGAATAGCAAGTATGCAAGTAGCAAGAAACGCAAGCGAATAATGGAAAATCGGATGTTCTGGAATTTCGCCAAAAATGAGAAATTTATGATCTTATGCCATCGGTTGCTACTATTTATTATAACAGTCGTGACATACGTTTCATCAAATGAATTCTGCAAATACCAAGAAACATTAACGTACAATCGAAAATCAGATATCCTGGAATTTCGCCAGAAATTAAAAGTTTGGAATTCATGACGTCTGTTACTATTAACTACAGCCGTAATATATGTTTCATCGAACGAATTGCGCGAATAGCAAGTATGCAAGTAGCAAGAAACGCAAGCGAATAATGGAAAATCGGATGTTCTGGAATTTCGCCAAAAATGAGAAATTTATGATCTTATGCCATCGGTTGCTACTATTTATTATAACAGTCGTGACATACGTTTCATCAAATGAATTGTGCAAATAGCAAGAAACATTAACGTACAATCGAAAATCAGATATCCTGGAATTTCGCCAGAAATTAAAAGTTTGGAATTCATGACGTCTGTTACTATTAACTACAGCCGTAATATATGTTTCATCGAACGAATTGCGCGAATAGCAAGAACCACGAGCCTACAAAAGAATAGAAGACCGCTGCGATGTTTCGAGACTCTGACGTCTGTCACTCTCGCATTTAGATCTGCAGAATTAAACGATTGTCACGTCGACAAAATGAAACGCCCGACGTCCGCTGTTTTGACGCTCAGATAATTTGGCCAGCGCCTAACGCCGTCGAAATTTATGCTCGGCGTTATTTAAGATCGAGATAATTTGGCTCGTATTACGTCTCCTCGGCGTGGCTCAAAGTGGTTAACTGAGAGATTAACGAGGGCCTAAATTTACACTTTTTCAAAGGAAAATTCGTCCGCGCCGTAATTCGAGCCGGTCAAAGATTACGAGTATCAAGTGACGGTGCCGGGGCAATCAACGTCGAGCGGCGAGTTTTACTGAAATTTTGCGCTCTGATCTGATATGATTTGTCGCGAAATTATTCGCGGCGGTGTTTATCGTCGCGATCGTCTGGCTCGGAGCTCGACGCGTCTCTTTAACTTTCAATGAATTCTCAGCCGCGAGCCAAATACTCGTTATGTTAAACAACGTCGGACACGATCCGCTAAAATCCACTTGGCTTTGGAATTCGGATTCGCCGTCGGAAGTGTTTAACTAAAAGTTTCGCGCATTTATAACGCGTACTGGACCAGAAGATTTGCTGGGCAGCGAAATTCACTAGTACGATGTGTTGCGTTTGTGAAAATGCGCGGGAAATCATTTTATGAGTCAGAAGTGATGATATAATAAGTTTAAAGTGATCCACTGAATATGTTAATCATCGTTCGGAGTTTAGACCAGAATATTTCTTCCTAGCAAAATTCATGTATACGTGGATATATAAACTTTCACCAAATAGCTTGCGTCTACGAAAGTAGGTAGTTTACTTTAAAATAATTCGAATGTTTTAACAGTTACATAAATCAGTAATAATGATATAAAAATCTTTAAATACGTGTGCATGATATACGTACAATACATCTTTTAATCACCCGCTCTAATTCCAGAACAGAAGATTCCTTGCGCCGTGAAATTCAGTACTACAACAATATACAATCTTTCGTCAGACATCTTGCGTTTACGAAAGTAGAAAGTCCACTTTAAAACAATGTTATGCATACGTATCATTGATATAATCGTTTTTAATTGCACACGGACGATTCACTGTACTTTCTAACTCTAGAGCAGAAGATTTCTTGGGCAACAAAATTCAGTATTCAACAAAATCATAAATCAGTAATAATGATATAAAAATCTTTAAATACGTGTGCATGATATACGTGCAATACATCTTTTAATCACCCGCTCTAACTCCAGAACAGAAAATTCCTTGCGCCGTGAAATTGAGTAGTACAACAATATATAATTTTTCGTCAGACACCTTGCATTTACGAAAGTAGACAGTCCATTTTAAAAATGTTATGCATACGTATCATTGATATAATCGTTTTTAATTGCACACGTACGATTCACTGCACCTTCTAACCCCCTGCTCTAACTCTAGAGCAGAAGATTTTGTGGGCAACAAAATTCAGTATTCAACAAAATTCATAAACCAGTAATAATGATATAAAAATCTTTAAATATGCGTGCATGATATACGCATAATATATCTTTTAATCACCCGCTCTAACTCCAGAACAGAAGATTCCTTGCGCCGTGAAATTCAGTAGTACAACAATATACAATCTTTCGTCCGACATGTCGAGTTTATAAAAGTACGCGGTCCAATTTAAAATAATATTATACATAAGCATTAATAATATAATCATTTCTAATTGCACAGCACGATCCACTGTACCTTCTAATCCCCTGCTCTAATTCTAGAGCAAAAGATTTCTTGCGCAGCAAATTTTAATAATACGATATCCACTCTTTCGCCAGACACCTTGCGTTTATAAAATAATGCAACAAATCAGCCATAATAACAATCATTTCTAAGTATCTACGCACCTTTTAACCATCCACCCAAAGTCACCTGCATCCCACCAAGTGAACATTTGTGTCCTACTGCATAAAACTCGCAACGCCACAACCGAATTCAACTTAAATGCCGCAATAACTTATTTTCTCGTGTTTGCCGAACGTTTCGTTGACACAAAGTGGGGTCGCGAGTCTAATCGCCTGAGACAGACACCTAGCGTTTATAAAATAATTCTGCAAATCAGCCCGAATAACAATCATTTCTGAGTATACGCGCACCTTCCAACCATCCACCTAAAGTTATCCGCATCCAACCAACTAAACATTTGACTCTCACCGCCTAAAACTCGCAACGCCACATCCGAATTCGACTTAAACGTCGCAATGACTAATTTTCTCATGTCTGCCGAACTTTTCGTCGACACAAAGTGGGGTCGCGAGTCTAATCGCGTGAGACAGATACCTAGCGTTTATAAAATAATTCTGCAAATCAGCCCGAATAACAATAATTTTTAACTATACGCGCACCTTCCAACCATCCACCTAAAGTTATCCGCATCCCACCAACTAAACATTTGACTCTCACCGCCTAAAACTCGCAACGCCATATCCGAATTCGACTTAACACTTGGCATGCGGGCAACGTATTTTTACGTTTTTTGTAGTCTGTCACTGGAGCGCGGGTCACGTAAAAATACGTATTTAGTTGATTTGGTATTGTTAGTGGATATCCACCACAAATCTACTAAATACGTATAATTACATGAATGTGTGACATTATATGCGTGTTACTTGCGTTGCTAGGCAACGCTTTGCATTTTTTTTTTCCCATAAGTTATGATTGTTGAGTTACTCGATCTTTTGCTGAGTTATTTCGTCTTCAATCGAATTCTTAGCTTCAGAACGTGTTTTATCAATTTGAAGCTTGATTTTTTATTATTGATTACAAAATTGATCAAATGAACCGTTGTGACAAAGATAGTGATGAAAAAATATGCGCTGACAAATTATCGGACTTTTCGTATGATAGTGCGGAAAACTTTAAAAATCGCTTATTTTTATGATTTCGTGAAAATATCGTTTGTTTTTTGTTAAATAATCATACAGTATATATTTAAGTGTGAAATAAAAAAAGTTTCGTTCATAAAAACGAAGTAGTTTTCGATTTACAGCGATTTTTCTGAATAACCAAACTTCCGCGCGATTCAAGAAGAAACGCCCGCTGCACACGAAATTCGGCGGCGAAGTATGCCCGCTTGCCAAGTGTTAAACGTCGCACTGACTAATTTTCTCATGGCTGCCGAACTTTTCGTCGACACAAAGTGGACTCGCGAGTCTAACCGCGCGAGACACGGATTCTGATTCCGCGGGGCACGTCGGATAATCGTCGCCGTCATGTCTGGCAAGTGAATCAGCTTGAAAAAGAACGCTTGATCCCGCCGAAGGCCGCCTCGCACTTGATTACCTCCGTTCTCATTGTGGGCGCGGCTGAAAGCCGATGTCGCAGTTTGTAAAGAGAGCGCGGACTCTAATGAAGGGGTTCGTTTCAATTCCGCGAGGACGGAACGAGTTGTCAGGCTGGCTAATTTTAGAAACGAATCTAAAAGTGGGATGAGCAGGGGGGCGGAGGGACGCGAGAGAAAGAAGGTGAAAGGGAGTGGTTTGGTAAAATATGGGGAATATAGTGTGCGGGGTGAGCGAGGAGAAAAGGAAAGGAAGAAATTACGAGAGGGAAACGGGAGGGAGTGAGGACGATGGAGAGTGGAAATTGATTTGGTAAAATGTTGGGGCTGCAGTGCGGGTTGAGTGATGAGAGAAGAAAATATAGCGGAATCTGAGGTGCGGGTAAAAGGAAGGTAAGGGTGCATGTTGGTGGGAACTAGAAATAGCCTGGATGCGATGTATCAATTATGAAAAAATGGTAAAGTAAAATGGTACCAGAACGACACTTGCGATGGCCAGTGTTAATGTCAATTAGAAAACGATTTAGTAGAATATCAAATCTAATACGAATTGAGCAAAGAGGAAAGAAAACACAGCAGAACTGGAGGTACAGATAAAACGTAAGGGCAAGAGAAATACCGGAGAAGCTGACGTACGAATTAAAATTAGAAGTAAACATAGATATTAATCGAAATTCGAAATAATCTGTATGCAGTACATGAATTATGAAAGTACAAGAAAGAAATTGTTTCGGAGCGATACTTACAACAACGAACATTAACTCTAAATATAAATTATTTAATAGAATATCGAAACGTGTGCGAATGGAGTAACGCGGTATGAAAAATACAGGAGAACCAGACATACGAATAAAAAGTAGGAGCTGGCATAGATATTAATAGAAATTAGAAATAATCTGTATGCAGTACATGAATTATGAAAGTACAACAAATAAATTGTTCCGGGGCGATACTTACAACAACCAAAACTAATTCTAAATATAAATTATTAAATAGAATATCGAAACGAGTGCGAATGGAGCCACGAGACATGAAAAATACAGGAGAACGAGACGTGCGAATGAAAAGTAGAAGCGAGCATAGATATTAATAGAAATTAGAAATAGCCTGTATACAGTACATGAATTCCAAAAGTATAAGACCGAAATGGTACCCGAAATTCCCGATTCCAACGGTCCAGCCTGAGGAATAAATCAAGGAATAAATCAAGCAATAACCGCGCGATCCCGCGTCTCAATAATCGGCCCCAGGAAACACACGTGCGCAAAGTTGCAACGTCCCGAACCTCGCCCCGTCTTTCCGCGGCCGCGAAGCCGAAGACAATAAATAGCCCCCGGGCCGTTCCGAAGCGTCCGCGAGCAAAAGAACCCGGAGCCCTCGCAACAAACGTCGGCGTGTAAACGAACGAGTCTATAAGTTCTCGTCAGGCACTCTGGCGAATAAACTCGGACAGTTTCTGGCTCGTCCTCTTTCACTCGCCAGCGCGTCACACGACATGCTCCGCTCGTACGTTTACACCCGCTTCCCTGCTCTCCTCATTCTCATTTTGCCTCCCATTCCGCCTCTCCCTTCTTGGACGCTCGCCTCTTCAAAGTGTCAAGTGACAAACGGTCCCGCTACCGAGTAGGCGTAGTCGTCGGGGTGGATATAATTTGTCAGGAAATCACCCAATTAGCCTCCCAGTTATGCGGCCCAACAGATTTAACCAATTAGTTTAGCTATGCGAGCCCTAATACATTTCCACGCCGCCGGCGACTACCAGCCACAAGCTTCTCGCCCTCTCGGCGTCTCGTTCTGTTCAACACACCATCGTCCGCTCTGTCTGTATCGCTGTGTCGCCCCACTCTTGCTTGCTCGATATTAGCTGGTTACCGCGACCGTTTGCATTTGGCAGAGAGGAGGTGCGCACGCTTTTGGATGACACTTTTCCGACGGAAGTTCAGACGAGGGGGTTGGCGAGATGCTTCGGAGGAGCGATTTTGCGCACCATGGTATTGGCGGTGAATTCGCTGCGGTGCGGTCATCGGCTGTGTCTTTTCGATTGACACATTGACTGCCACGGTGGTCACAGGTGACCGGTGCAAAAGATTTTACTAAAAATGCAAAAAATTCGCAATGAAGCCTATTCGCAATCTTGTAAAAGCAGTTGATGTTGAAACTTCAATACTTTGGCTTCTAACAACTCGGCGTTACTTTATTTTGTACGATTTAATTATAGTCTGCAGTATTTAATCGCATCGCGGTTCTAACATAGAAAAATGCGCTTGAGCAAAATACGCAAAAGATTTTACTAACAATGCAAAAAATTCGCAATGAAGCCTATTTGCAATCTTGTAAAAGCAATTGATATTGAAACGGCCCTTCAATACTTTGGCTTCTGCCAAATCTGCGTTACCTTTGTTTTGCATGATTTAATTATATCCTGCAGTATTTCATCGCATCGCAGTTGTAACATAGCAAAATACGCGGTGACCGGCGCAAAAGATTTTGGTAGAAATGCAAAAAATACGCAATGAAGCCTATTTGCAATCTTGTAAAAGCAATTCATATTGAAACGATGCTTCAATACTTTGGCTTCTGATAACTCTGCGTTACCTTTATTTTGCATGATTTAATTATATTCTGCAGTATTTCATCGCGTCGCAGTTCTAACATAGCAAAATGCGCGGTGACCGGCGCAAAAGATTTTAGTAGAAATGCAAAAAATTCGGAATGAAGCCTATTTGCAATCTTGTAAAAGCAATTGATATTGAAACGGCCCTTCAATATTTTGGCTTCTGACAACTCTGCGTTACCTTTATTTTGCATGATTTAATTATACTCTGCAGTATTTCATCGCATCGCGGTTCTAACATAGCAAAATACGCGGTGACCGGTGCAAAAGATTTTACTAAAAATGCAAAAAATTCGCAATGAAGCCTATTTGCAATCTTATAAAAGCAATTTATTTTGAAACGATGCTTCAATACTTTGGTTTCTGACAACTCTGCGTTACTTTTATTTTGCATGATTTAATTAGATTCTGCAGTATTTCATCGCGTCGCAGTTCTAACATAGCAAAATACGCGGTGACCGGCGCAAAAGATTTTGGTAGAAATGCAAAAAATTCGCAATGAAGCCTATTTGCAATCTTGTAAAAACAATTGATTTTGAAACGATGCTTCAATACTTTGGCTTCTGACAACTCTGCGTTACTTTTATTTTGCATGATTTCATTATATTTTGCAGTATTTCATCGCATCGCAGTTTTAACATAGCAAAATACGCGGTGACCAGCGCAAAAGATTTGAATAAAAATGCAAAAAATTCGGAATGAAGCCTATTTGCAATCTTATAAAAGCAATTGATATTGAAACGATGCTTCAATATTTTGGCTTCTGATAACTCTGCATTACCTTTATTTTGCATGATTTAATTATATTCTTCAGTATTTCATCGCATCGCAGTTCTAGCATAGCAAAATACGCGGTGACCGGCGCAAAAGATTTTGGTAGAAATGCAAAAAATTCGCAATGAAGCCTATTTGCAATCTTGTAAAAGCAATTGATATTTAAACGATGCTTCAATACTTTGGCTTCTGACAACTCTGCGTTACCTTTATTTTGCATGATTTCATTATATTTTGCAGTATTTCATCGCATCGCAGTTTTAACATAGAAAAATACGCGGTGACCGGCGCAAAAGATTTTGGTAGAAATGCAAAAAATTCGCAATGAAGCCTATTTGCAATCTTGTAAAAGCAATTGATTTTGAAACGATGCTTCAATACTTTGGCTTCTGACAACTCTGCATTATCTTTATTTTGTATGATTTAATTATATTCTGCAGTATTTCATCGCATCGCAGTTCTAACATAGCAAAATACGGTGTGATCGGCGCAAAAGATTTTAGTTGAAATGCAAAAAATTCGCAATGAAGCCTATTTGCAATCTTGTAAAAGCAATTGATATTGAAACGATGCTTCAATATTTTGGCTTCTGATAACTCTGCATTACCTTTATTTTGCATGATTTAATTATATTCTTCAGTATTTCATCGCATCGCAGTACTAGCATAGCAAAATACGAGGTGACCGGCGCAAAAGATTTGAGTAGAAATGCAAAAAATTCGCAATAAAGCCTATTTGCAATCTTGTAAAAGCAATTGATTTTGAAACGATGCTTCAATACTTTGGCTTCTTACAACTCTGCGTTACTTTTATTTTGCATGATTTAATTATATTTTGCAGTATTTCATCGCATCGTAGTTCTAACATAGCAAAATACGCGCTGACCGGCGCAAAAGATTTTAGTAGAAATGCAAAAAATTTATCGCTGCTTAGTTAGAACTGCGATGCGATGAAATACTACAGAGTGTGATTAAATCGTGCGAAATGGAGGTAACGCAGAGTTGCTAGAAGCCAAACTATTGAAGTATCATTCCAATATCAATTGCTTTTACAAGATTGCAAAGAATAAAATTTTTTTGCACTTATAGTAAAATCTTTTGCGCCGATCATCGATGACCACCGTGGCAAAGTGTTAATGTTGATTTTAGACGATCGCTTTCAATTCGTTTCTAACATAGAATTCAACACATCTCGTTGTACACTTCTGCACAATCGTTATGTCAGTCATACACCTTCGACATCTTCCTCCGCATCTGCACCCAATCGGCACCATCAGGCGTCGACACACTAGATGAAAATCCTGAAAGACTCCACCTAATCTCACCCGGCTACCGTCTTTCAAAAATGCCCAATTCCGCGATCCAACAGCACCATTCAACTCCGCACCGTATCCAGCATCGTAAAGTAAGTGGACGCTCGTTGAGTTTCCGGGTCCCGTGGCCGCCATTAGACGTGCCATTAGTCGCGAATTAAAGCTCGATTCTCCTTAGTTCGCGTCGTTACGCCGACTCGTGCCATTATGAAATATAGCCCGCACGAGGGTACCGCAAGCCATCTCGCTTTCGCATTTTCCGCAAGCGCATCCCTCTTTCTCTTTCCTTCCCGCCTCCTTCCTCGCCGTCCTTCTCTGTCGCCCGGCCCGACATTCGTATGGGGTAGGTCGAAGTGGATCAGATCGCAGTTAGGGAAGGCGAAGGAGGGAATCTTTTAATTTGACGCACCATAAAGCACGCTGCGTGCTGTCGTCCTGTCGCAGTCGGACAACGAGGACGTCGCTGTCGAATGAACGGGCGTGGAGAATCTCCCTGGTCGAGGCCGATGGTGTGACAGTTGGTACCTACATTGTATATGATATCGCCTGCGGCCCCCATGGGAGGTCACGGGTGACACCATAGCGTGTCGTATCGCTGCAATAATAACGCGTAAGCGATACCTACCGACGCTCCCCGCCTGATGTGATATAATATATAGAAGTGCCTGGCTCTGCGTTGGTGGATGCGTGTCGGTGTAGCAGCGGTGGAAGTTGGGGCGGGAATATTTGAGGAATAAGGTGGATGCTGCTTGTGAACGAGTGCTAAATAACGCTTCGGGGAGTTGAATTGTTACATTTTTGGTGCTTGTGGGCGGGGCATTGTTATATTGAGTTTTGGGTATGGATGCAGTTCGAAGGAGGTTAACGTTTAACTTTGGTTTGGAGAGGAAGTATGCATAGTTAGCCGATAACGCTTCGGGGAGTTGAATTGTTACATTTTTGGTGCTTGTGTGCGGGGCATTGTTACATTGAGTTTTGGGTATGGATGCAGTTCGAAGGAGGTCAACGTTTAACTTTGGTTTGGAAAGGAAGTATGCATAGTTAGCCGATGCGATATAAAATATGTAAGTGCTTGTATGTGAAAGCGGTAAATATTGTGCAGTCTTGGGAACTGAACGATATTGGCTTAAAGGTGCAAGCTAATTGCCTGTTATCGAAATGATTTTGAAGGTATTTTAATCGTTAAAGTACTAGCGGTGGAATGCGATGTGCGTTTGTTGATTTGGTGCACCATTGGATATGGTACACGTGTACGCTGGATGGGGTTTTGGATGCAGTTCGAAGGAGTTTAACGTTTAACTTTGGTTTGGAAAGGAAGTATGCATAGTTAGCCGATGCGATATAAGATATGTAAGTGCTTGTATGTGAAAGCGGTAAATATTGTGCAGTCTTGGGAACTGAACGATATTGGCTTAAAGGTGCAAGCTAATTGCCTGTTATCAAAATGATTTTGAAGGTATTTTAATCGTTAAAGTACTAGCGGTGGAATGCGATGTGCGTTTGTTGATTTGGTGCACCATTGGATATGGTACACGTGTACGCTGGATGGGGTTTTGGATGCAGTTCGAAGGAGTTTAACGTTTAACTTTGGTTTGGAAAGGAAGTATGCGTAGTTAGACGATGCGATATAACATATGTAAGTGCTTGTATGTGAAAGCGGTAAATATTGTGCAGTCTTGGGAACTGAACGATATTGGCTTAAAGGTGCAAGCTAATTGCCTGTTATCAAAATGATTTTGAAGGTATTTTAATCGTTAAAGTACTAGCGGTGGAATGCGATGTGCGTTTGTTGATTTGGTGCACCATTGGATATGGTACACGTGTACGCTGGATGGGGTTTTGGATGCAGTTTCTGCATGGTAAACGTGGGAGCATTCACTGTTGTGTTAAATTTGGATTCACGAGGAAGCATGCGTGGTTAGCCGCCTATCAAACAGTTTATCATAGTGTACCATGCCGCAGCATACAATAACCACCGCGTGCCATATATACACCATTCCACACCACAGTCTTCTATCAATACCAGATCACGAAGGCACCTAAACAGTTTAAACTACCAACTGATTCATACAGGATCATGCTAACTTAGATAAATAAAATGGATTTTAGTTGTGAGACTTTTCCAGGGATTTCAGTAGTTGCTGCTGTACTGATTAGAAAAAGTGTAATACATATACATTAGTTCAGTGCTTCATTGAAAATGGTCACCGGCACACTTAACTTCACTCTGGATACAATTTGTTTATAGTTAACACGTGGGCTTTTGCCGTTGTGTCACATTTGGATTACTGCGGTGCTGATTAGGAAAAGTGCAATACATATACGTTAGTTCAGTGCTTCATTGAAAATGGTCATCGACACACTTAACCTGACTCTGGATGCAATTTGTTTATAGTTAACACGTGGGCTTTTGCCATTGTGTCATACTTGGATTACTGTGGTGCTGATTAAGAAAAGTACAATACATATACATTAGTTCAGTGCTTCATTGAAAATGGTCCTCGACACACTTAACCTGACTTTGGATGCAATTTGTGTATAGTTAACACGTGGATTTTTGCCGTTGTGTCACATTTGGATTGCTGCATCCACTGACTACTCCATAAAATCACAAATTCTTGCCGCTTTCTTTTAAAACCCTCCCCGAATTTTTGCCAACTGGATGCAATTTGTTTATAGTTAACACGTGGGCTTTCGCCGTTCTGTCACATTTGGATTGCCGCGGCAGCATGCATCGTTACAGATCTATCAGCAACACTTTATCATGCGCCCAGTCCATCATTCCACACTATCATATCCAATCACGATCCGATCACAAATGCAGCTAATGCTTCAAACTGCCACCACCCACGTTGCATCCACTGACTACTCCATAAAATCACAAATTTTTGCCGCTTCCTCGTAAAACCCTCCCCGAATTTTTGCCAACTGGATGCAATTTGTTTATAGCTAACACGTGGGCTTTTGCCATTGTGTCACATTTGGATTGCTGCGGTGCTGATTAGGAAAAATGCAATACATATACGTTAGTTTAGTGCTTCATTGAAAATGGTCATCGACACACTTAACTTGACTCTGGATGCAATTTGTTTATAGTTAACGCGTGGGCTTTTGCCGTTTTGTCACATTTGGATTGCTGCGGCAGCATGCATCGTTACCGATTTATCAGTGCAATACTTTATCATAGGTTTAGACCATCATTCTACACCATCGTATGCAATCACCGTCCGGTCACAAACGTAATTGTAAACGTAATAATATATAATACAAATAAACGTAATAATAAACGCTATATAATAAATGTAAATATAATAAAAAAAATAACGTAATAATAAAGGCTAACGCTTCAAACTGCCACCGCCCACGCTGCATCCACTGAGTACTCCATAAAATCACAAATTCTTGCCGTTTCCCCTTAAAACCCTCCCCGAATTTTTGCCAACCGTTCGAGAGGCAAGTTTTGTCCGCCAGCCATTCGCCGGCAGGGCAAAACACTCGAGTTGCGAATCGCGCGGCCGCTTGGAAGCCTTTTCAGCGGTTTTCGAGCACTTTTCGCTGGAAAAGCGCCGAAGCGGCCGTTCATTATCGCGAGAAGCGAAAATTGGCGACGCACAACAAGGGCCGGGCGAACACAGCGCGGCGATGTGAAAGGTTTTCACAGTTTAAACGGGGAATTTCGTCTGAATGATTTACAGTAATCGACGCTCAATGGCCTATAGGCGGCGGCCGGTAATTGCGGAGCGCGGGGTAATCGGCAACAATTAACTGTTACGCGATTACATATCATACCGGCCGCTTTTCGACTGCGCGCCGCGCCTCGCAGCGTTTCTATCGCCGGCGGGCGCTTTCGAAAGGAAAACTCGCCAGCCAAATGGGAATTAGTAACATATTCATGCAAACAAAACAGAAACGACCACGCGCCTAATGCATACGCGGCGATCGGGCGATTGAGGCTTCGGTTTAATTGGCCAAATTAATGCGTCGGCGGTTGGAGAGTTTCTCGAAATTTTTGCGCGGGTGGAAGTTCGCGACGATATTTTGCTCGGCCGCGTCACGGCGCGAGTGTGGAAAAAAACGAATGAGTCGGAAAAATGTGCAGCCATCGCGATTTGCGCGATGCTCTCCTACGTGCGTCATCTTTTTTTTCGCGTGCAGCCAAATAGATCGTAATTTACGCGGCACTTCTTTTACGCAGTATTCATTTGGACAGTGTTCATTTACTCGATCTCATTTTATGCGGTGTTCGTATACATGCTCACAATTTACGCGGTATTCGTTTACGGGATCACATTTTACGCGGTATCAATTTACGCGATCTCATCTTATGCGGTATTATTTTACGCGGTCAGATAGGTTTCTTTGTCTGTGATGGTTCATGGAATTTATTATGTATCAAAGTGACGTAGTCCTTATTTTAACGTATCAATGGCATAGCTCCCATCTTTTTCGTATTCGTTTATGGGATCACATTATACGCGGTATCAATGTACGCGATCTCATTTTATGCGGTGTTCGTATACATGCTCACAATTTACTCCGTATTCGTTTACGGGATCACATTTTACGCGGTATCAATTTACGCGATCTCATTTTATGCGGTATTCGTGTACATGCTCACAATTTACGCGGTATTCGTTTATGGGATCACATTTTACGCGGTATCAACTTACGCGATTTCATTTTATGCGGTATTCGTATACATGCTCACAATTTACGCGGCATCAGTTTACGCGATCCCATTTTACGCGGCATCAGTTTACGCGATTCCATTTTATGCGATATTCGTGTATGTACTCACACTTTACGCGGTATTCGTTTACGGGACCACATTTTACGCGGTATCATTTTACGCGCTCTCATTTTATGCGGTATTCGTTTATGGGATCACATTTTATGCGGTATCAATTTACACGATCTCATTTTATGCGGTATTCGTTTATGGGATCACATTTTATGCGGTATCAGTTTACGCGATCTCATTTTATGCGGTATTCGTGTACATGCTCATACTTTACGCGGTATTCGTTTACGGGACCACATTTTACGCGGTATCATTTTACGCGATCTCATTTTATGCGGTATTCGTATACATGCTCACACTTTACGCGGTATTCGTTTACGGGATCACATTTTACGCGGCATCAGTTTACGCGATCTCATCTTATGCGGTATTATTTTACGCGGTCAGATAGGTTTCGTCGTCTGTGATGGTTCATGGAATTTATTATGCATCAGAGTGACGTAAATTCTTATTTTAACGTATCAATTGCATAGCTCTTATCTTTTTGCTTTTCTTTTTATTGCCGTGATAGTATTTAAAATTGATCGATTACTGATTTAGATCATGAATTCACGGGTATTGTGTGACGTATGTACTTAATAAGTGACAATGTGAGCAAAGATCCACACTTGTATAAATTTCGCGTCATAAAATGAAAACCCATCAACGTAATCATGCGTTATTTTAATTGCTACCTACCGCGGCATTAAAGTGAAGTCAGCGTGACATTTTTAGCTCAGCCGGCGCGAGGCCATAAAATTCGTCAAGGAATCATTAAGATCATATATCGTTAGGAAACTCGTTCCCTTCCACGCGTCAGGAATTCTCCCTTCTGCGGGCTTCTCGATTTTTTCCGAGGGCAATTTTCGGTCGAGTGACAGCGAAGTCGGTTCAGTCTTTTGGGAGGTGGCCGGCTTCTAATTAGAAGCGAACGATCCATCACTCGTTCGCCTACCGAATCGGAGCTAGTAAAGAAAGCCGAATCCATTTTCCTTCAGTTTTTTTTCCACTCACGCAAGCCAATGACGCGTAAACCGAAACGCATTAATAACGCGGCGGATATAAATCATGTCGTCTCGAATACATTATTCAATATGTGCTTTTATCGCTCTTAACGTTTTATCAACGGGTCCGCTCCAATGCTGTAATTATATATCAAGTTTTTTTCTTCGCCTTATCTTTGCAGTTCTACTTTTCTTTAATTTTTTGGCATCCGTGCGTTCTGCATATTTTCTTTGTCGCTCTCTTGTCTTCAGAAAAATGTTCTCATGACTTTTTCTGTTTTCGTTGTCCCTCGCACGCTCGCTATAACGTCTCTACTGTTTGCCTTGCCACTTCTATTTTTGTCATGTCCTTTCTGCTTCTCTTATCTTCTGTATTCTTGTCACCTGTTAACTTCTGCTTTCATCGTCACCTCTCCTTTTGTCAGCACTTAACCAGTTACCTGTTTCTGACGAATATATTCATCGCGCAGAAATTGCAATATTTTGTGTTACGCCTGTTTATAATTTTTCTTATTTATTTATTTTATTCCGTCTTGGAGTCTAAGTTATCAGAACATTTAAGAATTTACCAATATATTTCAGTTTTCATTAAAATTGTAATTTCAACAGCAACTGGTAGCTACTTTTTATGCACGACGAGTGCACTCGTAATGAAGGAATGGCAATATTTTGTATTACGACAAGTATGCCCGTCATGTGCAAAAAGCAATTACAAGCTGCCGTTTAAATTACAATTTTAGTAAAAACTAAAATATATTCGTCAATTTTAAGAGGTTACTGCAACTTTATCCTACATCGTAGCTTTGCTTACCTCTTGCAACACATTTTGAGCCTACATTTTCTACAGATCTTGCAACACCTCCCCAATTCCCACATTTCATTTTATTTTGCCAATTTTCCACGAATCCCCCATAAATATATACACCTAAATATTTCATTAATAGATTTTCACTAATTTCCACACTCCTGCACTTTTCACACCTCTTCACCCTTATCTTATCCACCCCCATGAAATCTTTTGTATCACCACAAGTATACCCATCATCCGCAAAAAGGAACTACAAGTTGCCGTTTAAATTACAATTTTAGTAAAAACTAAAAAATATATTCGTAAATTTTAAGACTGAACTTTTCAATCTTCACCCTTATACCCCCATCATCATCACAAGTTACTGCCATTGAATTACAATTTTAATAAAAACTAAAATATATTCGTAAATATTAAGAGGTTACTGCAACTTCATTCTACATCATAACTTTGCTTACCTCCTGCGACACATTTTAAGCCTACACTTTCCACAGATCTTACACCTCCCCAATTCCCACATTTTACCTTACTTCGTTAATTTTCCACGAATCCCCCATAAATATATGCGCCTAAATACTTCATTAATAGATTTTCAGTAATTCCCACACTTCTGCACTTTTCACACCTCTTCACCCGTATCTTCTCCACCCCCATGAAATCTTTTGTATCACCACAAGTGTACCCATCATCCGCAAAAAGGAACTACAAGTGGCCGTTTAAATTACAATTTTAGTAAAAACTAAAATATATTCGTAAATTTTAAGAGGTTACTGCAACTTCATTCTACATCATAACTTTGCTTACCTCCTGCAACACATTTTAAGCCTACATTTTCTACAGATCTTGCAACACCTCCCCAATTCCCACATTTCATTTTATTTTGCCAATTTTCCACGAATCCCCCATAAATATATACACCTAAATACTTCATTAATAGATTTTCACTAATTCCCACACTTCTGCACTTTTCACACCTCTTCACCCTTATCTTCTCCACCCCCATGAAATCTTTTGTATCACCACAAGTATACCCATCATCCGCAAAAAGGAACTACAAGTTGCCATTTAAATTACAATTTTAGTAAAAACTAAAATATATTCGTAAATTTTAAGAGGTTACTGCAACTTCATTCTACATCATAATTTTGCTTACCTCCTGCAACACATTTTAAGCCTACACTTTTCACAGATCTTACACCTCCCCAATTCCCACATTTTACCTTACTTCGTTAATTTTCCACGAATCCCCCATAAATATATGGCCCTAAATATTTCATTAGTAGATTTACACTAATTCCCACACTCCTGCACTGTTCACACCTCTTCACCCTTATCTTCTCCACCCCCTCAAATATTTTGTATCACCACAAGTATACCCATCATCCGCAAAAAGGAACTACAAGTTGCCATTTAAATTACAATTTTAGTAAAAACTAAAATATATTCGTAAATTTTAAGACGTTACTGCAACTTCATTCTACAT
Organism: Cryptocheilus praepositus; assembly: GCA_033815515.1. Taxonomy (NCBI): domain Eukaryota; kingdom Metazoa; phylum Arthropoda; class Insecta; order Hymenoptera; family Pompilidae; genus Cryptocheilus; species Cryptocheilus praepositus. The sequence continues at coordinate 449,825 of JAWWQZ010000040.1, read as the reverse complement.
CATAACTTTACTTACCTCCTGCAACACATTTTAAGCCTACACTTTCCACAGATCTTACACCTCCCCAATTCCCACATTTTACCTTACTTCGTCAATTTTCCACGAATCCCCCATAAATATATGCCCCTAAATATTTCATTAGTAGATTTACACTAATTCCCACACTCCTGCACTTTTCACACCTCTTCACCCTTATCTTCTCCACCCCCATGAAATCTTTTGTATCATCACAAGTATACCCATCATCCGCAAAAAGGAACTACAAGTTGCCGTTTAAATTACAATTTTAGTAAAAACTAAAATATATTCGTAAATTTTAAGAGGTTACTGCAACTTCATTCTACATCATAACTTTGCTTACCTCCTGCGACACATTTTAAGCCTACACTTTCCACAGATCTTACACCTCCCGAATTCCCACATTTTACGTTACTTCATTAATTTTCCACGAATCCCCCATAAATATATGCCCCTAAATATTTCATTAGTAGATTTACACTAATTCCCACACTCCTGCACTTTTCACACCTCTTCGCCCTTATCGTCTCCACCCCCATAAAATCTTTTGTATCACCACAAGTATACCCATCATCCGCAAAAAGGAACTACAAGTTGCCGTTTAAATTACAATTTTAGTAAAAACTAAAATATATTCGTAAATTTTAAGACGTTACTGCAACTTCATTCTACATCATAACTTTGCTTACCTCCTGCGACACATTTTAAGCCTACACTTTCCACAGATCTTACACCTCCCCAATTCCCACATTTTACCTTACTTCATTAATTTTCCACGAATCCCCCATAAATATATGCGCCTAAATACTTCATTAATAGATTTTCACTAATTCCCACACTTCTGCACTTTTCACACCTCTTCACCCTTATCTTCTCCACCTCCATGAAATCTTTTGTATCACCACAAGTATACCCATCATCCGCAAAAAGGAACTACAAGTTGCCGTTTAAATTACAATTTTAGTAAAAACTAAAATATATTCGTAAATTTTAAGAGGTTACTGCAACTTCATTCGACATCATAAATATATGCCCCTAAATATTTCATTAGTAGATTTATACTAATTCCCACACTCCTGCACTGTTCACACCTCTTCACCCTTATCTTCTCCACCCCCTCAACCTTCTCTCATTCTCTTCTGCTCATCCAAACGTCCACCTTAGCTCGCAGCTTCTCTTTCCTCCACTTATCTCCTCTCTCGCGTTGTCACGGTATCGAAGGATCATTATCAACTTAGCCACTAACGACGCGTCTATAGCTCAGTGCTATTATCGACGTCGGAATAGGAGTCGGGTAAACACAGAGGAGGTACGGATTGAAGGAGCAGAGATTGGAGGAGCAAAGTGGAGGAACGCGGAGCCGAGGAATATTCCAGTCATGCGTCACGGGGTTAAGGAGAGGGCGTGCTGCCCGCATTGATTTACGTTGAGAAGTGCAAGGAGGAGGGTGTGCACCCCCGTAGACGAGGACACTGAGGGAACGCCAAGGAAATTACCTCGTATCTCGACGACTACTCCGAATTTCGCAATTACGGCGCCGGGCTGCCTTGAATAACGATAATAACGCGGGTGATAATGTAGTGGCGGTCGCGATAGTGTGGATGAGTAGTCTGAAAGTGTAGACTCGAAAGTCTGGATTCGGTGGACTTGAGTGGAGGATGGATGAATTTTTGAGTAGCGTCTGTTCGATATGTTCTGACGGATGGGAGTGGGTATGTTTGAAGACGTATGGATGATGGAGGAAGTGTATTGACAATTGTGTGTGGAAAATTAGAACATGCATTTTTGTACGATAAAGGCTGGCAGGGTTTTTTAGAATAGGTGGAAATAGATATTTTTAGGGGCTGGTGTGGCTCTAACGGGGTTTCAGAAGATTTATTTGAAACCGCTTTTCTTTTCACTTATATATTAAGAGCTGTGACAAGACCATTATTCACATAATTGTGCTCAGCTGAAAACTTAAGATAGAGAGGAAGAAATTTATGGTAGTGATATTTGTCTTTGCATGTATCAAGGTAATCACGGATTTTTCGAATATGAGAAAATGTAAATTTCTGTGTACTTGACTGGCTCTAACCAATTCTCAGAAAATTCTTTCGAAGCCTTCCTTTTCCTCACTTATAGTTTAATAGCTATGACAAGGCAATTATACTCACGCACCACCAATGAACTCAGGACAATCTTTCATTCTTTAAACAAAAAGTATTACCAGCGCTACGAAAAATCACCCCCGTTCCCAACTCGCAATTTTTTCCCCAACCCTCATACCTCCTCCTTACAACCAAACATTTATTCCCACACCCCCGCGATGCCCTCAGTGCATCTAAACAAACCGCTTTTCAGATTTCCCGAAATCTCATCCCTTAATTTTTCCGCAGCACATACCGTCACCCACAGTTCAAGAGCCATGACAAGGCAATTATACTCAAAAATCGCACCTACCTCTCCCTTACAACCAAACGTTTATTCCCTTCAGTGCATCTAAACAAACCGCCTTTCAAATCTTCCGAAAACTCACCCCTTAATTTCTCCGCAGCAATGAACTCAGGACAATCTTTCATTCTTTAAACAAGTATTATCGGCACTACGAAAAATCACCGCCGTTCCCATCTCACAATTTTTTCCCCAACGCTCATACAACCAAATGACTATTCCTATACCCCCGCGATGCCTTCAGTGCATCTAAACAAACTGCTTTTCAAATCTTCCGAAAACTCACCCCTTAATTTCTCCGCAGCACATACCGCCACTCACAGTTCAAGAGCCATGACGAGGCAATTATTCTCACGCATCTGCAATGAACTCAGGATAATCTTTCATTTTTTAAACAAAAAGTATTACCAGCGCTACAAAAAATCACCTCCATTCCCATCTCACAATTTTTTCCCTAACGCTCATACCTCCCCCCTACAACCAAACGATTATTTCCACACCCCCGTGATGCCTTCAGTGCATCTAAACAAACCGCTTTTCAAATCTCCCGAAAACTCACCCCTTAATTTTTCCGCAGCACATACCGTCACCCACAGTTCAAGAGCCATGGCAAGGCAATTATTCCCACGCACCTGCAATGAACTCAGGACACCCTTTCATTCTTTAAACAAAAATTATTATTAGCGCTACGAAAAATCACCCCCGTTCCCATCTCGCCATTTTTTCCCCAACGCTCATACCTCTCCCTTACAACCAAACGTTTATTCCCTTCAGTGCATCTAAACAAACCGCCTTTCAAATCTCCCGAAATCTCACCCCTTCATTTCTCAGTAACACATACCGTCACCCACAGTTCAAAAACCGCAACAAATTTGCCCTCGCAAAGAACCCATACCTCCCACACACCTTTCGAACATGCCTCGAACTTTTCTCAACCCATCATCCGCCCCCAGCCCACACCTCTTCCAATGATCCTAGCATCTTCCGACGCAAAAACGCGAAGACCCAAAACGGCAGCGCCCTCGAATTCGAAGCCACGTAATCGGAACAGTCGATTCCGCTCTCCGCTCGTCCCTCCAGCGGCAGTCCGTTCCCTCTTCGACCCTCCTGCCGCCCAGGCCGCCTTCCCTTCTCAACCCCTGGACCCCTCGACAACCCCTCCACGCGCGTCCCCAACCCACGGGACTCGGTTGCGTGGATACGTTGGTCGAACCGCCGCGAGGATAGCGTATAATTATCGGATGGCAGGTAACTCGAACGGTCGCCCGGTTTTAATTGGCCAATTATCGTGGCGCGAATAGGCGCTCCACGGATGGCCAGATAGGCGTGAAACTTTTGAGGTGGACGCGCTCACCGACCGGCACAACGCCACTTTCTGTCGACGATATCCTTCGGCCGTAGAGGGGTGGCTCGTCACTGGGGTGGATCATGGCCAGCACCGGCGAGAACGTGTGCGCGCCACTTGTAGATGGCTTTGCAAAACGCGAACGGGGGTGGAGGGAGTCGGGTTGGGAGGACGCGCGGATTTTTTTCAGGCGACGGGTTTAGGGGTTGGCCGGTACTTCTAGGTGGCTGAAAGGTGGTCGAAGCATGAAGAAGTTGTATTGGGAGAATGGATTGAGATGGTGCGGGTTTTTGGTGAATGTGAGAATGTGGGTAGGAATGATAATGGATCGGAGTATGTTGGAATAATGGATAAGAGAATTTGATTAGAAAAGTATATTTTGGCATTGAGGTGGATGGGTTAGGAATTATTGTGTCTGACAATATGTTTTACGGTGCTAAGTAGTCGTAAATGTTTTTGTAAAACGTGAACGGGGTGGAGGGAGTCGGGTTGGGAGGACGCGCGGATTTTTTTCAGGCGACGGGTTTAGGGGTTGGCCGGTACTTCTAGGTGGCTGAAAGGTGGTCGAATTATGAAGAAGTTGTGTTGGGAGAATGGATTGAGATGGTGCGGTTTTTTGGTGAATGTGAGAATGTGGGTAGGAATGATAATGGATCGGAGTATGTTGGAGTAATGGATAAGAGAATTTGATTCGAAAAGTATATTTTGGCATTGAGGTGGATGGGTTAGGAATTATTGTGTCTGACAATATGTTTTACGGTGCTAAGTAGTCGTAAATGTTTTTGTAAAACGTGAACGGGGTGGAGGGAGTTGGGTTGGGAGGACGCGCGGATTTTTTTCAGGCGACGGGTTTAGGGGTTGGCCGGTACTTCTAGGTGGCTAAAAGGTGGTCGAAGCATGAAGAAGTTGTGTTGGGAGAATGGATTGAGATGGTGCGGTTTTTTGGTGAATGTGAGAATGTGGGTAGGAATGATAATGGATCGGAGTATGTTGGAATAATGGATAGGAGAATTTGATTAGAAAAGTATATTTTGGCATTGAAGTGGATGGGGTACAAATTATTGTGTGTGAAAATATTTTTCACAGTGCTAAGTAGTCGTAGATGTTTTTGCAAAACGCGAACGGGGTGGAGGGAGTCGGGCTGGGATGACGCGCGGATTTTTTTCAGGTGAGGGGTTTAGGGGTTGGCCGGTACTTCTAGGTGGCTTCATGAAAGGGGGTCGAAGTACGAAGGAGTTGTGTTGGGAGAATGGATTGAGATGGTGCCGTTTTTTGGTGGATGCGAGGATGTGGATAGGGAGGTATGTGTTGGCATTGAGGTGGATGGGTAGGAATGATAATGGATCGGAATATGTTGGAATAATGGATAAGAGAATTTGACTAGAAAAGTATATTTTGGCATTGAGGTGAATGCGGTAGGAATTATTGCGTGTGACAATATGTTTCACGGTGCTAAGTAGTTGCAGATGATTTTACAAAATTGCGGATGGAAGTTGAAGGTATTATGTTGAGAAAAATGTTTTAACGAGGTTGATTTTGTTGGTGCAGCTTCAAGGCAATGTACTGACGCAGCGAATAATAGTATTCTACTTAAAACAGCCGATCTTTATATCAACGCAAAAAGTGCAAATTGTTCTACAACTCCACTTTTCACCGAGCAAAATTTATCTCGTCGTACCACTTACAGTACAGCCCCTTTTCACACTCTTCTTTTTATACTGACGTGTTTATACAAATTCACATTGCTATCCATTAGCACCATCTTTTCATAGATACGTAGTTACATAAAATAATATTACTGTCCATTACCATCATCTCTTCCTAAATACATACTTATACAAAACCAGTTTACTGTCTATCAGCAGCATCTCTTCATAAACCCACATTCAGACAAAACGTATCACTATCCCACCATCTACCAGTCTGACAAAAATAATTGATCCCACTTCTACGCACCTTGAATGTCTCTTTTGGTTTCACCAGCACACAGCCAACATCGCGCACGGTTCCGAACTATTAGGAGCCCTCGCCTAAAGCCACATCACTTTGCCAGGTAGGCTAATCTCCGCACAAGCTCTGTTCCACCTGCGTCGCTCCACCTGCACTTCTCCACCTTCCCTTTTCGCGTTCGATGTTTAACGAGCGCTCTTTGCCGATCGGGTGAAACCGAGCTTGAAACTCGCACGGCCGAAAGCCGATGACAGGGACTCTGTGAGCAGTTAGCACACCGCTTGGTCTCCCTCTCTTCACGTAGAGAGAGGCAGACAGACGGATAGGCAGTCAGGCAGAGTGGGAGAAGCGTTTTATCGCGGAGAATAGAAATTTAGTCGACATGTCATAGACGTCGCTTACAGAATTTTAAGTGGTCTCAAGTCGATTGTTGGGGGTTAGAAGCGCTCTGAAGTGCTTCGACAGTTTCAAGCGTTAAGTATTTTTGCATCTGTGGACAGAGCAGTGTTTTTACTTGCTACGTTGCAGGTGTTATGCGTTTTATCGCGGAGAATAGAAATTTAGTCGACATGTCATAGACGTCGCTTACAGGATTTTAAGTGGTCTCAAGTCGATTGTTGGGGTTAGAAGCGCTTTGAGATACTTCGACAGTTTCAAGCGTTAAGTATTTTTGCATCTGTGGATAGAGCAATGTTTTTACTTGCTACGTTGCAGGTGTTATGTATTTTATTGTGGAGAATAGGAATTTAGTATATAATTTTCGAAATGAGGAATAGAATTTGGTTGCTTACAGAATTTTAAGTGGTCTCAAGTCGATTGTTGGGGGTTAGAAGCGCTCTGAAGTGCTTCGACAGTTTCAAGCGTTAAGTATTTTTGCATCTGTGGACAGAACAGTGTTTTTACTTGCTACGTTGAAGGTGTTATGCGCTTTATCGCGAAGAATAGAAATTTAGTCGACATGTCATAGACGTCGCTTACAGAATTTTAAGTGGTCTCAAGTCGATTGTTGGGGTTAGAAGCGCTCTGAAGTGCTTCGACAGTTTCAAGTGTTAAGTATTTTTGCATCTGTGGACAGAGCAGTGTTTTTACTTGCTACGTTGCAGGTGTTATGCATTTTATTGTGGAGAATAGGAATTTAGTATATAATTTTCGAAATGAGGAATAGAATTTGGTTGCTTACAGAATTTTAAGTGGTCTCAAGTCGATTGTTGGGGGTTAGAAGCGCTCTGAAGTGCTTCGACAGTTTCAAGCGTTAAGTATTTTTGCATCTGTGGACAGAGCAGTGTTTTTATTTGCTAAGTTGCAGGTGTTATGCGTTTTATCGCGAAGAATAGAAATTTAGTCGACATGTCATAGACGTCGCTTACAGAATTTTAAGCGGTCTCAAGTCGATTGTTGGGGTTAGAAGCGCTTTGAGATACTTCGACAGTTTCAAGCGTTAAGTATTTTTGCATCTGTGGATAGAGCAATGTTTCTACTTGCTACGTCGCAGGTGTTATGCATTTTATTGTGGAGAATAGGAATTTAGTATATAATTTTCGAAATGAGGAATAGAATTTGGTTGCTTGCAGAATTTTAAATGGTCTGAAGCGAATTGTTGGAGATAAGAAGCGTTTTGGAGTTCTGGCCAATTGCATTTTTGTAGTGCGTTGTAGTATTCGCGTACTTACATATTTTAGGCTTCAAATGCGATTTTCAACTACTCTAATATTAGTCTAACTATGATTTTTCCGCTTTGCGTAAATCATCTGTTTCCTCGAAGCGAACGAGATTTAATACAGATTGTGATTGATAAGCTTATCGGCAGAGAGTTAACCAATGAAAAATCTTAGTCATCTGAGCGCGGGTAATAATTGCCAGTGTTTCTACGGCAACAGCTTTCCGAAGGTTGAAAGGTTGATAGAGTGGGCGGTCTGATCTGTTCCGTGAATTATTGCCTTCCCTTTTTAGACGACGCCTCAAAATGGAACGTGGCCTTCGGCTGATTACCTTTCAACATAGTAAAGGAGTAGCACACATACATCCCGTTCCATAAGTCATGGGATATGTTTTCTAATCTTTAGTGTATTCCCCGGTCCATATTCAGTGGTTTCCACGGATCATGACGTTTGTTCCTAATTAAGTTATTTGTTGGCGATGATTACATGATGATATTAGTATGATATATTTTATATTATTATGTGATAATCGCGTGATAATTGCCGTGGAAAATGGTGTCACATTTCCACTGGATGATGCCTCAACTATATTTATTATCCTTTCATTATGCATAATAAATTTGCTATGCTAATATATTATTAAGATACTGTGCTATACTATGTATATATTTTTATCTAAATAACTATATGTTGTATCCCTTATTAAACTGTACTACACTGAAAGTACAGTCATTGCCACGTCTGAAACTTAACATTCCTAATTATTTCCGTAATTCTCTACTACGATGTACAGTTCCTACCATTTGCAAACTTATTATTCATACGCTCGTAATTTTCTAGCTATGCAAGTATACCTAAAGCGTATCGATAATTTTTCATATCATTACCACGTCGCATTCTCTCATTCGTCGGCTTCCGCGAAACGAACGATTACAAAATATTTTATAATACCCGCAACGCGTCCGCTACATCCTGCAATCTTAATGCCCCGTCGCCGAGAAAAGGGAATGCCGAATTCGCAGAAATTGTTTCGTCGAAAAATTGACTCCGTTCGACTCGAGGTTGATTGTCCGTTTAAAAAAAAACACACAACAAAAAACGGAACGGCGGTTATTGTGCGATTAATAACGCAGCCGGGCGCACGGTCGCGAACGGCTTTAAAAAACTACCAATTACAACGGCGATTCAATTCAGTTCGAAAAATTTTCGGGGGTCGCAACAATCAGCGGCCGAGGGCGAAAATCATCGTCGCCAATTGCCGTGCCCGGCCAATTTGTCGCGTGAAAGTATGCACGAGCTCGGCCCTGAGGGGCGACATTTTTTAGCCAGGCGAGTCGAAGTAAGGGAGACCGAAGGGGTGCGCAGAAGCGAACAGGGATATTCGTGTCTAACATAAATGTACAGCTGTGACAAAACGGAACGGGAGTAATGTGATCGGAGAAACGCACGGACAAGTGTGACGAAGTGATGCAGTGGGCAGAAGGCCATGGGTAAAACGGTATGTAGCGTGAAGAAGGTAATGCGAATTTAAAGGGGCGTCAGGAGGATCCTAAAGACCGAATTACGAAGAACGGTAGAATGTGGCATGTTGCGGGAGAAACGGGTAAATGTAATGAAGTAATGCGTTAAGTGGTGTGTACCGCGAAGAAGATAATGCGAATTTAAAGTATTATAAATCATCGAGATCCTAAAACATTGTATTAAAAAAAACTACAATCTATAATAGTATATTGTAAAACCACAATATGCTGCATCGTAAGGGTTTCTTAAAAGAAATGAAGAATTGCAAGTTCTAGACTACAATTCCTGAAAGAACAAGAACTTGAAAGCTGCAGCTCGAGGAACAAATAATTGAAAGCTGCAGTCCACGATAATTGAAGGAACAAATACTTGAAAGCTTCAGCCTAAAATTCTTGAGAGGAAAATTAATCGAAAGCTTCAACCTGCATTTCTTGAACGAACGCTGAATTGAAAGCTTCAGCCCACAATTTTCGGAGGAGCAAATAATTTAAAGCTTCTGCCCACAATTCCTAAAGTACCAAGTATCGAAAGCCTCGCCCTACGATTCGCGGAAAAACCAAGACTTAAACGCCCAGCAACGGTAGAATGTGGCATGTTGCGGGAGAAACGGGTAAATGTAATGAAGTAATGCGTTAAGTGGTGTGTACCGCGAAGAAGATAATGCGAATTTAAAGTATTATAAATCATCGACATCCTAAAACATTGTATTACAAAAAACTACGATCTATAATAGTATATTGTAAAACCACGATATGCTGCATTGTAAGGGTTTCTTAAAAGAAATGAAGAATTGCAAGTTCTAGACTACAATTCCTGAAAGAACAAGAACTTGAAAGCTGCAGCTCGAGGAACAAATAATTGAAAGCTGCGGTCCACGATAATTGAAGGAACAAATACTTGAAAGCTTCAGCCTAAAATTCTTGAGAGGAAAATTAATCGAAAGCTTCAACCTGCATTTCTTGAACGAACGCTGAATTGAAAGCTTCAGCCCACAATTTTCGGAGGAGCAAATAATTTAAAGCTTCTGCCCACAATTCCTAAAGTACCAAGTATCGAAAGCCTCGCTCTACGATTCGCGGAAAAACCAAGACTTAAACGCCCAGCAACGGTAGAATGTGGCATGTTGCGGGAGAAACGGGTAAATGTAATGAAGTAATGCGTTAAGTGGTGTGAACCACGAAGAAGATAATGCGAGTTTAAAGTGGTGTCAAGAAGATTCTGAAATCATCGAGATCCTAAAACATTATATTACAAGAAACTACGATCGAGTGTATTATGCTGCATTGTAAGGTCTTCTTAAAAGAATGAAGAATTGCAAGTTCCAGACTACAATTCCTGAAAGAATCAGAACTTGAAAGCTGCAGCTCATGGAACAAATATTTGAAAGCTGCAGTCTACGATAATTGAAGGAACAAATACTTGAAAGCTTCAGTCTAAAATACTTGAAAGCTTCAGTCTAAATTACTTGAAAGCTTCAGTCTGAAATGCTTGAAAGAAAAATTAACCGAAAGCTTCAGACTGCATTTATTGACCGAACGATAAATTGAAAGCTTCAGCCCACAATTTTCGGACGAACAAACGACTTAAAGCTTTAGCCCACAATTCCTAAAGTACCAAGAATTGAAAGCTTCGCCTTACGATTTGCGGAAAATCCAAGACTTAAACGCCCAGCAAAACTAAAACCTCACCAATTGCACAGCACACTACAATCAAATCATTGACACACATCCAAACGTATATCCCGCATTCTTTCCATCATTCGCAAAACAAGAGAAACTGAGAAAGCGGAGGACACGTCACAAAAGAAAAAAGTAACACACTCCGCGCAGAAGATGAGACCCGCTGGAAAAGCTTAAAGATGCCGGAAGAAGGAGGGTGCAGGCAAGGGATACATTGTGCAGGTAACAAGCGGCAAACAGAGAAAGAGAGTTCGGTGTTGCAGGCTCATCCGCCGGTTACGTTCGATTGGCTGGCAGGGCGGTAGGCCAGCAATTACCTAAATGGTCGGGTAAACAATATCCGTGCGCCGAGTTAAGAGCGGCGGTAGCAGCACTAGCAGCAATAGCTGCTTCCACCCTTGTGCGGGTGCTCGTTTCTGCAAAGAGAGAGACAGGCATGTCGAGAGGGCGGAGAGAGGCAGAGAGGAATGGAGGATAGAGATGAATGGTGAAAGCTGAATGATGTGAAACGGATAAAAATATATCTTGGCAGCATTCTGCGGCTGTTGGGTGGGAGAAGAGTGAAATTATGGTGGCGCGATTATGTTTGTTGATTATTTGGTGAGAGAGGAGTGAAGGTAGAAAATTATCAGGAAGGGTTGACAGTATATATTTGCTATAATTATGTCGTGGCATTAAAATGTAATTGTGCGCTTATGTTTGTTTGTTGTTTGGGAAGAAGGGAGTGAAGATGGAGTATTGTGAGGAAGGATGAAAGTATGTTTTTGCTACAGTAATGTTGTGGTATTTTGTGGCTGTTAGATGGGAGAAGGATGGAATTATGGTGGCGCGATTATGTTTGTTGATTATTTGGTGAGAGAGGAGTGAAGATAGAAAATTATTAGGAAGGGTTGACACTATATATTTGCTATAATTATGTCGTGGCATTAAAATGTAATCGTGCGCTTATGTTTGTTTGTTGTTTGGGAAGAAGGGGGTGAAAATGGAGTATTGTGAGAAAGGATGAAAGTATGTTTTTGCTACAGTAATGTTGTGGTATTTTGTGGCTGTTAGATGGGAGAAGGATGGAATTATGGTGGCGCGATTATGTTTGTTGATTATTTGGTGAGAGAGGAGTGAAGATAGAAAATTATTAGGAAGGGTTGACAGTATATATTTGCTATAATTATGTCTTGGTATTAAAATGGAATTGTGCGGTCATGTTTGTTTGTTGTTTGGGAAGAAGGGGGTGAAGATGGAGTATTGTGAGAAAGGATGAAAGTATGTTTTTGCTACAGTAATGTTGTGGTATTTTGTGGCTGTTAGATGGGAGAAGGATGGAATTATGGTGGCGCGATTATGTTTGTTGATTATTTGGTGAGAGAGGAGTGAAGATAGAAAATTATTAGGAAGGGTTGACAGTATATATTTGCTATAATTATGTCGTGGCATTAAAATGTAATTGTGCGCTTATGTTTGTTTGTTGTTTGGGAAGAAGGGGGTGAAGATGGAGTATTGTGAGAAAGGATGAAAGTATGTTTTTGCTACAGTAATGTTGTGGTAGTTTTTGTGGCTGTTAGATGGGAGAAGGATGGAATTATGGTGGCGCGATTATGTTTGTTGATTATTTGGTGAGAGAGGAGTGAAGGTAGAAAATTATCAGGAAAGGTTGACAGTATATATTTGCTATAATTATGTCTTGGTATTAAAATGTAAGTGTGCGGTCATGTTTGTTCATTGCTTGGTAAGAAGGGGGTGAAGAGGAAGTCTTGTGAGAAAGGATACAAATATGTTTTTGCTGTAGTAATGTGGTGCTATTCTATGCATGCTAGTAGGAGAAGAATGAAAATACGGTCGCGTGGTAAGAGAAAAGTGAAAATAATAAATGATGATTACTTTGCGTTGATTGCAAATTGACACAAGAATTCAAATGAGCCGCGATAAGTCGAGACAAACATGCGACGATGCAGTTCCCCTTTACCGATCGCCAAACGCCCAACAAGTAACCCAACTCCGCAACCTTTCTAAAATCACCATAAACTAACGACCCGCCGAAAACCGTCGCTACCCAACTGCATCTCCCAAAGCACTTCCCCGCCAGCAATTCAACACACCTACGAACATCGATTATACCCCAGACCACTTTCCAGCAAAATCATCATACCGCACACTCGAATTGACACATTCCGCACAGCTCTTACACATTCCCACCATCAAAAAACGACATCCTTCGACATCTTCCAGCACAATCCGCAATCTCACTCATCCCACAGCCACTCACCGCCGAGGCACAAGAAAGCGCCATCAATTAATACCTCGTCCCGCCAACTTCTATCCCAAACACCTTTCCAGCAAAATCATCATTCCGCACACTCGAATTGACACATTCCGCACAACTCTTACACATGCCTACCATCAAAAAATGACATCTTTCCACACCTTCCAGCACAATCCGCAATCTCATTCATCCCACAGCCACTCACCGCCGAGGCACAAGAAAGCGCCATCAATTAATACCTCGTCCCGTCAACTTCTATCCCAGACCACTTTCCAGCAAAATCATCATACCCCACACTCGAATTGACACATTCCGCACAACTTTTACGCATTCCCACCATCAAAAAACGACATTCTTCCACACCTTCCAGCACAATCCGCAATCTCACTCATCCCCAAGCCACTCTCCGCCGAGGCATAAGAAAGCGCCATCAATTAATACCTCGTACCGCCAACTTCTATCTCAGACCTAACCCAGACCACTTTCTAGCAAAATCATCATACCGCACCCTCGAATTGACACATTCCGCCACACAACTCTTACGCATCCCCATCATCAAAAAACTACATCCAGCACAATCCGCAATCTCACTCATCCCAAAGTCACTCACCACCCAGGCACAAGAAAGCGCCATCAATTAATACCTCATCTCGCCAACTCCTATCTCAGACCTAAGTTAGACCACTTTGTAGCAAAATCATCATACCCCACACTCGAATTGGCACATTCCGTACAACTTTTACGCATCCCCACCATCAGAAAAGGACATCCTTCCACACCTTTCAGCACAATCCGCAATCTCTCATCCCAAAGTCACTCACCGCCGAGGCACAAGAAAGCGCCATCAATTAATACCTCGTCCCGCCAACTTCTATCCCAAACAACTTTCCAGCAAAATCATCATTCCGCACACTCGAATTGACACATTCCGCACAACTCTTGCACATGCCTACCATCAAAAAATGACATCTTTCCACACCTTCCAGCACAATCCGCAATCTCACTCATCCCACAGCCACTCACCGCCGAGGCACAAGAAAGCGCCATCAATTAATACCTCGTCCCGCCAACTTCTATCCCAAACAACTTTCCAGCAAAATCATCATTCCGCACACTGGAATTGACACATTCTGCACAACTCTTACACATTCCCACCATCAAAAAACGACACCCTTCCACACCTTCCAGCACAATCCGCAATCTCACTCATCCCATAGCCACTCACCGCCGAGGCACAAGAAAGCGCCATCAATTAATACCTCGTCCCGCCAACTTCTATCCCAAACAACTTTCCAGCAAAATCATCATTCCGCACACTCGAATTGACACATTCCGCACAACTCTTACACATTCCCACCATAAAAAAACGACATCCTTCCACACCTTTCAGCGCAATCCGCAATCTCTCATCCCACAGCCACTCACCGCCGAGGCACAAGAAAGCGCCATCAATTAATACCTCATCCCCGCCGACTCCTAAACACCGCTAATCCAAAAAGCAAACGTAAATATGACGAATCGACGTCGGCGCGTTCCTGGCAAGAGAGACGCGCATATCGAGTCGGCAAGAGGGTTGGCAGAGAGGCAGTTCATGGGAAGCGTTCCTCCATCGGCGGCGTCGGTGGTGGTTAAATCAAAGACAAACCACTTTAGCCAGTCCGATCGCGGCGAAGGGTTGCGCGCGGTGGCAGGAAAGGTAGAAGCGGAAAGAGGGGGTGGAAGCGGGGGGTTGGGGGTGCTCGTGGTGGTAGTGTGTACACACCCGAGTATCTGGCGAAAGCTCGCGTGGACCGTGAAACGTCCGCTCTGCGTGTACGTACGTGCACGTACACGTTGCCGGGGCCGCATAAACGTATACTGGGTGTTCAGAGAGACGAGTCACGGTTTTGAGCGAATTTGCGGGGTTGGCATTTTTGTGGGAAGCCGTTGCGGTTTGTTTGGAGTCTGCTGGCGCGAGAAGTTTTGGAGAAAACGGTGGATTTAAACAGTTTTGACATGTGACAATGTACGAAGTAGTTGCGGGTGGCTGAGCAAATTGCAATTTTTGTGGGAATTTAAATATTTTTGTGACTCTTGAGATGCTGTGAATATTTGGAGGCATAGATGGAATGAAACGAGTAAACTGAGAGTAGAAATAATTATTGTGGAAAAACTGTATATCGTGTAGGGGCTGGATTAGATTAATCGGTTAAAGCAATTATGCCACTGTCTCAGTGGTGGACCAATTAATTAGAATGAAATTTTTTAAGATACTTTAATACATCATTTTACTCGAAACAAATCCCCTTGTGACACATTCTGGAAGAAGTTGCAATGGCAAACTGGTTAAAAAAAGCGGATTGGAATGATGTCTTGTTATGTGACGCGTTTATTGGTAATGGGTGTTAGTCGAGCCTGCCTAATGGAGGAACCTGATAACAGCTTTGACGGCAAAATATTGCAGGATGGTAAATGGGTAATACAGGTATATATTAGGATCATAACCATTGAATAAAAAAGTAAGAGTATGGTTATATAAATCCTTGATTGCGAACAATATTGTTTACCTATTTCAATTGTTTTTATCCATTTATTTAATATCTATGGGAGTATTGTGAATATTTGAGTGCGGTTTGAATTTTTTGAAGTATCTTTACACCCATTTTGCACGAACAAACGGCTGAGTCGATTGAAGAACATTTATTTTTTGACTCCACTTCAATGGTCATTTTTCATCATTTTTCCACACATTTTTGGCCATACCTCCGAAACTATTGCGAATTTCGGGGTGCACCTTGCATTTTTCTTAATTATTTTGGACCCCCTTTGATATACTAAAAGGGCAATAAAATCGGTGACCCATCATTTTTTGGCAAAAATGGCAAGGGGTATACCTTAAGATTTTCTCGATTTCTTCAAGGCCCTGTCCCGTCTAAACTAGTGAACGAAACCTATAAGTAATATAGGTTTTCTTAAAGCTCTTTGGACGTACTTTCGTGTGGGACTAATCGCGATCAGTAATTTTGAAAAAAAATTTTTTGCGCTTTCTGAAAATCGTCGTATCTTGGAAACTATGAAAAGTTCAGCGGGCGGAAAGTGCTCTATCTTCAGGGCAAGATACCCTCTATCGAATGGTGTCGGTCCGAAACAAAAAAAAAATTTGACATTTTTCACCTATTTTAACCTATTTTCGCCTATTTTTTACTCATTTTTTCACTTATCAACTTATTTTTCTTCGCATCTCAGGTATTATTTCGTAGCTTTGAATACGGTAGGCGTTTTCTGAGTCTCTTTCAATCCTCCATCCGTTCTTGCAGACGGGTAAGTTGAATGACAAAACATTCACTTGTATTTTTATGTGTTACCCTTGTATAGCTTGTATGTTTCCCAGTAATTTCGGATTCCCTTTAATATACTAAAAGGATAGGAAAATCGGGGAACCATTGTTCTTTGATAAAAATGGCAAGGGGTTCCTCTTAAAATTTCTTTGATTTCTTTTCAGCTTTTTCACAACTAAATTAATCACCGAAAATTATAAGTTATAGTGTTTTTCAAAGCTCCTTCAAAAATCCTTCAAAAATCGCCATATCTTCGAAAGCATTAAGACTTCAGCGGCCAGCTCGCGCTCCACTTTCAGCGGAAATTGTCCTCTATCAACCTCTTGATCCAGCGCCACAAAATGTTCACATTCGTCCCAACTTCTACCCAAATGCCAACAACCGAACATCCCTCTCCCCGCGTTTATGCACTGCTCCTCCTATACACCATTTCTCCCTCCTCCCCAATAACTCACCATCACACCAATCGCGCCACAAAACATCTTCCTCTCTCAATCACTCAACGCAACTTACCACCACCCAAAACATCTTAACCACCGCGTTTACCTGCACTCCCCGAAAAGACTCGACTTTCCGAAAATCATCCCCGGCACCTCGAAGCCCATAATTACCTCGACCACCCCGTATATCCTCGCCCCATACCCCGGGACCCCCACACGCCGCGCGCCCCACATCCATATTCACATTACACGTCCCCACCATCGTCCTTCTTACACGTGTGCGTACGCAACCCCCGCACATCGAACCGCGCCATCCCATTGGCCCCTGCCCGAGCTTTCGCGGGAGCTTCATGGGGTTGGCCACGCCCATTCCGGGCGGTACGAACCCCCGCTCGCGCCGGTTCAAATGCCGTCCGGGCGACGACTAATAATACGGAGCCACGATATACCACCTATTCCGCCACCATGCCGCTACGTGGGAGTCACGAAAGCCTGGCCGCCGAATCTAGACACTGCTAATCGCGCGCCCACGCCGGCGACAGACTACCGACTTACGAGGGTGAGAACCGTTTCGTGCGGATCCGCATTTTGAGACGCGCGCGCGCGCGCGCGCCGGTGTTTAACGAGTGAATCCACGGTTCGACGTTCTTCCGGGCTCGTTGTGGCCAGTGAGCGAGTCTTGGCAGGTTCCCGGGGTGTGACGAGGTGCTGCAGGGCTCGATGGCCAGTGGAGAATGTTGTGAGGGACCCTGGTGGTGCGGGCAGAAGTGATTGGCGAAGGGGTTCGGGGTTGTGACGCGGATGCGGTCGAATGGAGGCTGCTGAGTGAAGGATGTTTTGAGGGGACGGTGGGTGTGCGGTTGCAAGACGCGGAGGAAGGCGCTGAGACGTTTGCGAGATTGGCAGGATATGGAGTAGTAGAGTACGGGCTGCTGGAAGACGGGGTAGTAGAGCTACAGGGGTCCTGGAGGAGTACAAAGTGCTGGAGTACGGGGCACTAGAGTACGGACCACTGAATTACGGAGCGTTAAAGTACGGAGTGCTAGAGTACGGAATATTAGATTACAAAGTGCTAGAATACGGAGCACTAAAGTTGGAAGTACTAGAGTACGGGGCACTGGAATACGGACCACTGAAGTATGGAGCATTAAAGTACGGAGTGCTAGAGTACGGAATATTAGATTACAAAGTGCTAGAATACGGAGCACTAAAGTTGGAAGTACTAGAGTACGGGGTGCTAGAGTACGGACCACTGAAGTACGGAGTATTAAAGTACGGAGTGCTAGAGTACGGAATGTTAGATTACGATTTGCTAAAATACGGAGCATTGAAGTTGGAGTAGACTAGAGTACGGAGGATTAAATTACGGAGAACCAGAGTACGGAGCGCGAAATTTGCGAGTACTGAAGTACGGAGCATTAAAGTATGGAATACTAAAATTTGGAGTATTAGAGTACGGGGTACCAGAGTATGGAGCTCTACGGTACTACATACAAAAGTACAGAGTACCACAATACTGCATACTAAAATACGGAGCACTACGGTACGGAGCACGAAATTTGGGAGAACTACAGTATGGAGCGTTAAAGTACGGAGTACTAGAATTCGGAGTATTAGAGTGCGGGGTACCAGAATATGGAGCACTACGGTACTACATACAAAAGCACAGAGTACCATAGTACTGCATACTAAAATACGGAGCACGAAATTTGGGAGTACTAAAGTACGGAGTACTAGAATTCGGAGTGTTAGAGTACGGAATAGTAGAGTACGGGGTACCAGAGTATGGAGCGCGGCGGTACTACATACAAAAATACAGAGTACCGCTGTACTGAGTACTGCATACTAAAATACGGAGCACTACGGTACTACATACGAAAATACGATGTACCACAGTACTGAGGCAAGCTAGTGAGTGAGAATCTGGACGATTTCTGAGGACGAAAACTATTGAACGTTGGGTCGCATCTAGTGGCCGACAGTGAATCCAGAAGAACATTCTGAATAATTTGGAGAAGTGTGATCGCGACTTCATCGGCTGCGGAAGATATTGATCGGGAGTGAACTGGAAGTTTGCTTTTTAGAAAAACTGTTTTTAGTGTATTCGCGAGGTGCGGGTTTATTGGAGGTTTGGCGCGAGTGGAGATTAAGGGAGAAGTGTGACAAGGGGACTCTGATGTGCTAAAGTCCGGTTGAATGGAATTAGAAGATTGGGTGCCGAATTCGTGCAGAATATATTAAAGGGTTGCAGAGGTCGATAGAGGTTGACAAGTGGTGGAAACGGACCATTGAGGATTCTAATGCAATTTGTTATGAGTGATTGGAAGCGGAAAGAAAGACGATGTCTAACAACCAGCTGTGATATTTAATATTGATTTATCTTAATTGAATGTTATGTTGAATGGGGTTTAATTTTCCTTTACCACACGTGGCGGTGATTAAGGAAGAAGGAGCGGAATATAGGATCGGTGACGAAGTGCAATATATATTTAGTTGAAGTTGGATTTGGACTTACTGATAAATTATTGGAATTTTTATCACGCTCGGAATCAGCAAAGAAGAGTGGCACGTTGTTTAAAAAACAGCAGCGTGCGTCGCTCTTGCATTTTCTTATAATCTTGCCGTCTTTCGAAGAATCTACTGCATTGGAAAAACAAAGGAGAATAATGGGACATGTTCCACACGAATTCCTAATTAAAAAACCTGCCTCTGCATTTCCCAAGACCAGATAAAAATATTTTAAACTCTCACAGTGACGTTTAAAGAACTGCAACTTTCTGTAAAAGGCCCTGAGGACAGCAATTATTACAAAATTCAGCATTCTCCAAGCCAAGCAAAAATCTCATTAATCCTCAAAACGACTTTCAAAAAATTGTAAACTTCTTTAAAAGATCCTGAGAACAACGATTACTTCAAAATTCTGCACTTCCCAAGATAACGCAAAAATCCCTTAAACGCTCACGACTTTCGAGTAATCATAATATTCTGTAAAAGACTCCGAAAACAAGAATTATCACAAAATTCAAGATTTCCCAGACCATCGTGCAAAGGTCTCTCAATTCCCCGTAAACGGCCCCGAGTACAATTATTAAAAAATTCAGCCCTTTTCCCAGTTCACCCTCTCCGAACTACGCTCTCAGATCCGCAATCTCACAACTTCGCGATCTACCTCCAATGCCACACAATCCTCCAGCAATTCTGACGCTTCAACCGTCAGCCACCTTCACTCCACCATTTTACTAGTCCTGTCCTTCGGCGCTCGAAAAATGAGAAGACCACAGCGGTAGAAGAACTCTCGTCGGGTAATGTGGAGGATGCAGGAAGGTAGGGCGTCATCGCCTTTGGGCCCGGTGGTCGTGCCGCGCGAGGATTCCGATGTTCGGAACCTGCAAGAACGCAGGCACGTGTTGCTGCACGTCCGCGGCGACTTTCTTCGCTACGAAAACGTCCGCCATCAGCAACAGCAGCCGGGACCTCAGCCCCCGCAACCCCCGCAGGGGCCGCAACAAATTCCGCCTCAGCCGCCGCATATTGAGAAGGACGACGACGACATGGACGCGAGTAACGAGAAGCGCCTGCCCGACCTGGAAGACGAGGCCGACGATGATGATGAGGACGAAGCCGACGAGTCCCGCAACCTCGTTGTTGAGGAGGAGGACGACGACGAGCCAGAAGACGAGGACGACGAGCACGAGAACAGGAACGACTTCCACGACGACGAGGACGTCGAGGTGGACGTCTGCCGCGACGAGGACAACGAGAGCAACCCCAGCAGTCCGGTGGACCTAACGGCACCCAGGAGCAACGAATTTCACGGACACTTCGGCACGCGGGGCCTGCACGCGTTCTCCTGCGTGCAAACGAGTCAGGCGCCGGTCTTCATTTCGGGCTCGGCGACGGGCTCGGCGGTCATGACGGTCTGCAGTTCGGCGAACGGGAGTAGGGTGAACGGGAATGGAAGTGTGCCTGGGGGTGGCATGACGACGACGGCCAGCGCGGTGCAGTCGAATAAGAGGTGTCTCGCGTTCTCGGTCGAGAATATACTGGACCCGAATAAGTTTACTGGAGGAAGAGTGGTGCATAGTAGGAGGGTGCAGCAGCGACGCGGCCGGCGGGCTGGCAGCGTGCATGAAGGTGAATATGGATGGTAATGTACGCATGTCGCAGCTTAAATTGCTGCTCTTGGTGGCGTCTGGGCGAATTTAAACGTATTGGGCAATGTGGGTACGGGTGGATTGGGTAATGGGAGCAGTTATTGGTTGGGGGTGTTTAACACTTTGACTGCCACGGTGGTCACCGGTGACCGGCACAAAAGATAATACTTTGGTGTCTAAGAACTCTGGGTGACCTTAATTTTGCATTATTTAATCAAACTTTGCGGTATTTGCGCCGGACCGGCGCAAAATATTTGATTAAAAATGCAAAAAATTCGCAATCTTGTAAAAGCAGTTGATATTGAAATTACAATACTTTGGCTTCTAACAACTCGGCGTTACTTTATTTTGCGCGATTTAATCATAGCCTGCAGTATTTAATCGCATCGCGGTTCTAACATAGCAAAATACGCAAACGATTTTACTAACAATGCAAAAAGTTCGCAATAAAGCCTATTTGCAATCTTGTAAAAGCAATTGATATTGAAACGATACTTCAATATTTTGGTTGCTGACAACTCTGCGTTACCTTTATTTTGCATGATTTAATCATAGCCTGCAGTATTTCATCGCATTGCACTTCTAACATAGCAAAATACGCGGTGACCGGCGCAAAAGGTCTTAGTAGAAATTAAAAAATTTGCAATGCAGCTTATTTGCAATCTTATAAAAGCAGTTGATATTGCAACGATGCTTCAATACTTTGGCTTCTGACAACTCTGCTTATCTTTATTTTGCATGATTTAATTATATTCTGCAGTATTTCATAGCATCACCATTCTAATAGAGTAAAATACGCGGTGACCGGCGCAAAAGATTTTAGTAGAAATTCAAAAAATTTGCAATGCAGCTTATTTGCGATCTTATAAAAGCAGTTGATATTGAAACGATGCTTCAATACTTTGGCTTCTGACAACTCTGCGTTACCTTTATTTTGCACGATTTAATTATATTCTGCAGTATTTCATCGCATCGCAGTTCTAACATAGCAAAATACGCGGTGACCAGCGCAAAAGATTTTAGTAGAAATGCAAAAAATTCGCAATGAAGCCTATTTGCAATCTTTTAAAAGCAATTGACATTGAAATGGTTCTTCGATATTTTGGCTTCTAACAATTCTGCGTTACCTTTATTTTGTATGATTTAATTATATTCTGTAGTATTTCATTGCATCGCAGTTCTAACATAGCAAAATACGCAATGACTGGTGCAAGAAATTTTAGTAGAAATGCAAAAAATTCGCAATGAAGCCTATTTGCAATCTTTTAAAAGCAATTGACATTGAAATGGTTCTTCGATATTTTGGCTTCTAACAATTCTGCGTTACCTTTATTTTGCATGATTTAATCATATTCTGCAGTATTTAATCGCATCGCGGTTCTAACATAGCAAAATACGCGGTGACCGGCGCAAAAGATTTTAGTAGAAATGCAAAAAATTCGCAATGAAGCCTATTTGTAATTTTGTAAATGCAATTGATATTGGAACGATGCTTCAATACTTTGGCTTCTGACAACTCTGCGTTACCTTTATTTTGCATGATTTAATTATATTCTGCAGTATTTCATCGCATCGCGGTTCTAATATAGCAAAATACGCGGTGACCGGCGCAAAAGATTTTAGTAGTAATGCAAAAAATTTGCAATGAAGTCTATTTGCAATCTTGTAAAAGCAATTGATATTGAAACGATGCTTCAATACTTTGACTTCTGACAACTCTGCGTTACCTTTATTTTGCATGATTTAATTATACTCTACAGTATTTCATCGCATCGCAGTTCTAACATAGCCAAATACGCGGTGACCGGCGCAAAAGATTTTAGTAGTAATGCTTTATTTTGCATGATTTAATTATATTTTGCAGTATTTCATAGCATCACCATTCTAATAGAGTAAAATACGCGGTGACCGGCGCAAAAGATTTTATTAGAAATGCAAAAAATTCGCAATGAAGCCTATTTGCAATCTTGTAAAAGCAATTGATATTGAAACGATGCTTCAATACTTTGGCTTCTGACAACTCTCCTTATCTTTATTTTGCATGATTTAATTATATTCTGCAGTATTTCATCGCATCGCGGTTCTAACGTGGCAAAATACGCGGTGATCGGCGCAAAAGATTTGAGTAGAAATGCAAAAAATTTGCAATGAAACCTATTTGCAATCTTGTAAAAGCAATTGATATTGAAACGACGCTTCAATATTTTGGCTTCTAATAATTCTGCGTTACCTTTATTTTGCATGATTTAATTATATTCTGCAGTATTTCATCGCATCGCAGTTCTAACATAGCAAAATACGCGGTGATCGGCGCAAAAGATTTTAGTAGAAATGCAAAAAATTTGCAATGAAACCTATTTGCAATCTTGTAAAAGCAATTGATATTGAAACGATGCTTCAATACTTTGGCTTCTGACAACTCTGCGTTACCTTTATTTTGCATGATTTAATTATATTCTGCAGTATTTCATCGCATCGCGGTTCTAACATAGCAAAATACGCTTGGCAGTCAACGTGTTAACTGCCAAGCGTATTTTACTATATTAGAATGGTGATGCTATGAAAGACTACAGTGTTTTACTGAATTATGCAAAATGTAAATAATGTGCAGGTATTGGAGACCAAAGGATTGCATCGCTATTCTAACAACTGCATTTATAAAATAATAATTGCTACCCATTGCGAATATCTTGGATTTTCAGTAAAATCTCTTACGTCGGTCACCGGTGACCATTACGGCAGTCAAAGTGTTAAATTGCTGCTCTTGCTGGCGTCTGGGCGAATTTAAACATATTGCGCGATGTGTGTTCGGGTGGTTTGGGTAATGGGAGCAGTTATTGGTTGGTGTTGTTTAAGCATGTACGCTGGTAGGCAGAAATGGCAAGTTATGAAAGCAATGGTACCTTTACAGAGTGGTAACCTGTGTAGTCGATGCCAAAGATTAAATTGAACGAATTAAATCATTCTTCGTTCTAAGACTTAAACATCTTTATGAAATTACGGAAACGTTTTTACCGCGCGGCGGTTGAGGTTGTTTTAATAAGCGCATTGGTCATCATTAGTTCAAATGTATTGGAATAGTAATGTGTGTTTAGGTGGTTTGGGTATGCAGTCAGTGGCACCGTAGGTGGAACTGCATTTGAGTAATTAATAACGAAATTTTTATTTCGTCGGTGATTGAACTTGTTTTCATATGTGTATTAGTAATCATCAATTGAAACATATTGAAACAATAATATCTTTATGGGTGATTAGGGAACGTATGCAGTCATTGACACCGTAGGCGAAACTGATTCGATTATTTGCGTTTGAGCAATTAATAACAAAATTTGTATTTTCCGGGTGGTTAAACTTGCTATGATATCTGTATTAATTAGTTATCAATTTAAACATATTGGAGTAGCGACATCTTTACGGGTTGTTAGGGTAAAGCCCACAGCAATTGACGTCTTAAACGGAACTAATTAAATTTATTTGGACCCAAGTGACAGATATTGCAATTCTCATTTAACATACAATATAATAATTCTCGAATAATTATAATTGTTAAAATGATCCCAAAGTTAAAAAGCAGAGTCATCCCGCTTTAATTGCTGTTACGACATTGTTGATATTTCTATTGGTGATTACCTCATTATTGGTACTACTATTGATGATCCGCACATTGTTGATATTATTATTGATTCCTGTGATTACATACACTCCATCTCATTGACAACGATTACAATCCCTGTTATGCTCACTCCTACCACACCACATCTAAAATCACCGTACCTCCAATTATCATCAAACATTAATATGTCCACGCGTCTTTCATGAACCCAATTACAATTCCCGCAATTACTCTGACAACTACCGTCATCACACCACCTCTAAATTCACCCAACCCCCCTGATAATCGTCAAACGCCGGAAGTATGAAATTAGAATTCAGCGACCCATTGCTATCACCCGCTGACACATTGAAAGACAGTAATATCCGTGACAATACACACGTACCAGGAATTTAGAATTATATCGGGTTGGCTAAAAAGTTCGTTCCGTTCGCGTGGAAAAATTGAAGAGTTTTTGAAGCATTGCGTCTTTTTACGGGTTAATTGTAGGATTTACTTGTTAACACTAAACGCACCGGTACTTTACACCTATCTATTCTTACCATGCCAGGTAATTTGACCTCTTCTGAAACAAACGTTCAGTTTCAGAAATTCCTAATTTATGAACATGTTGACTGCCAAGTGTATTTTACTATATTAGAACCACGATGCGATGAAATACTACAGAGTATGATTGAATCGTGCAAAATGGAGGTAACGCAGAGTTGTTAGAACCCAAAGTATTGAAGCACCGTTTCAATATCAATTGCTTTTACAAGATTGCAAATAGGCTTCATTGCAAATTTTTTGCATTTTTACTAAAATCTTTTGCACCGGTCACCGCGTATTTTGCTATGTTAGAACTGCGATGCGATGAAATACTGCAGAATAGGTATAATTAAATCATGCAAAATAAAGGTAACGCAGAGTTGTCAGAAGCCAAAGTATTGAAGCATCGTTTTAATATCAATTGCTTTTACAAGATGGCAAATGGGCTTCATTGCGAATTTTTTGCATCGTTAGTAAAATCTTTTGCGTATTTTGCTATGGTAGAACTGCGATGCGATAAAATACTGCAGAATATGTATAATTAAATCATGAAAAATAAAGGTAACGCAGAGTTGTCAGAAACCAAAGTATTGAAGCATCGTTTCAATATCAATTGCCTTTACAAGATTGCAAATAGGCTTCATTGCGAATTTTTTTCATGGTTAGTAAAATCTTTTGCGTCTTTTGCTATATTAGAACTGCGATGCGATGAAATACTGCAGAATATGTATAATTAAATCATGCAAAATAAAGGTAACGCAGAGTTGTCAGAAATCAAAGTATTGAAGCATCGTTTCAATATCAATTGCTTTTACAAGATTGCAAATAGGCTTTATTGCGAATTTTTTGCATTGTTAGTAAAATCTTTTGCGTATTTTGCTATGTTAGAACCGCGATGCGATTAAATACTGCAGGCTATGATTAAGTCGTGCAAAATAAAGTAACGCCCACTTGTTAGAAGCCAAAGTATTGACGTTTCAATATCAACTGCTTTTACAAGATTGCGAATTTTTTGCATTTCTACTAAAATCTTTTGCGCCGGTGCTATGTTAGAACTGCGATGCGATGAAATACTGCAGAATAGGTATAAATAAATCATGCAAAATAAAGGTAACGCAGAGTTGTCAGAAGCCAAAGTATTGAAGCATCGTTTTAATATCAATTGCATTTACAAGATTGCAAATGCGCTTCATTGCGAATTTTTTGCATCGTTAGTAAAATCTTTTGCGTATTTTGCTATGTTAGAACTGCGGTGCGATGAAATACTGCAGAATAGGTATAATTATATCATGCAAAATAAAGGTAACGCCGAGTTGTCAGAAGCCAAAGTATTGAAGCATCGTTTTAATATCAATAGCATTTACAAGATTGCAAATGGGCTTCATTGCGAATTTTTTGCATTTCTAATAAAATCTTTTGCGTATTTTGCTATGTTAGAACCGCGATGCGATTAAATACTGCAGGCTATGATTAAATCGTGCAAAATAAAGTAACGCCCAGTTGTTAGAAGCCAAAGTATTGACGTTTCAATATCAACTGCTTTTACAAGATTGCGAATTTTTTGCATTTCTACTAAAATCTTTTGCGCCGGTGCTATGTTAGAACTGCGATGCGATGAAATATTGCAGAATATGTATAATTGAATCATGGAAAATAAAGGTAACGCAGAGTTGTCAGAAGCCAAAGTATTGAAGCATCGTTTTAATATCAATTGCATTTACAAGATTCCAAATAGGCTTCATTGCGAATTTTTTTCATTGTTAGTAAAATCTTTTGCGTCTTTTGCTATGATAGAACTGCGATGCGATTAAATATTTTGCGCCGGTCACCGGTGACCACCGCGGCAGTCAACGTATTAAAGCGAGAAATTGAATAATTAGACGATAGAAGAATTTGCAGAAAGTCAAATGAGTAAAAGAAATAACAATGAATGTACAATTTTAAAGTAAATTTTGAAAAGGGTCATTTTGACCCCACTTGGTACGTTTAGTGTTAGCACGGCATATCTCGGGACCACACAGATTCCCTCTTCAGGAGTTTGCAACCTTTACAAATGAGTTAGTGTATACTAATTCGCTTTCATCAACTTGCACTACCACATTTATGTTTTACTTCGTTTTCATTATTGCTTGACCAAGTGTTGCATCTTTTGTTGTTTACCTCCTGTCAACTTCTAAGCGTCCCCATAAATCTGTGCTCTCAACGTCCTGTATCCTTTCGAGCAAAGAAATTTTTGGCCAACCCAATATTTTCCCCCATCAGCCTCCTCCTCTTATTCACGCGCACAGCAGAAAGTCTCTCTCCTTTCTCAGATGATATAAGAATTTGCAGAAAGTCAAATGAGTAAAAGAAATAACAATGAATGTACATTTTTAAAGTAAATGAGCCGTTTATTTTGAAAGTGGCCTAACTCCGTTTTTCAATATTTTCCAGTTACCCTGGTTACATGTACAAATTCATGTTATTTATCAGTAAATGTTATTTATCTCGATTTGAAGATAAATGGAGTTAGGCCACTTTCAAAATAAACGGCTCAAATTTTGAAAGGGGTCATTTTGACCCCGCTTGGTACGTTTAGTGTTAACACGACATATCTCGGGACCACACAGATTCCCTCCTCAGGAGTCTGTAACCTTTACAAATGAGTTAGTGTATACTAATTCGCTTTCATCAACTTGCACTACCACATTTATGTTTTACTTCGTTTTCATTATTGCCTGACCAAGTGTTGCATCTTTTGTTGTTTACCTCCTGTCAACTTCTAAGCGTCCCCATAAATCTGTGCTCTCAACATCCTGTATCTTTTCGAGCGAAGAAATTTTTGGCCAACCCAATATTTTCCCCCCATCAGCCTCCTCCTCTTATTCACGCGCACAGCAGAAAGTCTCTCTCCTTCCTCGTTCTAACTTTAGCCCGCCAGAAGGATGGCTTCTTCTCCGACGATCGTGCAATTTTCGGCGTTCGCTTCGTGGCTATTTGCGTTTGCCCGGCGAAAAGACGAGGGTGGTAAACGCGAATAAAGATGACGACGGCGAACACGCACACGCGTGCGGGTTCTAAAACGCGGGTTTTAGACTGATGACGCGGAACGTGGGAATGAGAGTCTTTGGATGTCCCGTTAATGTCTCGCCTAATGATGTTGATACTCGGCCTGGGGAAACATCCAGCGAGATCGGCCCGTCAGTCAGGAAATTGCGAGCGCGAGAACGTAATCGGCCAGACGCTAGAAATTGGCGAACGGTGGACGAGAGAGTGGTGACTTGCGGACTGGCCAATTTTGCCGGGCGGTTCGAGACGCCGCAGGAAGCGACGGGTGCTTAACTTACGCGAACAAGTGCTCAGCGCGGAAATTAAAATGTTGTAAATTGTTGATAGCGAAAATTTGATGAATTTGTATAATGGAAATCTTAGGAATTTTGATAGTGGACATTTTAGAAATTTGTATGATGCAAATTTTTTAAATTTTGACAGTGGACATTTTATAATGTAATTTTTTTAAATTTTGACAGTGAACATTTTATAATGCAAATTTTTTAAATTTTGATAGTAGATATTTTATAATGCAAATTTTTTAAATTTTGGTAGTGGACATTTTATAATGCAATTTGTTTTAATTTTGACAGTGGACATTTTATAATGCAATTTTTTTAAATTTTGACAGTGGACATTTTATAGTGCAAATTTTTTAAACTTTGATAGTGGACATTTTATAAATTTATATAATGGAAATTGCATAAATCTGTGTAATGGAAATTTGATCAATTTATGTACTGGAAATTGTATCAATTTTTATTATGGGATTTCATAAATTTTCATAGTAGAGACTTTATTCATCTTAAATTTGAAATTTTATGAATATTATGCAGGACGATGGTTGTTCATTTTTTCATTGCTTTGACCTGTAATTGGACAGCGCGAAAGATTAAGATCGCGAAGAAGTGCTAATAGTGGAAATTAGAATATTGAAAATTGATGACACTGAAAATCATTCTTAGATGACAATATTGCTGGTCCGATGCTTCCTGAATCTTCGAATACTTAACTTGCGTGAAAAAACTACTGCCAATGAGAATTGGAATGGCGAAAATCGGTGATAGTGGAAAGTGAAATGTCGAAAATTGACGATAGCGGAAATGATTGTTCGATGAACGCTAATTGCAAATAATGTATTACATTGCAGATATTTTAGTCGGATACTGTGATAGAAATTTCTTCGCGGCGGAACATACGTACAGTAGACTCTCGTATAATGCAGTTAATACGGTATGCGTTGTATGAAATCGCGTTGTACGAAATTACAAACAAAAGGAATTTATATTTTAGAAGCATTTTAAAAGCATTTAATTATATAGCACGTTGTACGAGAATCGCGTTATATGAAAAAGCTCGTAATATCTCCAGTGCGTTGTAGGAACTGGGGGTTATATGGGAGTCTGCTGTATTTGCTGTTTGCGCTTTGTTACGTTAATCAATGACCCATTTATCGATTGAACGCGAACTTAACATCAAGTCAGCTGTGTGCGATATCCCATTCGCCAAACGCACAAGTTCTTTCAACCGCCATTTACAATTACGTGATGAACAAAAAATTATCAACGTTTTCATAATATTCATTCGCGACAACACAAATTTTAAAGGCAACACCCGAATGTCTCCTAACAACGTCATGTACATACACGTGTCTCTGGTGTTAATACTAGATTTATGGGACCTGCCAATTTCATAGCTTTTGAATTGCTTGAACAAAATAACAGAAAGGAATACCATTAATTTCTAGCAACGTTGCTGTCCTTCATTAATGAAATTATTGTAATATATATTCAATTGCTCTAGTATTAATACTAGGTTTATGGAACCTGCCAATTTCATAGCTTTTGAATTGCTTGAATAAAATAACAGAAAGGAATACCATTAATTTCTAGCAACCGTTGCTTTCCTTCATTAATGAAATGATTGTAATATATATTAAATTTCTCCAGTGTTAATACTAGATTTATGGGACCTGCCAATTTTGTAGGTTTTGAATTGCTTGAACAAAATAACAGAAAGTAATAGCATTAATTTCTAGCAACCGTTGCTGTCCTTCATTAATCAAATTATTGTAATATATATTAAATTTCTCTAGTGTAAATACTAGATTTATGGAACCTGCCAATTTCATAGCTTTTGAATTGCTTGAACAAAATAACAGAAAGGAATACCATTAATTTCTAGCAACCGTTGCTGTCCTTCATTAATGAAATTATTGTAATATATATTAAATTTCTCTAGTGTAAATACTAGATTTATGGGACCTGCCAATTTTATAGGTTTTTAATTGCTCGAGCAAAATAACAGAAAGTAATACCATTATTTTCTAGCAACCGTTGCTGTCCTTCATTAATGAAATTATTGTAATATATATTCAATTGCTCTAGTATTAATACTAGGTTTATGGAACCTGCCAATTTCGTAGCTTTTGAATTGCTTGAACAAAATAACAGAAAGTAATACCATTATTTTCTAGCAACCGTTGCTGTCCTTCATTAATGCAATTATTGTAATATATATTCAATTGCTCTAGTATTAATACTAGATTTATAATGGAAATTTTGTAATTTTGAATTGCTCGACCAAAATAACAGAAAGGAATACCATTAATTTCTGGCAACCGTTGCTGTCCTTCATTAATGAAATTATTGTAATATATATTAAATTTTGAAATACTAGATTTATAACCTGCCAATTTTATAAATTTTTAATTGCTCGACAAAATAACAAATTTTTGACCATTATTTTCTACAGTGAAAATTTTCATTAATGAAATTATTGTAATATATATTCAATTGCTCTAGTAGAATATTTTATAATTCAAATTTCGTAAATTTTGAATTGCTTGAACAAAATAACAATGCAAAGTAATAATTATTTTCTAGCAACCGTTGGACCTTCATTAATGCAATTATTTTATATATTCAATTGCTCTAGTATTAATACTAGATTTATGCAAATTTTTTAATTTTGTAGTGTTTTAATTGCTTTTTTAAAATAACATTTTAAATGAATACCATTAATTTCTGACAACCGTTGACATTTTCATTAATGAAATTATTGTAATATATATTAAATTGCTCTAGTCTTAATACTAGTTTTATGGAACCTGCCAATTTCGTAGCTTTTGAAATGCTTGAACAAAATAACAGAAATTTGAATACCATTTATTTTCTAGAAATTGTGTCCTTCATTAATGAAATTATTGTAATATGTATCAAATCTCTCTAGTGTAAACACTAGATTTATGGGACCTGCCAATTTTATAGGTTTTTAATTGCTCGAGCAAAATAATAGAAAGTAATAGCATTCATTTCTAGCAACCGTTGCTTTCCCTCATTAATGAAATGATTGTAATATATATTCAATTTCTCTAGTGTAAATACTATTATGGAAATTAGAATATTGAAAATTGATGAACAAAATAACAGATGTAATAGCATTAATTTCTGGTCCGATGCTTCCTTCATTAATGAAATTATTGTAATATATTTTAAATTTCTCTAGTGAAAAAACTAGATTTATGGGACTGCCAATTTTATAGAATTTTTAATTGCTCGGCAAAATAATAGTGGAAAGTGAATGTTGAAAATTGACGATTTCTAGCGGAAATGATTGCTTTCCCTCATTAATGAAATGATTGCAATATATATTCATTTAATTTCCAGATATTCTAATTTTCAGTTCTGATACTGTGATAGAAATTCTCAGCTAATATCTGTTGCTTCCTTCAACATAGTATCTGATAGAAAGTATCTCGTATAATGCAGTTCCATACGGTATGCGTTGTATGAAATCGCGTTGTACGAAATATACAAACATATATTCAATTTTATTTATCCATTTTAAAAGCATTTAATTATATAGCACGTTGTACGTACAATCGCGTTATATGAAAAAGCCATTACCATTATTTCCAGTTTGCGTTGTAATGAACTGGGGGTTATGGGATTCACTGTCATTTCCTGTTTGCGCTTTGTTACGTTAATCTATGACCCATTTATCGATTGAACGCGAACTTAACATCAAGTCAGTATGTGTGCGATATCTAGCATCACGCCAAACGCACAAGCATTTTTTCAACCTACCATTTACAATTACGAAAATGAACAAAAAATTATCAACGTTTTCATAATATTCATTCGCGACAACACAAATTTTAAAGGCAACACCCGAATGTCTCCTAACAACGTCATATACATACACGTGTCTCTGGTGTTAATACTAGATTTATGGGACCTGCCAATTTTGTAGGTTTTGAATTGCTCCACCAAAATAACAGAAAGTGATACCATTATTTTCTAGCAACCGTTGCTGTCCTTCATTAATGAAATTATTGTAATATGTATTAAATTTTTCTAGTGTAAACACTAGATTTGTGGGACCTGCCAATTTTATAGGTTTTTAATTGCTCGACCAAAATAACAGAAAGTAATACCATTATTTTCCAGCAACCGTTGCTGTCCTTCATTAATGAAATTATTGTAATATGTATTAAATTTCTCTAGTGTAAACACTAGATTTATGGGACCTGCCAATTTTATAGGTTTTGAATTGCTCGACCAAAATAACAGAAAGTAATACCATTATTTTCTAGCAACCGTTGCTGTCCTTCATTAATGAAATTATTGTAATATATATTCAATTGCTCTAGTATTAATACTAGGTTTATAGAACCTGCCAATTTCATAGCTTTTGAATTGCTTGAACAAAATAACAGAAAGGAATACCATTAATTTCTAGCAACCGTTGCTGTCCTTCATTAATGAAATTATTGTAATATATATTAAATTTCTCTAGTGTAAATACTAGATTTATGGGACCTGCCAATTTTGTAGGTTTTGAATTGCTTGAACAAAATAACAGAAAGGAATACCATTATTTTCTAGCAACCGTTGCTGTCCTTCATTAATGAAATTATTGTAATATGTATTAAATTTGTCTAGTGTAAACACTAGATTTATGGGACCTGCCAATTTTGTAGGTTTTGAATTGCTCGACCAAAATAACAGAAAGTAATACCATTATTTTCTAGCAACCGTTGCTGCCCTTCATTAATGAAAAACCATTGTAATATATATTAAATTTCTCGAGTGTAAACACTAGATTTATGGGGCCTGCCAATTTTATAGGTTTTTAATTGCTTCAACAAAATAACAGAAAGGAATACCATTAATTTCTAGCAACCGTTGCTGTCCTTCATTAATGAAATTATTGTAACATATATTCAATTGCTCTAGTATTAATACTAGGTTTATAGAAAATAACAAAAACCAATTTCATTAGCTTTTGAATTGCTTGAACAAAATAACAGAAACAAATAGTCCATTAATTTCTAGCACAGGCTTGCCTCATTAATGAAATGATTGTAATATATATTCAATTTAATTTCCATAATCTTCTAATTTTCAAATTCTGTATCTCGAGCACCCACGAATTTCTCAGCATAATATCTGTTGCTTCCCTCAGTATAGTATCTGATAGAAAGTATTACTATTAATTCCTTCCAACTTTTACTTGCTTTTATCAGTGGATCGATACGAATATACACATATATTCAATTTTATTTATCCATCGTATTATACGTATTTTATCATAACGTCCTACATCTGCACATTTTTTCGTACACCTACCGTTGTCACCCAGAAAATAACAAAAACCATTACTATTATTTCCTAGCAATTTGCTGACCTCCCTAATGAAACAACACCTAGTCACATTCACTTTCACTCCTCCACAGGCTTGCAACTTTCAAATTCTCTACTCCACGCATCCACGCATTCCCCCGCATAACCATACCTCCGTATTCGTCGAAATCTAGCGTTAACCAGCCCACCCCTACCGCATTTATCAATCAAGCAGCCAGCATCAAAACAATCCCGCAACCGCGCAATTAAGACATCTCAAGCGTCACGTACAATTCCACCCATGCCGCGGCCTAACCACACTCACACATACATTCACACTCGCATACAC
Organism: Cryptocheilus praepositus; assembly: GCA_033815515.1. NCBI lineage: Eukaryota > Metazoa > Arthropoda > Insecta > Hymenoptera > Pompilidae > Cryptocheilus > Cryptocheilus praepositus. The sequence continues at coordinate 415,906 of JAWWQZ010000040.1, read as the reverse complement.
ACGCGTGCATCGAAACGCAGCCACGCGGAAGACAGATTCTCGACTCGAATTCGGGATCTCAATTTCACAGTCGACTCTCGAATTTAATGGAGTCCCTGGCCAGATAAGAGGCGAGCTCGAGTCGGGCAGATAAGGGAAGGAAGAAGCATCGAAAGAAGGGGTGAGGCGCGCGGGGGTGGACAGAAAAGCGAGGCAGGCGGGGTGGCCTGTCGGAGCGTGACAAATTGCTCCGCTAATCTGCGTTAACCAGTCCTTGAACCCCGTCACCGTCCCTTTATCCCGGTACGGGACACCGACTGCAAACGAAATCGACCATTTCTTTGCCGACGAAAAAATTGCCGGCGATACGTGCTGAGCTGGGAGATAGGCGACGCGGGGGGTGGGACGCGGGCTGCGGCGGAAAGCGAAAGTGGGAAGGAGGAAAGGTCGAAGCGGGGTTGTAATTGATTGTGGAAGTTGAGTCATAGGGAAATTTATGCGTGGAATCAAGCTTTGCCCTAATTTTTGTGTCGGATAAAAAGATGTAGAATACTTGAAACATAAGTATTACATGTATCAAAGAATAATAAATATACGTATATATATATATATTGTAATTAAAGTAGCGGATCTACATTTTTTTATCAGTGAAAATGGCCATAATCTGAAGAAATTATACGTACACGTTTCAAATACAAAGGGGTTGTAATTGACTGTAGAATTTGAGTCATAGGAAAATTTATGCGTGGAATGAAGCTTTGCCCTAATTTTCCTGTCGGATAAAACGATGTAGAATACTTGAAACATAATAAGTATTGCATACATTAAAGAATAATAAATATACGTATATATATATATATTGTAATTAAAGTAGCGGATCTTCATTTTTTTATCAGTGAAATTGGCCATAATCCGAAGAAATTATACGTACACGTTTCAAATACAAAGGGATTGTAATTGACTGTGGAAGTTGAGTCATAGAGAAATTTATGTGTCGAATCAAGCTTTGCCCTAATTTTACCGTCGGATAAAAAGATGTAGAATACTTGAAACATAAGTATTACATGTATCAAAGAATAATAAATATACGTATATATATATATATATATATATTATATTATAGTAATTAAAGTAGCGGATCTTCATTTTTTTATCAGTGAAAATGGCCATAATCTGAAGAAATTATACGTACACGTTTCAAATACAAGGGGGTTGTAATTGACTGTAGAATTTGAGTCATAGGGAAATTTATGCGTGGAATGAAGCTTTGCCCTCATTTTCCTGTCGGATAAAAAGATGTAGAATACTTGAAACATAATAAGTATTGCATACATTAAAGTATATATATATATATATATATATATATATATATATATATATATATATATATTGTAAGTAGCGGATCTTCATTTTTTTATCAGTGAAAATGGCCATAATCTGAAGAAATTATACGTACACGTTTCAAATACAAAGGGGTTGTAATTGACTGTGGAAGTTGAGTCATAGAGAAATTTATGCGTCGAATCAAGCTTTGCCCTAATTTTACCGTCGGATAAAAAGATGTAGAATACTTGAAACATAAGTATTACATGTATCAAAGAATAATAAATATACGTATATATATATATATATATATTGTAATTAAAGTAGCGGATCTTCATTTTTTTATCAGTGAAAATGGCCATAATCTGAAGAAATTATACGTACACGTTTCAAATACAAGGGGTTGTAATTGACTGTGGAAGTTGAGTCATAGAGAAATTTATGCGTCGAATCAAGCTTTGCCCTAATTTTACCGTCGGATAAAAAGATGTAGAATACTTGAAACATAATAAGTATTGCATACATTAAAGAATAATAAATATACGTATATATGTATTATTATAATTAAAGTAGCGAATCTTAATTTTTTTGTCAGTGAAAATGGCCATAATCCGAAGAAATTATACGTACACGTTTCAAATACAAAGGGGTTGTAATTGACTGTGGAAGTTGAGTCATAGAGAAATTTATGCGTCAAATCAAGCTTTGCCCTAATTTTACCGTCGGATAAAAAGATGTAGAATACTTGAAACATAATAAGTATTGCAAACATTAAAATATATGTATATATATACATTATAATTAAAGTAGCGAATCTTAATTTTTTTGTCAGTGAAAATGGCCATAATCTGAAGAAGTTATACGTACACGTTTCAAATACAAGGGGGTTGTAACTGACTGTAGAATTTGAGTCATAGGGAAATTTATGCGTGGAATGAAGCTTTGCCCATTAATTTTATTTATCGGATAAAAAAGCGATGTAGAATTTCTTGAAACATAATAAGTATGCGTATATATTAAAGAATAATAAATATACGTATGTATATATTATCGTAATCAAATTTAAATCTTCAATTTCTTATCACGAAAAAATAGCCAGAATCTGAAGAAATTATATGTACACGTTTCAAATATGAGGGGGTTGTAATTGACTGTGGAATTTGAGTCATAGGGAAATTTATGCGTGGAATGAAACTTTACCCTAATTTTCCCGTGGGATAAAAAAATGTACAATACTTGAAACATAATAAGTATGGTATATATTAAAGAATAATAAATATACGTATGTATATATTAGAATTCAAATTGCAAATCTTCAATTTCTTATCAGTGAAAATAGCCAGAATCTGAAGAAATTATATGTACACGTTTCAAATATGAGGGGGTTGTAATTGACTGTGGAATTTGAGTCATAGGGAAATTTATGCGTGGAATGAAACTTTACCCCGCACGCAACATCAATTTTCCCGCGCGCCCTTCGGATAAAAAAATGTACAATACTGTCGAAACATAATAAGTATTGCGCATTAAAATATATGTATATATATACATTATAATTAAAGTAGCGAATCTCGCATTTTTTTCTTCGTGGAAATGGCCATAATTGAAGAAATTATTTCGTTGTTTATTCCCAGATGTTTTGCGTTGGACGCTCCCGTGTCAAATTTCTCAACGTTTTGGTCTTTTTTCATTTTTCGTGGACTGTCTATTGAAGGTTTTGGATTTCGTTGTTTTTCCCAGATTTCCTGAGTCGGATTCTTTCGCGTCAAATTTATGGACGTTGTGGTTTCTTTTTTCATTTTTCTTCGACTGCGTATTGAAAGTTTTGGATTTCGTTGTTTGTTCCCAAATTTCCTGCGTCGGACGATCCCCTGTTAAATTTCTGAACGCTTTGGTTTTTTTTTTCATTTTTCGTCGACTGCGTATTGAAGGTTGTGGATTTCGTTGTTTTTCCCCAGATTTCCTGCGTTGGACGCTCCCGTGTTAAATTTCTGAACGTTTTGGTCTTTTTTCATTTTTCGTGGACTGTCTATTGAAGGTTTTGGATTTCGTTGTTTTTCCCAGATTTCCTGAGTCGGACTCTTTCGCGTCAAATTTATGGACGTTGTGGTTTCTTTTTTCATTTTTCTTCGACTGCGTATTGAAAGTTTTGGATTTCGTTGTTTGTTCCCAAATTTCCTGCGTCGGACGATCCCCTGTTAAATTTCTGAACGCTTTGGTTTTTTTTTCATTTTTCGTCGACTGCGTATTGAAGGTTGTGGATTTCGTTGTTTATTCCCAGATGTTTTGCGTTGGACGCTCCCGTGTCAAATTTCTGAACGTTTTGGTCTTTTTTCATTTTTCATGGACTGTCTATTGAAGGTTTTGGATTTCGTTGTTTTTCCCAGATTTCCTGAGTCGGACTCTTTCGCGTCAAATTTATGGACGTTGTGGTTTCTTTTTTCATTTTTCTTCGACTGCGTATTGAAAGTTTTGGATTTCGTTGTTTGTTCCCAAATTTCCTGCGTCGGACGATCCCTTGTTAAATTTCTGAACGCTTTGGTTTTTTTTTCATTTTTCGTCGACTGCGTATTGAAGGTTGTGGATTTCGTTGTTTATTCCCAGATGTTTTGCGTTGGACGCTCCCGTGTCAAATTTCTGAACGTTTTGGTCTTTTTTCATTTTTCGTGGACTGTCTATTGAAGGTTTCGGATTTCGTTGTTTTTCCCAGATTTCCTGAGTCGGACTCTTTCGCGTCAAATTTATGGACGTTGTGGTTTCTTTTTTCATTTTTCTTCGACTGCGTATTGAAAGTTTTGGATTTCGTTGTTTGTTCCCAAATTTCCTGCGTCGGACGCTCCCAATTAAATTTCTGAACGCTTTGGTTTTTTTTTTTTAATTTTTCGTCGACTGCGTATTGAAGGTTGTGGATTTCGTTGTTTTTTCCCAGATTTCCTGCGTTGGACGCTCCCGTGTTAAATTTCTGAACGTTTTGGTTTTTTTTTTAATTTTTCGTGGATTGCGTATTGAAGGGTTTGAATTTCGTTGTTTTTTCTCAAATTTCCTGCGTCGGACGCTCCCGTACTAAATTTCTGGACGTTTTGGTTTTTTCTTTTAATTTTTTTGTGGACTGTGTATTAAAAATGTTGGTTTTTGATGTTTTTTTACGGATTGTAAAATGAGTTGATTAAATCGCAAACGCAGAGTAGAAATTATAGGAATGATTGTTTAACGTATTGATCGTCCGGTATGACGTAATACGATGTATGACATTAGTTTCTCCGTATTAAAGATATTGCAATTGTTATTGGCGAGTTTGAGGCAATTAAAGTTGCGTGCTTTTCGATGTTTCTTCGCGGGTTTAACGCGACGGACGTTTTCGCGTCTGATTCTCTGTTGGTTTCGGCTTTTTCGAAATTTGGGTGCGATGGATGCAAAAATAAATTTTATGAAGTGTTAACAAATAATTCTGTAACACGTTCACAGTCACGTGGATTACTCCAAATTGGAATTACGACATTTTTTAAATTATTAATAACAGATGAATAAAAGTGCAGTGTTCAACAACTAAGCACTCAAGCAAAATATAATATTCCACATCAATTGAATAAGGCGATACATTATCGGAAATTCTATTGCCGTTTTCAGGGGAAGAGATGCAAAATTTGTGTGGCAATTAGCGTGTTAATACGTTGATCGCATGACATTTGATCTCTGCGGATTAAAGATTAAAGATGTATCAATTCTTACTGGCAAATACGGGCCAATGGAATTTCGACGGTCTGACCTTAAATTTTAGCTATTCTATGGGGGACTACGTAATAAGTGAATTGGGATGAGACGAAGATTTTTGCAATTTGATTGGAACTTAATACTATTGCTTTGTCACGGGATTAGGTTTACATTATACGATGTGTGAAATAAATTGCCTCAGCATAGTCCAGTACCGTAACAAAGCAATAGTATTACGTTCCAATAAAATTATAAAAATCTTCGTCTATAATCGGGTAGGAATTTGCGTTATCATTTTACGGAGGACCCAAAATACTATTTTGCGTTCTTTGTATGTGTCAGGACCATTTTTGCAATTTGACCGATTTTTGCAATTTGATTGGAAGTTAATTCTACTGCTTTGTCACGGGATTAGGTTTATATTATACGATGTGTGAAATAAATTGCCTCAGCATACTCCAATACCGTAACAAAGCAATAATATTAAGTCCCAACAAAATTATAAAAATCTTCGTCTATAATCGGGTAGGAATTTCCATTATCATTTTACAGAGGACCCAAAATACTATCTTGCGTTCTTTGTATGTGTCACGACCATTTTTGCAATTTGATTGGAAGTTAATTCTACTGCTTTGTCACGGGATTAGGTTTATATTATACGATGTGTGAAATAAATTGCCTCAGCATACTCCAGTACCGTAACAAAGCAATAATATTAAGCCCTAACAAAATTATAAAAATCTTCGTCTGTAATCGGGTAGGAATTTCCATTATCATTTTACAGAGGACCCAAAATACTATTTTGCGTTCTTTTTATGTGTCACGACCATTTTTTCAATTTGATCGGAAGTTAATTCTATTGCTTTGTCACGGGATTAGGTTTACATTATACGATGTGTGAAATAAATTGCCTCAGCATACTCCAGTACCGTAACAAAGCAATAGTATTAAGCCCCAATAAAATTATAAAAATCTTCGTCTGTAATCGGGTAGGAATTTGCGTTATAATTTTACGGAGGACCCAAAATACTATTTTGTTTTCTTTTTATGTGTCACGACCATTTTTGCAATTTGACCGATTTTTGCAATTTGATTGCTATAATTCTATTGCTTTGTCACGGGGTTGGGTTTACATTATATGATGTGTGAAATAAATTAGCTCAGGTGCACCGTAACAAAGCAATCGTATTAAGTCGCAATAAAATTATAAAAATCTTCGTCTGTAATCGGGTAGGAATTTGCGTTATAATTTTACGGAGGACCCAAAATACTATCTTGCGTTCTTTTTATGTGTCACGACTATTTTTGCAATTTGATCGGAAGTTAATTCTATTGCTTTGTCACGGGATTAGGTTTACATTATACGATGTGTGAAATAAATTGCCTCAGCATACTCCAGTACCGTAACAAAGCAATAATATTAAGCCCTAACAAAATTATAAAAATCTTCGTCTGTAATCGGGTAGGAATTTCCATTATCATTTTACAGAGGACCCAAAATACTATTTTGCGTTCTTTTTATGTGTCACGACCATTTTTTCAATTTGATCGGAAGTTAATTCTATTGCTTTGTCACGGGATTAGGTTTACATTATACGATGTGTGAAATAAATTGCCTCAGCATACTCCAGTACCGTAACAAAGCAATAGTATTAAGCCCCAATAAAATTATAAAAATCTTCGTCTGTAATCGGGTAGGAATTTGCGTTATAATTTTACGGAGGACCCAAAATACTATTTTGTTTTCTTTTTATGTGTCACGACCATTTTTGCAATTTGACCGATTTTTGCAATTTGATTGCTATAATTCTATTGCTTTGTCACGGGGTTGGGTTTACATTATATGATGTGTGAAATAAATTAGCTCAGGTGCACCGTAACAAAGCAATCGTATTAAGTCGCAATAAAATTATAAAAATCTTCGTCTGTAATCGGGTAGGAATTTGCGTTATAATTTTACGGAGGACCCAAAATACTATCTTGCGTTCTTTTTATGTGTCACGACTATTTTTGCAATTTGATCGGAAGTTAATTCTATTGCTTTGTCACGGGATTAGGTTTACATTATACGATGTGTGAAATAAATTGCCTCAGCATACTCCAGTACCGTAACAAAGCAATAGTATTAAGCCCCAATAAAATTATAAAAATCTTCGTCTGTAATCGGGTAGGAATTTGCGTTATCATTTTACGGAGGACCCAAAATACTATTTTGTTTTCTTTTTATGTGTCACGACCATTTTTGCAATTTGACCGATTTTTGCAATTTGATTGGAAGTTAATTCTACTGCTTTGTCACGGGATTAGGTTTACATTATACGATGTGTGAAATAAATTGCCTCAGCATACTCCAGTACCGTAACAAAGCAATAGTATTAAGCCCCAATAAAATTATAAAAATCTTCGTCTGTAATCGGATAGGAATTTGCGTTATCATTTTACGGAGGACCCAAAACACTATCTTGCGTTCTTTTTATGTGTCACGACCATTTTTGCAATTTGACCGATTTTTGCAATTTGATTGGAAGTTAATTCTACTGCTTTGTCACGGGATTGGGTTTACATTATACGATGTGTGAAATAAATTGCCTCAGCATACTCCAGTACCGTAACAAAGCAATAGTATTAAGCCCCAATAAAATTATAAAAATCTTCGTCTGTAATCGGGTAGGAATTTCCATTATCATTTTACAGAGGACCCAAAACACTATCTTGCGTTCTTTTTATGTGTCGCGACCATGTCGATTTAATTAGTTGCTCTATTAACGTTTCTATCGATTTCTTCCTCAAGTGCACTTCTGGTAATATTTGTCAATCCCTTCCCCTTCCACCCATTTTCTCTTTAATTCTTATCCCATTGACGTCGCTGTCTATTGTTACACCCCCGTGTGCGACCCCTCTTGAAATTTCGCCTGCCCCTCTTCATGACTCGCGAAACCGTAATCCATCGTCTGATTTTTATAACAGTTCTCAAGACTTACCTTATTTAACGCTCGGAGAGCTTCTTTGCCACGGGATTTATGATGGCTCCCTGAAGTTGAGAGCGAGGGCGTGTGAAATTTTTACGTGGACGTTGGATTAAGTATGATTTCCAATGTCGCCGAACACTTCTTTCCTGAAACATATAATGTGACGATCAGAACACGGGGCTTTAACGAATAATTTTTACGCATTTAAAAATTGTTTTCATTGCAAATGAAACATTTTTGTGTATCGTGGAGAATATTTTTTTACTGTCGGCGTGTATGGTTAATGATAATCAAAATAAATTTAAATTAGTAAACGTGTGTTGTATTCTTATTTTGCGGGGAAGTTGCATATGTGTTGTTTTAAAAATGTCGGTAGCAGAATACTTTTTTAGTTTGTGTAATTCTGCTTTTCGCACATTTGAGCAACTTCCAAATTTAATTAGCTCTTACACTGCATATATCTCTGCAACAGCATAATTAACTGGAGAACCACATTCATTTCTATTCAGTAATTTTTCTGCTGAAGCACATTTTTGAACCTTGCACCCCTTGAAGAAATCAAAAACTGCTGAAAAGTGTCAAAAAATACATTTCGCACATTTCAACAATTTTCAGCTCTATTTCTTACAACTGTCCGTATCTTTGCAACGTCATTTCCAACCGACGCACATATTTATTCGCCCCCAACAAATTTTCTGGCAAAATGACAATTTTAAAGCTTCCACCCATTTAAGAAATTCCCACTTAAAATGCCCCATACGGAGGACGGTCCTATGATTGCACATATGTCATTCTAACGACAATTGTGGAGAATATTTTTTTACAGTTGGCGCGTATGGTTAATGATAATCAAAATAAATGTAAATTAGTAAACGTGTGTTGTATTCGTATTTTGCGGGGAAGTTGCGTATGTGTTGTTTTAAAAATGTCGGTAGCAGAATACTTTTTTAGTTTGTGTAATTCTGCTTTTCGCACATTTGAGCAACATCCAAATTTAATTAGCTCTTACACTGCACATATCTCTGCAACAGCATCATTAACTGGAGAAACACATTCATTTCTGTTCAGTAATTTTTCTGCTAAAGCACATTTTTAAACCTTGCACCCCTTGAAGAAATCGAAAACTGCTGAAAAGTGTCAAAAAATACATTTCGCACATTTCAACAATTTTCAGCTCTATTTCTTACAACTGTCCGTATCTTTGCAACGTCATTTCCAACCGACGCACATATTTATTCGCCCCCGACAAATTTTCTGGCAAAAATGACAATTTTAAAGCTTCCACCCATTTAAGAAATTCCCACTTAAAACGCCCCAACAACTTAATTAGCTCTTACAACTGCATATATCTCTGCAACAGCATAATTAACTGGAGAAACACATTCATTTCTATTCAATAATTTTTCTGCCAAAGCAGAAATTCATATTTTTTAAGCTTTTTTATATTTTACATTTTTAAAGTTTGCATGCTTTGAAGAAATTAAAAACTGCTGAAAAGTACGTAAAAATACATTTCGCACATTTCAACAATTCCCAGCTCTAACTCACAACTGTCCATATTTTTGCAACGTCATTTCCAACCGACGCACATATTTATTTGCCCCCGACAATTTTCTGGCAAAATGACAATTTTAAAGCTTCCACCCATTTAAGAAATTCCCACTTAAAATGCCCCATAAGCACATTTTTAAAGCTTGCACCGCTTGAAGAAATTGAAAACTGCTGAAAAGTGTCAAAAACATATTTCGCACATTTCAACAATTCTCAGGTCTATCTCTTACAACTGTCCGTATTTCTGCAACGTCATTTCCAACCGACGCACATATTTATTCGCCCCCGACAAATTTTCTGGCAAAAATGACAATTTTAAAGCTTCCACCCATTTAAGAAATTCCCACTTAAAATGCCCCATAAGCACATTTTTAAAGCTTGCACCGCTTGAAGAAATTGAAAACTGCTGAAAAGCGTAAAAAAATATATTTTGCACATTTCAACAATTCCCAGCTCTAACTCACAACTGTCCATATTTTTGCAACGTCATTTTTTACCGACGCACATATTTATTTGCCCCCAACAATTTTCTGGCAAAATGACAATTTTAAAGCTTCCACCCATTTAAGAAATTCCCACTTAAAATGCCCCATAAGCACATTTTTAAAGCTTGCACCGCTTGAAGAAATTGAAAACTGCTGAAAAGTGTCAAAAACATATTTCGCACATTTCAACAATTCTCAGGTCTATCTCTTACAACTGTCCGTATTTCTGCAACGTCATTTCCAACCGACGCACATATTTATTCGCCCCCGACAATTTTCTGGCAAAATGACAATTTTAAAGCTTCCACCCATTTAAGAAATTCCCACTTAAAATGTCCCATAAGCACATTTTTAAAGCTTGCACCGCTTGAAGAAATTGAAAACTGCTGAAAAGTGTCAAAAATACATTTCACACATTCCAACAATTCTCAGGTCTATTTCTTACAACTGTCCATATTTTTGCAACGTCATTTCCAACCGACGCACATATTTATTCGCCCCCGACAAATTTTCTGGCAAAAATGACAATTTTAAAGCTTCCACACATTTAAGAAATTCCCACTTAAAACGCCCCAACAACTTAATTAGCTCTTACAACTGCATATATCTCTGCAACAGCATAATTAACTGGAGAAACATATTCATTTCTGTTCAATCATTTTTCTACCAAAGCACATTTTTAAAGCTTGCACCGCTTGAAGAAATTGAAAACTGTTGAAAAGCGTAAAAAAATATATTTCGCACATTTCAACAATTCTTAGCTCTATTTCTTATAACTGTTCGTATCTTTGCAACGTCATTTCCAACCGACGCACATATTTATTTGCCCCCGATAATTTTCTGGCTAAATGACAATATTAAAGCTTCCACCCATTTAAGAAATTCCCACTTAAAATCTCTAACTCATAATTGTCTCTATCTTTGCAACGTCATTTCCAACAGACGCACATATTTATTCGCCCCCGACAATTTTCTGGAAAAATGACAATTTTAAAGCTTCCACCCATTTAAGAAATTCCCACTTAAAATGCCCCATACGCAGGTCGGTCCTATGATTGCACATATGTCGTTCTAACGACAATCAACGAACCCGAACATACTTGTTTGCGTCGATTCGCCGGCACCCTCGTCGATACGACGATGCCACTTGTCGTTAAACGTCGTCATTGTATTTAATGAGGAAAACCGAAGCGAGATAAATATTCGGACCCCGTCGCCGGTTCGGTGCCCCGTCCCATGTGCGCCCTTAATGTCAACCCCATGGGACACGGTGTCCGTCCCGGCGATGTCCCGTCGCCATTTGGCATCGCGGTTAATGAAGGAAATCTAAACGATATAAATGGTACGAACGCTCGAGGCTGTTATAATGGCCGATTGATGGCGATTAACGACGATCGGACGATAAGGGTAGAATTTTCAAGTTTGCAAGAGGATTCTCCACGATGGGTTGGGGTCCAAGTACCTGTGTGCAGGATTGGAAAATTCATGTGGAGAATTTTATGAAGGCATTGACGAGGTTATTGACGACGGGGAAATGCATATGAACAATTTCTAAGAGTATTGGGGAATTAATTGATGAAAGAAATCTAAATGATCTAAACGCTTGACGGTGTTATGATGACGGATTGATAAACAGGTAAAATATATTATTTTTGTAAATTTTTGTAGGAAGATTGTTTGCCACTATAAAATATCCGTTACTTCTATAATTCATTAAAAATCACATTATTTTTATCCATTTTCGCAGAAGCGTTTTTGTCGGCACAGAATGCATTAGTCTAACATCGACCATCGTTCATTATCGAATCAGTAAAATGACCTACATTAATTCAGCACCAAAAATACCACATACGTAATCTAAACGATATAAATTATACACTCGCTGGATGCTGTTATTATAACTTATTAACACGTTGACTGCCACGGTGGTCAAAAAATGTTACTATAAATGCAAAAAAGTCGCCACGAACCCTATTTTCAATCTTATAAAAGCAATTGATATTGGAACTTCAATACTTTGGCTTCTAACGACTCGGCGTTACTTTATTTTGTATGATTTAATCATACTTTGCAGTATTTCATGGCATCGCGATTCTAACATAGCAAAATACTCGGTGACCGACGCAAAAGATTTTATTAAAAATGCAAAAAATTCGCAATGAAGCGTATTTGCAATCTTGTAAAAGCAATTGATATTGGAACTTCAATACTTTGGCTTCTAACAACTCGGCGTTACTTTATTTTGCACGATTTAATCATACTCTGGAGTATTTCATCAGTCGTCATTCTAATATAGCAAAATACGCACGGCAGTCAACGTGTTAATACTTTGACTACCGTGATGGTCACCGCTGACCGGCGCAAGAGATTTACTGAAGATCCAAAATATTCGCAATGGGTAGCAATCCTTATTTTACAAATGTAGCTATTGTTAGAATAGTGATGCGATCCTTTGATTTCCAATACATGCAGATTATTTACATTTTCCATAATTCAGTCAAACGCTGTAGTATTTCATCGCATCGCGATTCTAACATGGCAAAATACGTTTGGCAGTCAACGTGGTAATGACAACGTACGTAGACACTAAAAAAGTCCTTAACACTAGATTGCCCGAGATTTCTTGTATACCTATATTGCCCAAAAACAGTCAAAATGACTGCATTGTGAAAAAATAACAAATATGTAAAGAAATTTGTTTAAAATTAATTTTTAATATTTTTTATGTTATTTACAGTTATATAACAGGTTATTAGTAAATATTAACTGTACATATTGACTGTTTTCAATGAACTTAACCCATATTTCCGAGAGCAAGGCAAATTTATTTGATTGTAGGCGGCTACTGCATTCGGGTCTTTTGTCAAAATGAATAAATCGTAGGATTTGCTTGAACTTTTCTCTGGCCATAGTTTTTCTAAAAGATTCGGGACCCCACTTCGCTGACCATAAATAACTCAATTTAAAATTTGTTGCCTCGTAAGCTCCGCGAGCATATAGAATCGCAATAAATGCACGTATTTCCGGTAATGATATTGTCCAACCGTTCTGCAAAATTCGGCGACATTCTTCTGTGCACTTTCTTATATGTTTGATAATATAGTTATCTATTATCGACGATAATGCACTGATAAGATTATCTGCCACAATGTTCCTTTTTGCGTAGTCTGTTGGCCCTTTCACACTCTTGAAAATACAAGCAGATGATATCCTTCCAGGAATACCACCTTCGTCAATTTTTGTCCACACAGTACCATCAGCAGCTGTTTCGACCTCCTGAATCGTATTTTCAGTTTCTTCATCAGAATCTGAATTAGTTAGCACCCTACACCTTTTCCTGGGCATATTGATGACACTTTCATTTTCATAATTGGTGATCGACTCTTCATCACTATCTTCAGCGTCAGATGTTTCACTTTGAATATAATCCGCTTCATCTTCAGATGATAGTTCAGCATTTGTTGCATTTGATTCTATATCGGAGCACTCTTCACTTATGTTCGTTACCTTTTCCAATAACTCATTTCTATTCGACATTTTTTTCATAAAGTTAGGGCGCAAAAGAAATAAAATAAACAACTTGTTAGAACAACACTTTATAAATATTTGAATAACTAGTACTACTTTAGCTTATTGAGCAACTGACACTTATCAAGTATACGCCCAAATCGACAATTTATCATGCATCATATTTCAATACAAAGCCGGACAGGTCATATAAGAAATTTACTCAATTCAATAAATAAAAATCTTTTGATTATTTAAAATTTACCAAGCAGTCAAAATGACTACTTCTGGGCAATATAGGTATAACACATATATATATATACGGAAATAAAGGAGGGCGGAAGTAACTACAATTATTCATAAACCCATTTATATGTTATAGAAAAAGTCACCAAATTCTAAGAAATTATGTCATCAATTTCATAATTGTTTTTCTAATTGAAATTAAAAAACAGTCAAAATGACTGCCTTGGGCAATCTAGTGTTAATCAACAATCTTATTCTTCCCAATTTCCGCAAGATTTTGTGTGAGCACAGATTACATTAATTTAACACCAACCAAAATTCTCGTGACGTGCGGTGCTCACCTGCCACCGAAGCAGCACACCTCCCCAAAACGCGCTGGCATCTAAAAATTTCACTCACGCTCCGTCCCAGAACGCAATTTCTGCCGAAATCCCGCCGACGCCCGGACGATTCATCACAAGCCATCCGCGGCGACTTCGACCGAGATCGCCAAGAATCCGAGGCCGTCGAACAAAGCGCAAGCCACGGAATACGCGGGAAAAAGACAGGCCGCAAATTGCGCGACTCGATTAAAGATTCCATTACACCGTCCGCGCGGGATCTCGATCTCGTTAGCGTCGGGTGTCCTCTTTCTCTCGCGCGTCAAAGTCGGCGAACGGGCGTAATGCGCGTATCGTGAAAAGCGCCGCGAAAGAGGAGGCGGCGGGCAAAAAAGTGTCGCGACAATATAAATTACGTAATTCAATTAGGCGCAATCAATCGGCGTGAAGGCGAGCGCGGGGCTGCGAGAGGGAAAAGAGAAGGAGACCTCTATGCGACGGGGCAAGAACGATCGCGCGTTAACGAGATACAAATCCCATTACGGCGTAAACCTTCTCGATCCGTCGCCCCTACGGACTTCCCCCACGGAATCTACAACCCCGGGAACCACCCCCGCACCGAACCCACGGGCTATGGGACACCGAGCCGGAGCACGGCGCGGATGAAGTCGCTCTTTTCCCAGAGAGTCTTTTTTTCGATTTTTCTGTCCCTCGCCCGTGATGCCTTTTCGGGGTCGGCGATGGGCCGGGCCGTTGTGTTTTGCGGCAGTTATGCCGTGCGGGGTGAAACTGCTTTTTTCGTTCGTTTATCTAGGTTTTTTTATTTGGAGGCAGTGCGTTTTTAAGATCGCGTTATGTTGGACGGTGACAGGGGGCGGAAGCAGTGTTCTTTTTTCAAGGGGTGTTTTCCTGGAGTTTGGGAAGTTTGAGATTTCGTGATTTGGAGGTATCGGTACACGGATGGAAATGATTAGACACGAGTTTTGAGTAGATCCAATTTTCTGCTTGCGAGAAGTCAACCGGAAGCAGTGTACTTTTTTGAAGGTGTGTTTTCCTGGAGTTTGGGAAGTTTGAGATTTCGTGATTTGGAGGTATCGGTACACGGATGGAAATGATTAGACACGAGTTTTGAGTAGATCCAATTTTCTGCTTGCGAGAAGTCAACCGGAAGCAGTGTACTTTTTTGAAGGGGTGTTTTCCTGGAGTTTGGGAAGTTTGAGATTTCGTGATTTGGAGGTATCGGTACACGGATGGAAATGATTAGACACGAGTTTTGAGTAGATCCAATTTTCTGCTTGCGAGAAGTCAACCGGAAGCAGTGTACTTTTTTGAAGGGGTGTTTTCCTGGAGTTTGGGAAGTTTGAGATTTCGTGATTTGGAGGTATCGGTACACGGATGGAAATGATTAGACACGAGTTTTGAGTAGATCCAATTTTCTGCTTGCGAGAAGTCAACCGGAAGCAGTGTACTTTTTTGAAGGTGTGTTTTCCTGGGGTTTGGGAAGTTTGAGATTTCGTGATTTGGAGGTATCGGTACACGGATGGAAATGATTAGACACGAGTTTTGAGTAGATCCAATTTTCTGCTTGCGAGAAGTCAACCGGAGGCAGTGTACTTTTTTGAAGGTGTGTTTTCCTGGAGTTTGGGAAGTTTGAGATTTCGTGATTTGGAGGTATCGGTACGCGGATGGAAATGATTAGACACGAGTTTTGAGTAGATCCAATTTTCTGCTTGCGAGAAGTCAACCGGAAGCAGTGTACTTTTTTGAAGGTGTGTTTTCCTGGAGTTTGGGAAGTTTGAGATTTTGTGATTTGGAGGTATCGGTACACGGATGGAAATCGTTAGTAATGAGTTTTGAGTAGATCCAATTTTCTGCTTGCGAGAAGTCAACCGGAAGCAGTGTACTTTTTTGAAGGTGTGTTTTCCTGGAGTTTGGGAAGTTTGAGATTTCGTGATTTGGAGGTATCGGTACACGGATGGAAATTATTAGACACGAGTTTTGAGTAGATCCAATTTTCTGCTTGCGAGAAGTCAATCGGAAGCAGTGTACTTTTTTGAAGGTGTGTTTTCCTGGAGTTTGGGAAGGTTGAGATTTCGTGATTTGGAGGTATCGGTACACGGATGGAAATGATTAGACACGAGTTTTGAGTAGATCCAATTTTCTGCTTGCGAGAAGTCAACCGGAAGCAGTGTACTTTTTTGAAGGTGTGTTTTCCTGGAGTTTGGGAAGTTTGAGATTTTGTGATTTGGAGGTATCGGTACACGGATGGAAATCATTAGTAATGAGTTTTGAGTATAGCCATTTTTCTGCTTGCGAGAAGTCAACCGGAAGCAGTGTACTTTTTTGAAGGTGTGTTTTCCTGGAGTTTGGGAAGTTTGAGATTTCGTGATTTGGAGGTATCGGTACACGGATGGAAATGATTAGACACGAGTTTTGAGTAGATCCAATTTTCTGCTTGCGAGAAGTTAACCGGAAGCAGTGTACTTTTTTGAAGGTGTGTTTTCCTGGAGTTTGGGAAGTTTGAGATTTCGTGATTTGGAGGTATCGGTACACGGATGGAAATGATTAGACACGAGTTTTGAGTAGATCCAATTTTCTGCTTGCGAGAAGTCAACCGGAAGCAGTGTACCTTTTTGAAGGTGTGTTTTCCTGGACTTTGGGAAGTTTGAGATTTTGTGATTTGGAGGTATCGGTACACGGATGGAAATCATTAGTAATGAGTTTTGAGTATAGCCATTTTTCTGCTTGCGAGAAATCAACCGCAAATTAGCTTAATCGTTGCATTCTCTGTCAGTAGCATTATCCATCATAGTTATACCACGTCTTATACCACTCATCGATGTTTTTTAACATCCTGCAGCCTATCCACAAACTACTTTAACTCTTGCCTTCTCCATCAGTAACACTATGCATCATAATGATACCGTTTCTTATATCACTCATCCAACTACCTTAATTCTCGCCTTCTTCATCTCCAACACCGTCCATCATATCCATACCGTTTCTTATTGCATCCATCCAATTTTTCTCCTTACCACATTTAATAAATAAAAACAGCTTTAATTTTTGCCTTATCCATCATTAACGCTATCCATCAGAATCCTACCGCTTCTTATTCCATCCATCCAATTTTTCCCCTTACCACATTTAATAAAAAAAACAGCTTTAATTTTTGCCTTATCCACCATTAACGCTATCCATCAGAATCCTGCCGCTTCTTATTCCATCCATCCAATTTTTCCCCTCACCACATTTAATAAAAAAAACAGCTTTAATTTTTGCCTTATCCATCATTAACGCTATCCATCAGAATCCTACCGCTTCTTATTCCATCCATCCAATTTTTCCCCTCACCACATTTAATAAAAAAAACAGCTTTAATTCTTGCCTTCTCCATCATTAACGCTATCCATCAGAATCCTACCGCTTCTTATTCCATCCATCCAATTTTTCCCCTTACCACATTTAATAAAAAAAACAGCTTTAATTTTTGCCTTATCCATCATTAACGCTATCCATCAGAATCATACCGCTTCTTATTTCATGCATCCAATTTTTCTCCTTACCACATTTAATAAATAAAAACAGCTTTGATTCTTGCCTTATCCATCATTAACGCTATCCATCAGAATCATACCGCTTCTTATTTCATGCATCCAATTTTTCTCCTTACCACATTTAATAAATAAAAACAGCTTTGATTCTTGCCTTCTCCATCATTAACGCTATCCATCAGAATCCTACTGCTTCTTATTCCATCCATCCAATTTTTCCCCTTACCACATTTAATAAAAAGAACAGCTTTAATTTTTGTCTTATCCATCATTAACGCTATCCATCAGAATCCTACCGCTTCTTATTCCATCCATCCAATTTTTGCCCTCACCACATTTAATAAAAAAAAACAGCTTTAATTCTTGCCTTCTCCATCATTGACGCTATCCATCAGAATCATACCGCTCCTTATTCCACCCATCCCATTTTTCTCCTTACCACATTTAATAAATAAAAACAGCTTTAATTTTTGCCTTCTCCATCATTAACGCTATCCATCAGAATCATACCGCTTCTTATTTCATCCATCCAATTTTTCCCCTCACCACATTTAATAAAAAAAACAGCTTTCATTTTTGCCTTATCCATCATTAACGCTATCCATCAGAATCCTACCGTTTCTTATTCCATCCATCCAATTTTTCCCCTCACCACATTTAATAAAAAAACAGCTTTAATTCTTGCCTTCTCCATCATTAACGCTATCCATCAGAGTCATACTGCTCCTTATTCCACCCATCCCATTTTTCTCCTTACCACATTTAATAAAAAAAAAACAGCTTTAATTATTGCCTTTTCCATCATTAACGCTATCCATCAGAATCATACCGCTTCTTATTTCATCCATCCAATTTTTCTCCTTACCACATTTAATAAAAAAAACAGCTTTAATTTTTGCCTTATGCATCATTAACGCTATCCATCAGAATCCTACCGTTTCTTATTCCACCCATCCCATTTTTCTCCTTACCACATTTAATAAAAAAAAACAGCTTTAATTATTGCCTTATCCATCATTAACGCTATCCATCAGAATCCTACCGCTTGTTATTCCATCCATCCAATTTTTCTCCTTACCACATTTAATAAAAAAAACAGCTTTAATTTTTGCCTTATCCATCATTAACGCTATCCATCAGAATCATACCGCTCCTTATTCCATCCATCCAATTTTTCCCCTTACCACATTTAATAAAAAAAACTGCTTTAATTCTTGCCTTCTCCATCATTAACGCTATCCATCAGAATCATACCGCTTCTTATTCCACCCATCCCATTTTTCTTCTTACCATATTTAATAAAAAAAAAACAGCTTTAATTATTGCCTTTTCCATCATTAACGCTATCCATCAGAATCATACCGCTTCTTATTTCATGCATCCAATTTTTCTCCTTACCACATTTAACAAAAAAAAAAAAACAGCTTCGATTCTTGCCTTCTCCATCATTAACGCTATCCATCAGAATCATACTTCTTATTCCATCCATCCAATTTTTCTCCTTACCACTCTTTTCCATGCTCGTCACACCGTCGTTTTCGCTGCGTCCTCACCCCACCCCTGGTCGGCACTCGCCATCCCAGGGGCACCTCAACCCCCGACCCGAGAGCCAGGGAATATCTGTCCCCGGGACATCTGCGTGCTGATTGAATCTCCAATCTCCTCTCTCATTGAGCGAACGATTGGCCGGCCAACCTTTCTCTTTCTCTTTCCCTCTTTCCCTTCTCACCCCCGTCCTCCCACACCCCCATCAGCCTCCGTCCTCCCTTCCGCCTGCTCTCTGTCACTGTTCTCACACGCTGTCATCCTCGCTCGCCTCCACGTTTGACCGTCGCTCTCCGTCCGACATTCGTCGGCTCGTTTCAACCGTTTGTTGGTTCGGTCGCTCGGTTGGTCGTCATGCAGCTGGAATCCTTCGCGGGACAGAGAAAAAGAGGCCGACGCGCAGTGCGAGAAGGGGACAGCGGGGGAGGGGCAGCTTTCTGCGATGAATGTCTAGAATAAACAAAAATTAAATGAAATGCAGCCCGATACGTGGGGCCGGCGTTTTTTGCGGACGGCACGCTCGTTAAACTGATTGCTTCTGGGCAAATCTCTTTCGATGCCGCTGCGTCGCGGGAGAAACGATAGCCTGCTCTTTTCGTGCTGGTCATATTCTGTTCCGCGGCCGCTTTTCGGATTGGCGAATGCGGTCGCGCGGTTTCGTTCGCATTGCCGCGATACGTCGTTACCGGCTATTCATTATGTACTATGCCCATTTTTGGGAATATATTTGCTCCGCGGATGTGCGGTGCAGGTGATTACGTGGTAACGGATGTTGGAGGTAGGTGCACACGGCGAAAAATAGGCGTTGAATAATTTTGTAGTCTAGTGTCTAGAAGGACAGATTCTAGAAGGACAGTGTGTAGAAGAATCCTTCAATCTGAAAGAAGATATTCTAATACCTAGTAGAATAGTATCTAGACGAAGAGATTCCAGAAAAAGCCCTTCAACGTAGTACTATACTCTTGAAGAGGGGACTTCTAGTGTCTAGAAGTGTAGATTCTAGAAGAACAGTGTGTTGATGAATCCTTCAATCTGAAAGAATATATTCTAGTATCTAGTAGAATAGTATCTAGGTAGAAGTAATTCTAGTAAGGTGCACACGGCGAAAAATAGGCGTTGAATAACTTTGTAGTCTAGTGTCTAGAAGGACAGATTCTAGAAGAACAGTGTGTAGAAGAATCCTTCAATCTGAAAGAAGATATTCTAATATCTAGTAGAATAGTATCTAGACGAAGAGATTCCAGAAGAAGCCCTTCAACGTAGTACTATGCTCTTGAAGAGGGGACTTCTAGTGTCTAGAAGTGTAGATTCTAGAAGAACAGTGTGTTGATGAATCCTTCAATCTGAAAGAATATATTCTAGTATCTAGTAGAATAGTATCTAGAAGAAGTAATTCTAGTAAGGTGCACACGCCGAAAAATAGGCGTCGAGTAACTTTGTAGTCTAGTGTCTAGAAGGACAGATTCTAGAAGGACAGTGTGTAGAAGAATCCTTCAATCTGAAAGAAGATATTCTAATATCTAGTAGAATAGTATCTAGACGAAGAGATTTCAGAAGAAGCCCTTCAACGTAGTACCATACTCTTGAAGAGGGGATTTCTAGTGTCTAGAAGTGTAGATTCTAGAAGAACAGTGTGTTGATGAATCCTTCAATCTGAAAGAATATATTCTAGTATCTAGTAGAATAGTATCTAGAAGAAGTAATTCTAGTAAGGTGCACACGGCGAAAAATAGGCGTTGAATAACTTTGTAGTCTAGTGTCTAGAAGGACAGATTCTAGAAGGACAGTATGTAGAAGAATCCTTCAGTCTGAAGGAAGATATTCTAATATCTAGTAGAATAGTATCTAGACGAAGAGATTCCAGAAGAAGCCCTTCAACGTAGTACTACACTCTGGAAGAGGGGACTTCTAGCGTCTAGAAGTGTAGATTCTAGAAGAACAGTGTGTTGATGAATCCTTCAATCTGAAAGAATATATTCTAGTATCTAGTAGAATAGTATCTAGAAGAAGTAATTCTAGTAAGGTGCACACGGCGAAAAATAGGCGTTGAATAACTTTGTAGTCTAGTGTCTAGAAAGACAGATTCTAGAAGGACAGTGTGTAGAAGAATCCTTCAATCTGAAAGAAGATATTCTAATATCTAGTAGAATAGTATCTAGACGAAGAGATTCCAGAAGAAGCCCTTCAACGTAGTACTATACTCTTGAAGAGGGGACTTCTAGTGTCTAGAAGTGTAGATTCTAGAAGAACAGTGTGTTGATGAATCCTTCAATCTGAAAGAATATATTCTAGTATCTAGTAGAATAGTATCTAGAAGAAGTAATTCTAGTAAGGTGCACACGGCGAAAAATAGGCGTTGAATAACTTTGTAGTCTAGTTTCTAGAGGGACAGATTCTAGAAGGACAGTGTGTAGAAGAATCCTTCAATCTGAAAGAAGATATTCTAATATCTAGTAGAATAGTATCTAGACGAAGAGATTACAGAAGAAGCCCTTCAACGTAGTACTATACTCTTGAAGAAGGGACTTCTAGTGTCTAGAAGTGTAGATTCTAGAAGAACAGTGTGTTGATGAATCCTTCAATCTGAAAGAATATATTCTAGTATCTAGTAGAATAGTATCTAGAAGAAGTAATTCTAGTAAGGTGCACACGGCGAAAAATAGGCGTTGAATAACTTTGTAGTCTAGTGTCTAGAAAGACAGATTCTAGAAGGACAGTGTGTAGAAGAATCCTTCAATCTGAAAGAAGATATTCTAATATCTAGTAGAATAGTATCTAGACGAAGAGATTCCAGAAGAAGCCCTTCAACGTAGTACTATACTCTTGAAGAGGGGACTTCTAGTGTCTAGAAGTGTAGATTCTAGAAGAACAGTGTGTTGATGAATCCTTCAATCTGAAAGAATATATTCTAGTATCTAGTAGAATAGTATCTAGAAGAAGTAATTCTAGTAAGGTGCACACGGCGAAAAATAGGCGTTGAATAACTTTGTAGTCTAGTGTCTAGAAGGACAGATTCTAGAAGGACAGTGTGTAGAAGAATCCTTCAATCTGAAAGAAGATATTCTAATATCTAGTAGAATAGTATCTAGACGAAGAGATTCCAGAAGAAGCCCTTCAACGTAGTACTATACTCTTGAAGAGGGGACTTCTAGTGTCTAGAAGTGTAGATTCTAGAAGAACAGTGTGTTGATGAATCCTTCAATCTGAAAGAATATATTCTAGTATCTAGTAGAATAGTATCTAGAAGAAGTAATTCTAGTAAGGTGCACACGGCGAAAAATAGGCGTTGAATAACTTTGTAGTCTAGTGTCTAGAAAGACAGATTCTAGAAGGACAGTGTGTAGAAGAATCCTTCAATCTGAACGAAGATATTCTAATATCTAGTAGAATAGTATCTAGACGAAGAGATTCCAGAAGAAGCCCTTCAACGTAGTACTATACTCTTGAAGAGGGGACTTCTAGTGTCTAGAAGTGTAGATTCTAGAAAACAGTGTGTTCATGAAACCTTCAATCTGAAAGAATATATTCTAGTATCTAGTAGAATAGTATCTAGAAGAAGTAATTCTAATAAGGTGCACACGGCGAAAAATAGGCGTTGAATAACTTTGTAGTCTAGTGTCTAGAAAGACAGATTCTAGAAGGACAGTGTGTAGAAGAATCCTTCAATCTGAAAGAAGATATTCTAATATCTAGTAGAATAGTATCCAGACGAAGAGATTCCAGAAGAAGCCCTTCAACGTAGTACTATACTCTTGAAGAAGGGACTTCTAGTGTCTAAAAGTGTAGATTCTAGAAGAACAGTGTGTTGATGAATCCTTCAATCTGAAAGAATATATTCTAGTATCTAGTAGAATAGTATCTAGAAGAAGTAATTCTAGTAAGGTGCACACGGCGAAAAATAGGCGTTGAATAACTTTGTAGTCTAGTGTCTAGAAGGACAGATTCTAGAAGGACAGTGTGTAGAAGAATCCTTTAATCTGAAAGAAGATATTCTAATATCTAGTAGAATAGTATCTAGACGAAGAGATTCCAGAAGAAGTCCTTCAACGTAGTATTATATTCTTGAAGAGGGGACTTCTAGTGTCTAGAAGTGTAGATTCTAGAAGAACAGTGTGTTGATGAATCCTTCAATCTGAAAGAATATATTCTAGTATCTAGTAGAATAGTATCTAGAAGAAGTAATTCTAGAAGAAGACCTTAACACAGTACTATACTTTTGAATAGGGGATTCAAGAGCCTTGAAACGTATACAATTGAATGAACATTCAAACAGCGCATTCTGAACATAAACCAAGCTTGCACATCAGCCTAATTAACACTTTGACTGCCATGCGTATTTTACTATATTAAAACTGCAACGGAATGAAGTACTACAGAATACGATTGAATTGTGTAAAGTGAAAATAATGCGAAAGTATGGGAGACCAAAGAATTGAATCGCTGTCTAATATTAATTGCATTTCCGAAATTACAAATGCGACCGATTGGGTATTTTTTTAATTTTTCGTGTGACCTTTTACGCCGGTCACCGATGACCACCATGGCAGTCAAAGTGTTAAGAATCTCAAAGTTTTGCCCCCAATTGATCAGATACGCCCTACTTTGCTCTTTCCATATCATATTTTTCAACCTCCACAACATCCCTTTATTTTCAAATGAAATTTGCTCAACCATGTATAAAATATCGATATACATAAGTGGCCTTCTTGCAAACTTCGAAATTTACGTCGAGTGCAAAATTGCTTTTGGTTAGCAGCAATAATTTTCTTCTGACTCCGCGCGATGCGCGAAACGTACAACAATCTGGGACAATATTTCAGAGGACAAGGAAGAAGATCGTTGCAAACCGGAGAAGAGGGGAGCGTAAGGTGTCGCGTGACGGAAACTGATTATTCGAGGGGGACGGTGGGTGGGTAAAATTGCGTCGTCGGATATCGCGTTCCGCGTGATGGAAGCCGACGTGTAACCGGACTCCGTTTCGTTCTCCGTTTCGTTCTACTACCGCTGATTGGCGGTTTTCGTATCAATTCCCGCGCTCGGAATATTTCCTGCGTCTTTTCGTGTCGTCAAAATTGCCTGGGGAAGTCAGTCTACAATTTCACTCGCCATGAGACGCTCGGAACATAGAGATCATCGTAAAATTGATAAAGGGCGGTGATAGATGGGCAGACGAAATGCGTGAGCTATTTAAAGTTGATGATGTAGCAAAGAATGCTGATTGATGTACAAAGCGGACGGAATTATATCGGTGTCTGCGGAGGGATACGATAAATGAACGAAATCAATTTTGCAAAGTAATAATTGATACACATAATAATAATTGCAAAAGTACTGCTCCCATGGAAGAATTGGAAATGCACAAAAATCGACAATAAGAACATATTTAGTTCCTCAAGAGTACGTACCTTATTTACAAATCCTTTAATCGATGTCACTGAAGCTAATAATTACAGCCTCCCTAATTAACCTAATTTGCATACAATTTCACATCATTCTAATTCAGCAAATGTGAAACTGACAACCAATAATCTATAAGTTCCCATCGTTGTTGAATTAGAATAATACCCCCACCCATAATACAGACACGCACATTATTATAGACTCCTGACAAGGGGGCCCTAGCTGCCCCGCAACAGGTCCGCAACTTCCAACAAAAATTCTAAATTTCATTAACCCTTTCGTTATGAGCACCGGATCTAGACGGCATCCACGCGATGACCTGTGTGTACGAGCGCCGTCAATCTTCGGTTCGTTTTTAATTTGTTTTACTCCAAAAATAAAACATGCACTGGTTTAGAAGCAATCGGGTCAAGAATCACGTTCCAATCTTCTTGTAGCTCTCAGTGGCTAATATTCACAGAATGACATTTTTCTTCGGTTTATAAATCGGTAGGAAAAAGCCGAAATAGAAGGTGAAACGACTAAAGACGCAAATCTAATTATGAATGTAGAAACTGAAATGTGGGTTTGTTTGTCGACCCTTATTTTAAAATTTATCATTCTGAATTTTATCATTCTGAATTACTCAGAATTTTAATTTGACATATTAATTATCCTAAATTGTACTTCTATTCTTAACAATTGCAAAATGTCCGAATTTGTCGTTGTCTAACCCTAAAAAAAGAGTACGATCATCATGAGTATGACAAGGTAGCGGTGAAAGACATACGTCCGAACACCAGTTAACCGACGTGCAATATGCATACTTTTCGGTACGGTGCCCCGTTGTGCGGACCGCACTGCCGTAAAGAAAGCATTAAAAATCTGAAGCAAAACAAGGCTTCCATAATACTCCATTAAAAAACCCCCATTCTCTCCCCCAGATGGAGACTCGCGGGGCGAGTTCGCCTGCGGCAGCGGCCAGGAGGACGAAGAAGGCACCCCAGAAGCCACGATGGAGGACATGGAAGAGGACGCCGACGAGGAAGAAGAGGACGAGGACATCGAGATGCGCGTCGTGGACCAGGATTCCGCCACGGTGACCCGCGAGAACTCCAACTCCGCCGCCAGCCTTCAATCCCCACAATGCAAGAAACGGCAGTCCTCCAGCTCCTCTTCCTCCAGCGTTCCCGTCTCCAACTGCCCCAACCAACCCCAGTCTCAGAACTCCAGCTCCGCCGGCACAGGTGCCAACAGTTCAAACAGCAGTTCCGGCGGCAAACCCCGCCGTGCGCGCACCGCCTTCACCTACGAGCAGTTGGTAGCCCTGGAGAACAAGTTCAAGACGACCCGCTACCTGTCCGTCTGCGAGCGCCTCAACCTCGCCCTCTCCCTCTCGCTCACCGAGACCCAGGTGAAGATCTGGTTCCAGAACAGGCGGACCAAGTGGAAGAAGCAGAACCCCGGGCTTGATGTCAACAGCCCCACCGTGCCAACCACTCCTCCGCATCCGTCGCCCTACGCCCCCGCGTTTCTCTTTGCCGCGCATCCGCATCAGCACCCCCTGCCACACACGCATGGACACCCCCATCCGCATGCACACGTGCATCATCCATCGCCCGTGCCCCCGCCGCCGGGATATTATCATCATCCGGCGCCGCCATACCCACCCACGGGACCCACGTTCTTCGGGCACCACCTGCCCACGACGCCCGTCACTGGGTCCGGGGCCTCACCCACCACGACGCCCGTCTCCACGGGACTCAGTCTCAGCAGTCACGCGCATCAGCACACTCATCATGCGTAGCGAACTCGAGCGGACTGGCGTGTGGGCGTCGGATTTTGAAAGTGAAATGGGAGGGGGTCACAAGGGGAGTGAAAACCTTCAGCTGAGAGGGGAGTGAGGAGCGGGAGAAGTTAGAATGGGGACACAGGGTGTGGGAGGTGGTGGGGTGATGTGGAAGTAAAGGTGCGGATGGCGTGTGAGCAGTGGGTGCGTTGAAGAGGTTGGACGATTGTGGGATTTTGAGTTGTGAGGGGGTATGGTGGATGCGGATCTTGGGAATGGTAAAGGTCGATGTGGAGGCAACAGGGGTTTGGAGAAGTGGATACGTTGAAGAGGCTTGGATTGGAGGATTGTGGGATTTTGAGATGTGAGAGGGTATGGTGGATGCGGATCTTGGGAATGGTGAAGGTCGATGTGGAGGCAGTAGGGGTTTGAAGAAGTGGCTACGTTGAAGAGGGTTGGATTGGAGGATTTCGAGATGTGAAGGGGGATGGTGGATGCGGAGGTTGGGAATGGTGAAGCTCGATGTGGAGGCAACAGGGGGTTGGAGAAGTGGCTACGTTGAAGAGGTTGGAGGATTGTGGTGTTTTGAGATGTGAGGGGGTATGCTGGATGCGGATCTTGGGAATGGTGAAGCACGATGTGGAGGCAACAGGGGTTTGGAGAAGTGGATACGTTAAAGAGGGAGGATTGTGGGGGTTTGCGATGTGTGTATAGTAGATGAAGATGTGGGAAATGGTGGAGTTTGATGTTGAAATAAAGGCGTGGATTTGAAGTGCGGAAGGGCTGTACGTTTTCAAGAGGTGAAGGATACGATGTGTGGCAGAAGTAGGTGTTGGAAATGATGAAGTTTATTGTGGAAGGGAAAGTGTGGTTTTGGAGTGAAGTTTGAGGTCTGTGAGAAGTGGACTGAAGAGAGTTGGTCGAGAGGAGGATTGTCGGTTTTAAGGATGTATGGAAGAGAGTGCGGCAGAAGCAAAATTGTGGCTTTGGAATGAAGTGTGGGGTGCGAAAGAAATGGATGGGAGGATTGTAAGTTTTTAGGTGTGAGGAACAGAGTGTATGGCAGAAATCGATGTTGGTAGCAAAATTATGGTTTTGGAATGAAGTGTGAGATGTGGTAGAAATGAATGCGAAGAGAGTCGGTAGATGGAAGGATTGTAGGTTTTTAAGACGTGACGTGGTAGATGGTCGACGGTATTGTAAGAGAATTTTATGGACGGACTGCAGAAAAAGAGATATTTTGGTGGAATAGAGAAATGTTTCGATGCCATCAACAATATTTCCGGACGGACAGTAGTAAAGCAGGCGTTACAATGCAGCAAGAAGGGTTTTTGGATGGCAAAAACAAATATTTCTATTGCGCGAGATAAATGTTCGTGAATGCGACTACTGTGATGAAAAGGATTCTTGGATGAAAAATGCGATTCCTTGGAAAGTATTTCTGGATTGACACAATTGAAGCGGACACTATAGTGCGTCAAGGATTTTCGGATGACAAAAGCGAATATTTGTATTGCACGAGAAAAATGTCCGTGAATGTGTATATTGTGATGAAAAGGATTCTTGGAAGAAAAAATTCGATTCGTTGAAAAATATTTCCGGATGGACAGCAGTAACGCAGACCTTGTAATGCGGCAAAGAAGCATTTTTAATGGAAAAAGCCAATATTGAAAATGTCCGCGAAGGTGCACATTGTGATGAAAATGATTCCTGGATAGATGGTGAAAAGTGAATATTTGAATGCATTAAAGTGCGTATAATAGAGTGGATCCTCGGCTGACAAAAATCGAGATTTCCAACTATATAAAATTTCCTCAAAAATATTAACTAAAGAATGCAAAAGCAAACACTTCTGTACACCGAAACAAATGTGTCCTGGTCGGCAAAAATTAATGTTAGCTCGTGTTCGAAGTATCTCTTAAACAGAAAATGTATGTTTGCACCTCATAAACAACACTTAATTCTGTCATCCTCTTAAACGGACGGCGCAAAAGAGGATTTCCGGACAAGAAACTTATTGCGTTCGACACTACGAAAGAAGACGCCGTCAACGTGAATCGTTCGATAAAAATGAAGCCCACCGTGGAGACCCGAAACCGAACACGACTCAAACAATAAATTCCGCAAGAATTAAGAACATCTCAAAGACTATCCTCGCTTGTTCGCGACTTTGAATGAAAGCACCAAAGCGCAAAGCCACAGACTACTAATCGCGCCTAAAACATATCAAGTAATTAACGAATAAATCGTGACCTGTACATTTCTTAAACCGGCTTTCGCTGTGCGTGTGACGTTTGTAACATACCTCGTTAAGACAAAGCTGAGAAGAGCGGCAGACTAAACTATCGAGGAGCTGGAAAAGGTTGGGAGCGAAGTAGAAATTGTCGCGTAGCGTAAGAAACTGATAAACGCGAATAATTCTAAGAAGCGCGCGTGTTGTGTATAATGACTGCCTGTTATATGAGCGTGTGTGCCCGTGTGCGTGGGATTAGAGGGGTGAGCGTGTAATTGTGCGAGGGTGAGAAGTTAGCGAGCAATGTTTTTTCCCTGCTGAATGCGACGGACGCAGTTGGGGGCGCAGTGAACGTTCCTTTGTAAAATAAATGCCGTACGTTAACGCTCGTAAAACATTTTCCTCAGAAATGCCGCGATACTCCATTATCCCCGATGTTCGCGTGAAAGCGAAAGGTCGCCTATTATCTCTCGGAAATTTTCTACCTCCGAGATTTCCGTCCTTTCAGCGACAATCGTAATGAAGATGCTTCTGCTACCGTACGTTTCGTTCTTTTGACGGCTGTGACGACGTGTTGCTCGTCTTTTCTACACGCACGGTTCAACATTTTAGCGAAATTGTCATCTTCGCTGCGAGCTATGACGAATTTCGATTTGCTGATGCGTCGATGACGGTGCGCAGGTAAAAGAAGATACGCAACATTTTTCTGCGATGGACTAAAAATGCCAGTCCTTCGAATGGAAAGCAAATCGAATGAAAAACAAAGCAGTTATAACGAAATGTTACTTCACAATGCAATAGTTGAAGTGTCCGATATTTTTATTATGTGCTCACCGTAATTATTAACGATATTGCAATTATTGCATTAATTCTGCAATCATTTGATTAATTTTACAATCACTGCATTTATTTTCGAATTATTGCATTACTTTGGTGATTATTGCATTAATTTTGTAACTATTGCTTTTACTTTGAATATAGTTGAAATATTCCGACGGACTAAAAATGCCAGTCCTTCGAATAGAAAGCGAATCGAACGAAAAGCAAAGCAGTTATAATGAAATGTTACTTCACAATGCAATAGTTGAAGCGTCCGATATTTTTATTATGTGCTCACCGTAATTATTAACGATATTGCAATTATTGCATTAATTCTGCAATCATTTGATTAATTTTACAATCACTGCATTTATTTTCGAATTATTGCATTACTTTGGTGATTATTGCATTAATTTTGTAACTATTGCTTTTACTTTGAATATAGTTGAAATATTCCGACGGACTAAAAATGCCAGTCCTTCGAATGGAAAGCAAATCGAATGAAAAGCAAAGCAGTTACAATGAAATGTTACTTCACAATGCAATAGTTGAAGTGTCCGATATTTTTATTATGTACTCACCGTAATTATTAACGATATTGCAATTATTGCATTAATTCTGCAATCATTTGATTAATTTTACAATCACTGCATTTATTTTCGAATTATTGCATTACTTTGGTGATTATTGCATTAATTTTGTAACTATTGCTTTTACTTTGAATATAGTTGAAATATTCCGACGGACTAAAAATGCCAGTCCTTCGAATGGAAAGCAAATCGAATGAAAAGCAAAGCAGTTATAATGAAATGTTACTTCACAATGCAATAGTTGAAGTGTCCGATATTTTTATTATGTGCTCACCGTAATTATTAACGATATTGCAATTATTGCATTAATTCTGCAATCATTTGATTAATTTTACAATCACTGCATTTATTTTCGAATTATTGCATTACTTTGGTGATTATTGCATTAATTTTGTAACTATTGCTTTTACTTTGAATATAGTTGAAATATTCCGACGGACTAAAAATGCCAGTCCTTCGAATGGAAAGCAAATCGAATGAAAAGCAAAGCAGTTATAATGAAATGTTACTTCACAATGCAATAGTTGAAGTGTCCGATATTTTTATTATGTGCTCACCGTAATTATTAACGATATCGCAATTATTGCATTAATTCTGCAATCGTTTGATTAATTTTACAATCACTGCATTTATTTTCGAATTATTGCATTACTTTGGTGATTATTGCATTAATTTTGTAACTATTGCTTTTACTTTGAATATAGTTGAAATATTCCGACGGACTAAAAATGCCAGTCCTTCGAATGGAAAGCAAATCGAATGAAAAGCAAAGCAGTTATAATGAAATGTTACTTCACAATGCAATAGTTGAAGTGTCCGATATTTTTATTATGTGCTCACCGTAATTATTAACGATATTGCAATTATTGCATTAATTCTGCAATCATTTGATTAATTTTACAATCACTGCATTTATTTTCGAATTATTGCATTACTTTGGTGATTATTGCATTAATTTTGTAACTATTGCATTTACTTTGAATATAATTGAAATATTCCGACGGACAGAAAAAGCTTCTTTTCAGCTGTTTTATCGTTGGTCTTTGTCTCCAGCCGTGGAATGCGTTAATTCTCGTGGAATTACATCGACGTCGATTGCCGCGTTTACAACAGAGGCGAAACTTAAGGCGTGCGTCTAACACGACAAACTGAGCTCTTCCCTTCGATCGAAGGACACACTTCCCCATTTAAAACGCACACGCTCCTCGGCATCCCAATCTCCCACGCCGACTTAATGGACTCCATTACGATCCACACACCCCCACGTAGACCGCTTCACGAGCAATACGGACGTCGCGAGATCGGCCTTAATCGAATGCAAATCAGTCGCCGCTTAATATTTCATCCGACTGCTAAGCTTCATCAGCGGTACGTATACTTTCGGTGTTACTGAACGCTCCAATGTTTCGTCTCATTTGCATTTCGCCTACGAAAAAGTACTGCGAGAAATACTAATGCTATGGCGAACTGCCGGTGACGTCATTATGGTGAGCAATTGCTAACGTTTGCTAATGTAGGAGTTATTGGTGGTTATTTTTCCAACGATAATTCACTCAAGATATTCTTGGGTTTAATTTTGTTTGACTCAGCTGATTAGGTGGTCTGATTAATTCTTCAAGTCTGGATTTATCTAATTAAGAATTCAATATCAACATTTTTTGTTACAAATGCTACTCGTCAACAATTGCGGATAACGATTTGTTTAGGACAGAAGTGTAAACCAATATTTTCAGTTCTTATATTTTCTTATTTTGAGGTAATTTTTGAAAACTATACTTTTTTAAGTTAGGATTCACCTAATAACAAAAACATTGCTCTTGATCAGAGATCTTAATCTCAGTGGTCAGAAAATTCGACGTTGAAAAGTCGGCGCAGAAGAAACCGAAAATAAAGAATGGCCTGGACGAAAGAGGAAGAAGATTTGTTAAGTGACCATCGCCATTAGCTCCAAGTGACGGTTTGCTCTCATTAAAGCCAAAATCAATATTCTCAACTTTAATTTTTTCCATTCTGAACTATTTACACGACTACTGCAATTTTTCCGTTTTGCATTATTCTAACTAAAAATGCAATATCATTCTGTTTTCATTGCATTACCTATTTACTCTAATCAGCCAAGCCACCGCATTTAATCATCGTACTCGCAAATCCCTGGCGAACGCACAAAAACTAAACTGTGACCAGAAAATTTGGTGTTTCCAAAGGCTGCCGCAGAAGAAACCGAAGATAAAGAATAGCCTGCACGAAAGAACAAGGAGATTTGTTAAGTGAGCTTCACTATTAGCTCCAAGTGATGGTTCGCTCTCGTCAAAGCCAGAATCAATATTCTTAATTCTAATTTTTTTCATTCTGAGTTAATATTTACACGACCATAGCAATTTTTCAGTTTTGGATCATCCTAACTATAAATTAAATATCATTCTGTTTTATTGAGTTACCTATTTACCCTAATAAGCCAAGCGACCGTAATTTAATCATCGTGCTCACAAACCCCTGGCAAGCGCACAAAAACTAAACTGTAACCAGGAAATTTGGCGTTTCCAAAGGTTGCCGCAGAAGAAACCGAATATGAAGAATGACCCGCGTGAAAGAACAAGAAGATTTGTTAAGTGATCTTCGCCATTAGTTTCAAGTGAGAGTTTGCGTTCTCATTAAAGCCAAAATCAATATTCTCAGTTTGAATTTTCTCCATTCTGACTTAATATTTACACGAGCATTGCAATTTTTTAGTTTTGGATCATCCTAACTAAAAATGCAATATCTCTTTGTTTTTATTGAGTTACCTATTTACTCTAATAAGTCAAGCCACCGTATTTAATCATCGTACTCGCAAGCGCACAAAAACTAAACTGCGGCCAGGAAATTTGGCGTTTCCAAAGGTTGCCGCAGAAGAAATCAAAGATGAAGAATAGCCCGCGTGAAGGAGGAAGGAGATTTGTTAAGTGAGCTTCGTCATTAGTTCCAAGTGACGGTTTGCTCACGTTAAAGCAAAAACCAATATCTACGATTTTAATTTTCTCCATTCTGAACTATTTACACGATCCTTGTATTCTTAAATTTTGGATCATCCTAACTAAAAATGCAATATTATTCTGTTTTCATTGAGTTACCTATTTACTCTAATAAGCCAAGCGACCGTATTTAATCATCGTACTCGCAAGCGCACAAAAACTAAACTGTGGCCAGGAAATTTGGCGTTTCCAAAGGTTGCCGCAGAAGAAACCAAAAATGAAGAATGGCCCGCGTGAAAGAGGAAAGAGATTTGTTAAGTGAGCATCGCCATTAGCTCCAAGTGACGGTTTGCTCTCATTAAAGCCAAAATCAATATTCTCAATTTTAATTTTTTCCATTCTGAACTATTTACACGACTACTGCATTTTTTTTTCAATTTGGGATCATCCTAACTAAAAATGCAATATTATTCTGTTTTCATTGAGTTACCTATTTACTCTAATAAGCCAAGCGACCGTATTTAATCATCGTACTCGCAAGCGCACAAAACCTAAACTGTGGTTAGGAAATTTGGCGTTTCCAAAGGTTGCCGCAGAAGAAACCGAATATGAAGAATAGTCCGCGTGAAAGAACAAGAAGATTTGTTAAGTGATCTTCGTCATTAGCTCCAAGTGAGAGTTCGTTCTCATTAAAGCCAAAATCAATATTCTCAGTTTGAATTTTCTCCATTCTAAATTAATATTTACACAACCATTGCAATTTTTCAGTTTTGGATCATCGTAACTATAAATGAAATATTACTCTGTTTTTATTGAGTTACCTATTTACTCTAATAAGTCAAGCGACCGTATTTAATCATCGTACTCACAAACGCACAAAAACTAAACTGTGGCCAGGAAATTTGGCGTTTCCAAAGGTTGCCGCAGAAGAAACCAAAGATGAAGAATGGCCCGCGTGAAAGAGGAAGGAGATTTGTTAAGTGAGCTTCGTCATTAGCTCCAAGTGATGGTTCTCATTAAAGCCAAAATCAATATTCTCAGTTTGAATTCTCTCCATTCTGAATTAATATTTACACGACCATTGCAATTTTTCTGTTTTGAATCATCCTAACTAAAAATGAAATATCATTCTGTTTTCACTGAGTCACCTATTTACTCTAATAAGCAAAGCCACCGTATTTAATCATCATGTTCACAAACCCGTCGCAAGCGCACAAAAACTAAACTGTGACCGGGAAATTTGGCGTTTCCAAAGGTTGCCGCAGAAGAAACCAAAGATGAAGAATGGCCCGCGTGAAAGAGGAAGGAGATTCGCTAAGTGAGCCTCGCCATTAGTCGTGTCCGAAGTTAGAAGCGGGCCGTTTCCGAAAAGTCTGAAGAGTCGTTTGCGAAGCGCTTGCAGTTATAAGCGTTCACGCGCCGTTCGCGTTTGACAGCGGGCTCTTTGTTCGCCGCACGCAAAGGCGGATCGCCACGTTCAATTGACGGAAAATCGCTCGCGCCTCCCGCTTTGATGCCGAAATTAGAAGCCCCGCGAGGGTGCCTCCACGCACGAATATCGGATGCGGCATTTTGCGCGGGAGGAGGACGACGCTGAGGATCTTGGAGGCAAGCCTTTTGACGGAGATCTATGTTCGCACCGATTTACGTCGCGTCCGACTGCGTTGACGCTGATTTCGTTGGCGCTGATTTGTGCGCGTGTCGATGCGCGTGACTTTTCATTCGTGCTGTTGCTGGTGGCACCGATTTAGAGACGGTTCATATTTTTTTACTGATTTGTACGGTCGATGGGGTGGAGGTCGGTTGCTTTGGACTTCGGCCGATTTCCAATTGCGGCGATTTAGATCACAGACGAATAAGATTTCCACCGATTTTAATTGCTACTGAAGTGTGCCTTTAGCGTTTACAATTTTTAACAGTTTGCAATTCTACTGATTTAGGTTTTTATCGAGTTGAATTTTCACTGATTTAGGTACCCATGAATTCATTTATTTGCATTTGTTTTTATAGGCGCGTCGGTTGATGTTTTTTTGGCGACTTGTTGCGTTGAATTTGGTAGAAATCGGTTGCTTTGGATTTCGGTCGATTTCCAATTGCGGCGATTTAGGTCACAGACGAATAAGATTTCGGTAGATTTCGACTGCGCTGATTTGTGCGCGTGTCGATGCGCGTGACTTTTCATTCGTGCTGCTTCTGGTGGCACCGATTTATAGACGGTTCATGTTTTTTTACTGATTTGTACGGTGGATGGGGTGGAGGTCGGTTGCTTTGGACTTCGGCCGATTTCCAATTGCGGCGATTTAGATCACGGACGAATAAGATTTCCACCGATTTTAATTCCTACCAAAGTGTGCCTTTAACGTTTATAATTTTCAACAGTTTGCAGTTCTACTGATTTAGGTTTTTGTCGAGTTGACTTTTCACTGATTTAGGTACCCATGAATTCATTTATTTGCATTTGTTTTTATAGGCGCGTCGGTTGATGTTTTTTTGGCGACTTGTTGCGTTGAATTTGGTAGAAGTCGGTTGCTTTGGATTTCGGTCGATTCCCAATTGCGGCGATTTAGGTCACAGACGAATAAGATTTCGGTAGATTTCGACTGCGCTGATTTGTGCGCGTGTCGATGCGCGTGACTTTTCATTCGTGCTGCTGCTGGTGGCACCGATTTAGAGACGGTTCATGTTTTTTTACTGATTTGTACGGTGGATGGGGTGGAGGTCGGTTGCTTTGGACTTCGGCCGATTTCCAATTGCGGCGATTTAGATCACGGACGAATAAGATTTCCACCGATTTTAATTCCTACCAAAGTGTGCCTTTAACGTTTATAATTTTCAACAGTTTGCAGTTCTACTGATTTAGGTTTTTATCAAGTTGACTTTTCACTGATTTAGGTACCCATGAATTGATTTATTCGCATTTGTTTTTATAGGCGCGTCGGTTGATGTTTTTTTGGCACTTGTTGCGTTGAATTTGGTAGGACGACGCTTTGGACTTCGGCCGATTTCCAATTGCGGCGATTTAGATCAGGATGAATAAGATTTCCACCGATTTTAATTCCTACCAAAGTGTGCCTTTAACGTTTATAATTTTCAACAGTTTGCAGTTCTACTGATTTAGCTTTTTATCGAGTTGACTTTTCATTGATTTAGGTACCCATGAATTTATTTATTTGCATTTGTTTTTATAGGCGCGTCGGTTGATGTTTTTTTGGCGACTTGTTGCGTTGAATTTGGTAGAAGTCGGTTACTTTGGATTTCGGTTGATTTCCAATTGCGGCGATTTAGATCACGGACGAACAAGATTTCCACCGATTTTAATTCCTACCAAAGTGTGCCTTTAACGTTTATAATTTTCAACAGTTTGCAGTTCTACTGATTTAGGTTTTTATCGAGTTGACTTTTCACTGATTTAGGTACCCATGAATTTATTTATTTGCATTTGTTTTTATAGGCGCGTCGGTTGATGTTTTTTTGGCGACTTGTTGCGTTGAATTTGGTAGAAGTCGGTTGCTTTGGATTTCGGTCGATTTCCAATTGCGGCGATTTAGATCACGGACGAATAAGATTTCCACCGATTTTAATTCCTACCAAAGTGTGCCTTTAACGTTTATAATTTTCAACAGTTTGCAGTTCTACTGATTTAGCTTTTTATTGAGTTGACTTTTCACTGATTTAGGTACCCATGAATTTATTTATTTGCATTTGTTTTTATAGGCGCGTCGGTTGATGTTTTTTTGGCGACTTGTTGCGTTGAATTTGGTAGAAGTCGGTTGCTTTGGATTTCGGTCGATTTCCAATTGCGGCGATTTAGATCACGGACGAATAAGATTTCCACCGATTTTAATTCCTACCAAAGTGTGCCTTTAACGTTTATAATTTTCAACAGTTTGCAGTTCTACTGATTTAGGTTTTTGTCGAGTTGACTTTTCACTGATTTAGGTACCCATGAATTTGTTTATGTGCATTTGTTTTTATAGGCGCGTCGGTTGATGTTTTTTTGGCAACTTGTTCTGTTGAATTTGGTAGAAGTCGGTTGCTTTGGACTTCAGCCGATTTCCAATTGCGGCGATTTAGATCACGGACGAATAAGATTTCCACCGATTTTAATTCCTACCAAAGTGTGCCTTTAACGTTTATAATTTTCAACAGTTTGCAGTTCTACTGATTTAGCTTTTTATCGAGTTGACTTTTCACTGATTTAGGTACCCATGAATTTATTTATTTGCATTTGTTTTTATAGGCGGGTCGGTTGATGTTTTTTTGGCGACTTGTTGCGTTGAATTTGGTAGAAGCCGGTTGCTTCGGATTTCGGTCGATTTCCAATTGCGGCGATTTAGGTCACGGACGAATAAGATTTCCATCGATTTTAATTCCTACCAAAGTGTGCCTTTAACGTTTATAATTTTCAACAGTTTGCAGTTCTACTGATTTTGGTTTTTATCGAGTTGACTTTTCACTGATTTAGGTACCCATGAATTTATTTATTTGCATTTGTTTTTATAGGCGCGTCGGTTGATGTTTTTTTGGCGACTTGTTGCGTTGAATTTGGTAGAAGTCGGTTGCTTTGGACTTCGGCCGATTTCCAATTGCGGCGATTTAGATCACGGACGAATAAGATTTCCACCGATTTTAATTCCTACCAAAGTGTGCCTTTAACGTTTATAATTTTCAACAGTTTGCAGTTCTACTGATTTAGGTTTTTATCGAGTTGACTTTTCACTGATTTAGGTACCCATGAATTTATTTATTTGCATTTGTTTTTATAGGCGCGTCGGTTGATGTTTTTTTGGCGACTTGTTGTGTTGAATTTGGTAGAAGTCGGTTGCTTTGCATTTCGGTCGATTTCCAATTGCGGCGATTTAGGTCACGGACGAATAAGATTTCCACCGATTTTAATTCCTACCAAAGTGTGCCTTTAACGTTTATAATTTTCAACAGTTTGCATTTCTACTGATGTAGGTTTTTATCGAGTTGACTTTTCACTGATTTAGGTACCCATGAATTTATTTATTTGCATTTGTTTTTATAGGCGCGTCGGTTGATGTTTTTTTGGTAACTTGTTCTGTTGAATTTGGTAGAAGTCGGTTGCTTTGGACTTCGGTCGATTTCCAATTGCGGCGATTTAGATCACGGACGAATAAGATTTCCACCGATTTTAATTCCTACCAAAGTGTGCCTTTAACGTTTATAATTTTCAACAGTTTGCAGTTCTACTGATGTAGGTTTTTATCGAGTTGACTTTTCACTGATTTAGGTACCCATGAATTTATTTATTTGCATTTGTTTTTATAGGCGCGTCGGTTGATGTTTTTTCGGCGACTTGTTGCGTTGAATTTGGTAGAAGTCGGTTGCTTTGGATTTCGCTCGATTTCCAATTGCTGCGATTTAGGTCACGGACGAATAAGATTTCGGTAGATTTCGACTACTGCAGGCTTGTGGTTTTAACGATTTGAATTTTGATCATGTGCATTTTTTAATAAAATACGGTTTAGCGATTAGGCTTTCACGAATTAATATTTGCATAAAATTCGTAAAGGTAGGGATTAAATAAATGATGAATAAGATTTATGTCGATTTGGGCTGCTACGAAATGGATTTTAGGCGATTTGCATATTTTATCGCGTGTGATTTTCCGCAATTTATGTGTCCACCAACTTAAATTCCGACGAATTTATAGGCACATCGGTTGATTTTTTTTTGGTAACTTGTTCTGTTGAATTTGGTAGAAGTCAGTTGCTTTGGATTTCAGCCGATTTCCAATTGCGGCGATTTAGATCACGGACGAATAAAATTTCCAGATTTTAACTTCGGCCTTGTGGTTCTAACGATGTGCATTTAATCGTTTTTTTTTGATAATTTTCAACAGTTTGCAGTTCTAAGATTAGTCAATGATTTAAATGGTTTTTATATCGATTTGACTTTTCAAATGGATTTTAGGTATTTGCATATTTTATCGCGTGTGATTTATTTATGTGTTCATTAAATGTTTTTATAGGCGCGTCGGTTGATGTTTTTTCGGCGACTTGTTCTGTTGAATTTGGTAGAAGTCGGTTGCTTTGGACTTCAGCCGATTTCCAATTGCGGCGATTTAGATCAGGGATGAATAAAATTTCGGTAGATTTCGACTACTGCAGCCTTGTGGTTCTAACGATTTGCATTTTTTTGATAAAGTACAGTTTAGCGATTAGATTTACACGAATTAATATTTGCATAAGATTAGTCAATGCAGGGATTAAATAAATGGTGAATAAGATTTATGTCGATTTGGGCTGCTACGAAATGGATTTTAGGCGATTTGCATATATCATCGCTTGTGATTTTCCGCAATTTATGTGTCCACTAATTTAGATTCCGACAGATTTATAGTTACATTAGGGTAGATTTATAGGCGCGTCAATTGATGTTTTTTTGGCGACTTGTTGCGTTGAATTTGGTAGAAGTCGGTTGCTTTGGACTTCTGCCGATTCGGTACGAATTAAATTTCCACCGATTTTAATTGCTACCAAAGTGTGCCTTTAGCGTTTACGATTTTTAACAGTTTGCAGTTCTACTGATTTAGGGTTTTATCGAGTTGAATTTTCACTGATTTAGGTTCCCACGAGGGTAGATTTTCAGCAATTTACATTCCCACGGATTTATTCTTCCGCAAATAATGATTACTTCATACTTACATCTCTACTGTTCAGATTACCGTCGATTTGCATTTCCGCCAATCTACGTTTTCACCGATTCACTTTTCCATCGATTTAGCTTCCCACTGACCTACATTACCGCGGATTCAAATTTCCACCTATTTATACCTGCGCCAATATTCATAGCCACGCAGTTATATCTCTACTGATTCAACTTTCCACCCATTTAGTTATCCATCAATTAGTCCTCCCACCCGTTTCCCTCAATTTACGCCCCACACTTACATTTCAAATTTTCATCGAGCGACGCATTCGCGAATTTCCGCTTCTCGCCAATTCATATCAATATCCAACCCTTTCATTCATCTTCTTCGTATCTTTGACTTTACAATCGAAGCACTCTGACAATTCTGCAAAACAGCCGCGCATTTTTGGTTGTGTCCAATACGTA
Organism: Cryptocheilus praepositus; assembly: GCA_033815515.1. Lineage (NCBI taxonomy): Eukaryota > Metazoa > Arthropoda > Insecta > Hymenoptera > Pompilidae > Cryptocheilus > Cryptocheilus praepositus. The sequence goes on along the minus strand of JAWWQZ010000040.1, from coordinate 375,872 downwards.
GTAACATCAATCCTTTCATTCTTCTTCATATTTCTACGTAACAACTCCGGAAAATTCATAATTCCAAACGCAGACTTTTCATTTTTCTTTTCATTTTCTCTTACCTATCTTTGATTTCACAACTAACGCACTTTGAAAGCATTCGCACCTCCAGTCCTAAATTTATGCTTTTTACCAATTTAATCCTATATCAATCATTTAATTTTTCTTCTAACTTCCTTGGATTTAAAAACTGACGCATTTCGAAAAAATCAACTCCAGCCGCAGATATTTCTGCTTCTCGCCACTCTACACTAACCACAATTCTTTCATTCTTCTTCACATTTTTCACTTTACAATCGCTGCTTTCTAAAAAAATACACAAATTCAGTCGCACAAATTTCTGCTTCTCGATATTTCACATCAATCCAAAATCCTTCATTCTTCTTCGTATTTTTGACTTTATAACCGCCGCTCTGTAAAAAAAATCGCAGATTCAGTCGTAAAAATTTCTGCTTCTCGCCACTTCACATCAATCTAAATTCTATCATTCTTCTTTATATTTTTGACTTTACAACCGCCGCTCTTTAAAAAAATCGCAAATTCAGCCGCAGAAATTTCTACTTCTCGCCACTTCACATCAATCCAAATTCTTTCATTCTTCTTCATATTTTTGACTTTACAACCGCCGCTCTTTAAAAAAATTCGCAAATTCAGCCGCAGAAATTTCTGCTTCTCGCCACTTCACATCAATCCAAATTCTTTCATTCTTCTTCATATTTTTGACTTTACAACCGCCGCTCGTTGCAAAAATTCGCAAATTCAGTCGCAAAAATTTCTGCTTCTCGCCACTTCACATCAATCCAAATTCTTTCATTCTTCTTCACATTTTTGACTTTACAATCGCTGCTTTCTAAAAAAATACACAAATTCAGTCGTAAAAATTTCTGCTTCTCGCCACTTCACATCAATCTAAATTCTTTCATTCTTCTTCATATTTTTGACTTTACAACCGCCGCTCGTTGCAAAAATTCGCAAATGCAGTCGCAAAAATTTCTTTCTCGCCACTTCACATCAATCTAAATTTTTCATTCTTCTTCATTTTTTGACTTTACTTACCTAAATTCAGTCGCAAAAATTTCTGATTCACATCAATCCAAATTCTTTCATTCTTCTTCATATTTTTGACTTTACAACCGCCGCTCTTTAAAAAAATCGCAAATGCAGCCGCAGAAATTTCTGCTTCTCGCCACTTCACATCAATCCAAATTCTTTCATTCTTCTTCACATTTTTGACTTTACAATCGCTGCTTTCTAAAAAAAAAATACACAAATTCAGTCGCACAAATTTCTGCTTCTCGCTATTTCACATCAATCCAAATTCTTTCATTCTTCTTCATATTTTTGACTTTACAACCGCCGCTCTTTAAAAAAATTCGCAAATTCAGCCGCAGAAATTTCTGCTTCTCGCCACTTCACATCAATCCAAATTCTTTCATTCTTCTTCACATTTTTGACTTTACAACTGACGCTCGTTGCAAAAATTCGCAAATTCAGTCGCAAAAATTTCTGCTTCTCGCCACTTCACATCAATCCAAATTCTTTCATTCTTCTTCATATTTTTGACTTTACAACCGCCGCTCTTTAAAAAAATTCGCAAATTCAGACGCATAAATTTCTGCTTCTCGCCACTTCACATCAATCCAAATTCTTTCATTCTTCTTCGTATTTTTGACTTTAAAACCGCCGCTCTGAAAAAAAATCGCAAATACAGTCGTAAAAATTTCTGCTTCTCGCCACTTCACATCAATCTAAATTCTTTCATTCTTCTTCACATTTTTGACTTTACAACTGACGCTCGTTGAAAAAATTCGCAAATTCAGTCGCAAAAATTTCTGCTTCTCGCCACTTCACATCAATCCAAATTCTTTCATTCTTCTTCACATTTTTGATTTTACAACCGCCGCTCTTTAAAAAAATTCGCAAATTCAGCCACAGAAATTTCTGCTTCTCGCCACTTCACATCAATCCAAATTCTTTCATTCTTCTTCATATTTTTGACTTTACAACCGCCGCTCGTTGCAAAAATTCGCAAATGCAGTCGCAAAAATTTCTGCTTCTCGCCACTTCACATCAATCCAAATTCTTTCATTCTTCTTCATATTTTTGACTTTACAACCGCCGCTCGTTGCAAAAATTCGCAAATTTAGTCGCAAAAATTTCTGCTTCTCGCCACTTCACATCAATCTAAATTCTTTCATTCTTCTTCATATTTTTGACTTTACAACCGCCGCTCTTTAAAAAAATTTGCAAATTCAGCCGCAGAAATTTCTGCTTCTCGCCACTTCACATCAATCTAAATTCTTTCATTCTTCTTCATATTTTTGACTTTACAACCGCCGCTCTGTAAAATAATTTGCAAACTCAGTCGCAAACATTTCTGCTTCGCGCCACTTCACATCAATCTAAATTCTTTCATTCTTCTTCACATTTTTGACTTTACAACTGACGCTCGTTGCAAAAATTCGCAAATTTAGTCGCAAAAATTTCTGCTTCTCGCCATTTCACATCAATTCAAATTCTTTCATTCTTCTTCATATTTTTGACTTTACAACCGCCGCTCGTTGCAAAAATTCGCAAATTTAGTCGCAAAAATTTCTGCTTCTCGCCATTTCACATCAATCCAAATTCTTTCATTCTTCTTCATATTTTTGACTTTACAACCGCCGCTCTTTAAAAAAATTCGCAAATTCAGCCGCAGAAATTTCTGCTTCTCACCACTTCACATCAATTCAAATTCTTTCATTCTTCTTCATATTTTTGACTTTACAACCGCCGTTCTTTAAAAAAATTCGCAAATTCAGCCACAGAAATTTCTGCTTCTCGCCACTTCACATCAATCCAAATTCTTTCATTCTTCTTCATATTTTTGACTTTACAACCGCCGCCCTTTAAAAAAATTCGCAAAGTCAGCCGCAGAAATTTCTGCTTCTCACCACTTCACATCAATCCAAATTCTTCCATTCTTCTTCACATTTTTGACTTTACAACCGCCGCGCGTTGCAAAAATTCGCAAATTTAGTCGCAAAAATTTCTGCTTCTCGCACAGATCAACCAAAATTCTTTTATACTTCTTCATGTTTCTGACTTCACAACAGTCATGCTCCAAAAAAAGTGCAACACCAGCCTTTTACTTCCACCGACATCGCATGCCAGCGTTCCAACATTTAGACGGCAAACATTGGTGGCACCCCATTCATATCGCGGCGAGGAATTGGCTCCATTATCCGCAAACACAACAACATTCCGTGGACGGGATCGTCCCGATTGGAGGGCGCATTTAGCCGGAGTTTAAGATCGGACCCTCCTACCGGGCTTTCATCCTCTTTATCTGAGGAGGAGCCCTCCCGAGTAGCAAAGCGACGCGACGTTTTATCGAGGCGCAGCGGAGTCACGGGAAAACTTGAATTAGACGCGAATGAGAAAAGCGGGGAGGGAGCGGAAGATTTCGGGATGATCTGAAGCGGTGGAGGGAATGAGACAAGATGGAAGAACGAATAAATGGAACGGACTTTTTTCCCTGTCAACATTTTCATTTCATAGCATTTCTTTGTATTTAAAGAATTATCAAGAAAACACAGGAGTTCTCTTGACAATACTATTGAGTATTATTATATATATATATATATATATATATATATATATATATACACGCGCATGTATGTGTATACATATTTTTCCCTGTCAACATTTTAATTTTATAGCATTTCTTTGTATTTAAAGAATTATCAAGAAAACGCAAGAGGTCTCTTGACAATACTATTGAGTTTTACTATATACAAACCCACGCGCGTGTATGTGTATACATATATTTCTCTTGTCAAATTAAAATTAATACATGTGTATGACAGTTTTGAATTTGATATGACAAAATATATATTTTGTGACTATACAACAGTCCGATGGATTATGCGGTAGTATATTTAGGTGGTATAGAAACAGTACACGGTGATGGTGAGAAATAGGAATAAATGAAACGAAAATTTTCATTACGAACATTTTCATTTGATATGATAAAATATACCTTTTGTGGCGATATACCGATCTGAAACAGTATGCGATCATATATTTAGAATATAACGAATAAATGGAAAGGTGTCTTTTCGTCATGAAACTTTCCATTTGAAGATGGAAAATATATACTTTGTGTCATTCTCAGGGGGAAATAATTATTGAATTCAAGCTAATGATAACTGTAGTCGACGCTGCATAAAATTTAAAGAAACAAAAAGAAATACTAATTTTGAACAATGTGGATTTTAAGCGAAACGTCGAGTTTCATGTTTTCTAAATGATTGTTTAAATATAAAGAAACTGGTTTCAATATAGTACCATGTGGTACTATATTAAGTATCGAATAGACTGCAGTATATATTTCGGTTTATTTAATATTTGAAATATTTTCACGCTTATTACGTGAAAGCACAAAAATGTTTAATTCACTATTTTCCACCATATCAAGTACCCAAAAAAATCGCAATTCTATATTGCGGCACTTAAAAGATTTTCCCACGTTATTGCGTGAATATACAAATACCAAAAAATCCGCTGTACAATCACTTCCTTAAGTACCCAACGGGCCGTAGTACGTATTTCAGCACTTAAAATATTTTCACGGTTTATCAGGCGAAGCAGGAAATTAATAAAAATGCCGTACTCCACGCATCCACCGAAAGAAAAGACCGGCAGCGGTGCCCGGAGAAAATCGGGCTATCTGAAGGGTATAATTCGTGGGGCCGTGGGAGGTGGAAAAGAATTGAATAGGAAGAAAAAAGAGCGGAGGAAGAGACGGAGAACGGCTGTCGGTCGGCCGCCGGACGATTCTCTCGAATTAATTCTTAGGGGTGGATTTGGAAAGGGGCCTCCCCGCCTGTAAGGGGTGTGAGTGGACCGAGTGGACCGTGAAATAACCAACCCCCGCGCGACACCCTCCGCCGCCCCGCATTTCGAAAGCCCCGACACAGTGGCGTAACCTCGTTATTGGTGCCCGACGGTGAACAGTGAACGGCCAATCTTCCTTTTCCTCTTACCAGCCGAATCGACGGCGTTTCTTCTCTTCTTTAACGTCGCCTCCTTGCGACGGCTCTTACCCAACGTGCAATTCTTTTCCCGCACATTCCTTGAAATTTATGGAAATTTCATTGCATGTCTACACATGGGAAGCACCGATTTACAGATTTGTGTTTCTATTAAGTAGATTCTGCTTAGAAAGGAAATAGGTTCGCTATGTTTAAAATTGTCTGCTTTTTTTAACGCCTTACTACTTGAATCGAAATCATTTGTTGTATTCTTTAATGTTGCCTCCTTGCGACGGCTCTTACCCAAGGTGCAATTCTTTTCCTGCACATTCCTTGAAATTTATGGAAATTTCATTGCATGTCTACACATGGGAAGCACCGATTTACAGATTTGTGTTTCTATTAAGTAGATTCTGCTTAGAAAGGAAATAAGTTTGCTGCGTTTAAAACTGTCTGATTTTGTTAACATCCTACTACTTGAGTCGGAGTAGTTTGTTGTATTCTTCAATGTTGGCTCTTTGCGACGGCTCTTACCCAAGGTGCAATTCTTTTCCCGCACATTCCTTGAAATTTATGGAAATTTCATTGCATGTCTACACATGGGAAGCATCTATTTACAGATTTGTGTTTCTATCAAGTAGATTCTGCTTAGAAAGGAAATAAGTTTGCTGCGTTTAAAACTGTCTGATTTTGTTAACATCCTACTACTTGAGTCGGAGTAGTTTGTTTGTATTCTTTAATTTTGTATTCTTTGTTGTATTTATATATTTGTTTGTATTCTTTAATGTTGGAAATTTCATTGACAACGTCCGTACACATGGGAAGCCCGATGTACAGCTTGTGTCTTTGAAATTCCTTGAAAAAGGATATAGATTTGCTACGTTTAAAATTGTCTGATTTTTTTAACGCCTTACTACTTGAATCGGAGTCGTTTGTTTGTATTCTTTAATTTTGTATTCTTTGTTGTATTTATATATTTGTTTGTATTCTTTATTCCTTGCACATTCCTTGAAATTTATGGAAATTTCATTGCATGTCAACATCCGATTTACATTTTTTTCTATTATATTAAGTAGATTCTGCTTAGAAAAGAAATAGGTTCGTTGCGTTTAAAATTGTCTGATTTTTTTAACGCCTTACTACTTGAATCGGAGTCGTTTGTTGTATTGTTTGATGAAGATTCCTTGCGACAGCTTTTACCCAAGATGCAATTCTTTTCCCGCATATTCCTTGAAATTTATGGAAATTTTATTGCATGTCTACACATGGAAAGCACCGATTTATAGATTTGTGTTGATATCAGGTAGATTGTGCTTTGAAAGGAAATAGGTTTGCTGCGTTTAAAATTGTCTGATTTTTTTAACGCCTTACTACTTGAATCGAAATCATTTGTTGTGTTCTTTAATGTTGCCTCCTTGCGACGGCTCTTACCCAACGTGCAATTCTTTTCCCGCACATTCCTCGAAAATTATGGAAATTTCATTGCATGTCTACACATGGGAAGCACCGATTTACAGATTTGTGTTTCTATCAAGTAGATTGTGCTTAGAAAGGAAATAGGTTCGCTGCGTTTAAAATTGTCTGATTTTTTAAATTCTTTACTACTCGAATCGGAGTCGTTTGTTGTGTTCTTTAATATCGCCTCGTTACGACAGCTCTTAACCTCGGTGCATTTCTTTTCCCGCAGATTCCTTGAAATTTATGGAAATTTCATTGCATGTCTACACATGGGAAGCACCGATTTACAGCTTTGTGTTTCTATAGTATTCAGTAGATTGTGCTTAGAAAGGAATTGGGTTTGCTACGTTTAAAATTGTCTGATTTTTTTAACGCCTTACTACTTGAATCGGAGTCATTTGTTGTGTTCTTTACTACTGCTTTCTTGCGACAGCTGTAACCTTGGTGCAATTCTGTTCCCGCACATTCCTTGAAATTTATAGAAATTTCATTGTATGTCTATACATGGGAAGCTCCGATTTACATCTTTGTGTTTTTATTCAGTAGATTGTGCTTAGAAAGGAACTGGGTTCGCTACGTTTAAACTTGTCTGATATTTTTAATACCTTACTACTTAAATCGAAGTCGTTTCTTGCCTTCTTTAACGCCGCCCACCTGCGATACCTTTTCGCCTTCCGTCAAATTCTTCTTCCGACCAATCTTTAAAAATTCCCCATAAAATAAACTGGCATCATCACGTAAAAATAACCGGATTTCATTACGCCAAAACTTCATATGCCACATGTTTACAATCTGTTTTCACCATCAATGATTACAACTACCCTTATCGCACATCCCACAGCCTGACCCCATTACACACCACGATTATTCCTAAAACATCAAAAAATCAGCGAAGTCCAGCATTAACAGCTGCTTTCATCAAACACCAAAGACGGCGTCATTAACTGCAACTTAACCGCAGCTTCTACTGGCCCACAGAGATGCGCAAAGTACCCGCCATTAGCGCGTTTGGGCGTTGAAGGTTTAATGAGAGGATCGGATCGACTTTATCGAACGGCGCCTGAATTTCGACGGCCGCTAATTAACTATTATCGTACGTGCCGAACTCTCTCTCCCTCTTTCTGTCGCTTTCTATGCACTTAAACGTGCGGATTACGCGTTTCGAGGTCGGAACGCCACACATAGGCGTGTGTGTGCGCGTTCAGACACAGACGAGCACTTAGCGAGCGTGTGTAGATCGACGTGACGTTGTGGATCTGCAGTCAGGCTGTTCCACTTAAGCGTGTAATAGCTCAATAGCTGTCGCACGCGCGTGTCCTGTCGGGAAGGGTCAACTTGTTTCCCGTACAGCGTTCCTAGTCGATGTCAGTTGACTACTGAGGAGTGTCACGAGTATTTTGGTGCGGACGTCGATTTTGGCAGTGCATCGTAAACAAGCAGGTGGTTTCGAAGATGAAACGTTGAAAATTATGTCATGGGACGTAGGGTGGATGATGCATTTTTTTTTATTTAGATAATTTCAGAATTTCGGTTGCATTTGTGTTGGTGAGATCATTTTGATTTCGTGAGCGGTAAATAGTCGGTTCAATGTATTAAGGTCTCTGCAAGATTTGCGTTAATGACAGAATTTAGAAGATGAGCGACCTTATTCTCATTTTTGTGAAAGGCGAGTTTTGGTTGGTTTAATTCAAGCAAGTATTTGGGATATTTTCAGATTTGCAATCTTAGATTCCGCAGAATCTAAGCCTGAATGTGGGGCGTTCACCATTTCAAGAAAATGTTCCACCCACCAACGACCTCATCTTTGTATTGTATTCAACATGTTGGCATATCATAATCTACGGAACCTAAGACTGGACTAGCTCTTCACATACAAGAAAACGTACATTCTCATCAAAGTCCAAGTGAAACATTGCCACCCAATCCTAACATCGTACAATTCACAATACAGCAGAAAAAAATGTTTTATCAACAACAATTGTCATACTCCTCCTAGCGCCATAATACCGTTTAATATAATCGACGTGACGTTTTGGATCTGCAGTCAGACTGTTCCACTTAAGCGTGTAATAGCTCAATAGCTGTCGCACGCGCGTGTCCTGTCGGGAAGGGTCAACTTGTTTCCCGTACAGCGTTCCTAGTCGATGTCAGTTGACTACTGAGGAGTGTCACGAGTATTTTGATGCGGACGTCGATTTTGGCAGTGCATCGTAAACAAGCAGGTGGTTTCGAAGATGAAACGTTGAAAATGATGTCATGGGACGTAGGGTGGATGATGCATTTTTTTTTATTTAGATAAATTCAGAATTTCGGTTGCATTTGTGTTGGTGAGATCGTTTTGATTTCGTGAGCGGTAAATAGTCGGTTCAATGTATTAAAGTCTCTGCAAGATTTGCGTTAATGACAGAATTTAGAAGATGAGCGACCTTATTCTCATTTTTGTGAAAGGCGAGTTTTGGTTGGTTTAATTCAAGCGAGTATTTGGGATATTTTCAGATTTGCAATCTTAGATTCCGCAGAATCTAAGCCTGAATGTGGGGCGTTCACCATTTCAAGAAAATGTTCCACCCACCAACGACCTCATCTTTGTATTGTATTCAACATGTTGGCATATCATAATCTACGGAACCTAAGACTGGACTAGCTCTTCACATACAAGAAAACGTACATTCTCATCAAAGTCCAAGTGAAACATTGCCACCCAATCCTAGCATCGTACAGTTCACAATACAGCAGAAAAAAATGTTTTATGAACAACAATTGTCATACTCCTCCTAGCGCCATAATACCGTTTAATATAAAACTACACAACACTTTATCTACATAAATTTGTACCTATACAAACATACATCTTCATGAAAATGCAAGTAGAATATTCTGACATCTAATTCTGACAGTGCACCAATAAGCTCCGTACTACATTCAGAGGCCTTCAACCTAAAATTGAACTAGCCTTCCACATCCATAACCCTTGGACATACACCCTGGATGTGATGTATGTTCTAGCTGGAACATTTACCATCCAACCACGCGACCATACAAGTAATAACACCACCATAAAACATCCCACCCACCAGTAACCTCCATACTTCCTCAGCACCCTTCAACCTAAAACTGTACTAGTCCTTCACATTCATAAACCTTTGACATCCTCATGAAATTCCAACCGGAAGATTCGCCATCCAACCGCGCCAGCGTACAATTTACAACACACCATAAAACGTCCCAGCCATCGATAACCTCCATACCACTTTCAACAAGCTTCAACCTAAAACTGTACTAGTCCTCCGCATCCATAAACCTTTGACATTCTCATGAAATTCCAACTGGAAGATTCGCCATCCAACCGCACCAGCGTACAATTTACAACACCACCATAAAACGTCCCACCTACCGATAACTTCCGTACACTTTCACAACACTTCAATATAAACTGTATATATCCATAAACCTTTGACATCCTCATGAAATTCCAACCGGAAGATTCGTTATCCAACCACGCCAGCGTACAATTTACAACACCACCATAAAACATCCCACCTCCATACTTCTCCGGCACCCTTCAACCTAATACAGTACTAGTCCTTCACATCCATAACCTTTTGACATGCATCCTCATTAAATTCCGACTGAGACATTCACCATCCAACCACGCACCAACAAGTACAATAACATCACCATAAAACATCCCACCAACCATAACCTCCATACTTCTCCCGCACCCTTTAACCTAAAACTGTACTAGTCCTTCACATCCATAAACTTTTCACATTCTCATGAAATTCCAACTGGAAGATTCACCATCCAACCGCGCCAACGTACAATTTACAAGGCCACCATAAAACGTCCCACCCATCGATAACTTCCGTACCACTTTCAGCACACTTCAACCTAAAACTGTACTAGTCCTCCGCATCCATAAACCTTTGACGTTCTCATGAAATTCCAACCGGAAGCTTCGCCATCCAACATTGCCAGCGTACAATTTACAACACCACCATAAAACATCCCACCAACCAGTAACCTCCATACTTCCCTAGCATCCTTCAACCTAAAGCTGTACTAGTCCTTCACATACATAAACCTTTGACATGCGTCGTCATGAAATTCCAACCGGAAGATTCACCATCCAATCGCACCAGCGTACAATTTACAACACCACCATAAAACATCCCACCTACCGATAACTTCCGTACACTTTCAGCACACTTCAACCTAAAACTGTACTAGTCCTTCACATCCATAAACCTTTGACATCCTCATGAAATTCCAACTGGAAGATTCGCCATCCAACCGCGCCAGCGTACAATTTACAACACACCATAAAACATCCCACCTCCATACTTCTCCGGCACCCTTCAACCTAATACAGTACTAGTCCTTCACATCCATAAACCTTTGACATGCATCCTCATTAAATTCCGACTGAAACATTCACCATCCAACCGCACCAACGTACAATTTACAAGGCCACCATAAAAGTCCCACCCATCGATAACCTCTGTACCACTTTCAGCACCCTTCAACCTAAAACTGTACTAGTCCTTCACATCCATAAACCTTTGACATCCTCATGAAATTCCAACCGGAAGCTTCGCCATCCAACCGCGCCAGCGTACAATTTACAACACACCATAAAACATCCTACCTCCATACTTCTCCGGCACCCTTCAACCTAATACAGTACTAGTCCTTCACATCCATAAACCTTTGACATGCACATTAAATTCACTGAAACATTCACCATCCAACCGCACCAACGTCCCACCATAAAACATCTCACCTCCATACTTCTCCGGCACCCTTCAACCTAATACAGTACTAGTCCTTCACATCCATAAACCTTTGACACGCATCCTCATTAAATTCCGTCTGAAACATTCACCATCCAACCGCACCAACGTACAATTTACAACACCACCATAAAACGTCCCAGCCATCGATAACCTCCGTACCGCTTTCAGCACCCTTCAACCTAAAACTGTACTAGTCCTTCACATCCATAAACCTTTGACATCCTCATGAAATTCCAACCGGAAGATTCGCCATCCAACCTTGCCAGCGTACAATTTACAACACACCATAAAATGTCCCACCCCCAATAACCTCCCAGCAGCCTTTAGCCCACATTCCGTCCCACGTAAGACTGCACAACCCTTCGCCAGATATCGCACACAGCCCCACATCCCGGCGACGCCAAAGTGGGGGTCCCGGCATCCAATCCTGTCACCGTACACGGCAATCCTTGACGCGTGCTCCGTGCGACCGTAGTCGGTCATGCGCACACATACACCCGCCCACAAACATCCGCAAGCCCCGCTGCCCGCCCTGCCGCCCCCGACACACATCCACCAGCGAAGCTTTCACCGGCACACAGACGCAGCCCGTTGCACTTCGGCTTAAGCCACCGCTTCTTCGGGCTTGCTCGTCATTCTGTCACGCTCGTGTTCCTTTTCGCCCCCCCGCCGCGCCCGCACTTTTCCTTCCGACGCTCGCAGTTAAATCGGATAGCGACAATCCGCACGGAACAAAAGCGAGCGGGGGCGGATCGATCGAATTGGCGCCGTTATCTTTCGCGCCCGCGCCTCTCTCTTTCCTTGTTCAGAGTGTTTCTCTTTTACGGACGCCGGGAGTGTGGCGGCCGAGGGCTGAGACGGAGCATTGTTCGAGAGGATTCTGCAGGGTCTCGATGATTTCTTTGATGACGGCGTGCTGGGGGGAGGTTTAGTGGTTGGGTCCCAGGGTGAGTGGAATGAATGTTGTCGAGGAGTGCTGGGCGTCGCGGCAGGGCTTGTTTTAACGTGTTTTGGGCCGGACTGATTTGTGTTCACCTGACCATGAGGCCGATTTTTAGATCAGATCTTTTGCTTCTGACGTATGTGGCGGAATTGCAGTAAAACTGCAAACAATATAAATGTCAGGGCAGAGGTCGATTATTTAAGATAGTATAGGGAAGTTAGGTTTTAACGCATTCGGGGCCGGACCGATTTGTGGTTACCTAATGATCAGGCCGATTTTTAGATTAGACCTTTTACTTCTGACGTATGTGGCGGAATTGCAGTAAAAATGCAAAAAAATTTAAATGTCAGGGCGGGGGTCGATTATTTAAGGTGGTATGGGGAAGTAAGGTTTTAACGCATTCGGGGCCGAACAGATTTTGAGATTAGATGTTTTACTTCTGACGTATGTGGAGGAATTGCAGTAAAACTGCAAACAATATGAATGCCAGGGCAGAGGTTGATTATTTAAGATAGTATAGGGAAGTAAGGTTTTAACGCATTCGGGGCCGGACCGATTTGTGGTTACCTAATGGTCAGGCCGATTTTTAGATTAGGTGTTTTGCTTCCGACGTATGTGGCAGAATTGCAGTAGCACTGCAAACAATATGAATGCCAGGGCGGGGGTCGATTATTTAAGGTGGTATGGTGAAGTAAGGTTTTAATGCGTTCGGGGCCGGACCGATTTTCAAATTAGGTCTTTTGCTTCTGACGAATGTGGCGAAATTGCAGTAGAACTGCAAACAATATGAATGCCAGGGCGGGGGTCGATTATTTAAGGTGGTATGGGGAAGTAAAGTTTTAACGCGTTCGGGCCGGACCGATTTATGGTCACCTAACGGTTGGGCCGATTTTCAGATTAGGTGTTTTGCACCTGACGTATGTGGCGGAATTGCAGTAGAACTGCAAACAATATGAATGCCAAGACGGGGGTCGATTATTTATGGTGGTATGGCGAAGTAAGGTTTTAATGCGTTCGGGACCGGACCGATTTTCAAATTAGGCCTTTTGCTTCTGACGTATGGGGCGAAATTGTAGTAAAACTGTAAACAATATAAATGCCAGGGCAGGGGTTGGTTATTTAAGGTGGTGTGGGGAAGTAAGGTTTTAACACGTTCAGGGTCGGACCGATTTGTGGTTACCTGACAATCAGGCCTATTTTTAAATTGGACATTTTGCTTCTAACGTATGTGGCAGAACTGCAGTAAAACTGCAAACGATATAAATGTCAGGGCAGAGGTCCATTATTTAAGATGGTATAGGGAAGTAAGATTTTAACGCATTCGGGGCGGACCGACTTGTGGTTACCTAATGATCAGGCCGAATTTTAGATTAGACCTTTTGCTTTTGACGTATGTGGAGGAATTGCAGTAAAAATACACACAATATGAATGCCAGGGCGGGGGTCGATTATTTATGGTGGTATGGCGAAGTAAGGTTCTAACGCGTTCGGGGCCAGAACAATTTGTGGTGACCTGACGGTTGGGCCGATTTTCAGATTAGGTATTTTGCTTCTAACGTATGTGGCGGAATTGCAGGAAAAATGCAAACAATATGAATACCGGAGCGGGGATCGATTATTTAAGATGGTATGGGGAAGAAAGGTGTAAGATATGGGAAAATGGAGGGGGACAACGTTGACGGAACTTTTAAAGATGAAACGTGCAGATCTATAACATTGAAATAAGTATATACATATTGTATATCCTTTGTTAGATTTTACGTTAGAAACATATTGAACTAAATGACTATTAGCTTTAGTTAAGGGTAATTATGGCATCAAAGACGCGCCGATAAATAACTGACCGAAACTGGATATGTGCATTTTGAACAGAAGGCGGTCGATGAAAATGACTACCATCCCGCGCTAACTTAAACGCGGTATACATGATATTAAAATATCGATGCAATGAGAATTCTAAATCGCCCGAATGGAAAGTACAGCGTGGGCGCATGTGCTCGACAACTTACGTTAAAGAACATCAAACGACGCAATAGCGCTTACGTTTTTTAAGTAAATATAACTGAGAGTAATCGTCATTAGAAGCAAAATGTATTGTTCATATGATTTATGTGGGAGATAATAACTATGCGAAGAATATGTATTGGCAAAATCGAAACATATTCGGTATGGAATTAGACGGTTAAAATGTTGATTAACGAAGTCCGGGAGGCATCATCATGAGGTAGACCGTAAAAAACATGCGTTTAATGCAATAATAGAAATATGCGACTGTGCGCGCCCGTTACTGTCTTTTTACTAACGAGTTTGCACCCGAACGCACTATGCGTTCTTACCCACGTGCAAAGGCGATTACGTGGATTTCGGTCGCTAATTACACGTGGCGACTTCTCTGCCTTTAGAGTAAGAGAAGCCTGATTAGGGGTTTTATGAGTTTTTATTAACAAAAACTATTTCTACACTTTAACAAAAGTATCGCGTGAGTAAGTACTAGAAGCAGACAAGTTGCCTACTATGACAATGCTCTGATGTGTCTCGCACGAGATCTTAGCCGTAACTGATCAAAAGACGAACGTCTAAAACGATCTCTTATGATAACGAAGTATCGAACGACTGGGTGACGCAATGCACTACGCCGAAGAACGATACGCCGAAAACGAAACGGCCAAAGGGCAGTGCATGATCGAGAGTGCGTCCGACCCAGCGAGAAGTCATTCTTTTCCGGACTACCGACGATAGTATACTTTATGCGATAAGAAGGGCGCTTTGGTTTACAAACGTTGCATCAGTCGGTAACGGACGTCATTGTATATAAAAGTTCGGTCTGAGTGTTTCTATGCGACGTATCAGAACCCTTTGATGAGAAAAAATGTGCCGCCGCTTTGCACGTGTACGCTGTTATTAATACGCGTCCGAACAGCGACTTTCGACTAAAAACTGTCAGACGCGCCACATCTTTGCATGTATTCAACATCGCAAATTAAGACATTATTCCATTCGCCGTGCAAACCGCAGTCTTACACAACTTCCACGTAAAAATACAGCCTTCATCTGTACAGGTAAGTGCCAATAAAATGTCTAAATCGCCCACCCTCCCACTCCTCCTCCTCGCACCCGTCTCTCCAATGAGCAATTACATATTTGAAGCCGAACCTCAACAAGTCCCACGCCCCCGGGACCCACCCACGTCAACGTCGCCTTCTCAAACAACGCACTTATTTACTTCCTCCCTGCAAACCGCCAGAAAAACACATGTAACCGAGATGCCCGCGCAAACATTCCTCGCGACTCCTTAGTGCCCTCATTTATGCATCGCGCTCGTAATGCAGGCGCATTCATATTCATCAGGCCGTGTTACACAATAGCTGTGCACGGGCGTGCAGTTACAAGTGACACGTACACGCCCGTCACCTCAGTTACACTCGTCTACGCCGGTAAACGTTCCCATCTGCCGGCACCCACCCCCGCACCCATACCTGTGCACACGCACGCACGCACACACTCTCGGCGGAATTCGGTTCGACCTCAACAGTGCAAACAGAGGCATTGATTTCACCGCTTTCAAACACCCCCTAGCAAAGCGTCAATCGCTCGGGGTAGTCCCGTAGGTGGTGAGTCTATGTGTGTTGCACAGGCTGCGCGTGTGTTTCGAGATCTACGTGTGCGTGCCAGACCTGCGCGTTTTGACGGTTGAGTGCGTGCGGGTAGGTGTACTGGAGGATTCAGAAGTTGGACGAATGTGCAGAATTTGCCGAGGGTCCTTGTAATTATTTACTGTCTAATTATTTGGAGATTGAGGTGGACTGAGGTAGGTGAGTGTTGGGTTTCGTTGTTGGGCGAATTCTGAATTCGCGGGGGTGGGGGGCTTTGATATTGTGTAAGTGATGCATTCGTTGTTTTAATTAAAGTCGAATTTAGTACCAATTTGCAAATCTTCTGTACATCATTTATTTGGAGGTGGGGGTCTTTAATATTGTGTAAGTGATGCATTCGTTGTTTTAATTAAAGTTGAATTTAGTAGCAATTTGCAAATCTTATGTATATCATTTATTTGGGGCTGGGGGTCTTTAATATTGTGTAAGTGATGCATTCTTGTTTTATATTAAAAACAAAATTAGACCAATTTGAAAAAATAACAAATATGTAAAGAAATTTGTTTAAAATTAATTTTTAATATTTTTATGTTATTTACAGTTATATAACATTAAAGTAAATATTAACTGTACATATTGACTGTTTTCAAATGAACTTACATCATTTATTTCCGGTGGCAAGGCTTTAATATTGTTGTAAGTGATGCTTCCGTTGTTTTAATCAAAATGAATTTAGTAGGATTTGCAAATCTTATGTATATCATTTATTTGGGGGTAGTTTTTTAATATTGTGTCGGGATGCATTCGTTGTTTTAAATAACTCAATTTAAAATTTGTTCTTCTGTATATCATTTATTTGAGCATATAGAATCCCAATAAATGCACGTATTTCCGTTAATGATATTGTCCAACCGTTCTGCAAAATTCGGCGACATTCTTTTGTGCACTTTCTTATATGTTTGATAATATAGTTGTTTTATTATCGAATTTATAATGCACTGATAAGATTATCTGTATATCATGTTATTTGGGTAGCCTGTTGGCCTTTTCACATTGTGAAAATACATGCAGATGTTTTAATTAAAGGAATACCACCTTCGTCAATTTTTGTATACACATTTATCAGCAGCTGTTTCGATATTGTGAAACGTATTTTCAGTTTCTTCATCAGAATCTGAACTAGTTAGCACCAAATCGTACATCATTTATTTGGGGGTGGGGGTCATATTGTATGACATTTTCATTTTCATCATTGGTGATCGAATTTGCAAATCGTCTGTACATCATTTCTTCAGCGTCAGATGTTTCACTTTGAATATAATCCGCTTCATCTTCCGATGATAGTTCAGAATTTAGTTGCATTTGAAAAATATCGGAGCACATCATTTATGTTCGTTAGGGGTTTTCCAAGAACTCATTTCTGATCGACATTTTTTTCATAAAGTTAGGGCGCAAAAGAAATAAAATAAACAACTTGTTAGAACAACACTTTATAAAGATTCGAATAACTAGTACTACTTTAGCTTATTGAGCAACTGACACTTATCAAGTATACGCCCAAATCGACAATTTATCATGCATCATATTTCATTACAAAGCCGGACAGGTCATATAAGAAATTTACTCAATTCAATAAATAAAAATCTTTTGATTATTTAAAATTTACAAATCAGTCAAAATGATTTATTTGGCGGTGGGCTTTAATATAGGTATAACACATATATATATACGGAAATAAAAGTCGGAAGTAACTACAATTATTCATAATCCCATTTATATGTTATTTGAAAAAGTCACCAAATTCTAAGAAATTGTGTCATCAATTTCGTAATTGTTTTAATTGAAATTAAAAAACAGTCAAAATGACTGCCTTCATTTATCTAGTGTTAATATTGTACAAGTGATGCATTCGTTGTTTTAATTAAAGTCGAATTTAGTACCAATTTGCAAATCTTCTGTATATCATTTATTTGGGGGTGGGGGTCTTTAATATTGTGTAAGTGATGCATTCGTTGTTTTAATTAAAGTCGAATTTAGTACCAATGTGCAAATCTTCTGTATATCATTTATTTGGCGGTGGGAGTCTTTAATATTGTATAAGTGATGCTTCCGTTGTTCTAATTAAAGTCGAATTTAGTACCAATTTGCAAATCTCCTGTACATCATTTATTTGGGGGTGGGGGTCTTTAATATTGTGTAAGTGATGCATTCGTTGTTTTAATTAAAGTCGAATTTAGTACCAATTTGCAAATCTTCTGTATATCATTTATTTGAGTGGGGGATGGAATGTACTGATTATATATCTACTTTTTATTTAACTATAGGGAAGTTGAAGCGGATGCTTGAATTAAGGTAGGTGGGATTGTTGAGTTTCGTTACTGATTGGATCCTGCATTCTTAGGACAGTGTGGTATTAGTCGTGAAACATTGGGTAAAATAGACAGAAGTGATCGATTCAATAGACGTTGTATTCTGTCGTACGATACGTTCGTAATATTTCAATGAAAGTGAGAAAAAAAAGGACATTTTTGCAAAATAAAATGTATGCTGCTTCCAAAGCTTCTTTACCTAATTCATTTTATAATCGGATGGAATGTATTAATTATTAATTGTTACTATTAATACCACCCCCTTTGTAATGCTACGCTAAGATTACGAATGAAATCACAGATATAACTTTCTCAAAATTTCCCTCTAAATGATGGATCCTGCTTTCACAAATCTCAATTCTGTCGCTTTCAAATGTGATTGCCAGCATAAACTACCTTACTACAATATACAACACATGCAAACATTGTTTTCTTGTGTCATACCATTGAAAATAGAAGGTATTCTGCACATGTAGCTAACCACCTGGTGAGTGGATGCACAAACCGCCATTTTTCGCGTGCGCCTCATGACAAGTGGTTCGTTTTCTCACAAAATTCATTTCCACGCACAAACTAATTTCCCTTCGGCGTTTTCCGCGTGCAATCGTATTCAGCTCAACTGCGTATCGTTTGCTAACAAAAGCCCCATAACTCAACAATGGTTCAATTGAAATAACATGTACAACATTGTGACAGATTGCAATATCTATCATGCATCTATTAGTTCCTTTACTATTTCTTATGCCTTCTGCATTATGCATTTAACACAGATGGTAAATTATCTGAAACCAACTACATGACTTTTTCATTGACCTGACAAAAAATATGAGTGAAAGCAAATTTTCTTACATCAACAATTTTATGCCAGTCAATTTTGGGGAAGTACAATATCATCTTCATCCATTACCTCCTTCACTATTTCTTATGCCAGCAAATTTTCTTACATCAACAATTTTATGCCAGTCAATTTTGGGGAAGTACAATATCATCTTCGTCCATTACCTCCTTCACTATTTCTTATGCCAGCCCCATTATGCATTGAACACACATGTCAAACTGGCAAGGTGCCAAATTGCCAAATTACCATCACTTGATTTTCTTGTTGGTATGCGAAAGCATGAAATAACTGCTTGTATCGCTTAGCAAAATTTCTTACATCAACAATTCTACTCATGTCAACTTTTGAGGAGTACAAAATCATTTTCATCACCATTTCTGATGCCTGCTGCATTATACATTCAGAATCCACGTTAAAGTACTGGACCGCAACGACGATTTTCGCACAGGCGCACAAAAACAAAAAATCGCACATGTCGCGAATCGAATTTCCTCCTAATCTCGTCATTCGCCATACCCAGTCCGCCCATTCGTTTTCTCGCCTTCAGCAAGCAACGAACTCTACCATTAGCGCAGTGAATTCTGCCATTAACCGCCACGTTGATTCGCCTTAACCAGTTAACTGTCAGTTACTGAAGATCCAAAATATTCGCAATTAGTGGCAATAATTATTTTATAAGTGCAGTTATTGTTAGAATAGTGATGCGATCTTTTGATCTCCAATACATGCAGACTATTTACATTTTACATAATTCAGTCAAACGCTGTAGTATTTTATAGCATCACCGTTCTAATACAGCAAAATGGTCACCGGTGACCGGCGCAAGAGATTTTACTGAAGATCCAAAATATTCGTAATGGGTAGAAATAATTATTTTATAAATGCAGTTATTGTTAGAATAGTGATACGATCCTTTGATCTCCGATACATGCAGATTATTTACATTTTACATAATTCAGTCAAACGCTGTAGTATTTTATAGCATCACCGTTCTAATACAGCAAAATGGTCACCGGTAACCGGCGCAAAAGATTTTACTGAAGATCTAAAATATTCGCAATGGGTAAAAATAATTATTTTATAAATGTAGTTATTGTTAGAATAGTGATGCGATCCTTTGGTCTGAAATACCTACACATTATTTATATTTTGCATAATTCAGTCAAACGCTGTAGTATTTTATAGCATCACCGTTCTAATACAGCAAAATGGTCACCGGTAACCGGCGCAAAAGATTTTACTGAAGATCTAAAATATTCGCAATGGGTAAAAATAATTATTTTATAAGTGCAGTTATTGTTAGAATAGTGATGCGATCTTTTGATCTCCAATACATGCACATTATTTACATTTTGCATAATTCAGTCAAACGCTGTAGTATTTTATAGCATCACCGTTCTAATACAGCAAAATGGTCACCGGTGGCCGGCGCAAGAGATTTTACTGAAGATCTAAAATATTCGCAATGGGTAAAAATAATTATTTTATAAATGCAGTTATTGTTAGAATAGTGATACGATCCTTTGATCTCCGATACATGCAGATTATTTACATTTTCCATAATTCAGTCAAACGCTGTAGTATTTTATAGCATCACCGTTCTAATACAGCAAAATGGTCACCGGTGACCGGCGCAAGAGATTTTACTGAAGATCCAAAATATTCGTAATGGGTAGAAATAATTATTTTATAAATGTAGTTATTGTTAGAATAGTGAATAGTGATGCGATTTACATTTTACATTTCAGTCAAACGCTGAAATACCACACATTATTTACATTTTCCATAATTCAGTCAAAATATTCGCTGTAGTATTTTATAGTGATCATCCGTTCTAATACAGTCAAACGCTGTAATTTTATGGTCACCAAAATGGTCACCGGCGCAAAAGATTTGACTGAAGATCCAAAATATTCGCAATGGTGGCAATAATTATTTTATAAATGCAGTTATTGTTAGAATAGTGATGCGATCTTTGATCTCCAATACATGCAGATTATTTACATTTTACATAATTCAGTCAAACGCTGTAGTATTTTATAGCATCACCGTTCTAATACAGCAAAATGGTCACCGGTAACCGGCGCAAAAGATTTTACTGAAGATCTAAAATATTCGCAATGGGTAGAAATAATTATTTTATAAATGTAGTTATTGTTAGAATAGTGATACGATCCTTTGATCTCCGATACATGCAGATTATTTACATTTTCCATAATTCAGTCAAACGCTGTAGTATTTTATAGCATCACCGTTCTAATACAGCAAAATGGTCACCGGTGACCGGCGCAAAAGATTTTACTGAAGATCCAAAATATTCGTAATGGGTAGAAATAATTATTTTATAAATGTAGTTATTGTTAGAATAGTGATGCGATCCTTTGATCTCCAATACATGCAGATTATTTACATTTTGCATAATTCAGTCAAACGCTGTAGTATTTTATAGCATCGCCGTTCTAATACAGCAAAATGGTCACCGGTGACCGGCGCAATTTTACTGAAGATCCAAAATATTCGTAATGGGTAGAAATAATTATTTTATAAATGTAGTTATTGTTAGAATAGTGATGCGATCCTTTGGTCTGAAATACCTACACATTATTTATATTTTGCATAATTCAGTCAAACGCTGTAGTATTTCATAGCATCGCCGTTCTAATATAGTAAAATACGCTTGGCAGTCAACGTGTTAAATATACTCGAGTATACTCGTCAATACACAAAATCGTGTCGCTTCTCCACGGCGAGTATATTTGTCAATCACAGTTAACTGGTTAAATCCACCTATACCACCGCGGCAAGCATTTCCTGAGTCGGCCTGTACCGAAGACACAGACAAACTGCCGCGCTCGTGGGTGCGTCGAGGATAGCGCGAACTCCTTGTCGGCCGACGTCGGCTCTAATAATAATGCTAATTGAAATCAGCACCGCCACGAAAATCGGCAGGCGGGCCCCACCAAGGCAATAGCGCGACGACTGGATTGCGACTCAAATCGGATGCCGGTTTCCTCGTTTCCACGAACGATTAAATTTTACAATTCGATGAATCGCCGTGTTTAAGCCCGTCGCGCGCGCGACGGAAAGAGACGGCGGGTGGAGAAATGGTAATAACGTGAATGGAATGGAATTTATTTTTCGCAGAGAGCCCTGAGGTTGGCGCAAATTGTAATGGCTGCTTCTAATGGTTCTTCGACGGTGGAAATGATAAAATTGAAAATGTATCACTCGGCGGCCGGCAGACACGAGGGACGGTAATGTGGATTTATGTCCGATTTTACTTCGGACGGGAGATGGAAAGGGTGATAATTGTGATTGGGCAGTTGTTAATGGTAGGAATTCGTTGGTGAGGAAAAAATTAAAAAATTGGGCGGAGTGGTTGTTGGTTGGTGGTGCGTATTGCTGGTGAACGACGTTAGTGGTGGTGCAGGGTAGGATTTTGGAAGCATACATGCCACTTATGATTATCATAGTAAAGTATTGTACATAAAACTCTTAGCCAAACCGGAAGAAACAATATCCAGTCAATGTGTGTGGAAATATCTATTTCGCGATCTAGACCGAAGAGTATGAATTTAACATCATTACCCCGTTCATTATCATAATAGAAAAGACTGCAAACGAATGAAACTTCGTCCAAATCACCACCCTTCCTCCAACCCTCAGAAAACAGCCAGCCATCCTACAAGAGCACATCTACATCGGCCCGATCTCCAGCCAAATCTAAGGGTTATAGTATGCCTCTTCGCATCATTTCCCGACACATTACAAAAGATTATCGCAATAAAATACTATTTACTATTATATAAAAAAAAGAATGAATAAAAACGAGTCCTCCTACGCTCGAATAACCAGCCTTTCTCGCCATAAAAAAATAGGCAGTGAAGATACAACAGCACATCTCCACTGAGCCGATTTTCAGCTCAATCAAAAGGTTATAGTATACCTCTTCGTATCATTATTTATACACACTCTAAAGATTATATATATTATTTATATTATTATATTTATCATAAGCTAAAAACGAATCCTCCTTCGCTATAAAAAAACAGGCAGTGAAGATGCAACAGCACACCTCGATCGGGCCGATCTTCACCCCAATTAAAATGTTACAGTATACCTCTTCGCATTGTTATCCATTCCCACTACGAAAGATTATCGGAATAAAATACTATTAATTATTATACCAAAAAAGAATTAATAATATTCACTGGCACCCTAAAAACACATCCTCCTTCGCTGAAACAACCACCCTTCCCCCACCATAAAAAAACAAGCAGTGAAGGTGCAACAGCATATATCCATCGGGCCGATTTTCACCCCAATCAAAAAATTATAGTTACAAAATACCATTTACTATTATATTATACCAAAAAAAGAAAGATTAAAAGCGAATCGCCATAAAATACTATTTACTATTATCGGGCCGATAAAAAAAAGAATGCACATTCCAAAGATTATCGTAATAAAATACTATTTACTATTATACCAAAAAAAGAAAGAATGAATAAAATCGAATCCTCCTTCGCTGAAACAACCATCCTTCCCCCGCCATAAAAAAACAGGCAGTCGAGATGCAACAGCACATCTCCATCGGGCCGACCTTCAATCCAATCAAAAAGTTATAGTATACCTCTTCGCATCGTTATTCATGCACATTCCAAAGATTATTGTAATAAAATATTACTTACTATTATACCAAAAAAAGAATGAATAAAAACGAATCTTCCTTCGCTGAATCAACCGTCGTCCCCTGCCTTAAAAAAACAGACAGTAAAGGTGCAACACACATCTCCATCGGACCGATCTTCATCCTAATCAAAAGATTACAGTACACCTCTTTGCATTGTTATCCATGCACACTCCAAAGATTATCGTAATAAAATACTATTTAGTATTATACCAAAAAAAGAATGAATAAAAACGAATCCTCCTTCGCTAAAACAACCATGTTTCCCCCGATATAAAAAAACAGGCAGTGAAGATGCAACAACAAATCTCCATCGGGCCGATCTTCGCCCTAATTAAAAAGTTACAGTATTTCGCATCGTTATGCATGCACATTCCAAAGATTATCGTAATAAAATACTATTTACTATTGTACGACAAGAAGAATCGATAAAAACGAATTCTCCTTCGCTAAAACAACCATCCTTCCCCCGCCATAACAAAACAGGCAGTCGAGGTGCAACAGCACATCTCCATCGGGCCGATCTTCACCCTAATTAAAAAGTTACAGTATTTCGCATCGTTACGCATGCACATTCCAAAGATTATCGTAATAAAATACTATTTACTATTGTACGACAAGAAGAATCGATAAAAACGAATCCTCCTTCGCTAAAACAACCATCCTCCCCCACCATAAAAAAACAAGCAGTCGAGGTGCAACAGCACATCTCCATCGGGCTGATCTTCACCCCAATTAAAAGGTTACAGTATACCTCTTTGCATCGTTACCCATACCCACTCCAAAGATTATCGCAATTACATACTATTTACTATTATACCAAAAAAAAAGAATGAATAAAAACGAATCCTCCTACGCTCAAACAAGCAGTTTTCCCCGCCATAAAAAAAACAGGCAGTGAAGATGCAACAACAAATCTCCATCGGGCCGATCTTCACCCTAATTAAAAAGTTACAGTATTTCGCATCATTACGCATGCACATTCCAAAGATTATCGTAATAAAATACTATTTACTATTGTACGACAAGAAGAATCGATAAAAACGAATTCTCCTTCGCTAAAACAACCATCCTCCCCCACCATAAAAAAACAGGCAGTCGAGGTGCAACAGCACATCTCCATCGGGCTGATCTTCACCCCAATTAAAAGGTTACAGTATACCTCTTTGCATCGTTACCCATACCCACTCCAAAGATTATCGTAATTACATACTATTTACTATTATACCAAAAAAAGAATGAATAAAAACGAATCCTCCTACGCTCAAACAACCAGTTTTCCCCGCCATAAAAAAACAGGCAGTGAAGATGCAACAACAAATCTCCATTGGGTCGATCTTCACCCTAATTAAAAAGTTACAGTATTTCGCATCGTTACGCATGCACATTCCAAAGATTATCGTAATAAAATACTATTTACTATTGTACGACAAGAAGAATCGATAAAAACGAATTCTCCTTCGCTAAAACAACCATCCTTCCCCTGCCATAAAAAAACAGGCAGTGAAGGTGCAACAGCACATCTCCATCGGGCTGATCTTCACCCCAATTAAAAGGTTACAGTATACCTCTTCGCATCGTTACCCATACCCACTCCAAAGATTACCGTAATTACATACTATTTACTATTATACCAAAAAAAGAATGAATAAAAACGAATCCTCCTACGCTCAAACAACCAGTTTTCCCCGCCATAAAAAAACAGGCAGTGAAGATGCAACAACAAATCTCCATCGGGCCGATCTTCACCCTAATTAAAAAGTTACAGTATTTCGCATCGTTACGCATGCACATTCCAAAGATTATCGTAATAAAATACTATTTACTATTGTACGACAAGAAGAATCGATAAAAACGAATTCTCCTTCGCTAAAACAACCATCCTTCCCCCGCCATAAAAAAAACAGGCAGTCGAGGTGCAACAGCACATCTCCATCGGGCCGATCTTCACCCTAATTAAAAAGTTACAGTATTTCGCATCGTTACGCATGCACATTCCAAAGATTATCGTAATAAAATACTATTTACTATCGTACGACAAGAAGAATCGATAAAAACGAATTCTCCTTCGCTAAAACAACCATCCTTCCCCCGCCATAAAAAAACAGGCAGTCGAGGTGCAACAGCACATCTCCATCGGGCCGATCTTCACCCTAATTAAAAAGTTACAGTATTTCGCATCGTTACGCATGCACATTCCAAAGATTATCGTAATAAAATACTATTTACTATCGTACGACAAGAAGAATCGATAAAAACGAATTCTCCTTCGCTAAAACAACCATCCTCCCCCGCCATAAAAAAGCAGGCAGTCGAGGTGCAACAGCACATCTCCATCGGGCTGATCTTCACCCCAATTAAAAGGTTACAGTATACCTCTTTGCATCGTTACCCATACCCACTCCAAAGATTATCGTAATTACATACTATTTACTATTATACCAAAAAAAGAATGAATAAAAACGAATCCTCCTACGCTCAAACAACCAGTTTTCCCCGCCATAAAAAAACAGGCAGTGAAGATGCAACAACAAATCTCCATCGGGCCGATCCTCACCCCAATTAAAAAGTTACAGTATTTCGCAACGTTACGCATGCACATTCCAAAGATTATCGTAATAAAATACTATTTACTATTGTACGACAAGAAGAATCGATAAAAACGAATTCTCCTTCGCTAAAACAACCATCCTTCCCCGCCATAAAAAAACAGGCAGTGAAGGTGCAACAGCACATCTCCATCGGGCCGATCTTCACCCTAATTAAAAAGTTACAGTATTTCGCATCGTTACGCATGCACATTCCGAAGATTATCGTAATAAAATACTATTTACTATTATACGAAAAGAAGAATGAATAAAAACGAATTCTCCTTCGCTAAAACAACCATCCTTCCCCCGCCATAAAAAAACAGGCAGTCGAGGTGCAACAGCACATCTCCATCGGGCCGATCTTCACCCTAATTAAAAAGTTACAGTATTTCGCATCGTTACGCATGCACATTCCAAAGATTATCGTAATAAAATACTATTTACTATTGTACGACAAGAAGAATCGATAAAAACGAATTCTCCTTCGCTAAAACAACCATCCTCTCCCACCATAAAAAAACAGGCAGTGAAGGTGCAACAACAAATCTCCATCGGGCCGATCTTCACCCTAATTAAAAAGTTACAGTATTTCGCATCGTTATGCATGCACATTCCAAAGATTATCGTAATAAAATACTATTTACCATTGTACGACAAGAAGAATCGATAAAAACGAATTCTCCTTCGCTAAAACAACCATCCTCCCCCACCATAAAAAAACAGGCAGTCGAGGTGCAACAGCACATCTCCATCGGGCCGATCTGGAGCCCAAGCCAAACATACTCTCCCGCTTACCATCCCCAATTCCCGCCGCTTCGAAGCGAGCAGTCGCGGGGTGCAGAAAATCGCAAGCCGGCCCGGAAAGCACAGAAGGCGCACGGTTTGAGAAAGCGCAAGGCGGAGACGGTTTGTTACTCCGACGCCCGGGAGGGAGTCGGGTCGGAGTGGAAGTGAACGTTTAATAAAAGATGCGCAGAGATAGCGCCATTACCCCGGCGTGCATTATTTACCGTCAGAGGCAACTCTCTGGCCGCGTTCCGCCGCAGTCGCCGCGTTAGGTAGGCGTGTCGTGTCCGCGGAAACGACTGCCAAGGAGGGATCGCGGGGGTGGAGAGGCCTGCAGTCTGGAGAAGGGATGAAGAACGTCGAGGAGCCTGGCCGGGGGTGGGCGAAAGTGGGCGAGCGTGGGCGAAAGTGGGCGAAAGTGGGCGCCGAAGGAGGAGATGCGGATTTCTCAGAAGTCAGACGCGGGAGGGTGGACTTTTTCAATCAGGGGAGATGATTTTGACGGGCGATGCTGTGGTGGCTGGCTCGGCCGCGATTTCGCGTCGATTTTTTCAGCGTAGCGAGAGGGTGGAAGAGGGAAAGCGGTTGGGAAGGCGAGATTCTTGTTTTTGACGATGAGAATTTGACAATGAAACTTATTTTCGGGGGTGGATGTTTTCGGAGTTGCGGATGAATGATATAGATGCAAAATATGGGAGCTATTGGGATATGATGTTTTTCTTGTTCTTGATGGAGAATGGTACGGGAAAAATTTGACAAGAAACTTCGTTTTTGGTGGGGAACGTTCCAAATAGATATTTTCCGAGCTGCGAATGTAGAACACAGATGCAAAATGTAGAGACTACTAGTGAAAGAAAAATGTTGATTGTTGTTGAGGAATTGTGGGCGCCGAAGGAGGAGATGCGGATTTCTCAGAAGTCAGACGCGGGAGGGTGGACTTTTTCAATCAGGGGAGATGATTTTGACGGGCTGTGTTGGCTGGCTCGGCCGCGATTTCGCGTCGATTTTTTCAGCGTAGCGAGAGGATGGAAGAGGGAAAGCGGTTGGGAAGGCGAGATTCTTGTTTTTGACGATGAGAATTTGACAAGGAAACTTATTTTCGGGGGTGGATGTTTTCGGAGTTGCGGATGAATGATATAGATGCAAAATATAGGAGGTATTGGGATATGACGTTTTTCTTTTTCTTGATGGAGAATGGTACGGGGAAAAATTTGACAAAAAACTTCGTTTTTGGTGGGGAACGTTCCAAATAGATATTTTCCGAGCGGCGAATGTAGAACACAGATGCAAAATGTAGAGACTACTAGTGAAAGAAAAATGTTGATTGTTGTTGAGGAATTGTGGGCGCCGAAGGAGGAGATGCCGATTTCTCAGAAGTCAGACGCGGGAGGGTGGACTTTTTCAATCAGGGGAGATGATTTTGACGGGCTGTGTTGGCTGGCTCGGCCGCGATTTCGCGTCGATTTTTTCAGCGTAGCGAGAGGGTGGAAGAGGGAAAGCGGTTGGGAAGGTGAGATTCTTGTTTTTGACGATGAGAATTTGACAAGGAAACTTATTTTCGGGGGTGGTTGTTTTCGGAGTTGCGGATGAATGATATAGATGCAAAATATGGGAGCTATTGGGATATGACGTGTTTCTTTTTCTTGATGGAGAATGGTACGGGGAAAAATTTGACAAAAAACTTCGTTTTTGGTGGGGAAAGTTCCAAATAGATATTTTCCGAGCTTCGAATGTAGAACACAGATGCAAAATGTAGAGACTACTAGTGAAAGAAAAATGTTGACTGTTGTTGAGGAATTGTGGGCGCCGAAGGAGGAGATGCCGATTTCTCAGAAGTCAGACGCGGGAGGGTGGACTTTTTCAATCAGGGGAGATGATTTTGACGGGCTGTGGTGGCTGGCTCGGCCGCGATTTTGCGTCGATTTTTTCAGCGTAGCGAGAGGGTGGAAGAGGGAAAGCGGTTGGGAAGGTGAGATTCTTGTTTTTGACGATGAGAATTTGACAAGGAAACTTATTTTCGGGGGTGGATGTTTTCGGAGTTGCGGATGAATGATATAGATGCAAAATATAGGAAGTATTGGGATATGATGTTTTTCTTGTTCTCGATGGAGAACGGTACGGGGAAAAATTTGACAAGAAAATTCCTTTTTGGTAGGGAACGTTTCGGATATATATTTTCCGAGCTGCAGGTGTAGAACACAGATGCAAAATACAGAGACTACTAGGGAAAGAAAAATGTTGGTTTTGTTGTTGAGGAATGGTGGGGGCAATTCTTGGTGGAGAATGGAACGGTGAAAAATTTAAGAAGAAACTTCCTTCTTGGTAGGGAACGTTTTAGATGGATATTTTCAGAGCTGCGGATGTAGAACACAGATGCAAAATATAAAAACTACTGAGGAAAGAAAAGTTTTGGTTTTGTTGTTGAGGAATGGTGGGAGCAAGAATTTCACAAGAAAACTCCTTTTTGGTAGTGGACGTTTCGGATCGATACTTTCGTGGGTGCGATTGTAGAATACAGACTTAGAGTATAGAAACAATTAGCAAGATAAGATTTCCAATTTTGTTGTTGAACAATGGTGTGATGGGGAATTTGACAAAAAAGCTTGTTATTGGTAGTGAACATTCCGGATCGATATTTTCAGAGCAAAGAATACAGATGCAGAATATAGAGACTATTAGTCAGATAAGATTTTTGGTTTTGTTGTTGAGGAGTAATGGGGGCAAGAATTTGACAAGAAAACTTCTTCTTGGTAGTAGACATTCCGGATCGATACTTTGAGAGCAAAGAATACAGATGCAGAATATAGAGACTATTAGTCAGATAAGATTTTTGGTTTTGTTGTTGAGGAGTAATGGGGGCAAGAATTTGACAAGAAAAC
Source organism: Cryptocheilus praepositus (assembly GCA_033815515.1). Taxonomy (NCBI): domain Eukaryota; kingdom Metazoa; phylum Arthropoda; class Insecta; order Hymenoptera; family Pompilidae; genus Cryptocheilus; species Cryptocheilus praepositus. The sequence goes on along the minus strand of JAWWQZ010000040.1, from coordinate 345,872 downwards.
TTCTTTTTGGTAGTAGACATTCCGGATCGATACTTTGAGAGTAAGAATACAGATGCAGAATATAGAGGCTATTAGTTAGATAAGATTTTTGTTTTTGTTGCTGAAAAATGGTGCGGGAGTGAATTCGTCAAGAAAGCTTATTTTCGCTGGGACTGTAAAATACAGCAATTATCAAGTCTATCTTATCTTGCAATAGCTATAAGTAACTTGTTAAGTAACACTATAAATGAATAATTCGTCAACAAATCTCCTCTCCAGCAGTAAAAACAATTATAAGGAAAAACTGAACGTACGCATGTGTGTCAGTAGGCTTGAAGCGGTTAAGTGGGTGTGATGCGCCAGCGTGGAATGAGAATAATGAACATACTATCCTTGAAGGGGAGTAGACGGATTCGGATGGCTCCTGTTGTGTTAAGTAAGTGGGATAATTTACCGGGTGATAAGGACAACGAACATGTTGCTGAACCAAAGTAGAGGAACTTATATAGAGGAACGAATATACTTGGGGTCTAACCGTACCTCAATCACGTGGCAACTGACGACGATAACATATATTCCTACAATCAGACCATCATTTTGATTTTTATCCCCGTAACCAAGCATTATCATACACCATCTATCTTTCTCAAAATACCGCTTTCTACTACATCACCCTCATCCGCACACCTTCAGCCACGAAAACACCCAAAACCATCTTTGCCCGCCACCAATCATCTAATTTTCCACCCCTTCATCCGCATCCCAACAATTTCACACACTTCCTCCAACTAACCCTTCCCAGCACCCAACCACACATCACTCCTCCCACTCTCAAATCACGTCTTTAAAAAACTCCACACCCGCAGATTCCCGAATTCATCACCATCAACCCACACACCTACATCTCGCAGGTCCCTAACTAACGTAATCGTGGTGATCTTCGCCCAAGAACTGAGAAGGCAATTTGGGCGAACCGGACTACAAACGCGCGGAGGGTGGTTTGAGGTGGTTCGGGGTGGTTTGAGGTGGTTTGGGGGGGTTCGGGGTGGCTTGGGGTGGTTCGGGATGGGTCCGGCGGATAACGAACGACGCTGCGGGAGGTAATTAACGGTGTTTTCCATCCCCCGGAGTAATGCTCCTCGTTACAACGGTTCCCGCTCGTAGAGTAGCGTCAAGGAGGGCGAAGACTAGGAAACACGGAGAAGTTGCCGGGGATTCTTCGAACGCGTGGGACGATGCTTTGTCGGAATTGCGAGTGGGCGGCTTCGGCGGAGCATTATTCAGTGGACCATCATTTTTGCGGATGGTATGACGAGTGAGGGGAATGTGGGGGGATAGCTCAGGAAGTTGGAAGAGATAGAGTTTCGCGGCAGGTTAAGTGTGAATGATGGATTGCTTGTGGGTGGAATTTATGAAAAATGTGTATTTTGAATGATTAAATGGGATTTCGCGGAGAATACGGGGGACTTTTTGACGGAATCTTCAGGAAAATTAGTAAGACGCAGACTATAATTCACTGAAAATGTGGGTCATAAGATGTTTATGGTATATTACTGAATGTTTATGATATGTTATGAATACTGAATTATATTATGATTATGATATATTATGAATTACTGATGTTTATGATACGTTATGAAAAATGAATTTTTTTGTGCGGAATGGTAAACGAAACGAATATGATGAAGACGTAGGTATTTAATGTATAATAATAAATTAGTTAAACATATGAATAAAACGCGGACTATAATTCATCGAAAATGTCGGTCATAAGACCTTTGTGTTATGTTAAACGTGAGTAACGGATTTTTTGAGGAATATGGTGAGGGCGAAGGTAGGGATGAGAAAGTTGGAGAAGGTGGTTTTATGGCAGGTTAAAGGTGAAGAGTGTATTCGATAAAGCTGAAGCCGTTTTCTACGTGGATTGTTTGGTTTTCATTAAAATAGTTCTTTATGTTTTCGAACCGTAAGGTTTTCCTCTTCAGGAGCTACGTAAGAATGTTTCTGCGGTGGACTTGGGAGCACACTGAAACTAGACTAATGTGAATAATCGATTTTTGTGCGTGGTATGACGAATGAAACGAATGTGGTGAGCGCGGAAGTAGGTGAGAAAGTTGCAGAAGGTAGTTTTGCGGCAGGTTAAATGTGAAAAGTGTATTCGATAAAACGGAAGAGCTTTTTATGTTGGTCGTTTGGTTTATACTAGAATAATAGTTTATATTTCGAAATCGCAAAGTTTGAATTATCCGACTGGAAGCCCATCGAAATTAGACAAATGAGATATAATAGATTCTTGGGTGAGGATGGATAAATGAAATAAATATCGTGAGATTGAAAATAGGGGCGAGAACGTTGGAGAAATAGAATGTGAAGGAAGTAGAGTTTTGTGGCAAGTTACGTTCCAATAAATATAGTTTGTATATAAAAATAGTTATAAAAATAGTATATAAAAATAGTTTGAATAGAGTGAAGTACAGTGATGCGGTAAGGTTAGAGAAATTGAGTTTCGACAACTACAGTTTTTCCGAAATTCAAGAATTGGAATGATTGAATTTGAACAAATAAAATTAATATGAGGAGTTTCACTGTGTACCGAATGTAAACAAATTGAACTTAGAGAAAATTGACTTTCACACTACAGCTGTACTTTAAAAAAGGAATCTGAAATTGTTTATCGCAAAGTGCTGTAAAAATTGTACTTATGAATATTTACTTGACAAGTCACTTACATATATCGACTTCACAAGAGATTCCATCACAGCAGTTTATTATGCATCTACCTTTTCAATTCCTAACAAACGAAAAAAATCTACCAAAGTACTATACACATACACAGTATATGCTATATAAAATAAATCGGACGTTAAGCATCTTCCAGAGGATACTTAGGAAAAATCCACAGTGCAAATAGCTTCTAATCACAATCTTACATAGCATATACCGTAGAAACACACGAACGACACAATTACCCGAAACCGATTTCTACAATAGACTCCGCAGCATTTCGAAACATGTCCAGTTGCTACAGGATAAAAGAAAACACATTCACCTGAAACCCGACACAATAATTAACACGTGAACTGCCGATCGTATTTTGCTGTATTAGAATTGTATTGTAATTTGTTGTATTGGAGACCAAATGATCGTATCACTATTCTAACAATAACTGCATTTATAAATATATATTATATAATATATATATATTATATTTTGGATCTTTAGGAAAATGTTTTGCGCCGGTCACCGGTGACCATTTTGCTGTATTAGAACGGTGATGCTAAAAAAAATACTACAGCGTTTGACTGAATTATGGAAAATGTAAATAATCTGCATGTATTGGAGATCAAAGGATCGTATCACTATTGTAACAATAACTGCACTTATAAAATAATTATTTCTACCCATTACGAATATTTTGGATCTTCAGTAAAATCTCTTGCTCCGGTCACCGGTGACCATTTTGCTGTATTAGAACGGTGATGCTATAAAATAATACAGCGTTTGACTGAATTATGCAAAATGTAAATATTGCGATGCTATTGGCGACAAAAGGATCCTATCACTATTCTAAAAGATACTGCATTTATAAAATAATTATTTCTACCCATTGCGAATATTTTGGATTTTCAATAAAAACTCTTGCGCCGGGTACCGGTGACCATTTTACTGTATTAGAACGGTGATGCTATAAAATACTACAGCGTTTGACTGAATTATGGAAAATGTAAATAGTCTGCATGTATTGGAGATCAAAGGATCGCATCACTATTCTAACAATGACTGCATTTATAAAATAATTATTTCTACCCATTACGAATATTTTGGATTTTCAGTAAAAACTCTTGCGCCGGTTACCGATGACCATCACGGCAGTCAAAATGTTAACATACAATCCCTCCCAACGTTCGCTTCACCTCTCTACTCACACTCTGCCCACCGATAAATTCCATCCCCTCACAAAACCCCGTCTCTCCCCGAATCGTCCGGAAAAATTCGGATCCGTAGAAATTCCCCGCGATCCAAGAATCCGGCGCGTAGATCAAGAGAGCAGCGAAGACAAGCGACGAACACAGGCGCCGAAAATGGGGAAGTCTCGAGCGAGAGGCCGAGGACGGAAAAGACGAGAGAATCTCGGGGAAACTAAGGAAGTCCCTCGCCGCGTGCGAAAGAAGAAGACGGCGGCGGGGCTGAAAAACGACAGACGACGACGAGCGAGACGGGAGGAATGACAGGAGTGGAAAGCCGAAAGGCGAAGTTGACGTTTATATCAGGGATTCTCGGCTTTACACCGTCGAGAACCCTTTCGGGGTGGAAAATCGAGGGGTTGCCAGGCCACAACGTCGGCGGAGATTATTTAAGCTTTGTCGAGCCATTTTTTTCTCTCCGCTCGCTTCGGTCAACAAATACGCAGTCGTCCGATAGGCTAGAGAATGTCTTGTGGGTTCGCGGTAAAATAAGTTACGGTGTGATGGTAGTGCATGGGCTATTTTATGATAGTTTGCCTAGCTTTGTTAGGCACCTTGCGATGATTCTGGCTTAGATTGTGATTTATGGTGCTCTTCCTATTTGGTATAAGGTACTTTGTGATGACGATAATTTAGGAGGATCCTTTTCCTGTTAGGTATCAAATATTCCGCGATGATTATACTTAAATAGGCAAAAATGCTAATTTATGTTATACTTTCTCCGGACGCTTCGGTCAACAAATACGCAGTCGTCCGATAGGCTAGAGAATGTCTTGTGGGTTCGCGGTTAAACGGGAAGGAGTTACGGTGTGACGGTAGTGCATGGGATATTTTATGATAGTTTGTCTAGCTTTGTTGGGGACCTTGCGATGATTCTGGCTTAGATTGTGATTTATGGTGCTTCTATTTGGTATCAGGTACTTTGTGATGACGGTAATTTAGGAGGGTGCTTTTCCTATTAGGAATTAAATACTTCGCGATAATTATATTTAAATAAGCAAAAATGCTAATTTATGTTATACTTCCTGTTTGACCCCAGACGCTTCGGTCAACAAATACGCAGTCATCCGATGTTAAATGGGAAGGAATTACGGTGTGACGATAATGCATGGGATATTTTATGATAGTTTGTCTAGCTTTGTTGGGCACCTTGCGATGATTCTGGTTTAGATTGTGATTTATGGTGCTCTTCCTATTTGGTATAAGGTACTTTGTGATGACGATAATTTAGGAGGGTCCTTTTCCTGTTAGGTATCAAATATTCCGCGATGATTATACTTAAATAGGCAAAAATGCTAATTTATGTTATACTTCCTGTTTGACCCCAGACGCTTCGGTCAACAAATACGCAGTCGTCCGATGTTAAATGGGAAGGAATTACGGTGTGACGATAATGCATGGGATATTTTATGATAGTTTGTCTCGCTTTGTTGGGGACCTTGCGATGATTCTTAGATTGTGATTTATGGTGCTTTTTCCATTTGGTATCAGATACTTTGTGATAACGATAATTTAGGAGGGTGCTTTTCCTATTAGGAATCAAATACTCCGCGATGATTATAGTTAAATAGGCAAAAATGCTAATTTATGTTATACTTCCTGTTTGACCCCAGACGCTTCGGTCAACAAATACGCAGTCGTCCGATGTTAAATGGGAAGGAATTACGGTGTGACGATAATGCATGGGATATTTTATGATAGTTTGTCTAGCTTTGTTGGAGACCTTGCGATGATTCTTAGGTTGTGATTTATGGTGCTCTTTCTATTTGGTATCAGGTACTTTGTGATGACGATAATTTAGGAGGGTGCTTTTCCTATTAGGAATCAAATACTCCGCGATGATTATAGTTAAATAGGCAAAAATGCTAATTTATGTTATACTTCCTGTTTGACCCCGGACGCTACGGTCTACAAATATGCAGTCGTCCGATAGGCTAGAAAATATCTTGTGGGTTCGCGGTTAAACAGGAAGGAGTTATGGTGTGACGACAGTGCATGGGATATTTTATGATAGTTTGTCTAGTTTTGTTAGGGACATCGCGATGATTCTTAGATTGTGATTTATGGTGTTTTTTCTATTTGGTATCAGATACTTTGTGATGACGATAATTTAGGAGGGTGCTTTTCCTGTTAGGTATCGAATATTTCGCCATGATTATAGTTAAATAGGCAAAAATGCTAATTTATGTTATACTTCCTGTTTGACCCGGACGCTACGGTCAACAAATACGCAGTCGTCCGATAGGCTAGAGAATGTCTTGTGGGTTCGCGGTTAAATGGGAAGGAGTTACGGTGTGACGATAATGCATGGGATATTTTATGATAGTTTGTCTAGCTTTGTTGGGGACCTTGTGATGATTCTTAGACTGTGATTTATGGTGCTTTTTCTATTTGGTATCAGATACTTTGTGATAACGATAATTTAGGAGGGTGCTTTTCCTGTTAGGAATCAAATATTCCGCGATGATTATACTTAAATAAGCAAAAATGCTAATTTATGTTATACTTCCTGTTTGACCCCAGACGCTTCGGTCAACAAATACGCAGTCGTCCGATGTTAAATGGGAAGGAATTACGGTGTGACGATAATGCGTGGGATATTTTATGATAGTTTGTCTCGCTTTGTTGGGGACCTTGCGATGATTCTTAGATTGTGATTTATGGTGCTTTTTTTTATTTGATATCAGATACTTTGTGATGACGGTAATTTAGGGGGGTGCTTTTCCTGTTAGGTATCAAATATTTCGCGATGATTATATTTAAATATACAAAAATGCTAATTTATGTTATACTTCCTGTTTGACCCCGGATGCTACGGTCAACAAATATGCAGTTGTCCGATATTTTAGAAAATGTCTTGTGGGTTCGCGGTTAAATGGGCAGGAGTTATGGTGTGACGGCAGTGCATGGGATATTTTACGATAGTTTGTCTAGATTTGTTGGGGGCCTTGCGATGATTCTGGCTGAGATTGTGATTTATGGTAATTTTTCTATTTGGTATCAAATACTTTGTGATGACGATTTAGGAGGGTGCTTTTCTTATTAGAAATCAAATACTTCGCGATGATTATATTTAAATAAAAGAATACTAATTTATGTTACTTTCCTATTTGACCCCGGACACTGCGCAAATTAATAAGAATTGAAACTGACAAATAGTAAAACGAAGTGAAGTTTTGTTTACATAAATGTCATGTATCTATAGAACTCTACTAATGCACTTATTTCATGAATTCCCATGGATGGGTACTATCCCAAAAATATGATTATTATCATTACCCTTATGATAATTAACTTTGCCGTTATTACTACTTACATTATTCTCAACTGATCAAGTTCTTACGTCCGCGACACATTTCCCAGCACCTACATAACTATCCACACGCTCAAATACCCACAAATTACAACTTAAGCCCTCTCAACGCTGCAAACAACTTTACCTAATCCACATGAAACAAATACCGAAAACGCGTATTACGGAACTATATCCCTCATACAGCAATAAACACCACGATTTAGCAAACACCACAAAATCCCCAGTAACACCCGAACGTCTCTTGCCCGATTTCAACATCAATTTCAACGCGACCCACCGAGCCCTCGTACGTTCGATTTCAGCGATTTTCGAGATTTTCGAAAATGCCACCGAGCACAGCGTTCGATAATCGGCGTGGCAATATTGGCAGGCAGCACGGTCAATTTTGAACCTCGCCAGCTTCCGGGAAAGGTCGACTGTGCCGTGGCTTACTTCATGCTCCATTGGAAGTCCTTCAACTGCAAAGTGTCCGAGCATAATTCCTCGAGTTAAAGGGATGCCGTGGCAGCTTCAGATTAAGACGCGAACGCCAGAAAGAGACAGTCGTGGGACGAAGATGTGCTCGAAAGAGGGTGCTTTTTAACCCTTCCGAAAGCTGCTGATGGAGGAGACTTTTTTACGGCATTTAGATCGGTCGACAGGATCAATGGAGAATGTCGGTGAAGTTATTGAGATGTGCGAAAGTGAGTGTTGGGTTAGGGATATTGCGAAATTGAAAATTGCAGTGTTGGGACATGGGGTTGTAAGTTGTTATGTCAAATGGCCGGAAGGTGCACAACTGAATATTGCACAATTGAAAAATTGAAGATGGCAGTTACGAAGTGTGGACACAGCAATGTTGGAAAATACATAAGATTGAAAGTCATAAGCTGAAGAAATTACACGGTTGGACGTGGTAGCGTTATAAATTGTACGAGAAAAAATGGCAAAATTCAATATATCATTGCGCTTGAAATTGCACAGATAGAAATTTCATCGGTGAAAAATACATAGCTGCAAATTGCACATCTGAAAATTGCACAGCTGAGAATCGTACAAGTACAAATTGCACAGCTGAAAATTGGAAGTTGGTAATCAGATATGGGGAAACGGCAATTCGGGAAATAATAATATTGAAAATCTCAAGCGGGAAAAATTACACCGTTGGATGTGGCAGCGTTGTAAATTGTATGAGAAAAAATTGCAAAATTCAAATAATCATTGGGCTTAAAATTGCATAGATGAAAATTTCATCGGTGAAAAATACATAGCTGCAAATTGCGCATCTGAAAATTGCACAGCTGAGAATCGTACACGTACAAATTGCACAGCTGAAAATTGGAAGTTGGGAAATAGAAATGGGGAATCCGTAATTCGGGAAATAACAATATCGAAAATCACAAACGGGAGAAATTGCACAGTAGGATGTGGCAGCATTAGAAATTATGCGAGGAATAATTGCAACATTTGAACATTTGAACACGAGTGACAAAATAGAACCTTGAACGATTGACAGTTGTGTAACTGTCAAATAAAACTGGCGACATTTCATATGGCGTACGGTTCGTATTATAGTACAAGCGATTAAACACAGGTTTAATATTAATTAATATCATTGGCAAACATGTTGGGATATTTCTACAAATCTGATTTACCGTTAAAACTGTTTACCAGGCAATCGTTGCCTTTTCCTCACCCTGCAAGGGTAGCTACCCTTAACGGTGGCAGCACCGGTACATTCTCGACGCGAAGCATATCGCACGCTATATGGTAAAATCATAGAAAAAATAGAAGGTGGCCCAATGTATTTTACATTCCGCATGCAACATTTTTATTCCACACTAAGCTTTAACGGCGAAATTATGATATTGGTGGGAGCGCACATGACATGTAGAGATAGTAATTTATTTTTAAAGTAGAGTTTACCATGGATGCCGTGTAGGGGTCGATTTATCATGCTGCGCGAACTTTTCTCTGACAAACTGAAACACCGACTTCAGGCAAAGTCGAATGCGATAAAGCACATCCTGCAATTGAGAACAATGGAAGTTGGAACCGTCGATATGTGCTTGCTGATCATTCAGTATAAATGTTATAAATCGAACATATACTATCCCGTAGCTCTCTGAGAAATGTCGAGACTGGAAACTTGATTATGGAGGCCTACGAGCAAAAATAGGTAAAAAATGTCAAAATTTAGATTTCCTCCGGAGTTATACCATTCGATAGAGGGTAATTTGCCCTGAAGATAGACCACTTTCCGAGCGCTGAGCTCTTCATAGTTTCCGAGATACGACGATTTTAAGAAAGTGCAAAAAAATTTTTTTCAAAATTGTTAATCGCGATTAATCCCACGTGAAAGTGTGTCCAAAGAACTTTAAGAAAACCTGTATTACTTATAGGTTTCGTTCGCTAGTTTAAACGGGACACAGCCTTGAAGAAATCGAGAAAATCTTAAGAATCTTAAGAAAATCTTGCCATTTTTGCGAAAAAATTATGGGTCACCGATTTTATCGCCCTTTTAGTATATCAAAGGGGGTCCAAAATGACTAAGAGAAATCCAAGGCGCACCCCGAAATTCGCAATAGTTCCAGAGATATCGCTAAAAATGTGTGGAAAAATCGTAAAAAACGAGCGTCAAAATGGGGTCAAAAATTAAAATTCTACCGAGCGACTTGTAATTGTGCCAGATGAAAGGGGCTACAAAGAGACTTGGAAAAATCGCAACCGCGTTGAAAAATTCGAAATAGTTTCTGAGATATGACAAAAAATAGGTCGAAAAATCGAGAAAAACATAAGAAAAACGCGGGTTTTTTAACAACCACCAACTGAAAGTAAATCTTTTGACTTGCTCACCTATATGAAATGAAAGAGGATCGACAGAGACTCGAAAAAATTCAAACCGGGCTCCAAAATTCGCAACAGTTCACGAGTTATAAGCAAAAATAGAGAAAAAAATAAGAAAAATAAGCTGAAAATACGCGAAAATGGGCGAAAAATGTCAAATTTTTTTTTGTTTCGGACCGATACCGTTCGATAGAGGGTAATTTGCCCTGAAGATAGACCACTTTCCGCGCGCTGAACTCTTCATAGTTTCCGAGATACGACGATTTTAAGAAAGTGCAAAAAAATTTTTTTCAAAATTCCTGATCGCGATTAATCCCACGTGAAAGTGTGTCCAAAGAACTTTAAGAAAACCTGTATTACTTATAGGTTTTGTTCACTAGTTTAGACGGGACAGGGCCTTGAAAAAATCGAGAAAATCTTAAGGTATTGCCATTTTTGCCAAAAAATGATGGGTCCCCGATTTTATTGCCCTTTTAACATATCAAAGGGGGTCGAAAATGACTCGGAAAAATGCAAGGCGCACCCCGAAATTCGCAATAATTTCGGAAATATAGTCAAAAATGTGTGAAAAAATCGTGAAAAATGACGCTCGAAATTGCATTCAAAAACAAATGTTCTCCAATCGACTCGGCCATTTGTTCATGCAAAGAGGGTGCAAACACTTGGAAAAATGCAAACAGCAGCCAAAAATTCGAAACGGTTTTTGAGATATGACTAAAAATATATGGAAAAAACTATAAAAAATAAGAAAAATTTGCAGTTTTCTATATCTACCCATTAGAAATGTATCATTCCACTTACCGCTCGGTATGAACTGAAAGAGGATCGAAAGAGGCTCACAAAAAGATAAATCGCACCCCCAACTTTGCAATAGTTCCTGAGATGCAGTTATAATAAATTAAAAATGTGTAAAACATCATTATAATTCAATTAATAACGATATGGGTTTCGTTCATACCATTATCGGATGAAAAGTACACCGTAATACGATCGATTTTGGGCAAAGTCGGTACTTCAGTTCGCATGGCACAAACCCCATAACCGAGTGCGTTCAATCCTGTACCTCATTCTAGCAGAACGATTCTTTATCAACACTTGATCATACTATTTTATTCTAATATCAGTAACTACCATAGATACAATACAACCATAGGAAATATTGATATCAAATATATTCCGCCCTCTATTGCCGATAAAATCTTTATATCTTCATAATTCCAGATAATTCTACGTTCTCGCAGTTACGAATTAAAAAATGACGCATCTGTAATTTTGATTAAATAAATGAAAATATCCCTTTCTTATTAGTCTCTTGGCATAAAATCATTTGTCCAAGTGCCTGAAATACTATTATATCAAAGTAAGAGTGGAGATGATAAACAAACAGAACAAAGGAAAGCCGTAATTTAATTATGAGAAACATTATTAACCCTTTGCACTCCGAATTTTATTACAATTTCGTTACCAGCAGCTCCCAACGCTTTTAAGTGTTTTGTTTGAAATTTACTTTAACTAAAAAAATAAGGCAATTTAAATAAATAAAGGAAGAAACTAATTCACTTAAATACCAGTTTTATTTACACTATTGTCGTATTTTGAAATTTTCAAGCCTATGATAATTTTTGAAACAACTTCCAAGATGCAACCCTGCTTTTCTTTCGTATGTTTCGCAAAAATAGGTAGTTTCTCTTCTTCCTCCAGGTATTTTTCTATTTGGGCAAACTGCACAGTCTTTGTGTTTTCCTTCGGAATGTACCAAGATGAAATGAGGCTTTCCATCTAAGCGATCGTGTTTATCAAGTGTCCCAGGCCTCCCCAATTTCATATTTCGTGCACGACAATCACGAGTAAGCATTGACAAAAGCTTTTCGCGAAATTTTTTCTGGGCTATAGGTTTTGTTCCTTGGTTTTTTGTTTTTTTTTTCTTTGTATAAAATATACGCATTTACTATGGAGATTTCTAATCCCGAAATTAAATATTTCCTCCACCACTTGAGTGCTCGACTGAAAAAACAATAAGATGTCGCGTATTGGTGCGCCATATCGACACCACCCATATTTTTATTATAATCTATGATCACATTCGGTTTTTTTATTTCTCTTCGATTACCTGAATGTCTAACACTTCTAGTGACATTGCGAGAGCGTTGATAACGTATAATATGTGCGCGACATCTATTTATTTGAACATGAAAAAATGTCGAGTGGGACTCGACAAAGGAGCTCCTGAGATAAAAAGTGATGTCGAGTGACACTCGACATAGGAGTGCAAAGGGTTAATATTTGTAATAAAAAAATGTGTGAACAAAGCATTTAATATTACAAGGCCAGTAGTGCGAAATGTCAAATAACCTTGTCCGCATTGTGCTACCACCTATCGACAAAGCTCTGGACTATTTTACTCGTCCTGTCTGACCATAGGAAGACTTTACTACTGAAAGTAACAGTTTTATGGTTATTAACGCGTAATCGACATTTAGAACTTATTTATTGTAATTATATATGCAAATAGGTATGCGCTGTATTATGTAAGGATGTTATTAAAGCTTATTAAGTAAAAGATGAAGGTATGAAACATAAACTGGGTAGACATAGCAGGAATGGCAGAAACCATTTTGCTTTACCCTTCGTTCGATTTTGCCTTATCAACTCTTGTCAGATGGTGCTACTAGTATCAAGATAATTATCGTTAATAAATATAGTACGGATTTAAGCACAGACATTCTCAAATATCGAAATATTCATGTGCCAAGTTTCAAAGTTTCTTTAAAAGACTAAGAAACTGAAGTTATAATTTGTTCACACCACTAAAACTTTTAATATCTATACTTACGCAAACACTTTTCATACCGAATGTTCTACATCTCCCAAGCTTCTAAATTTCAACTAAACCTTATACTAAACTACGATGAATTAAGATAATTAAATGTTGCGCTGTTTGCACTTGATGTGTTCACGTTTTCCCACTACACAAAAGTGAGAACTCTTACCTCATCCTCACCATATCATCATCCTTTAAGTTAACATTCACTGATATTTTGACACAAATAATCTCTTAACAATCTTCCAAGATACTTCGTCATCTTGTTATAATTAATCAAACAACTGTCCATCAAAGCGATGTGTACACGATAACTCTCAAAATTTAAAGTCTTGCAACTGTTTGCTTTACAATTTTACAAGTTCATAAGTTTACAGTGTCACAGTTTTACAAATTCGCCATTTTACAATTTTTCAAATTTGTAACTTTAGAATGTCACAGTTTCATATTTGCCATTCTACAATTTTACGAACTTGTAACTTGTACAGCAAATCCTGGATGTGTGAAAAAGTGTGGAAGTGTGAAAATGTGTGCAATAACAACTGCAATCTGCTGCATGCGTGACCCAAGGACCCCAAAATATGTAGAAAATCAAACATAATTAACAATAAACAACTGACAATCTCCATTGACATCTTTACGTCTTGTCAATAGTCGTCATCGACAAAGTAACGAATGCAACCTTCTGCTATCAAGATCATAGGATTCAAAAACCTCTACTTTCAAATATAATTAACAAAAAAATAACAACTCCAACCCTAAGATACGCCGTCCCTGAATTTTTCTAAAAGTTGTAAAGTACGAAACAAATTACAAATGATAATCGAGATGTTTACGCCTTGCCAATAGCCGTCATCGACAAAGTAACGAATGCAATATTTTGCTATCAGGATCAGAGGGTCCCAAAACCTGTACCTTCAAACATAATTAACAAAAAAAAAAAACAACTTCAACCACAAGACTCGCCGTCCCTGAATTTTTCTGAAAGTTGTAAAGTACGAAACAAATGACAAATGATAATCGAGATGTTTACGCCTTGCCAATAGACAAGTAACGAATGCAATCTCCTGCTATCGGGATCATAGGACCCCTAAACCTATACTTTCAAACATGATTAACAAAAAAAAAGCTTCAACCACAAGACTGAATTTTTCTAAAAGTTGTAAAGTACGAAACAAATGACAAATGATAATCGAGATATTTACTCCTTGCCAATAGACGACGTCGATAAGCAACGAATGCAACTTCCTGCTATCAGGATCATAAGACCCCTAAAGCTATACCTTCAAACATAATTAACAAAAAAAAAGCTTCGATCACAAGACCGAATTTTTATAAAAGTTATAAAGTACGAAACAAATGACAAATGATAATCGAAATGTTTACGCCTTGCCAATAGACGACGTCGACAAGTAACGAATGCAATCTTCTGCTATCAGGATCATAGGACCCCTAAACCTATACCCTCAAGCATAATTAACAAAAACAACCACAAGACTCGCTGTTCCTGAATTTTTCTGAAAATTGTAAAATACGAAACAAATGGCAAATGATAATCAAGATGTTTACCCCTTACCAAAAGACGACGTCGATAAGTGAATGCAACTTCCTGCTATCAGGATCATAGGACCCCTAAACCTATACCTTCAAACATAATTAACAAAAAAAAAGCTTTAACCATAAGACTCGACGTTCCCGAATTTTTCTGAAAGTTGCAAAGTACGAAACAAATGACAAATGATAATCGAGATGTTTACGCCTTGCCAATAGACGACGTCGACAAGCAACGAATGCAATCTTCTGCTATCAGGATCATAAGACCCCTAAACCTATACCTTTGACATAATTAATAAAGAAAAGCTTCAATTACAAGACTCGCCGTTCCTGAATTTTTCTGAAAGTTGTAAAGTACGAAACAAATGACAAGTGATAATCGAGATGTCTACGCCTTGCCAATAGACGACGTCGATAAGTGAATGCAACCTTCTGCTATTAGGGTCATAAGATCCCCAAACCTATACCTTTGACATAATTAATAAAGAAAAGCTTCAATTACAAGACTTGCCGTTCCTGAATTTTTCCGAAAGTTGTAAAGTACGAAACAAATGACAAGTGATAATAGAGATGTCTACGCCTTGCCAATAGGCGACGTCGATAAGTGAATGCAACCTTCTGCTATTAGGGTCATAAGATCCCCAAACCTATCCGTTTAACATAATTAACAAAAAAAAGCTTCAATCACAAAACTCGCCGTTGTAAATTTTTCTGAAAGTTGTAAAGTAGGAAACAAATGATAATCCAGAAGTTTACGCGTTGCCAATAGACGACGTCAACAAGCAACGAATGCAACCTCCTGCTATCAGGATCATAGGACCCCTAAACCTACAGACAAGACATTGCATCCATAAAATTCACCGAGCGGCGCAAATAATGAAACAGACGACAACTGACAAACGCCATTGACATCTTTACGTCTTGTCAATAGCCGCCGTCGACAAACCCGCTGCGCGGCGTGCGAATCGAAGTGCAAAGGCCAAAAGGCAAGCTCGCAGAGACAAACGCAGGCGAAACCTCGGGAAAGTCGGGAATGGAAACAACGAGCGCGTTGGCACGTCGGTCGGGAGAGAAAAGCTGAAAACGTGGGATCCTAACGAGGTCGTTTAGCGGCAACGAGGTTCCCCGGGGAACGGCATTAATGAATCGGAGCTGAAATTGGCGCGGCATGTCGCGAAAAGTGAGTGCATTAAGGGTGCACGTGCAATTAGCCACCGCTCGACGTTCGTCGTCGACGGAGAAGACGCTTTTAACACCGCGAGCGCAGACGAGATATTCGCTGATGCCGGCTGAGGCTCTATAAAGTAATGCTTTGTATTCCGTATGCGCGCTTTCGCCTAATGGCAAGGTTGCACGTCACCAGCCGACCGATTTTTACGTGTTTCCCCTTACGAGACGATGTCTTATTGTCATTTAGTCATTGATTTTTTTATTATGATATTTTTTACAGATCGATCTACTAAGTTATTCTTCTTATTATGTAGGTTTTTATTACTGGACGATGTCTTCAATTTCAACCTTGTATTTATTTACTAAATTATTGTGTTTATTATGTACTTTATTTATTGTTGGACGATGTGTTTAATTTTTACATTGTAGTAATTTACTAAATTATTATTTTCATTATGATGTCTTCTATTAGTGCACGATCTGTATAATTCCAACTTTATAGTAAATTGCTAAATTATTATTTTTCTTATAATGTTTTGTTATGCTAGATGTTGTGTTTAATTTAAACCTTATAGTAATTTACTAAGTTACTCTTCTTATTATGTAGTTTATTTATTGTTGGACGAGGTGTTTAATTTTTACATTGCAGTAATTTACTCAATTATTAATTTCGTTATGATGTCTTCTATTAGCGGACGATCTGCATAATTTCAACCTTATAGTAAACTGCAAAATTATTATTTTTATTATGATATTTTGTAAAACTAAATGATGTGTTTAATCTCAACCTTATTTTTATTTACTTAATTTTTTTTTATTATGATGGTTTATATAATAATTCTTTGGTTAAAAATACTGATTATAGAATTCTGTTAGTGTGACGCAAGATGTTGCAAGGCTATTAGTCCTTCCTTTTTAGAAATCTACAAAAATGGATACACGTTACAACATTTGCTTCATTATAAATATGTAAAATATTCTTTATTACTAGATTTATGTTTTGTTCGTGCATCTACTTCGTTGTGCGTCAAGCCAAGCAGTTTCTCGATTACAGTATCACAGTACGCCCACTATTTGTCTCCCTTCTTTCTCTTTTACGCTTACCGACACGCGGAGCATTAAGGCAAGCTCCAATCTGTCGGTTTATCGGCGATATGGCTCCTACAACGGATTAAGTATACACAACCGATCTCCGAAGTTTCAGTAGACTTTTCTGAAACATCCCGTACGAACGCAACATCCGCCATGAACTATTTGACACAGTCGTAACCGCAAAAGGAAAATGTGCACGCATAGTTACATGCGTTTTGTCCTTTCACAGATGGAATCCATGCCCATGATAAAGACGAATATTTCTGAAACATCATGTGATACGCGTCTATTTTACGTTTCACGCGTAGAATCCACGCTAGGGACAATATTTTGTGATACTCCTTTCACATGAATTTTAGTTTCCCTATTACTCATTCAATTATTTTTGTTTTTACTTTAATAAGAGAACCCATACCGAAGCGAAAAATAAATCTTTCTGTAACATCCTACGTATCAAGTGCTTTACATCGCATCACCAATATTCTCATGCACCCTGCTTGTCTCCGTATGAAGCCAACCAGTTTCCCGATTACATATTTATAATGTTACTTTCTTTCACTTTCATAACAAAACCCATACCCACACTCATAACAACTCTTTCTGCAACGCCCTATGTATCAAGTACTTTACACCGTATCACCATTATTCACATGCATTCTCCTTCTCTCTACATCAAACCATCCGGTTTGCAGATTACATATTTAAATATTCCTCTTTACCACTTTCATAAAAAAAACTCAAACCCATGTTAATAACAACTTTTTCAGCAACACTATATGTATGAACAGCTTGCCACGGCATCAGCAACATTCCCTTGCATCTTCTTTCTTTCTATATGAAACCATCCAGTTTCTCGATTACATGTTTAAATACTCCTTTCCTTTTGCTTTCACCACAAAATCCATACCCAGCCTAATAAAACCTCTTTCTATAACACCCTATGTATCAAGTACTTTACACCGTATCACCGTTATTCACATGCATTCTCCTTCGCTCTAAATCAAACCATCCGGTTTCCAGATTAAATATTTAAATATTCCTCTTTATCACTTTCATAACAAAACTCATACCCACGCTAATAACAACTTTTTCAGCAACACTTTATATATGAAGTGCTTGCCATGGCATCAGCATCATTCTCATGCATCTTCTTTCTTTCTACATCAAACAATCCAGTTTCCCGATTACATGTTTAAATACTCTTTTTCTTTCGCTTTGGCAACAAAATCCATACCCACCCTAATAAGAACTCTTTCTATATATGACAACACTCTCTATATGAAATGCTTTACATCGCATCAGCAATATTTTCATACATCTTCTTTCTCTTTGCATGAAGCCAACCAGTTTCCCGACTACATGTTTAAATACTCCTTCCTTTCACTTTCGCAACAAAATTCATACCCACACTAATAATATCTCTTTCAGCAACACTCTATATACGAAGTTCTTGTCACGGCATCAGCAACATTCCCTTGCATCTTCTTTCTCTCTACATCAAACAATCCAGTTTCCCGATTACATGTTTAAATACCCACTTCCTTTCGTTTTTACAACAAAATCCATAGCCATACTAATAAGAACTCTTCCTGCAACACCCTATATATGAAGTGCTTTACATCGCATCAACAACATTTTCATGCATCTCCTTTTATCCACATGAAGCCAACCAGTTTTCCGATTACATGTTTAAATACCCCTTTCACTTTCAGAACAAAATCCATACCCACCCTAATAAGAACGCTTTCTGCAACACCCTATATACGAAGTGCTTTACACTGCATCAGAAACATGCTCATGCATTTTTCTTTTCTCCACATGAAGCCAACCAGTTTCCCGATTATATGTTTAAATACTCCTTTCCTTCCACTTTCGAAAGAAAATCCATGCCCACACTAATAATACCTCCTTCAGCAACACTTTATATATGAATTACTTGCCACGGCATCATCAACATTCCCTTGCATCTTCTTTCTTTTTACATCAAAGAATCCAGTTTCCCGATTATATGTTTAAATACTCCTTTTGCTTTCACCACAAAATCCATACCCACCCTAATAAGAACTCTTTCTGCGACACCCTATACACGAAGTGCTTTACATCGCATCAGCAACATTCTCATGCACCTTCTTTCTCTCTACATCAAACCATCCGGTTTCCAGATTAAATATTTAAATATTCCTCTTTATCTCTTTCATAACAAAAATCATCCCCATGCTAATAACAACTTTTTCACCAACACTCCATATATGAAGTGTTTGCCATTGTATCAGCAATATTCCCTTGCATCTTCCTTCTCTCTAGATGAAACCATTCAGTTTTCCGATTACATGTTTAAACACTCCTTTCCTTTCGCTTTCACCACAAAATCCATACCCACCCTAATAAGAACTCTTTCTGCAACACCCTATACACGAAGTGCTTTACATCGCATCAGCAACATTCTCATGCATCCTCCTTGTATCCACATGAAGCCAACCAGTTTTCCGATTAGATGTTTAAATACTCCTTTCCTTTCACTTCCACAACAAAACCCATACCCACACTAATAAGAACTCTTTCACCAACACTCCATATATGAAGTGTTTGCCATTGTATCAGCAATATTCCCTTGCATCTTCCTTCTCTCTAGATGAAACCATTCAGTTTCCCGATTACATGTTTAAATACTCCTTTCCTTTCGCTTTCACCACAAAATCCATACCCACCCTAATAAGAACTCTTTCTGCAACACCCTATACACGAAGTGCTTTACATCGCATCAGCAACATTCTCATGCATCCTCCTTCCCTCCGCATGAAGCCAAGCAGTTTCTCGATTACAGCGCGTATCACAGCGCGCCCAGTATTTCTCTCCCTTCTTTCTCTTTTACACACGCCGACACGGGGAGCATTAAGGCAAGCTCCAATCTGTTGGTTTACCGGCGATATGGCTCCCACGACGGATTCAGTATTCGCCCGGGAAAGGGGAAACGACGAAGTTTCGTGGGTGTTTCCACCCGTCCTACCCATTTCACCCTCTCTCCGTCCGTCTCTCTCGCGATCCTCGCCGGTAGATGGTTGGCTTACCGGGGATTCTTATGAATTTCGCTCGCATCTTGCCGCCATCTTGCCGCCATCTTGCCGGCTCTCTGATACGGACGCGCGACTTATCGAAGTTCGGAATAACGCGACACCGCATCAGCATTTACATTGGATTCGGGGTCTGCGCGGATTCTAGACGACGATACTCGCTCGTCGAAACTTGTCCCGTTGCCTCGGCGTCTTTCGAATTACTCGGCCCGGGGGTGAAGCTGAATGTTTTATCGCCGAGCGATGCTGCCTTTTTGCGGCTCGACGGGTGGCGTCGGTTTTTGGGGGGTTGATGGGGAAAGTTATGGAAGCGGGCGTGTGGAAGATTGTAACGAAGAGAAGAGGGTATGCGGCGAAGTGTGGGCTTCAGATTTTAAGTCATGGAACTATGGAATTTGAGTAGCGGTGTCTGAAAGTAGGTGTGGGTGGTTTATCGCTGGGCGGTAGTGAATTTTTGTTGAGGGGTTGATGAGGAATATTTTGAAAGTGGGAGTATCGAGCATCTGATGGTATGCGTACAGATGTGTAATATTTATTTAAAATTGCCTAAATATAGTGTGTGAAATATGGGGTTGGAAAATACGTGAGAATGCTTTAACCCTTTAACTGCTGAATACTTCCGGCCGAAGCGCTCACCGAGGACGAAATACTTTTCGTTAGTGTGAACTCTATTGATCGATTATGTAAGACGCAACTTAGTTCTAACGATAATTCTTTACTTACGCCAAATGAAATAATGCAAGAAAATTATTTGATAACGAACGCATCTGAATTCATCTCGTACATCGATAATTGTGACTGTAATAGATAAGAAATCAAAACGATTGGGGACGCATATATGCGCCCATGGTCGACAACGATAGATTTCGGCGGACGCATATGTATATGCGTCCATAGCAGTCAAAGAGTTAATACCTGACGATATTGGGTTTTTGTGGGATGAAGAGTCGTCTTATTTTTCTGAACGACAGAAGAAGGGTTTGATAAGAAAAGTTCGAGAAATTGGCGTACTGAACAGAGATTCAGTTATGGTATAAGAAGGTATGTGTACTGACAGTTTTTGGGGGGTTGATGAGCAAAATTATGGAAGCGGGCGTGTGGAATATTGTAACGAAGAAAAGAGGGTATGCGGCGAAGTGTGGGCTTCAGATTTTAAGTCATGGAACTACGGAATTTGAGTAGCGGTGTCTGAAAGTAGGTGTGGGTGGTTTATCGCTGGCGATAGTGGATTTTTGTTGGGGGTATACGTACAAATGTGTGATATTTATTTAACCCTTCTTTGCATGATTTTTTCTTTATTGGTGACATAAATCAAGGTGATATAATTCATGTTCAAAATTAAAGGAAAAATGGTTAAAAAAATCTTAGTATATATTTATAGTATAAATTTAGCAAAAAACAATATGATGGAAATTTCCATCATCATGCAAAGTTAGATTAAAGCGAACTTGTTCTTTTATATCATTTTTGGGCATTCAATGTTATGATGGAAATTTTCACCATCATGCAAGGAATGGTTAAAATTACCTAAATATGGAGTGTGAATTATGGGGTTGGAAAGTATGTCAGAATGCTTTAATGCCTGGCGATGTTCACTTTTTGTGGGATAACGAGTCGTCTTATTTTTCTGAACGACAGAAGAAGGGATTGATAAGAAAAGTTCGAGAAATGGGCGTACTGAACAGAGATTCAGTTATGGTATAAGAAGGTATGGGTACTGACAGTTTTTAGGGGGTTGACGAGGCACGTAACTATGGAATTTGAATAGTCTGAAAGTAGGTGTGGGTGGTTTATCGCTGGGCGATAGTGGATTTTTGTTGTGGGTATACGTATCTGAGGGTATACGTACAAATGTGTGATATTTATTTAACCCTTCTTTGCAAGATTTTTTCTTTATTGGTGACATAAATCAAGGTGATATAATTCATGTTCAAAATTAAAGGAAAAATGGTTAAAAAAATCTTAGTATATATTTATAGTATAAATTTAGCAAAAAACAATATGATGGAAATTTCCATCATCATGCAAAGTTAGATTAAAGTGAACTTGTTCTTTTATATAATTTTTGGGCATTCAATGTTATGATGGAAATTTTCACCATCATGCAAAGAATGGTTAAAATTACCTAAATATGGAGTGTGAATTATGGGGTTGGAAAGTACGTCAGAATGCTTTAATGCTTGGCGATATTGGGTTTTTGTGGGATAAAGAATCGTCTTATTTTTCTGAACGACAGAAGAAGGGTTTGATAAGAAAAGTTCGAGAAATGGCCGTACTGAACAGAGATTTAGTTATGGCATAAGAAGGTATGTGCACTGACAGTTTTTGGGGGGTTGACGAGTCACGTAACTATGGAATTTGAATAGTCTGAAAGTAAGTGTGGGTGGTTTATCGCTGGGCGATAGTGCATTTTTGTTGGGGGGTTGATGAGGAATGTTTTGAAAGTGAGAGTATGGAGCATTTGAGGGTATGCGTACAAATGTGTGATATTTACTTAAGATTACTTAAATATAGAGTGTGAATTATGGGGTTGGAAAGTACGTGAGAATGCTTTAATGCCTGGAGATATTCGCTTTTTGTGGAATAGAGAGTCGTCTTATTTTTCTGAACGACAGAAGAAGGGTTTGATAAGAAAAGTTCGAGAAATGGCCGTACTGAACAGACATTTAGTTATGGCATAAGAAGGTATGTGTACTGACAGTTTTTGGGGGGTTGACGAGTCACGTAACTATGGAATTTGAATAGTCTGAAAGTAGGTGTGGGTGGTTTATCGCTGGGCGATAGTGCATTTTTGTTGGGGGGTTGATGAGGAATGTTTTGAAAGTGGGAGTATGGAGCATCTGTGGGTATGTGTACAAATGTGTGATATTTATTTAAGATTACCTAAATATAGAGTGTGAATTATGGGGTTGGAAAGTACGTGAGAATGCTTTAATGCCTGGCGATATTCACTTTTTGTGGGATAAAGAGTCGTCTTATTTTTCTGAACGACAGAAGAAGGGTTTGATAAGAAAAGTCCGAGAAATGGCCGTACTGAACAGAGATTCAGTTATGGCATAAGAAGGTATGTGTACTGACAATTTTTGGGGGGTTGACGAGTCACGTAACTATGGAATTTGAATAGTCTGAAAGTAGGTGTGGGTGGTTTATCGCTGGGCGATAGTGCATTTTTGTTGGGGGGTTGATGAGGAATGTTTTGAAAGTGAGAATATGGAGCATTTGAGGGTATGCGTACAAATGTGTGATATTTATTTAAGATTACCTAAATACAGAGTGTGGATTATGGGGTTGGAAAGTACGTGAAGAGGCTTCAATGCCTGGCGATGTTCGCTTTTTGTGGAATAGAGAGTCGTCTTATTTTTCTGAACGACAGAAGAAGAGTTTGATAAGAAAAGTCCGAGAAATGGCCGTACTGAACAGAGATTCAGTTATGGCATTAGAAGGTACATTTATTGACATACCCACACCTACAACATGATTTTCCTAAAACTTCCACCGTCACCGCCGAAAACCCCGACACTCGACGTGAAAACGTTTCACAACATTTGACTACCAGCATGGCCGATAACCGCATTTCATTACTTCCCTGAAATTTAATTCCACCGCATAATGGCATCGAAAAAACTAAACGCGCAGTATAGAAAGCTCCGACGGTCCAGCGAACTGACGCACGCGTTCCCTCCAACATCATCAATAATGACCAAAGTTCACGTTCCCTCGATTTATTCCGCGCATAATACCGGATATCTGATTTTCCACCGATCCCAAATCTAATTCCGCCGGCGACAGGGCGAGAAAAAACAAACGCGCGGTATAGACATATTGAGGTTCGACGTCAGGAGGGTTGATGTCCGTGTTGCCAGCATCGCTAGTAACATTGGCAGCGACAGTGGCAAGCAACGGTGTCAGCAACAGTGCTCGCACCAGTCTAGACCCCGAAAGCCACCCTACAGTGGGGCCAACCCCAAGGCCGCAGATACCACAGAGCTGTTGGACAAGCTGTAGCCTTCACAACCGAATTAGAATGAATCGACCCTTGTCCTGTTTCCGCCTCCCACGCCGCGTCGCTTTTCATTCTCCGCGTGCTCTGTCTTCTTTCTTTCTTTCTTCCCCGCGCTTTCGCTGTCCTCCTCGCGTTCCGTCCCTCGTTTCCTTCACCACTGCGCTTTTCTGCTGTTCGCTTGACCCGTCGGTACCTCGATCCTGCGGTTTGCTGCTTTTCGTCGTTCGGACGGTGCTCGAATTTTTTTCCTTTTTTTTAGGGAACGTTAGTTGAACCGAATTGTTTATTGGGATACTTTGCTATGAAATTAATTCACTGTAAAATTCTTCATTTTATGTTAGTGCGAATATTTTATGCTTAACTGACGGCATGCATTCACTACTAACGCGGTTGATTTTTTAATTAATTTTTTTCCCTTTTTTTAGGGAACGTTAGTTGGACCGAATTGTTTATTGGGGTACTTTACTATGAAATTAATTCACTGTAAAATTCTTAATTTTATGTTAGTGCGAATATTTTAATGCTTAACTGACGGCATGCATTCACTACTAACGCGGTTGGTTTTTTAATAAAAAAATTTCAAACAGATTGATTATCCGGATACGAGATTTGAATTTACAATTTCGGTAAATATTGGTCTAACATTTTCGAGTGTACATCCAGCTTAACGCGGTGCAAAAGATTTTTACTGAACATCCAAAATATTCGCAATGGACAGCAATAATTGTTTTATAATTGCAGTTATTGTTAGAATAGTGATGCGATCCTTTGGTCTCCAATACTTGCACAGTATTTACATTTTGCGTAATTCAGGCAAACGCTGTAGTTTTTCGTAGCATCGCCGTTTTAATACAGCAAAATATGCACGGTACTGAACGTGTTAACAAAGTTCTTCATTTTGGATTAGTGCAAGCATTTTAGTCCTTTCCTAATGGCACGCATTCACTACTAACGCGGTTGATTTTTTAATAAAAAAGTTTCAAACAAATTGATTATCCGGATACGAGATTTGAATTTACAATATCGGTAAATATTGGTCTAACATTTTCGAGTGTACATCCAGCTTAACGCGGTGCAAAAGATTTTTACTGAACATCCAAAATATTCGCAATGGACAGCAATAATTGTTTTATAATTGCAGTTATTGTTAGAATAGTGATGCGATCCTTTGGTCTCCAATACTTGCACAGTATTTACATTTTGCGTAATTCAGGCAAACGCTGTAGTCTTTCGTAGCATCGCCGTTTTAATACAGCAAAATATGCACGGTACTGAACGTGTTAACAAAGTTCTTCATTTTGGATTAGTGCAAGCATTTTAGTCCTTTCCTAATGGCACGCATTCACTACCAACACGTTTGGTTTTACAATAAAAAAGTTTCAAACAAATTGATTATCCGGATACGAGATTTGAATTTACAATTTCGGTAAATATTGGTCTAACATTTTCGAGTGTACATCCAGCTTAACGCGGTGCAAAAGATTCTTACTGAACATCCAAAATATTCGCAATGGACAGCAATAATTGTTTTATAATTGCAGTTATTGTTAGAATAGTGATGCGATCCTTTGGTCTCCAATACTTGCACAGTATTTACATTTTGCGTAATTCAGGCAAACGCTGTAGTCTTTCGTAGCGTCGCCGTTTTAATACAGCAAAATACGCACGGCAGTCAACGTAGGAAATAATACAAGAAATTCATCTGATAAACAACTCATCCGCATTCACCTTATACATTGATAATTGCGAGTGCAGTATGTAAGAAATCGAAACGATTGAGAAACGCATATTATCCCATAGTCAACACCGATAGATTTCATGGTACCAGTGAAAGGGTTAATAATGCAAGAAATTTATCTGATAAACAACTCATCCGCATTCACATCATACAAGTTCTTAATTTTGGATTAGTGCGAACATTTTAACCCTTTGAGTGCTGAGTATTTCCGGCCGAAGCGTTCGCTGAGGACGAAATACTGTTCACTAGTGTAAACTTTATTGATTGATTACGTGAAACGCAACAAAAATCTAATGGTAATTTTTCATTTACACTGAATTAAATATCGCAAGAAAATTATTTGATAAAGGACGCACCTGTATTCATCTCACACACTGATAATTATGGCTGCAGTAAATAAGAAATCGAAACGATTCGGCGGACGCATATATGCAGCCATAGCACTGAAAGGGTTAATCCTTTCCTAACAACACACATCCACTGTCAACACTTTATGATTTTCTAACCACGTAATTCCAAACGTATGAATTATCCAGATATGTAAATGAAATGTCAAATATCACTACATTTTAATACGGATATCCAATCAATTCAGCATAAAACTCACCGCAAATTTCGAAAATTTGTCTTGGGCCCTCTCAGGACCCAAAACGGCACTGAACAAAATACACCCAGGCAGCAGGTGAAAAAAGAGACAGATACGCGCAATAAAGACGGAGAGGGTGAGATAGAAGGGCGGCTGACAGGGCAAACAAATTTATAGGTCTCTTATCCGAAAGATACACAGGATTATCCCCAGGCTCGCTGCGGTTCGCCATGGGACAGGGAAACGGGCGGAAGGCGGGGGTGAAACGGCAACTCTTGAGACACAGAGCTCGAAAAATCGTAAAAACTTTATATAACTCGGAAGGAAGATATTCGGGGGGTGGATGCTTCTGGACGACGCAGACGGAAGAGGGATTGGCGGATTCTGGTGAGATGGGAAATTCGAGGGAGAGAGATGGGACAGAGGGACAGAAATGGAAAATGCTGGATGCTGGGGCTGGGAAGAGAAAGTGGCAGAAAGCGGAGGTGCGCAATTTGGTTTTCCGGATGGCACCAGGTTGCCTGTGGTTGTGAGCTGATTTAGAGTGTCTTGTGGACTGGTGAGAAGCGTCATTTGTGGCTGATAAATCGAACGCGTGAAAACAATGGTGAGTTGCACAGAATTTAGTGTCCATCGTGTATATAAGAAATATAGAGTATATTCGCAAGCAGCATGGCCTTATTTGAAAAATAAATAAACAATCGGGAAATGGTCAAAAATTAACCCTTTGAGTGCTATGGATGCATATATACGTCCTCCGAAATCTATTGGTGTCGACTATGGTTTCCCCAATCGTTTCGATTTCTTACCTATTGCAGCCACAATTATCAATGTATGAGATGAATACAGATGCGTTCTTTGTCAAATAATTATCTTGCATTATTTCATTTGGCGTAAATGAAGAATTATCGTTAGAACTTTGTTGCGCCTTATATCAATAGAATTTAAAATATCGGAAAGTATTTCGTCCTTAGTGAGCGTTTCGGCCGGGAGTATTTAGCAGTCAAAGGGTTAAGGTTAGTTACATACTCATAATTGATGGGACAGAGGGACAGAAATGGAAAATGCTGGATGCTGGGGCTGGGAAGGGAAAGTGGCAGAAAGCGGAGGTGCGCAATTTGGTTTTCCGGATGGCACCAGGTTGCCTGTGGTTGTGAGCTGATTTAGAGTGTCTTGTGGACTGGTGAGAAGCGTCATTTGTGGATGATAAATCGAACGCGTGGAAACAATGGTGAGTTGCACGGAATTTAGTGTGCATCGTGTATATAAGAAATATAGAGTATATTCGTAAGCAGCATGGCCTTATTTGAAAAATAAATAAACAATCGGGAAATGGTAAAAAATTAACCCTTTGAGTGCTATGGCCGCATATATGCGTCCTCCGAAATCTATTGGTGTCGACTATAGTTTCCCCAATCGTTTCGATTTCTTACCTATTGCAGCCACAATTATCAATGTATGAGATGAATACAGATGCGTTCTTTATCAAATAATTATCTTGCATTATTTCATGTGGCGTAAATGAAGAATTATCGTTAGAACTTTGTTGCGCCTTATATCAATAGAATTTAAAATATCGGAAAGTATTTCGTCCTTAGTGAGCGTTTCGGCCGGGAGTATTTAGCAGTCAAAGGGTTAAGGCTAGTTACATATTCATAATTTACGCACAGATTGTGCCATTATTACAAATAATGTAAGGATATATAATAAAATAAAAAACCGAAAACTAATAATATTCGGTTCCTAATTTAAGATCTATATTGAAGAGAAGAAAATCGTAATATGACCACAAGCAATTAACCCTATTTCAGGATTAAATCAACTATTTAGAACTCAATATAAAAGCTCCCCCTTCAACCCCCGTACTGACCACTAAAACAATAAGTCGAAATTTAACGTCAGCAATGTATATGATAGAAATTATATGATAGGGATTATAGTACAATCACTAATAGCATAGTTGCATTTAAAAAAACAACTACAAAAATACCTAATAAACCAAATCAATTACCTAAAATTCTTCCTAACCGTTTCCTGACTTATCACTAATATCGAACAAATAAAAAAAATCATAATACAATTACAAAACAACGTAATTCCATTTTATGATTAAATCAACGCTATTTAACGCTGCCACTAAAAGCACCATCCTTAAACCCCATACCGCACCCTGCGGAAACACTTACCCGCTTCCACACAGCAACAGTAAAAGAATGAGTCTAAACCTTCGACCGCCGTACAGAAAAAACGAAGTAGGTGCCTATGCGAAGAAAGAAGAAAAGATTGCTTCTACCCGCAGACAGGACAAGGAAACTTCAGGCATATTTTTTCCGCGTGATTCGGTCGGCGTAAAATAAAAACCATCGCGGGTGACAAGTAGCTGGTGTAAAGAGACGGCGAATAGAAGGGTTGTCCAGTAAGTTTTCGTTAGAATGACGTCTGACGGTCCCCGCTTGTTCGCTAGGTAAACAGAATACGTAGACAGGATACGTAGACAGGACACCCTCGTCCGATTCGACGCGGATCCTGTCTAGGGACGCGAACGATACTGTTCCTGGGCACTGTACGGCGAGTCGAGTTAAGGGACATCATTTGAACTCATTTTCGTGGCGCCGTGTCCATGACGCGACAATTTTACGACGTCGCGAAATTCTTCGGTGTAGTGGGACGACAGGGAGTACGTGCGAATGTGGTCGGCGGGTGATTTCGAGTTTAAGATATGCCGAATGTACGAGTAAATGAGTGCACTTGGGGTGATGGGAAATTATGATGTGAAATTGTAAGGTACGACACGTCTATGTTATAATACTCACGATTGCAATACTTACGTCATATGAACGGTACAATATGCAATCTAAATTTGGGAACACCCCCGAAAATTAAAATGATATCTCAAATCCACTTTCAAAAAATCCATCTTTCGCAACATCTTAAAGACATCGCCACATAAATGTTTTAATCGTCATATTTAAAATTTAAAAGAAATCCCTCCATAGTATTTTGTATAAATTTAAAATAAATCCTGCATACACTAACATCGGTCCAGTAACAACAATCACCATTTCTCGAAATCAATCTTAGCAACCTTCTACCTTCAGCCTTGAAATCTGAATTTCGAAATATTTCTAAAAATGAAAATGACTCCTAAACCCACTATGAATAAGCCATCCCCCGCAACATCTTAAAGACATCGCTGCATAAATGTTCCATTCTTAATATTTAAAATTAAAAAGTACTTTTGTATCTAAGTATGTAGTATGTAAGTTTTACATAAATTCTGCTTGAAACCATCTTCAACAGTCGTGTACCCCCGCTCCTGCAACCTGAATTTCGAAACTCCTCCAAAAATGCAAGTGATACCGTAAATCCACTGTGAAAAAAGCCACCCCCCGCAACATCTTAAAGACATCGCTGCATAAATGTTTCATTCTTAATATTTAAAATTACAAACTACGTTTGTATGTAAGTATGTATGTTTTAGATAAATTCTGCTCGAAACCATCTTCAACAGTCGTGTACCCCCGCTCCTAAAACCTGAATTTCGAAACTCCTTCAAAAATGCAAATGATACCGTAAATCCACTGTGAAAAAAGCCATCCCCCGCAACATCTTAAAGACATGACCACATAAATGTTTTGATCGTCATATTTAAAATTTAAAAGAAATCCCTCCATAGTATTTTGTATAAATTTAAAATAAATCCTGCATACACTAGCATCGGTCCATTAACAACAACCACCATTTCTCGAAATCAATCTTAGCAGTCTTCTACCCTCGGTCTTGAAATCTGAATTTCGAAATATTTCTAAAAATGAAAATGACTCCTAAACCCACTATGAATAAGCCATCCCCCGCAACATCTTAAAGACATCGCTGCATAAATGTTCCATTCTTAATATTTAAAATTAAAAAGTACTTTTGTATCTAAGTATGTAGTATGTAAGTTTTACATAAATTCTGTTCGAAACCATCTTAAACAGTCCTATACCGCCGCTCGGGAAACCTGAATTTCGAAACTCGTCCAAAAATGTAAATAATACCGTAAATCCACTGGGAAAACAGCCGTCCCCGCAACATCTTAAAGACATTCTTACATAAATGTTTCATTCTTAATATTTAAAATTAAAAAGTACGTTTGCATGTAAGTACGTAATATCTAAGTTTTACATAAATTCTACTCGAAACCATCTTAAACAGTCCTGTTCCCCGGTCCTAAAACCTGAATTTCGAAACCCCTCCAAAAATGCAAATGATACCGTAAATTCACTGTGAAAAAAGTCATCCCCCGCAACATCTTAAAGACATCGCTACATAAATGTTTTGATCGTCATATTTAAAATTTAAAAGAAATCCCTCCATAGTATTTTGTACAAATTTAAAATAAATCCTGCATACACTAGCATCGGTCCATTAACAACAACCACCATTTCTCGAAATCAATCTTAGCAGTCTTCTACCCTCGGTCTTGAAATCTGAATTTCGAAATATTTCTAAAAATGAAAATGACTCCCAAACCCACTATGAATAAGCCATCCCCCGCAATATCTTAAAGACATCGCTACATAAATGTTTCATTCTTAATATTTAAAATTAAAAAGTACTTTTGTATGTAAGTTTTACATACATTTTGCTCGAAACCATCTTCAACAGCCCTATACCCTCGCTCCTAAAACCTGAATTTCGAAACTCCTTCAAAAATGCAAATGATACCGTAAATCCACTGTGAAAAAAAGCCATCCCCCGCAACATCTTAAAGACATCGCTGCATAAATGTTTCATTCTTAATATTTAAAATTAGAAAGTACTTTTGTATGTAAGTTTTACATAAATTCTACTCGAAACCATCTTAAACAGTCTTGTTCCCCGGTCCTAAAACCTGAATTTCGAAATTCTTTCAAAAATGCAAATGATACCGTAAATCCACTGTGAAAAAGCCGTCCCCGCAAAATCTTAACACTTTACCGACCGCTATTGAGTGAAGATGCCACTCAATAATGACCGACTCTGTTTTGGATATCGCGCAGGAATTGTGTATGTGCCTGTTTGTAAAGTTTTATACCTGGAAAATACTGAATGTGTTGTTGGGAATCCTTTGATTTCAAAGCAGTGTAATTTTATTGTCATTTAGAATTGTCATAATATTACCTGACATTTATTTTATCTAATATAACCGTTGACCATGGAAAAGCCGATTAATCGGCTACCGGTAAATAATAATTGGAACCGAAAAGTCGATTAATCCGCTAGTGGTCGTTAAAGTGTTAAAGACATCACTATATAAATGTTTCATTCTTAATATTTAAAATTAAAAAGTACTTTTGTATGTAAGTTTTACATAAATTTTGCTCGAAACCATCTTCATCAGTCCTATACCCTCGCTCCTAAAACCTGAAATTCGAAACCCCTCCAAAAATGCAAATGACGCCGTAAATCCACTGTGAAAAAAGCCGTCCCCCGCAACATCTTAAAGACATGGCCACATAAATGTTTTGATCGTCATATTTAAAATTTAAAAGAAATCCCTCCATAGTATTTTGTATAAATTTAAAATAAATCCTGCATACACTGGCATCGGTCCATTAACAACAACCACCATTTCTCGAAATCAATCTTAGCTGTCTTCTACCCTCGGTCTTGAAATCTGAACTTCGAAATATTTCTAAAAATGAAAATGACTCCTAAACCCACTATGAATAAGCCATCCCCCGCAACATCTTAAAGACATGGCCACATAAATGTTTTGATCGTCATATTTAAAATTTAAAAGAAATCCCTCCATAGTATTTTGTACAAATTTAAAATAAATCCTGCATACACTAGCATCGGTCCATTAACAACAACCACCATTTCTCGAAATCAATCTTAGCAGTCTTCTACCCTCGGTCTTGAAATCTGAATTTCGAAATATTTCTAAAAATGAAAATGACTCCTAAACCCACTATGAATAAGCCATCCCCCGCAACATCTTAAAGACATCGCTACATAAATGTTTCATTCTTAATATTTAAAATTAAAAAGTACTTTTGTATGTAAGTTTTACATAAATTTTGCTCGAAACCATCTTCATCAGTCCTATACCCTCGCTCCTAAAACCTGAATTTCGAAACCCCTCCAAAAATGCAAATGACGCCGTAAATCCACTGCGAAAAAAGCCGTCCCCCGCAACATCTTAAAGACATCGCCGCACGAAATTGCAATCCGCGTGAAACATCCGAGGCACATCCGCCCACTCTTGCACATCTCCACCCACACGCAGCCGCCGAAATAGAACGGCGTCCTACGGACTTGCGTTTGGTCCGTTAACAACAAACCAGCAAGAAACAATCGAGCAGTCCTTTACGCTGAAATTGAAATCTTGCGCTCGCGATGATTACGCGCGCGGAAGAAAGAAAGGGCCGAGACAAAGAGGGCGAGAGTGAATGAGAGTAGGGGGAGTAGTTCGCAGGGTGATATTGCCGTCTGGCTAAATGGAATGCGAAATTCTTAATATTTAAAATTACAAACTACGTTTGTTCGCGACGCCTATTCGTTAGATCGCCCGACTCCGGCTAGAACAGTTTTTTCGGAGCGAACGCGCTGGCGAACTAATGTAGGGAGGATTTTTGCTGACGGAAAAGTCGGTGGCTCGTTGCAGGAGACTTTGCTGCGAACTCTTTTTACTGGGTTATGTGAAATCGTCTGTTGCAATGATTTCGTTGGTTTTGTCTAAGATCATTAGATTGTGTTGTATTTATTGCAGAAATGTATGGGGAATTGTTTCTAGTGAGTTATGGGAAATCGTGTATTGCGGTGATTTCGCCCATTTTCCTTAAGATCATTAGTTTATGTTCAACTTTTTGTGTAGAGAATTGTCAGTGACCTATTGTTAAAAAGATTTTTGGTGGCAGAAAAGTCGGTGGGTCATTGCAGGAGACTTTGCTGCGAACTCTTTTTACTGGGTTATGTGAAATCGTCTGTTGCAATGATTTCGTTGGTTTTGTCTAAGATCATTAGATTGTGTTGTATTTATTGCAGAAATATATGGGGAATTGTTTCTAGTGAGTTATGAAAAATCGTGTATTGCAGGGATTTCGTTGGTTTTGTCTAAGATCGTCAGATTATGTTGTATTTATTGCAGAAATATATGGGGAATTGTTTCTAGTGAGTTATGGGAAATCGTGTATTGGGGTGATTTCGCCCATTTTTCTTAAGATCATTAGTTTATGTTGTACTTATTATATAAATGCATGGAGGTCATTAGTTTATGTTCAACTTTTTGTGTAGAGAATTGTCAGTGACCTATTGTTAAAAAGATTTTTGGTGGCAGAAAAGTCGGTGGCTCGTTGCAGGAGACTTTGCTGCGAACTCTTTTTACTGGGTTATGTGAAATCGTCTGTTGCAATGATTTCGTTGGTTTTGTCTAAGATCATTAGATTGTGCTGTATTTATTGCAGAAATGTATGGGGAATTGTTTCTAGTGAGTTATGAGAAATCGTGTATTGCGGGGATTCCGTTGATTTTGTCTACGATCATCAGATTATGTTGTATTTATTGCAGAAATGTATGGCGAATTGTTTCTAGTGAGTTATGAGAAATCGTGTATTGCGAGGATTTCGTTGGTTTTGTCTGAGATCATTAGATTGTGTTGTATTTATTGCCGAAATGTATGGGAAATTGTTTCTAGTGAGTTATGGAAAATCATGTATTACGATGACTTCCTTGCTCTTATTTAAGATAATTATTTTGTGTTGTATTATACTTGTTGTATAAATGCACGGAGGTCATTAATTTATGTTCAACTTATTGTATGGAGGTGTGTATAATTGTCAGTGACCTATTGTTAAAAAGATTTTCATCAAAGTCCTGGTGGGTCGTTGCAAGAGACTCTGCGAACTTTTTTACCTGAATTTGTGAAATCGTCCAAAAATGCAAATGACGCCGTAAATTTTGTCGAAAAATTAGATTGTCCCCCGCAATTTAAAGACATCGCACGAAATTGCAATCCGGTGAAACATCCGAGGAGTTATGAGAAATCTTGTATCTCCACCCACATTTCGCAGGTTTTGTCTAAGATCGGCGTCCTCGGCGTATTTATTGCGTTTGGGGAATTGTTTCTAGTGAGTTATGCAAGAAACAGTGACGCAGGATTTCGTTGGTTTTGTCTAAGATCGTCAGATTATGCGCTGTGATTATTGCGCGCGGAAATGTATGGGGAATTGTTTCGAGTGAGTGAGAGGGGGTGTAGTTCGCAGGGTGATATTGCCGTCTTTCTAAATCATTAACCGTTGTACTTATTATATAAATGCATTGCATGTTCAACTTTTTGTGCGCGAATTTCTTCGTGACGCCTATTGTTAAAAAGATTTTGGACTCCGGCTAGAACAGTTTTTTCGGTCATTGCGAACGCGCTGGCGAACTCTTGTAGGGTTATGGAAATTCTTTGCAATGATTTCGGAAAAGTTGGTTGTATTTATTGCAGAAATGTTGGGCGAATTGTTTCTACTGACTTATGTGAAATCGTCTATTGCAATGATTTCGTTGGTTTTGTCTAAGATCGTCAGATTATGTTGTATTTATTGCAGAAATGTATGGGAAATTGTTTCTAGTGAGTTATGGGAAATCGTGTATTGCGGTGATTTCGCCCGTTTTACTTAAATCATTAATTTATGTTGTACTTATTATATAAATGCATGGAGGTCATTAGTTTATGTTCAACTTATTGTATGGAGGTGTGTATAATTGTCAGTGACCTATTGTTAAAAAGATTTTTGGTGGCAGAAAAGTCGGTGGGTCATTGCAGGAGACTTTGCTGCGAACCCTTTTTACTGGGTTATGTGAAATCGTCTGTTGCAATGATTTCGTTGGTTTTGTCTAAGATCATTAGATTGTGTTGTATTTATTGCAGAAATGTGTGGGGAATTGTTTCTAGTGAGTTATGAGAAATCGTGTATTGCAGGGATTTCGTTCGTTTTGTCTAAGATCGTCAGATTATGTTGTATTTATTGCAGAAATGTATGGGGAATTGTTTCTAGTGAGTTATGAGAAATCGTATATTGCAGGGGTTTCGCTGGTTTTGTCTAAGATCATTAGATTGTGTTGTATTTATTGCAGAAATGTATGGGGAATTGTTTCTAGTGAGTTATGAAAAATCGTGTATTGCGGAGATTCCGTTGATTTTGTCTATGATCATCAGATTATGTTGTATTTATTGCAGAAATGTATGGGAAATTGTTTCTAGTGAGTTATGGGAAATCGTGTATTGCGGTGATTTCGCCCATTTTTCTTAAGATCATTAGTTTATGTTGTACTTATTATATAAATGCATGGAAGTGATTAATTTATGTTCAACTTATTGTATGAATGTGTGGAGAATTGTCAGTGACCTATTGTTAAAAAGATTTCTGCTGGCGGAAAAGTCGGTGGGTCGTTGCAAGAGATTATGGTGGAAGCTGTCTTTACTAGATTCAGTGAAATCCTATATCGCAATGATTTCGTTGAGTTTATCTGAGATCATGAGGTTATGGTGTACTTACTGTATAAATACATGAATAATTGTCAGCAACCCATTATCAAAAGGACTATTAGTGGCGAAAAAGACGGACGTGTGGCGGTAAGAGATTTTGGTGGTAACTGTTTCTACTGTGTTATATGAAATTTTTTGGAGATGTAATATCGAGAGGATTTAAAGTCGGCTTTATTGCAAGCTATAATTGCAAACAAATCTTTCCGTGCTTCATTGCCAACAAGATATCTGTCAAAAAATATCCCTGCACCGTTGCAACCAAAAAATATTTGAAATCAGTTTCCACTTCGTCACGTGCAATCGTCTACTCCCTCCGCTCTATTATTTTTGCCTCAGCGTATTAACGTAAATACACTCCCAATTCCGCCCGATTCCCATAAGAAGACTCCGCTAATCCCACCCAACCATTAAACTCGCAACATAATTTTCCTTTCCTCCCCGAACCCACGCCTCCTCCAAACAAATGCCTCCAAATCCTCCAACATTCCGATTCCGCACTTACTCCCCACCCGTCGCTCAAACCATACCCTCCCCCGCAAATGCACAAATTAACGAGCCAAAGGCTTCCTCTCGCGTGTCTCAGATTCACACTCAACTTGCATTTCCACTTCTTCCCCGCCGCTTAATAATCCGCCAAGCTGCGAGCGAAGTCGTGGGCCGTTCTTTCGCGAAATTCGAAATGAGAAAGCGTACGTAAAATAGGGGCGCGCGGGTGGTTGGGCGGAGCGTGGAAAATGGACGGAAAAAAGGAGAGAAAGGTGCGAGGATCGCCTGTGCTCGACGCTCGAGCGAATCCTTTCACGATGTCTACTCTTTCGACCTTCCCCCGGAATTAATCCTATCCTCAAAGCGGGAATATGCCGGATTTTTCCTGGCCGCCGCGAACATTTCGCCGGTGAGGATTTCCGCGCAATACGGATTCAGATTTATCGCGTGCGCTTTCGTTGTCGCCGATGGAAACGCGGCGGTTTGGAATTAGATGCGCAGGCTGTTAACGCGCTCGCGTAAGATGGAATTCGATACGGGCTTGGCGGAGGTGGATGTTTGCGATTTGCGCGGTGAAGTTACGGTGTTGGGCTCTGGGAGATGGGTTTGAGATGATTAAAAGTAGGGGGGAATATTGTAATGCTAATTGTAATGTTGGTATGTGGGAAACATTACAATGTAAATTGCAATGTAATATATGTGTATATTTATATGCAATGTATGGTGAAATATTGTAATGCCAATTGTATCGTCATTGCTAATAATGCTAATTGTAATGTTGGTATGTGGGAAATGTTACAACGTAGATTGCGATATAATATATGTATATATGTACATGCAATGTATGGTGAAATATTGTAATGCCAATTGTATCGTCATTGCTAATAATGCTAATTGTAATGTTGGTATGTGGGAAATGTTACAACGTAAATTGCGATGTAATATATGTATATATGTACATGCAATGTATGGTGAAATATTGTAATGCCAATTGTATCGTCATTGCTAATAATGCTAATTGTAATGTTGGTATGTGGGAAACGTTACAACGTAAATTGCAATGTAATATATGTATATATGTATATGCAATGTATGGTGAAATATTGTAATGCCAATTGTATCGTCATTGCTAATAATGCTAATTGTAATGTTGGTATGTGGGAAACATTGCAACGTAAATTGCAATGTAATATATGTATATATGTATATGCAATGTATGGTGAAATATTGTAACGCCAATTGTATCGTTAATATGTAAGATATGTAATATTTATGCATTACATAAATATGGCGAAATATTACAATGTCGAATATAATGTCAGTATGTGAGATATGTAGGATATGTAACATATGCTACAATATTGTAATGCTAATTGTAATGTTGGTATGTGGGTACAAGGTAGGTAAAGATTTTTGGAAACGTCGAAGACAGAAATCCTAACTTTCTGAAAACACCTAAAGATATTGATAATGATACTGGGCTTCGTAAAGATTCTACTATTCCAGTTTCCGTACCGTGTCAAAGTATGAATTTTATCCCACTACCCTTACATACATGTGCACATTCTTAAAGTTCTCTGGCATCACACTAAATGACTAATATCGCATAATTTCCCATATATTCCAATGTATAATTTGTCGCTATCCACCGGTGAAAAGTTCCTTACATTTGACCAATTATCCCGATTAATTAATTAGCCACACGGCCAAAAACAACCGTTATACCTTGCGCAGATCCAAATTACCGCCAACATTACTTTCGCCTCATCCCAACATCCGGCCCCACCCTCTTCTCTCACGCAAACACAAGGACCAACCGATCGCGCTTCGGCCATTAGAATCGACCGGCTACTAACAGCCTCTGGCACGATAAAATAAAGAGACCTCGCTGCTTGTCAATTTCACTGCTTCGAATAGATGCCATTCACTTTTCGTCGTCGTCGGCTGAACACGGTTGACCGTTGGGTAAAAGAGTGCTCATCGCGCGGAAACGAAAACTCGAATCGTTAAACACGCATGCACACAAGGCCAGAAGTAGTGATGGGAGTAATCCGAGCGCATACTTAACCCTTTGCACTCCGAATTTTATTTCAATTTCGTTACCAGCAGCTCCCAACGCTTTTAAGTGTTTTATTTGAAATTTACTTTAACTAAAAATGTAAAGCAATTTAAATAAATAAAGGAAGAAACAAATTCACTTAAATACCAATTTTATTTACAGTATTGTCGTATATTGAAATTTTCAAGGGTATGATATTTTTTGAAAGAACTTGCAAGATGTAACCCTGATTTTCTTTCACACGTTTCACAAAAATAGGTGGTTTCTCTTTTCCCTCCAGATGTTTTTCTATTTGAGTAAACTGCACAGTCTTTGTGTTTTCCTTCGGGATGTAGGAAGATTAAATGAGGCTTTCCATCTAAGCGATCGTGTTTATCATGTGTTCCAGGCCTCCCCAATTTCATATTTGGATGACGACAATCACGAATTAGCATTGACAAAATCTTTTCGCGAAATTTTTTGTGGGCTATAGGTTCTGTTCCTTGTTTTTGTTTTTTTATAATAATGATACTGGGCTTCGTAAAGATTCTACTTTGTATAAAATATACGCATTTACCATGGAGATTTCTAATCCCCAAAAGAAATATTCCCTCCACCACTTGAGTGCTCGACGTAAAAAACAGTAAGATGTCGCGTATTGGTTCGCCATATCGACACCATCTATATTTTTATTATAATCTGTGATCACATCCAGTTCTTTTATTTCTCTTCGATTACCTGAACGTCTAACCCTTCTAGTGACATTGCGAGAGCGTCGATAACGTGTGCACGATATCTATTTAGACATGAAAAAATGTCGAGTGGAGCTCGACAAAGGAGCTCCTGCAATAAAAACTGATGTCGAGTCACACTCGACATAGGAGTGCAAAGGGTTAATCAGATCAGTTCGGTGCCCGACCAGTTGCAATCTGCGAATTGTTGGAGTGTGAGAAGGGACTGTGTGCGGCATTTAACTGGCATAATGTATGCGGAGTGTTTGTAATGAGGGAAAAAGAGAATGGGAGTTGTACAGTTACTAATCGATGCTTTATCCGTGGGTATCGGTGAATTTTTGAAGTTTTTGAAGACATTTTAGAAAGAATAAATGTGTAGCAGTTTTGCAACATTGATTTCGAAAATGAATGCCAACAATATTTGATGCTAGATGCACGTGTAACGCAAGGTCTTAGATATTAGTATAGTTTAGCAAAATGTTGCATATTAATTACAAAGATAACAGCATTAAAATTGTTAATACTGGTTTCAATTCTACTTCTAAACGATACTAAAGTTGTGTGTATCAGAAGGCCTTAAGTACGTGTAAACATTACTCCCGGAGAAATTCATGTAGTAATTTCGAAAAGAGCAGTATTAAAACCGTCGATATTAAAATTATGAGTATCTACAATGTTTAGATACCTATAAATTTCCACTCCCGAATCTAACATAATCAAACCCGTCATTACAGATTTCAGTCCTACTACTAATCGGTATTAAAATCATAAGTACCGCATTCAAATAACATAAATCCCTATCAAACATTAACGCTCAGTTACCGGATTAACAATTAATCGGTGCTTTCAAGATACACATTTAAATAAATAAAATTTCCTATAAACAGTAACCTATTCTTTCACACGACAAAATATAAATACAAAACTATACTTTCCAAAAAGGTTCACGTACCAATTTCAACCGCAACACCACCAAAACCTCCAGAACCCTCTTCATCTCATTCACAACCACTCCCAGCAACATTTGCCCCATAAGTATGCGTTTTCTATTTTCGTTGAAATTGAAAATCATTTACGAATTTTTCTTGGACATTGAAAGTATCACATGCGGACAACTTCCTAGAAAATGAGTAATAAACTGGCAAGTCAAATTTAACAGCACAACATTCGGTCCTTGGAATTTTTTTTCCATCATCCACGATTAGCAATAAGCTATTGCAAAAAATATAACCGCGCAAAATTCTGTCCTTGGACTTTTCCTCATTATCCACGATCAGCAATAACCTATTGCGTCAAATTTAGCCGCGCAAAATCGTGTTCTTGGCCTTTTCCCCATAATCCACAATTACCTATAGGCTTTGACACCAAACTTAACAGCGCAAAATTCTGTCCTTGGACTTTTCCCCCATTATACACGATGAGCAATCAGCTTTTGCGTCAAATTTAGTCGCGCAAAATCGTGTTCTTGGCCTTTTTCCCATTATCCACAATTACCTATAGGTTGTGACGTCAAATTTAACAGAAAATTCTGTCATTAGGCTTTTTTCCCATTATCCACGATCAGCAATAAGTTACAAATTAAAATTTAACGGCGAAACATTCGGTTCTTGTATTCTCCCTCTATTATCCAGGATTAGTAATGAGCTATAACGTCAAATTTAACAGCGCAAAATTCTGTCCTTGGACTTTCCCCCATTATCCACCATCAGCAATAAGCTATTGCGTCAAATTTAGCCGCGCAAAATCGTGTTCTTGGCCTTTTCGCCCATCATCCACAATTATCTATAGGCTGTGACGTCAAATTTAACAGCGTAAAATTCTGTCCTTGGACTTATCCCCCATTATCCACCATAAGTAAGAAGCCATTGCGTCAAATTTAGCCGCGCAAAATCGTGTTTTTGGCCTTTACCACCATCATCCACAATTACCTATAGGCTGTGACATCAAATTTAACAGCGTAAAATTCTGCCCCTGGACTTATCTATCATCAGCAATAAACTATCGCGTCAAATTCAGCCGCGCAAAATCGTGTTCTTGGCCTTTTCCCCATCATCCACAATTACCTATAGGCTTTGACATGAAATTTAACAGCGCACAGCTTAACAGCGCGGAAGAAACTTGCCTCCACACATTATCGTGGCACTTAACCCCAGCTTTCCTTACACAACTATCGAGCGTGCAAAGAAGCCACCACTCAACGTTCCCGAACAATCGCCAAGCACCTCGACGCCATCGCTAGCTCGCAGGTACGCGCTTGTGTATGGCGTAGAAAGAGAGAGAGCGCGCGGAATAGAGACAGGCACAGAAGCGAACTCGTCGTTCGCAGCGAAAACGAGAAAACGAGAAAACGCGAGGTGGAGAGCGGCTCGCAGTATGAGGATTCGGAGGAACGTGGGGCCGGGTCGGGGGTTGCGGGGGTGTGAGGTGGCGGCACGATCGATCGGGGTGGGCTCCCGTTGCCTCCGGTTCAAAGAAAAGCCGGCGCGCGGAACCGGGCGCGGTACAGTAGGTAAAGCGTGTATACGCGCGACATCCGGCTAATCAGAAAATGTAGGAGCGCGGGAGACTAATAGAGAGTGAAAAGGCATCAAATAAACAAACAGCGGGTGGCGAGGATCGAGGCGGTTGGGGGTGAGGGCGAGAAGAGGACAGAGAGAGAAGAGGGTGGCTCGGATGAGTGTGCGAGGGAAGAAAAGGTGGGGTACGAAGCCAATGGGGAGAAGGAGAGAGAAAGAGCACGGAGCCGCGGGAGGGTGGTGGGGCTAGGAAGAAGATGCTGATAGATGGAACGGGTGAAGGAGCGAGAAGGTGCGAGGGTGGAGGCGGCTGGAGAGAGGACTGGGAAACGTGGGCGGGGGAGGAAGAAAATGACGTATAAATATTGTGAGCGGAAGAGGCACGAGTTGTGTAGGAGAATTCGAGGGGTGGGGAAGGGAAAGAATGCGGGGGAGGGTGCGAGAGAAGCGGAACAGTGGTGAGGATTGGGTGGGAAGGAAAAATCGAAGGCACGCGACGAAAATAGAGGTGGAGATAAGGAGGCACTTGCCAGCAATAGACGGAGAGGGTGCAAGAGCGGGGCGAGGCGCGATTGTTCGAGGGGGAGAAAGTTGGGACGTTGTGAAAATAGGCGTATTGTGAGCCGATGGGCAGCGGCCATGGGCAAGACTAGAGCGCGAAGACGGGAAACGCAAAAGACACAAGGCATTGCTTCTGTTTTCTTTCAGCATTTGCCGACGAGGATGATGCAACATCAAACATCACAATACCATCAGAATATCACAAAAATGGCCAGATCCCAAGAGATAGAAATACTGATTCGCGTCAGACAAGGACAATATCCATCCTTTATCTGTATCCCTTTCTACACTTTACATTAAATACCGTGAAACACCAATAAACCACGACCATCCCAGAAAAGTCAGAAATTCAGACATAAAAATAAAGAATGTTCCTCTCTCTTTCTACACTTTACAACAAAGACCACGCAATATCAACCCCCACCAATAAACAACGTTCATTTAAAAAAAAATCGACGAAAACCAAAGAATCATTTTCTCTATTTTTACACAAATCAACATCGACTACGCAACATCAAACACCCCTACATCGCGATCAACCACAAAAATCCACGCATCAGCCAAAAATCACCGGATCCCGAAAGGCAATATTACTGACCCATGACAAAAAATGATCAGCATTAAGTTCTTTTCTATTTCTTTATATGCTTTACAACAAAGCCTACGCAACTACTTCATACCAATAAAAACGATTTCATCACAAGATGGGACAAAATCAAAGAACCCTTCCCTTTTCGTGCACTCTACAACAAAGACCAACCAATAACCAACGATTATGTAAAACAAAAAAAAAGCATAAAAAACGCAAGAACCCTTCTCTCTCTGTCTATGCATTTCAACAAAGACCACGCAACATCAAACAGCCCCACACCGCGATCAACCACAAAAAACCACGCATCAGCCAAAAATCACCGGATCCCAGAAGGCAATATTAGTGACCCATGACAAAAAAACAACAAATCCTATGCAACTAATCCATACCAATAACAACGATTTCACCACAAGATCGAACAAAATCAAAGAACCCTTCTCTCTTTTCCTGCACTCTGCAACAAAGACCAACCAATAACCAGTTA
Source organism: Cryptocheilus praepositus (assembly GCA_033815515.1). NCBI lineage: Eukaryota > Metazoa > Arthropoda > Insecta > Hymenoptera > Pompilidae > Cryptocheilus > Cryptocheilus praepositus. Next base: position 302,838 of record JAWWQZ010000040.1, on the reverse strand, counting down.
CGTAAAACAAAAAAAACGCAAGAACCCTTCTCTGTCTACGGATTTCAACAAAGACCACGCAACATCAAACAGCCCCACATCGCGATCAACCACAAAAAACCACGCATCAGCCAAAAATCACCGGATCCCAGAAGGCAATATTAGTAAACCATGACAAAAAAACAACAAATCCTATGCAACTAATCCATACCAATAACAACGATTTCACCACAAGATCGAACAAAATCAAAGAACCCTTCTCTCTTTTCCTGCACTCTGCAACAAAGACCAACCAATAACCGGTTACGTAAAACAAAAGAAAAAACGCAAGAACCCTTCTCTGTCTGTCTACGGATTTCAACAAAGACCACGCAACATCAAACAGCCCCACACCGCGATCAACCACAAAAAACCACGCATCAGCCAAAAATCACCGGATCCCAGAAGGCAATATTAGTGACCCATGACAAAAAAACAACAAATCCTATGCAACTAATCCACACCAATAACAACGATTTCATCACAAGATCGAACAAAATCAAAGAACCCTTCTCTCTTTTCCTGCACTCTGCAACAAAGACCAACCAATAACCGGTTACGTAAAACAAAACAAAAAACGCAAGAACCCTTCTCTATCTGTCTACGGATTTCAACAAAGACCACGCAACATCAAACAGCCCCACACCGCGATCAACCACAAAAATCCACGCATTAGCCCAAAATCACCGGATCCCAAAAGGTAATATTACTGACCCATGACAAAAAAAAGATTAGCATCAATTTCTTCTCTTTTTCATTATACGTTCTATAACAAAGCCTACGCAACTAATTCATACCATTAACCACAATTCCATCACAAGATCGCACAAAATCAAAAGACTTCTCTCTTTTTTCGTGCATTCTACAACAAAGACCAATCAATAACCAACGATTACGTAAAGCAAAAAAAAAATGCAAGAACCCTTCTTTTCCTGCACTCTGCAACAAAGACCAACCAATAACCGGTTACGTAAAACAAAACAAAAAACGCAAGAACCCTTCTCTGTCTGTCTACGGATTTCAACAAAGACCACGCAACATCAAACAGCCCCACACCGCGATCAACCACAAAAATCCACGCATCAGCCAAAAATCACCGGATCCCAGAAGGCAGCATTACTGATCCACGCGAGAAAAGGACAAGCATCGGTCCCTCTGCTCTCGCGCCACGTTCTGCGACAAAGACAGGAAAACGGTAAGCCGAGGATAGTCGAGCAGAGACGAAGCGAGAGACGAGGGTGAGATAGGGCTATTAGGGTTGGGTGTAGGCGCCGCCCCGGCTATTAGAGGGTTGTTTCGCCCCTACCCCAACAGTGAAACGCCGCGGTATAGTGCGCACTGTACGTCCCGTCGTAGTCCTCCTCCAACATCCACTCCTCATCCACCTCCTGCTTCTCCTCGTTTCCCTTCCCTTCCTCGCCGAACCCCTCGCCCGAAACGTGTGATCGCGTGCATCCACATTCCCTGTTCCGTTTTGAGTAGACCGACAGCTTTCGATGCTGGATTCTTGCGCACAAGCCTGTGCGAAATATGCGGATGTCGTGAAATAATAGCGTCGATGGAAGGGTTGGGTACTTTTATGAGGCAAGGGGGGTAGATGGAGAAATGTTGCTTGGTTGTTTTATTGAAAATGTGATGAAATTGCTAAGTGAAAAAAGATGAAGAAATGACTCAACACGTTGACTGCCGTGCGTATTTTACTATATTAAAACAGTAACGGGATGAAGTACTACGGAATATGATTGAATTGTGCAGAATGAAAATAATGCGGAAGTATTGGAGACCAAAGAATTGCATTTATAAAATTATAAATGACCACCACGGCAATCAACGTGTTAATGTAAGCGTTTGTTATTTTTACGGAGCAGGGGTGATAGGCATAGAAATATCGCGTGGTTATTTTATTGAAAATATGATAAAATTGCTAAGTGAAAAAAGATGAAGAAATGACAACGCGTTAACTGCCGTGCGTAATTTACTATATTAAAAGAGTAACATGATGAAGTACTACGGAATATGATTGAATTGTGCAGAATGAAAATAATGCGAAAGTATTGGAGACCAAAGAATTGCATTTACAAAATTATAAATGACCACCACGGCAATCAACGTGTTAATGTAAGCGTTTGTTATTTTTACGGAGCAGGGGTGATAGACATAGAAATGTCGTGTGGGTAGTTTATTGAAAATGTGATGAAATAGTTACTTGAGGGATGAAGAAATATCATAGTATTAATGGAAGGGTTTTGTATTTTTATGGGGCAGGGGTGATAGGCATAGAAATATCGCGTGGTTATTTTATTGAAAATATGATAAAATTGCTAATTGAAAAAAGATAAAGAAATGACAACGCGTTAACTGCCGTGCGTAATTTACTATATTAAAACCGTAACGTGATGAAGTACTACGGAATATGATTGAATTGTGCAGAATGAAAATAATGCGAAAGTATTGGAGACCAAAGAATTGCATTTACAAAATTATAAATGACCACCACGGCAATCAACGTGTTAATGTAAGCGTTTGTTATTTTTACGGAGCAGGGGTGATAGACATAGAAATGTCGTGTGGGTGGTTTATTGAAAATGTGATGAAATAGTTAATTGAGAGATGAAGAAATGTCATAGTATTAATGGAAGGGTTTTGTATTTTTATGGGGCAGGGGTGATAGGCATAGAAATATCGCGTGGTTATTTTATTGAAAATGTGATGAAATTGCTAATTGAAAAAAGATAAAGAAATGATAACGCGTTAACTGCCGTGCGTAATTTACTATATTAAAATCGTAACGGGATGAAGTACTACGGAATATGATTGAATTGTGCAGAATGAAAATAATGCGAAAGTATTGGAGACCAAAGAATTGCATTTACAAAATTATAAATGGCCACCACGGCAATCAACGTGTTAATGTAATTTTTAATGATAGACATAGAAAGTATTGAAAATGATGAAATAGTTAATTGAGAGATGAAGAAATGTCAAGTATCAATGCATTTTTACAAAATTATATTTTAAAAATATGATAAAATTGCTAATTGAAAAAAGGTAAAGAAATGACAACCACGGCAATCATATTAAAAGAGTAACGTGTTAATGTAAGCGTTTGTTATTTTTACGGAGCAGGGGTGATAGACATAGAAATGTCGTGTGGGTGTTTTATTGAAAATGTGATGAAATAGTTAATTGAGAGATGAAGAAATATCATAGTATTAATGGAAGGGTTTTGTATTTTTATGGGGCAGGGGTGATAGGCATAGAAATATCGCGTGGTTATTTTATTGAAAATATGATAAAATTGCTAAGTGAAAAAAGATGAAGAAATGACTGAACACGTTGACTGCCGTGCGTATTTTACTATATTAAAACCGTAACGTGATGAACTACTACGGAATATGATTGAATTGTGCAGAATGAAAATAATGCGAAAGTATCGGAGATAAAAGAAGTGAATCACTATTTATAATTGCATTTACTAAATTATAAATGACCACCGTGGCAGTCAACGTGTTAATATCAATGTAAGCGTTTGTTATTTTTACGGAGCAAGTATGATAGACGTAGAAATGTCGTGTGGGTGTTTTATTGAAAATATGATGAACTAGTTGATTGAGAGATGAAGAAATGTCATAGTATTAATGGAAGGGTTTTGGATTTTTATGGAGCAGGGGTGATAGCCATAGAAATGTTGTGTGGTTGTTTTAGTGAGAATAAGATGAAATAGTTAATTGAGAGATAAAGAAATGTCATAGTATTAATGGAAGGGTTTTGTATTTTTATGGGGCAGGGGTGATAGGCATAGAAATATCGCGTGGTTATTTTATTGAAAATATGATAAAATTGCTAATTGAAAAAAGATAAAGAAATGACAACGCGTTAACTGCCGTGCGTAATTTACTATATTAAAAGAGTAACGTGATGAAGTACTACGGAATATGATTGAATTGTGCAGAATGAAAATAATGCGAAAGTATCGGAGATAAAAGAAGTGAATCACTATTTATAATTGCATTTACAAAATTATAAATGACCACCGTGGCAGTCAACGTGTTAATGTCAATGTAAGCGTTTGTTATTTTTACGGAGCAAGTGTGATAGACGTAGAAATGTCGTGTGGGTGTTTTATTGAAAATGTGATGAAATAGTTAATTGAGAGATGAAGAAATGTCATAGTATTAATGGAAGGGTTTTGTATTTTTATGGGGCAGGGGTGATAGCCATAGAAATGTCGTGTGGTTGTTTTAGTGAGAATAAGATGAAATAGTTAATTGAGAGATAAAGAAATGTCATAGTATTAATGGAAGGGTTTTGTATTTTTATGTGGCAGGGGTGATAGACACAGCAATGTCGCGTGGTTATTTTATTGAAAATAAGATAAAATGGTTAATTGACGAGATGAAGAAATTTTGTAATGGTAAAGTGCTACGGCATGAAAATAGAGTTGTTTTATTGAGATTAAGATGAAATGGTTAATTGAGGAGGTGAAGAAATTTTGTAATGGTAAAGTACAACGGCATGAAAATAGAGTTGTTTTATTGAGAATAAGATGAAATGGTTAATTGAGGAGGTGAAGAAATTTTGTAATGGTAAAGTGCGTCGGCATGTGAAGAGAGACGCGTTTATGGTTGGTATGGAAGAAAGTGGCACTTGGAAAAGTGTATAATGCGTACGGTTCATAGTTTCTGTCACATCAGAAACAGTCCACGTTCGAAAGCGGCGAGTCATTTCATGAATTTCAAGAGACATCAATTTTGCGCTTTCTCCGCCGTTGGAAAAAATCTCACTCAAGCGTCGACAATTTAGTGTAGGGGTGAAAGTTGCGCGTGACGTGCTGCCCTGGACAAAGCATGTCTCTTTTTAGAGTCGTACAAAGAGTACGATTTCATCGTCCACGAAAAATTAAGTTCAGCTCCACTATTCGTACAATAAACTTCAGTTTTACCAATTACACCAAAAAGTTCGTTTGGATTTATGAACCAGTTATTCAAAACGTGTAGATATCAAAGAAAATTGTAATATCACTTATAGATTTAAAATTCTTGCAGTCCTTTTTTGTCTTAAACCCAATATCAGCGTGGAAACAAACATTTTGTTGGCTTGCAAAGCTATTGTATACAATAAATTCAACTTATCATGTTGGTTGTTGCAATGTGTTTGATTTGAAAGCGATTATTAATGCTGTCATAGTGTTAATGACTTCAAGTACGCTGTCACATATGCGTCCGTTTAGTTTCTATAAATTATCATTACTTTCCATGACAAAAAACTGAAAATTCAATGGTGATTATTTACTACAGAATATTCCATCAAGAAAAATCTTATCGTGCTGCTGCTCTGATAATATTTGCTGCTATTATGCAGTTGAAAATACGAAAACATCTATTAAGAAGATTGAGTTTGAAAAAGTGAAAGAAAATGTGTAACCTAATATGCTGAGGGGTATATATAGTGTTACACTAGCAAACAAATATTTTCTATTTGGTAACTACGACTGCATTTGACTGGTGCATGTCGTCGGGAATATTTGTTCGATCTCAACCGCGACAATTGTTACAGCAATCGTCAGATCGTCAACTTCAATACTGTTCAGATGCACAATTATTACGATTATGGCAATTTCAATAATTGCGTAATTTTACGCATACCAAATAACTATACGTAACTAACACAGCTTTAATAACAATAACACTTTCCATATCTGCAATGCCCACATTCACCGCAATTCCATAAATCACGTAACCCATCACAAACCTAGCAAACCTTACAACACCATAATAGCGTTCCACATTAATATCGACTATTGATAATATTCCCCGACGATTGCAATCATGACATTGTCAACAAGCATGTAACCGAAACGCGACATTAATACAATTATTGCTTACAGGGAAACATGTAAATCCTTTGAGCCGAAATAGGTTTAATAGGAAAATCATGTATGTCTTATAGAACTATTTTAAAGAAAGCTGATTTTGTCTACTGAATAATTCTGCTGAGGAATGCACATAAAACAGAAATGGGAATCTATAAAACGATATGCAAAATATATTTTATAATCAGCAACTTTTTGACATTATGCAATTGTTCAAGATTTTGAAAATCAATTTTCTTCGAATCGTGACGACTTACGCAAAAAATTCGTTTTATATTTCGTACTCGTTTTTATGCAAACAATTGGTCTACTCTCTGTCATACTAGAATTATCAGCATTCTAGAAAAACTGTACCTCACAATCACCGAAATTATTCGTTAAAGTTAAATCTCACAAAGCTGCAATGCTTGAATTTTTCTAGTTCAATAAATGAACACAATCACGACAATTCAGCAAATTCCTTATATGAACAAATTAACGCTGATTTCAGTCCCAAATTCGACAATTCAGCCAAATGAACACAATCACCACGACTCAGCAAATTTCCCACCTATACCCCGGAACCATCCAAATTATTGCGCTAATTTCAATTGTCCCAAATCCGTAATTGCAGAATTTTCCTTAGTTGAACAACTGAACACGATCACAGGAATTCTGCAAGTTCACGGATCATACCCCACAACCGTCCAAGCGATCGCGTCAGTTCAAGTTCTCCCAATTCCATCGTGCCGACATTTCTTCACTTTAACACATACCATGCGTTAATATCAAAAGAAGCTTCCGCCCACGCGAAAGCTCAAAATGAGCCATACACAGATGCACATGTGCAGCGAAAGAAAACGTTTGCGTCAACTTCATTGTTATTTAACACTTTGACTGCCAAGCATATTTTGCTATGTTAGAACCGCGATGCGATAAAATACTGCAGAGTATGATTAAATCGGCCAAAATAAAAACACGCAGCATCTTGTTGGTGCGCCGTATCCAAGCATCATTCCAATATCAATTGCTCTTACAATATTGCAAATAGGCTTCATTGCGAATTTTTTGCATTTCTAGTAAAATCTTTTGCGCCGGTCACCGGTGACCACCATGGCAGTCAAAGTGTTAACCGCGACGTTTGCAACGCACAATTCCCTCGGCATTAAACTATGGCCATTAAGATGAAAAACACGGTTGCATCTTCCGGTTTTGCCTCCGTCTTTACGCGTCAATTCATCTCCTTACATCCACCGTGCCGACATTTCTTTACTTTAATACATACCATGCCTCTTCGGCATAGTATTAAAAGAAGCTTCCCACCCACGCGAAAGCTCAAAACGAACCATACACAGATGCACATGCGTCGCGAAAGAAAACGTTTGCGTCAAGTTCATTGTTATCTAACCCCGAAGAATAAACAGCGACGTTTGCAACGCACAATTCCCTCGGCATTAAGCTGTGGCCATTAAGATGAAAAACACGGTTGCATCTTCCGGTAGTGCGCCGCGTCCAAGTGATCGCGTCAATTCAAGTTCTCCCAAGTCCGCTGTGCCATTTCTTCACTTTAACATATAGCACCCATCTTCGACATAATATCAAAATAAGCTTCCACCCACGCGAAAGCTCAAAATTGTACACAGCTGCACATCTGTGGCGAAAGAAAACGTTTGCGTCAAGTTCATTGTTATTTAACCCCGAAGAATAAACAGCGACGTTTGCACAATTCCCTCGGCATTAAGCTATGGCCATTAAGACGAAAAACACGGTTGCATCTTCCGGTAGTGCGCCGCGTCCAAGTGATCGCGTCAATTCAAGTTCTCCCAAGTTCACTGTGCCATTTCTTCACTTTAACACATAGCACCCATCTTCGACATAATATCAAAATAAGCTTCCACCCACGCGAAAGCTCAAAATTGTACACAGCTGCACATCTGTGGCGAAAGAAAACGTTTGCGTCAAGTTCATTGTTATTTAACCGCGACGTTTGCAACGCACAATTCCCTCGGCATTAAGCTATGGCCATTAAGATGAAAAACACGGTTGCATCTTCCGGTGATCCAAGCAATCGCGTCAATTCAAGTTCTCCCAAGTCCGCTGTGCCATTTCTTCGCTTTAACACATAGCACCCATCTTCGACATAATATCAAAATAAGCTTCCACCCACGCGAAAGCTGAAAATTGTACACAGCTGCAGATCTGTGGCGAAAGAAAACGTTTGCGTCAAGTTCATTGTTATTTAACTCCGAAGAATAAACAGCGACGTTTGCACAATTCCCTCGGCATTAAGCTATGGCCATTAAGATGAAAAACACGGTTGCATCTTCCGGTAGTGCGCCGCGTCCAAGTGATCGCGTCAATTCAAGTTCTCCCAAATCTACCGTTCTGAAATTTCTTTACTTTAATATATACCATGCGTCTTCGGCATAATATCAAAAGAAGCTTCCACCCACGCGAAAGCTCAAGATGAGCTGTACACAGCTGCACATCTGTGGCGAAAGAAAACGTTTGCGTCAAGTTCATTGTTATTTAACCCCGAAGAATAAACAGCGACGTTTGCACAATTCCCTCGGCATTAAGCTATGGCCATTAAGATGAAAAACACGGTTGCATCTTCCGGTAGTGGGCTTGGGCGTTCGTCGTCAGCATCCGCGACGCGGGTAGTACCATCCACCTGTGTATCCCGTACGTGGCACCTTTCACACACGTCCACACACGTACGGAAGCCAGAGAGCGCGTGGTCGAGGCGGGTTTCCACGGCAACGGCAGTGCTTGCGGGAGAGATGCCTTTAATAGGTATCTTTGGTGGAGATGGACCCGCCAGCTTCCACACACGCGCACGCCGCCACGTGTGTGTCGGGGTGTACATACGGGGTGCGGCGAAAATCGCGGTTTCAGCGGGATCTGTCTACTTGGAAAAAATGCATTTGAAGTACATCGCGGCTTTCGGAGGGAGAGATTAGTTTGGGTAATGCTTGCGGAGTTTGCGGAATCTGTTGAATCGGGTGTAATTTGGAGGGAAGTCAAATTATTGTTATCGGAGGAAAGAAGGGGAAGTTTACTGCGGTGTTGAAAATTAATATTATTTTGAATATCGGGGATTTAATGAAATCTGACTACTTCAAGAGTAAGTTAAAGAGAGAGAGAGAGTTAGAATCGGTGGTGATTGCGGCATCTTGTAGAATTTGTTGTTTGTAAGAGGAACATATTATTTTGTTTGGAGAAAATAATATATTATAGTGATGGAGAGAAAAAAATAGTTTGAAAGTGGCGCTTTCAACGGGTTCTGCCTACTTGAAAAAAATGCATTTGAAGTTCATCGCGGCTTTCGGAGGGAGAGATTAGTTTGGGTAATGCTTGCGGAGTTTGCGGAATCTGTTGAATCGGTTGTAATTTGGAGGGAAGTCAAATTATTGTGATCGGAGGAAAGAAGGGGAAGTTTACTGCGGTGTTGAAAATTAATATTATTTTGAATATCGGGGATTTAATGAAATCTGACTACTTCAAGAGTAAGTTAAAGAGAGAGAGTTAGAATCGGTGGTGATTGCGGCATCTTGTAGAATTTGTTGTTTGTAAGAGGAACATATTATTTTGTTTGGAGAAAATAATATATTATAGTGATGGAGAGAAAAAAATAGTTTGAAAGTGGCGCTTTCAGCAGGTTCTGCCTACTTGAAAAAAATGCATTTGAAGTTCATCGCGGCTTTGGGAGGAAGATATTAGTTTCGGTAATGCTTGCGGAGTTTGCGGAATCTGTTGAATCGGGTGTAATTTGGAGGGAAGTCAAATTATTGTTATCGGAGGAAAGAAGGGGAAGTTTACTGCGGTGTTGAAAATTAATATTATTTTGAATATCGGGGATTTAATGAAATCTGACTACTTCAAGAGTAAGTTAAAGAGAGAGAGTTAGAATCGGTGGTGATTGCGGCATCTTGTAGAATTTGTTGTTTGTAAGAGGAACATATTATTTTGTTTGGAGAAAATAATATATTATAGTGATGGAGAGAAAAAAATCAAAAGTGGCGCTTTCAACGCTTCTGCCCACGAAGTTTATCGAAAGCTCAAAATTGTTTCACAGCTGCACAATCGGTTGTGGCGAAAGAAAATTATTGTGTCAGGAAGAAGGGGAAGTTCATTTGAACCCCGAAGAATAAAGAGAGAGTTTTGCACATCTTGTGGAATTTGTTGTTTGGCATATTATTTTGTTTGGAGAAATAATATATTATAGTAATTGGAGAGATGAAAAACACGGTTGCATCTTCCGGATGGTGCTTGCGGAGTTTGCGGAATCTGTTGAATCGGGTGTAATTTGGAGGGAAGTCAAATTATTGTTATCGGAGGAAAGAAGGGGGAGTTTACTGCGGTGTTGAAAACTAATATTATTTTGAATATCGGGGATTTAACAAATCTGACTACACAAGAGTAAGTTAAAGAGAGAGAGTTAGAATCGGTGGTGATTGCGGCATCTTGTAGAATTTGTTGTTTGTAAGAGGAACATATTATTTTGTTTGGAGAAAATAATATATTATAGTGATGGAGAGAAAAAAATAGTTTGAAAGCGGCGCTTTCACGTGTGTGTCGGGGTGTACATACGTTCTCGCGGTTTCTACTTGGAAAAAATGCATTTGAAGTTCATCGCGGCTTTCGGAGGGAGAGATTAGTTTGGGTAATGCTTGCGGAGTTTGCGGAATCTGTTGAATCGGGTGTAATTTGGAGGGAAGTCAAATTATTGTTATCGGAGGAAAGAAGGGGAAGTTTACTGCGGTGTTGAAAATTAATATTATTTTGAATATCGGGGATTTAATGAAATCTGACTACTTCAAGAGTAAGTTAAAGAGAGAGAGTTAGAATCGGTGGTGATTGCGGCATCTTGTAGAATTTGTTGTTTGTAAGAGGAACATATTATTTTGTTTGGAGAAAATAATATATTATAGTGATGGAGAGAAAAAAATAGTTTGAAAGTGGCGCTTTCAACAGGTTCTGCCTACTTGAAAAAAATGCATTTGAAGTTCATCGCGGCTTTGGGAGGGAGAGATTAGTTTGGGTAATGCTTGCGGAGTTTGCGGAATCTGTTGAATCGGGTGTAATTTGGAGGGAAGTCAAATTATTGTTATCGGAGGAAAGAAGGGGAAGTTTACTGCGGTGTTGAAAATTAATATTATTTTGAATATCGGGGATTTAATGAAATCTGACTACTTCAAGAGTAAGTTAAAGAGAGAGAGTTAGAATCGGTGGTGATTGCGGCATCTTGTAGAATTTGTTGTTTGTAAGAGGAACATATTATTTTGTTTGGAGGAAATAATATATTATAGTGATGGAGAGAAAAAAATAGTTTGAAAGTGGCGCTTTCAACGGGTTCTGCCTACTTGAAAAAAATTCATTTGAAGTTCATCGCGGCTTTGGGAGGAAAATATTGGTTTCGGTAATGCTTGCGGAGTTTGCGGAATCTGTTGAATCGGGTGTAATTTGGAGGGAAGTCAAATTATTGTTATCGGAGGAAAGAAGGGGAAGTTTACTGCGGTGTTGAAAATTAATATTATTTTGAATATCGGGGATTTAATGAAATCTGACTACTTCAAGAGTAAGTTAAAGAGAGAGAGTTAGAATCGGTGGTGATTGCGGCATCTTGTAGAATTTGTTGTTTGTAAGAGGAACATATTATTTTGTTTGGAGAAAATAATATATTATAGTGATGGAGAGAAAAAAAAATAGTTTGAAAGTGGCGGTTTCAACGGAATCTGTCTACTTGGAAAAAAATGCATTTGAAGTACATTGCAACTTTCGAAGGGAGAGATGATTAAATTTGTTGTAATTTTAGGAGAAAAGAATGTAAGAGGTACATTGTAGTACTGAAAATAAATATTAGTTTGAAAATGGTGGTTTCAACGAGATCTGTCTACTTGGAAAGTAAATTAAAGATAAATTAGTTTGAAAGACGGGTCTCTTCGGTAATGATTGTGGAATCTTGCGAAGTTTCTTATGGTTGGAACAGAAAATGAAATTATTATGATTGGAGAAAACGATGTGAGAGGCATATGGTAATGTTGGCAAGAATAATTAGTTTGAAAATCGCGCTTTCAGCGGAATGTGTCTACTTGGAAAAATGCATTTGAGGTACGTCGCGGCTTTCGGAAAGAGAGATTAGTTTGGAGGACGTGTGAGCTTGGGTAATGGTTGCGGAATTTATGAAATCTGTTGTAATTTCAGCGGAAGGGAAATGATCGTGATTGGAGAAAATTACGTGAAAGGTTCACTGTAATTTTGGAACGAAATATTAATCTAAAGAATGAGTAAGCTTGGATAATGTATGTAGAAATGATGGAACTCACTCTGGTTTGAACCGAAGTGAGATCGTTGTGATTCGAGAAGATTAGGTGAAAGGTGTATTGCAGTTTAGGGCAGAAATTTTAATTTGAAAATAGCGGTTTCAGCGTGATCTATCTACTTGTTAGAAATGCATTTGAAATATATCGCAGAGCTTGGAGTGAAAATTAGCTTGGACGACGAGTGAGCTTGGGTAATAGTTATGGAATTTGTGGAATCTTTAGTAATTTAAGAGGAAGTGAAATTATTCTAATTGTACACAATTGTGCGAAGAGTATACAGTTGTTTGGGAAAGAAAAATTAGTGTAAAGAATGAGTGCGCTGAGATAATGTACGTAGAGTTTGAGGCAACCGCCGTCTGACCGAACGTAGACTCGTACTACTTAGAGCAATTGACGTAACGCGTTTATTCCCGTGTTTGAACATATTGATTGAAAAAATGCATCTAATATAGCGATATATGTTAATGTTTACGACAATCACAGTCTTTTAAAAGCGTATTGAAACTTCTTTAGATATAATGTCATTTCAAAAGATATCTAGACTTAACCCTTTGCACTCCTATGTCGAGTGTGACTCGACATCAGTTTTTATGGCAGGAGCTCCTTTGTCGAGCTCCACTCGACATTTTTTCATGTCTAAATAAATAGATATCGTGCACACGTTATCGACGCTCTCGCAATGTCACTAGAAGGGTTAGACATTCAGGTAATCGAAGAGAAATAAAAGAACTGGATGTGATCACAGATTATAATAAAAATATAGATGGTGTCGATATGGCGAACTAATACGCGACATCTTACTGTTTTTTACGTCGAGCACTCAAGTGGTGGAGGGAATATTTCTTTTGGGGATTAGAAATCTCCATGGTAAATGCGTATATCCCGATAGTGATGGAGAGAAAAAAAGAGATAGTTTGAAAGTGGCGGTTTCATACAAAGAAAAAACAAAAAACCAAGGAACAGAACCTATAGCCCACAAAAAATTTCGCGAAAAGATTTTGTCAATGCTAATTCGTGATTGTCGTCATCCAAATATGAAATTGGGGAGGCCTGGAACACGTGATAAACACGATCGCTTAGATGGAAAGCCTCATTTAATCTTCCTACATCCCGAAGGAAAACACAAAGACTGTGCAGTTTACTCAAAGAGAAAAACATCTGGAGGAAAAAGAGAAACCACCTATTTTTGTGAAACGTGTGAAAGAAAATCAGGGTTACATCTTGCAAGTTCTTTCAAAAGATATCATACCCTTGAAAATTTCAATATACGACAATACTGTAAATAAAATTGGTATTTAAGTGAATTTGTTTCTTCCTTTATTTATTTAAATTGCTTTATATTTTTAGTTAAAGTAAATTTCAAATAAAACACTTAAGAGCGTTGGGAGCTGCTGGTAACGAAATTGAAATAAAATTCGGAGTGCAAAGGGTTAAATGACGTTTCACAAGTCTGATTAATACCGAGGCCTGAACACGAGCGATATTTCTTTACTTACGATACAAATTCAATTTTACGACAAAAAGTACACTTTTGCAAACCATTTTGTCAATCGATTTTCAAAATTGCTTTGCATTTTGATACGTCTTGAATGTTGTGTCTGACCATATTTCGTTATCTTTACGTATAAAGCATTGAGCTGCATAATATGAGAACTTCTACTTACTATCATTTCGTGATATACAATCACTATGTCCTATTTGGTCCTGCATGATTTTGGGGTGAGTTTCTGAACACCCTGTGCGTACACGTACGGGTTTGTGCAGAGGGCAATGTTACTTGTACACGTCCAACTGCATTGATGCTATTACCTTCTATTACCAAGACTAGAAGCTGACAACCGCATGAACTGTGCAAATTCAAATGAGATAGACAGAGACGCAATGGGAGTAGCCGTTTGGCGTTTGTGTCAGTGATGCTACTTATGGGGCCGATTTACGGTAATCAGGTGTGACACAATAGTCATAAATCAAGTAGCAGAAAAAGTTTCCAACAAAAACGTAAACCACATTAACTTATAATGGGCGTACAATTCTCAACACAGCCAAGCCTGAATTATAATAAACAAAATAGTGCCGAAACATTGGATAAAATGTTTTCCAATCTTTAGGTTTTTAGTTCATTTAAATTCGCATATAGTTTTTCACAATGTTCACTCTTTTCTTTGCACGTTGTACATGACGTTTTTGTTCAGTCATAATTTTGGCACTATCTGCGAATTTAAATTAATTAAAGGATGGAGATTGAAAGCCAAATGTTTTCCAACGTTTTGGCACAATTAATTAACTACTATTCAACTCCATATGCGTTGAGAATTTTATGCCTACCAATGTCCTTTCAAATTAACATTCAGCCCACCCCGTATATCCGCGCATATTTAGTTAACCGCAATTAAACTTTGTGTTGAGAATTTGATGCCTACTAACATCCTTTATTCGATTTGTCGACCATTCTAGTAATTGTTCTTGAACCAGAGTCCCTTAAAACTTTGACTGCCGTGATGATCACCGCTAACCGGCGCAAGAGATTTTACTGAAGATCCAAAATATTCGCAATCGGTAGCAATAGTTATTTTATAAATGCAGTTATTGTTGGAATAGTGATGCGATCCTTTGATCTCCAATACATGCACATTATTTACATTTTGCATACTTCAGTCAAACGCTGCAGTATTTTATAGCATCGCCATTCTAATACAGCAAAATATGCTTGGCAGTCAACGTGTTAACACTGAAGATCCAAAATATTTATGGGTAGCAGTACTTATTTTGTAAATGCATTTGTTAGAATAGTGATGCGATCCTTTGATCTCCAATACATGCACATTATTTACATTTTGCATAATTCAGTTAAACGCTGCTGTATTTTATAGCACCGCCGTTTTAATACAGCAAAATCCGCTGCCACGGTGGTCACCAGTGATCGGTACAAAAGACTTTACTGAAGATCCAAAATATTCGCAATGCGTAGCAATAGTTGTTTTATAAATGCAGTTATTGTCGGCATAGTGACGCGATCCTTTGATCTCCAATACATGCACATTATTCACATTTTCCATAATTCATCAAAATCATTCATCATTTTTGTAATCTTGTAAAAGCAATTGATATTGGAACGGTGCTTCAATACTTTGGCTTCTAACAACTCTGCGTTACCTTCATTTTGCACGATTTAAACATATTCTCTAGTATTTTATAGCATCGTCGTTCTAATACAGCAAAATATGCATGGCAGTCAACGTGTTAACACTGAAGATCCAAAATATTTATGAGTAGCAGTACTTACTTTGTAAATGCATTTGTTAGAATAGTGATGCGATCCTTTGATCTCCAATACATGCACATTATTTACATTTTGCATAATTCAGTTAAACGCTGTAGTATTTTATAGCACCGCCGTTTTAATACAGCAAAATCCGCTGCCACGGTGGTCACCCGTGATCGGTACAAAAGACTTAGCTGAAGATCCAAAATATTCACAATGCGTAGCAATAGTTATTTTATAAATGCAGTTATTGTCGGCATAGTGACGCGATCCTTTGATCTCCAATACATGCACATTATTCACATTTTCCATAATTCATCAAAATCATTCATCCTTTTTGTAATCTTGTAAAAGCAATTGATATTGGAACCGGTGCTTCAATACTTTGGCTTCTAACAACTCTGCGTTACCTTCATTTTGCACGATTTAAACATATTCTATAGTATTTTATAGCATCGCCGTTCTAATACAGCAAAATATGCTTGGCAGTCAACGTGTTAACACTGAAGATCCAAAATATTTATGGGTAGCAGTACTTATTTTGTAAATGCATTTGTTAGAATAGTGATGCGATCCTTTGATCTCCAATACATGCTCATTATTTACATTTTGCATAATTCAGTTAAACGCTGCAGTATTTTATAGCACCGCCGTTTTAATACAGCAAAATCCGCTGCCACGGTGGTCACCACTGATCGGTACAAAAGACTTTACTGAAGATCCAAAATATTCACAATGCGTAGCAACAGTTATTTTATAAATGCAGTTATTGTCGGCATAGTGACGCGATCCTTTGATCTCCAATACATGCACATTATTCACATTTTCCATAATTCATCAAAATCATTCATCATTTTTGTAATCTTGTAAAAGCAATTGATATTGGAACCGGTGCTTCAATACTTTGACTTCTAAGAACTCTGCGTTACCTTCATTTTGCACGATTTAAACATATTCTGTAGTATTTTATAGCATCGCCGTTCTAATACAGCAAAATATGCTTGGCAGTCAACGTGTTAACACTGAAGATCCAAAATATTTATGGGTAGCAGTACTTATTTTGTAAATGCATTTGTTAGAATAGTGATGCGATCCTTTGATCTCCAATACATCCACATTATTTACATTTTGCATAATTCAGTTAAACGCTGTAGTATTTTATAGCACCGCCGTTTTAATACAGCAAAATCCGCTGCCACGGTGGTCACCAGTGATCGGCACAAAAAACTTTGCTGAAGATCCAAAATATTCACAATGCGTAGCTATAGTCATTTTATAAATGCAGTTATTGTCGGCATAGTGACGCGATCCTTTGATCTCCAATAGATGCACATTATTCACATTTTCCATAATTCATCAAAATCATTCATCATTTTTGTAATCTTGTAAAAGCAATTGATACTGGAACGGTGCTTCAATACTTTGGCTTCTAACAACTCTGCATTACTTTCATTTTGCACGATTCAAACATATTCTGTAGTATTTTATAGCATCGCCGTTCTAATACAGCAAAATATGCTTGGCAGTCAACGTGTTAACACTGAAGATCCAAAATATTTATGGGTAGCAGTACTTATTTTGTAAATGCATTTGTTAGAATAGTGATGCGATTCTTTGATCTCCAATACATGCATATTATTCACATTTTCCATAATTCATCAAAATCATTCATCATTTTCGTAATCTTGTAAGAGCAATTGATATTGGAACGGTGCTTCAATACTTTGGCTTCTAACAACTCTGCATTACTTTCATTTTGCACGATTCAAACATATTCTGTAGTATTTTATATCATCGCCGTTCTAATACAGCAAAATATGCTTGGCAGTCAACGTGTTAACACTGAAGATCCAAAATATTTATGGGTAGCAGTACTTATTTTGTAAATGCATTTGTTAGAATAGTGATGCGATCCTTTGATCTCCAATACATGCACATTATTTACATTTTGCATAATTCAGTTAAACGCTGTAATATTTTATAGCACCGCCGTTTTAATACAGCAAAATCCGCTGCCACGATGGTCACCAGTGATCGGTACAAAAGACTTTACTGAAGATCCAAAATATTCACAATGCGTAGCAATAGTTATTTTATAAATGCAGTTATTGTCGGCATAGTGACGCGATCCTTTGATCTCCAATACATGCACATTATTCACATTTTCCATAATTCATCAAAATCATTCATCATTTTTGTAATCTTGTAAAAGCAATTGATATTGGAACCGGTGCTTCAATACTTTGGCTTGTAACAACTCTGCGTTACCTTCATTTTGCACGATTTAAACATATTCTGTAGTATTTTATAGCATCGCCGTTCTAATACAGCAAAATTCACTCGGCAGTGAACGTACTAAAGGAAAATTTCGCCGGCATCGTCAACATTGAGGCCACCCCGTAGATTTTCGCACACACACCGCGTCGCAAGACGGGGCGCGTGGGCGTCATGGGCGTCGTGGGTGGCGTGGGAAGCAGTGGGATGGAGATACATCGGTATGCATTTCAGCGGCAAAGCCGTCGGTCGGGCTTGCTGCGGTGCGCGCAGCGGGAAAAAGGGAGTCGGGGTCGGAAAAGAGAGCGAGCGAGCCGGCGACAGCTCGTCTAAATGCTAATAGCTTTATCGACTGTAACTCAAAGTCCCGAGTTTCGATTCTCATTCTTCTCTCTCCACGGCTTCGCGCGTTCCCCATTGGGTGTTCTCAACCGCCCCCGCACCCTCTTCCTCTCTTCTCCACTTTCCTCCACTCTCCTTCACTCTCTTTCGGCCGCTTTCCTTCATTAACTCAGTCGAACGCCGGTCTCACGCGAGTCGCGTATTTACCGACGTTCCTCGCCATTCTTCGAGCCGCGATGTCGACACCCACTTTTGTCAGGACACGGCATTATGTCGATTTGAGGGTGTGCGGAAGCTGACGCGTCAGCGAGCAGATGCGCGCTGGCGAGAATCGGAATTTTATAGGTTGGCGATTTTTTGAGGTGAAAATGAGGGCTTGAGAGCCACGGACGAGGGAGTGGATGTGGAATCGGTGTAATTGGGACGTTGCTGTTCGGCTTCAAGGGAGGAGGGCGGTCGGAATGAGTGCGAGCGCTGAGGAATAATGGCAGTTTCGGGGGAATAGGAAAATGTCGATTTCGGTGAAGGAAGAAAGTGTCAGGCTGCGGGAAGTAAGAAATAAGGAAAGAAGTAACTTCGGCGGGGATTCGGGCAAAACCGGTCACTGTTCTCGCGTGTTAGAATTGGTCGTGTTAGCGGAAAAAAAACTGCAACCCACTAAAAGTGGAGACTGATAATTGTTGACCGAGATGCCCGAAAGGACATTCGGTTAACACGTTGACTGCCGAGCAGATTGTGCTGTATCAGAATGGCGATGCTATGAAATACTACAGCGTTTGACTGAATTATGCAAAATGTAAATAATGTGCAGGTACTGGTGACCAAAGGATCGCAGTTCTGACATAGTAAAATACGCGGTGACCGGCGCAAAAGATTTTAGTAGAAATGCAAAAAATTCGCAATAAAGCCTATTTGGAATCTTGTAAAAGCAATTGACATTGGAACGATGCTTCAATACTTTGCCTTCTGACAATTCTGCGTTACCTTTATTTTGCATGATTTAATTATATTCTGCAGCATTTCATCGCATCGCGGTTCTAAAATACTAGTATTTTACTAGTTAGTTTAAATACAAGTATTTTACTATATTAGAATGGTGATGCCATAAAATAATACAGCATTCGACTGAATTATGCAGAATGTAAATAATGTGCAAGTACTGGTAACCAAAGGATCGCGTCACTATTCTAATAACAACTGCGTTTATAAAATAATAATTGCTACCCATTGCGAATATTTTGGATCTTCAGTAAAATTTCTTGCGTCGGTCACCGGTGACCACCATGGCAGTCAAAGTGTTAATACGTTGACTGCCAAGCGTATTTTACTATATTAGAACAGCGATGCTATGAAATACTACAGCGTTCGACTGAATTATGCAAAATGTAAATAATGCGCAGGTATTGGAGACCAAAGAATCGCATCACTATTCTAACAATAACTGCATTTATAAAATAATTATTGCTACCCGTTGCGAATATTTTGGATCTTCAGTAAAATCTCTTGCGCCGGTCCCCGATGACCATCATGGCGGTCACAGTGTTAATCATTTTCTGTTTCAGATTAGGCTTACGGAAAGAAGTATCGAGAGCGAGATACCTGGCAGAATTAGCCGTGATAGCGGAAAAAAAAATTTGTGGCGAAATTCAAAGGGGTCCTAGATGATTGTCCGGCAATGAAGTAGTCATTGTCGTGCGGAATGCGATGAGTCATAATCAAAATACCTGAGATGCGCACCTGTGACGAGAGGCCTAATTCGCTACGGATTTTTGTTTGGAAAAGGGAAGGGGAACGAAGGGGTGGTAGATTGTTGCATTCCCTGGAATCTGAGCGTTCCACCCGAGAATTGTAAAGAGATCGGACGTATTGTTGTAAAATAAAGATTTTCCAATTGATTGCTTCGCTTAATTCTAACACGCGTATTGAGGTTAGGGTGGCACTCGATGGCAATGGTTATTTCGATGAAATTAGAAAATGTCGATTTCAGTGAAATGAGAAAATATCAATTTGTATTAGGAAATGAAAGAAAGTAACTTCGGTTTCAATGTGAATTCCTGTGTTCGCTATTGCTCATCTTATATTGAGCTGAGGGTCGCACTATAAATTCTGTTCAATAACAGTTTTACTGAAATAAAAAATTAAGAAAATGGTAATAATTTAAATTTCAACGTAACTGCTGGCAAAATCGGCTACTATATTCGCTCTCCTTATATTCACCTCTAGGTTGCATAATAAATTACATTCAAGCCAACAACAGTTTCACTGACATAAAAAAAAATAGAAAAAAATAATAATTTCAATTTTATCATAGCTGCTGGATAACTGAGCTAGTATATTCCCTCGTCTTATATTGCGCTCTGAGTCGCACTCTGAATTGTATTCAATTATGTTTCACTAAAATAACAAAATAAGGAAAAAAATAATAATTTCAATTTCAACGTAGCTGCTGGCAAAAATCGGCTACTATATTAGCTCTCCTTATATTCAGCTTTGGGTCGCAAAATAAATTCTGTTCAAGACAACAACAGTTTCACTGATACAAAAAAAATTAGAAAAAAAAATAATGTCAATTTGAACATGACTGCTGGTTAACTGGGCTAATATATTGCCTCGTCTTATATTGCGCTCTGACTCGCACTCTGAATTGTATTCAATTACCTTTCGGTAAAATAACAAAATAAGGAAAAAAATAATAATTTCAATTTCAACGTAGCTATTGGCAAAATGAACGAAATAAGAAACGCACGCCTAACACGCGATTCAAACCAGCGTCATCGTGAAGTCAACGATAGAGGAATTCGCATCGGCAGCGCAGACGTTTGAAAGATCTATCAGGCAGATTGGTACATTGTGGAACATCATTATTCGTAGCGCCTGTTTCATCCTGCAGGATTGGGGAAGCAATGCGGACGCAACGTGCGCACTCTCCTCCCACAATGGACCAGGCACCCAATCCTTTTAATAGATTCTGATCAAAGACTGCCCGCTCAAAGTATCCTCCGCCACCGCTCGCAATAACACAACTCATCGAGCGTATTTCCGAATATGAAAGAGACGTGCGTACAAGGCTGCTATACCTGACGGTACGATCTGAAATATTACCGCAGCTTTTGGAAATTCAAGAAAACGCCCGATGCGGATTTTGGTCATTTTATGGGGCCGCGGTTAGGGGGTGCGAAGAGCGAAGACGTCAACAGAAATTGGTGACAGTTATTATTAACACTAGATTGCCCGAAATTTCTTGTATACCTATATTGCCCAAAAACAGTCAAAATGACTGCATTGTGAAAAAATAACAAATATGTAAAGAAATTTGTCTAAAATTAATTTTTAATATTTTTTATGTTATTTACAGTTATATAACAGGTTATTAGTAAATATTAACTGTACATATTGACTGTTTTCAATGAACTTAACCCATATTTCCGAAAGCAAGGCAAATTTATTTGATTGTAGGCGCCTACTGCATTCGGTTCTTTTGTCAAAATGAATAAATCGTAGGATTTGCTTGAACTTTTCTCTGGCCATAGTTTTTCTAAAAGATTCGGGACCCCACTTCGCTGACTATAAATAACTCAATTTAAAATTTGTTGCCTCGTAAGCTCCACGAGCATATAGAATCCCAATAAATGCACGTATTTCCGGTAATGATATTGTCCAACCGTTCCGCAAAATTCGGCGACATTCTTCTGTGTACTTTCTTATATGTTTGATAATATAATTATCTATTATCGACGATAATGCACTGATAAGATTATCTGCCACAATGTTCCTTTTTGCATAGCCTGTTGGCCCTTTCACACTCTTGAAAATACAAGCAGATGGTATCCTTCCAGGAATACCACCTTCGTCAATTTTTGTCCACACAGTACCATCAGCAGCTGTTTCGACCTCCTGAAACGTATTTTCAGTTTCTTCATCAGAATCTGAACTAGTTAGCACCCTACACCTTTTCCTGGGCATATTGATGACACTTTCATTTTCATAATTGGTGATCGACTCTTCATCACTATCTTCAGCGTCAGATGTTTCACTTTGAATATAATCCGCTTCATCTTCAGATGATAGTTCAGAATTTGTTGCATTTGATTCTATATCGGAGCACTCTTCACTTATGTTCGTTAGCTTTTCCAAGAACTCATTTCTGTTCGACATTTTTTTTCATAAAATTAGGGCGCAAAAGAAATAAAATAAACAACTTGTTAGAACAACACTTTATAAAGATTCGAATAACTAGTACTACTTTAGCTTATTGAGCAACTGACACTTATCAAGTATACGCCCAAATCGACAATTTATCATGCATCATATTTCAATACAAAGCCGGACAGGTCATATAAGAAATTTACTCAATTCAATAAATAAAAATCTTTTGATTATTTAAAATTTGCCAAGCAGTCAAAATGACTGCTTCTGGGCAATATAGGTATAACACATATATATATATACGGAAATAAAGGAGGGCGGAAGTAACTACAATTATTCATAAACGCATTTATATGTTATAGAAAAGTCACCAAATTTTAAGAAATTGTGTCATCAATTTCATAATTGTTTTTCCAATTGAAATTAAAAAACAGTCAAAATGACTGCCTTGGGCAATCTAGTGTTAATCCCGTTTTTGATTATTAACCCTTTGCACTCGACTGCCCCCTCTGAGGGGACACGAAGATAAATACTTCGTGTTATTATTGAGGAAAATGTATGTACAGAAAACGTTTGTCCAAATATTTGTTTCCTTAACCCTTCTTTGCATGATTTTTTCTTTATTGGTGAAATAAATCAAGGTGATATAATTCAAGTTCAAAATTAAAGGAAAAATGGTTAAAAAAATCTTAGTATATATTTATAGTATAAATTTAGCAAAAATGATAATTTAACAAAATAGTAACATTTTTAAAAAATTATAATTTAGCAAAATAGTAATATTTAGCATAATAGTAATAAAATAGTAAAATTTAGCAAAATAGTAATAAATTTAGCAAAGTTAGATCAAAGTAAACTTGTTCTTTTATATAATTTTTGGGCATTCAATGTTATGATGGAAATTTCCACCATCGTGCAAAGAAGGGTTAAAATTTTTCCGGGGAGTTACAAGTTAAGGCAATGAGATAGAATTAATAATCTGTGCGCTATTTAATATTTAGTAAATTCGTGGTCAATAAACTGAGAGGAGAATTCTAGCGGCTGCAAGAACAACCTTCTCTATATTCCTGCTATCGGCTGAAGGATAAACTGCAAGTTATTGTATACATCGGTTGCATCAAATTCAAGTACGGCCATACAGATTTATTATATATATAAGGAATTAGCCAAATTTTCATTTTACCAAATTCTAAATTCGGTGCGATGTGAGAATAAATAAACAGGAACATAAATTATAGTCGGTATCAATACCGAAAACTCCGAATTATCAAAATAAAATGTCCCGTAGGCAAAATTTCACCTGCATCATATAATCCCGTTCGGAAAAATTGTGAAAATTCTCATTTGTAATCCATATTCGCCTATACATCGGAATAACGAGAATTTTCGAAAACGCAAGAAGGTTTTGTATTACGCATATATAATTTTGCAAATTTCGTCATTCGGCGCAATGCGAGAATAAATAATCAGAAATATCAATTATAGTCGGTATCGATACTGAGAAATCCGAATTACCAAAATAAAATGTCCCGTGGAAGAAACATTAGCTGCATCTCGTAACAATATGTTACGCAACATTGCCTGCACCCTCTACATAGACCTTGTGCAGATTGTATACTCAGTTCGATATATATATACATATGCACGTATCTATTACAGTTGTGACTAAAGACGACCCCTGCTCCCTATTCGACATCAAACACAAATTTCGGGTAAATGCATCAAATGCAAACCTATAACCGAGACTCAGTCGATCCACATTCATCAGATCCCTTGATATCGCCCCTTCACAGAATGCTAATGTATCAACAACGTGCGCTTTGCTGATGTAAACGCTGAAACCTCATTACACAATGCAAGAAAAAAAGTAATACACAACACGTGCGTTAAGCTTCAATTACAGTTGTCAATTAAATCATAAGCTTTAGAAAGATTATTAATATTACCGGCAAAGGTTAAATATGCAATGAAGTTAGATTCAAATAAATCATAACGAGACTTTACAGCTTTTTAACGCTGGTACTTAAATTATCGTTAAAAATGTCGACGTTCACTCTGTGTTGTTGATAAACCTAGTAAATCTACATTTTGATCTCCTATAAATCCCTTTTAATTATCCTCGCACGTGTTTGAACACTAATTTCCAGCATCGATACGCTATTTCGAATTAATTTCGGTTTAACGCATCAAATGCAAATCTATAACTGACATTCAGCTGGGTAATATAAGTTTGTGTCGATCGATCAGTACAGTCTAGCAAATCCCAAACAGACGATTCGTCAAAAATAATTCTGGTGGAAGTGATGGTGTGCGTTAATTTACGTTGGTGACAATGACCCTGAGTTGGAACTGTCAAACGCGTTCAACGACCTAATATTATAACCTGTTATTAAATAATTTTCTTGAAAATAAAAATATATTATAAATTGTAATTTGAACTATCTTAATACAATGAATCTGTAATGATCACGCACACCTGATTTTTCGTATCTTTCGTTGATTGAGTTCTCAGAGATTATGTACTTGGATTCTAATAAAAATCTGTTTTGTAAAGAACTTTCCTGTTTTAATATTGAGCTATTTCCAAAATTAAAAAAAATGTCCAATATCCAGGTGTTGTATTAGAACGGTTTTAAAATCAGACTGATTTTTTCCACTGCTTTCGTGGTGACTAATTCGGCTTCTCGAATAATTGTTAGTTCGATCAAATTATTTTAAGAGTAAAAAAATGTTTCCTACATTTCATTATAATCTATATGGCATTTACACACGTAATATGTCTTACTCAAAAAATAAATGTGCAACTTCAACTCTTTCCTTTTTCCATTTTACCGAACACATTCAATGATCAATTTTCAATAGCGATTCATCGTAATTATTAGTATGACCAAATTATCTTAACACGTTGACTGCCGCGGCGCAAAAGATTTTACTAAAAATGTAATATATCGCAATGAAACCTACTTGCAATCTTGTAAAAGCAATTGATATTGAAACGGTGCTTCAATATTTTGGCTTCTAACCCGGTGCAAAAGATTTTACTAAGTGATGCAAAAAATTCGCAACGAAGCCTATTTGCAATCTTGTAAAGCAATTGATATTGGAACGGTGCTTCAATACTTTGGCTTCTAACCCGGTGCAAAAGATTTTACTAAGAATGCAAACAATTCGCAATGAGGCCTATTTGCAATTTTGTAAAGGAATTGATTTTGAAAAGTTGCTTCAATACTTTGACTTCCAACCCGGTGCAAAAGATTTTACTAAGTGATGCAAAAAATTCGCAACGAAGCCTATTTGCAATCTTGTAAAGTAATTGATATTGAAACGATGCTTCAATACTTTGGTTTCCAACCCGGTGCAAAAGATTTTACTAAGAATGCAAAAAATTCGCAATAAAGCTTATTTGCAATTTTGTAAAGCAATTGATATTGGAACGGTGCTTCAATACTTTGGCTTCTAACCCGGAGCAAAACATTTTACTGAGAATGCAAAAAATTCGCAATAAAGCTTATTTGCAATCTTGTAAAGCAATTGATATCGAAACGGTGCTTCAATACTTTGGCTTCTAACCCGAAGCAAAAAATTTTACTGAGAATGCAAAAAATTCGCAATGAAGCCTATTTGCAATTTTGTAAAGCAATTGATATTGGAACGGTGCTTCAATACTTTGGCTTGTAACCCGGTGCAAAAGATTTTACTAAGAATGCAAACAATTCGCAATGAGGCCTATTTGCAATTTTGTAAAAGCATTTGATATTGAAACGGTACTTCAATACTTTGGCTTCTAACCCGGTGCAAAAGATTTTACTAAGAATGCAAAAAATTCGCAATGAAGCCTATTTGCAATTTTGTAAAGCAATTGATATTGAAACGGTGCTTCAATACTTTGGCTTCTAACACGGTGCAAAAGATTTTACTAAGAATGCAAACAATTCGCAATGAGGCCTATTTGCAATTTTGTAAAACAATTGATATTGGAACGGTGCTTCAATACTTTGGCTTCTAACCCGGTGCAAAAGATTTTACTAAGTGATGCAAAAAATTCACAATGAAACCTATTTGCAATTTTGTAAAAGCAATTGATATTGAAGCGGTGCTTCAATACTTTGGCTTCTAACCCGGTGCAAAAGATTTTACTAAGTGATGCAAAAAATTCGCAACGAAGCCTATTTGCAATCTTGTAAAGTAATTGATATTGGAACGGTGCTTCAATACTTTGGTTTCCAACCCGGTGCAAAAGATTTTACTAAGAACGCAAAAAAATTCGCAATGAACCCTATTTGCAATCTTGTAAAGACAATTGGTATTGCAATGGTGCTTCAATACTTTGGCTTCTACCTCGGTGCAAAAGATTTTACTAAGAACACAAAAAATTCGCAATGAACCCTATTTGCAATCTTGTAAAAGTAATTGATATTGGAACGGTGCTTCAATACTTTGGCTTCTAACCCGGTGCAAAAGATTTTACTAAGAATGCAAAAAATTCGCAATGAAGCCTATTTTCAATTTTGTAAAGCAATTGATATTGAAACGGTGCTTCAATACTTTGGCTTCTAACCCGGTGCAAAAGATTTTACTAAGAATGCAAACAATTCGCAATGAGGCCTATTTGCAATTTTGTAAAGCAATTGATATTGAAACGGTGCTTCAATACTTTGGCTTCTAACCCGAAGCAAAAAATTTTACTGAGAATGCAAAAATTCGCAATGAGGCCTATTTTCAATTTTGTAAAGCAATTGATATTGAAACGGTGCTTCAATACTTTGGCTTCTAACCCGGAGCAAAAAATTTTACTGAGAATGCAAAAAATTCGCAACGAAGCCTATTTGCAATCTTGTAAAGCAATTGATATTGAAACGGTACTTCAATACTTTGGATTCTAACCCGGTGCAAAAGGTTTTAAAAAATTCGCAACGAAGCCTATTTGCAATCTTGTAAAGTAATTGATATTGGAACGATGCTTCAATACTTTGGCTTCTAACCCGGTGCAAAAGATTTTACTAAGAATGCAAACAATTCGCAATGAAGCCTATTTGCAATTTTGTAAAGCAATTGATATTGAAACGGTGCTTCAAAACTTTGGTTTCCAAACCGGTGCAAAAGATTTTACTAAGAATGCAAAAAATTCGCAATGAAGCCTATTTTCAATTTTGTAAAACAATTGATATTGGAACGGTGCTTCAATACTTTGGCTTCTAACCCGGTGCAAAAGATTTTACTAAGTGATGCAAAAAATTTGCAATAAAGCTTATTTGCAATCTTGTAAAGTAATTGATATTGGAACGGTGCTTCAATACTTTGGCTTCTAACCCGGTGCAAAAGATTTTAGTAAGAATGCAAACAATTCGCAATGAGGCCTATTTGCAATTTTGTAAAGCAATTGATATCGAAACGGTGCTTCAATACTTTGGCTTCTAACCCGGAGCAAAAAATTTTACTGAGAATGCAAAAAATTCGCAATGAGGCCTATTTGCAATCTTGTAAAAGCAATTGATATTGAAACGGTGCTTCAATACTTTGGTTTCCAACCCGGTGCAAAAGATTTTACTAAGAATGCAAAAAATTCGCAATGAAGCCTATTTTCAATTTTGTAAAGCAATTGACATTGGAACTTCAATACTTCGGCTTCTAACAATTCTGCGTTATCTTCATTTTGCACGATCTAATCATCCTTTGCAGTATTTTATCGCATCGCGGTTCTATAACAACTATATCAACGTGTTAATACAAATAATTTTTCCTACAATTCTTTGCGACTCATCCAACATCGACACACGTACCACACATACCCAACAAATAAATGTGCAGCTCCACCTCCACCCCTTTTGCCACTTTTACCCCGCACGTCCGAACACGAATTTGCAGCACCGAAACACTATCCCTTTTCTCAATGCCTCTCTTCTTCTGTCCCACACGCCTTCCAACCCTCGGTCCCTTTCCTTCTGCATCCCCTCCGCTCTTCTCTTCTCCAGTTTCCGCCTCTTTCCGCCGAACCACCGCTATTATCGGTAATTAGAAGGACCCTCGTGGCCACGCGACCATTTTCACTCGAGGGCGCACTTTCAACGTGTACGTGCGCCGTCACACACGCTCGCATTCTATGCCGGGCATGTGCGTTGCAGCACTCGAGTATGGAAACAAATACGCGATCGCGGCAATACGCTCGCTAATTCGAGAGGTCGACGTGTGCCGGGAAAACATTTGCTGCCCTCCTGACGGATACAAATTAAGCGCCAGATAATCGGCCCGAACGCTCGGCCCTTCGCTACGAAACGCGAAAGCTGAAGCGGATAATTGCGTTGTTTTGATATGGCCTGGGACGGCCAGAATTTTTAACGCCGATGATAGTATTGTCAGAGGTTCGACGCAATGGTAATTGCTACAAAAGATGGAAAGGTTGCTGTGTGTCGTATTGCTCATTTAACGCTTGACTTTGGGTCCTGTATTTAAGACACACGGGCTTAATACTGTGCAGACTTTGTTTACAACAACCTGTTTAACACTTTGACTGCCACGGTGGTCACCGGTGATCGGCGCAAAAGATTTAAAAAAGATTAAATTAAGAATTAAAGAATTAAAGAATTAAAAATGCAAAATATTTGCAATAAAGCCTATTTGCAATCTTGTAAAAGCAATTGGTATTGAAACGATGCTTCGATACTTTGGTTTCTAACAACTCTGCCGTAGCTTCATTTTGCATAATTTAATCATATTCTGCAGTATTTCATTGCATCGCAGTTCTAACATAGCAAAATACGCGGTGACCGGCGCCAAAGATTTTAGTAGAAATGCAAAAAATTGGCAATGAAGCCTATTTGCAATCTTGTAAAAGCAATTGCTATTGAAACGGTGCTTCAATTCTTTGGCTTCTAACCCGGTGCAAAAGATTTTACTAAGAATGCAAAAAATTCGCAATGAAGCCTATTTGCAATCTTATAAAGCAATTGATATTGCAATGGTGTTTCAATACTTTGGCTTCTAACCCGGTGCAAAAGATTTTACTAAGAATGCAAAAAAATTGCAATGAAGTCTATTTGCAATCTTGTAAAAGCAATTGGTATTGGAACGATGCTTCGATACTTTGGTTTCTAACAACTCTGCCGTAGCTTCATTTTGCACAATTTAATCATATTCTGCAGTATTTCATTGCATCGCAGTTCTAACATAGCAAAATACGCGGTGACCGGCGCCAAAGATTTTAGTAGAAATGCAAAAAATTGGCAATGAAGCCTATTTGCAATCTTGTAAAAGCAATTGCTATTGAAACGGTGCTTCAATACTTTGGCTTCTAACCCGGTGCAAAAGATTTTACTAAGAATGCAAAAAATTCGCAATGAAGCCTATTTGCAATCTTATAAAGCAATTGATATTGCAATGGTGTTTCAATACTTTGGCTTCTAACCCGGTGCAAAAGATTTTACTAAGAATGCAAAAAAATTGCAATGAAGTCTATTTGCAATCTTGTAAAAGCAATTGATATTGAAACGATGCTTCAGTACTTTGGCTTCTGACGACTCTGCGTTACCTTTATTTGGCATGATTTAATTATATTCTGCAGTATTTCATTGCATCGCTGTTCTAACATAGCAAAATACGCGGTGACCGGCGCCAAAGATTTTAGTAGAAATGCAAAAAATTGGTAATGAAGCCTATTTGCAATCTTGTAAAAGCAATTGATATTGGAACGGTGCTTCAATACTTTGGCTTCTAACCCGGTGCAAAAGATTTTACTAAGAATGCAAAAAATTCGCAATGAAGCCTATTTGCAATCTTATAAAGCAATTGATGTTGCAATGGTGTTTCAATACTTTGGCTTCTAACCAGGTGTAAAAGATTTTACTAAGAATGCAACAAAATTACAATGAAGTCTATTTGCAATCTTGTAAAAGCAATTGATATTGGAACGATGTTTCAATACTTTGGCTTCTGACGACTCTGCGTTACCTTTATTTTGCATGATTTAATTATATTCTGCAGTATTTCATTGCATCGCAGTTCTAACATAGCAAAATACGCGGTGATCGGCGCCAAAGATTTTAGTAGAAATGCAAAAAATTGGCAATGAAGCCTATTTGCAAGCGTGTAAAAGCAATTGCTATTGAAACGGTGCTTCAATACTTTGGCTTCTAACCCGGTGCAAAAGATTTTACTAAGAATGCAAAAAATTCGCAATGAAGCCTTTTTGCAATCTTATAAAGCAATTGATATTGCAATGGTGTTTCAATACTTTGGCTTCTAACCCGGTGCAAAAGATTTGACTAAAAATGCAAAAAAATTCGCAATGAAGTCTATTTGCAATCTTGTAAAAGCAATTGATATTGAAACGATGCTTCAATACTTTGGCTTCTGACAACTCTGCGTTACCTTTATTTTGCATGATTTAATTATATTCTGCAGTATTTCATTGCATCGCAGTTCTAACATAGCAAAATACGCGGTGACCGGCGCCAAAGATTTTAGTAGAAATGCAAAAAATTGGCAATGAAGCCTATTTGCAATCTTGTAAAAGCAATTGCTATTGAAACGGTGCTTCAATACTTTGACTTCCAACCCGGTGCAAAAGATTTTACTAAGAATGCAAAAAAATTGCAATGAAGTCTATTTGCAATCTTATAAAGCAATTGATATTGCAATGGTGTTTCAATACTTTGGCTTCTAACCCGGTGCAAAAGATTTTACTAAGAATGCAAAAAAATTGCAATGAAGTCTATTTGCAATCTTGTAAAAGCAATTGATATTGAAACGATGCTTCAATACTTTGGCTTCTGACGACTCTGCGTTACCTTTATTTTGCATGATTTAATTATATTCTGCAGTATTTCATTGCAACGCGGTTCTAACATAGCAAAATACGCTTGGCAGTGAACGTGTTAACCATATTACCACAGATGTATCGTGATGTATCGTTTGTACCAAAAACACAGTTTTCTAACATACGTACTGAAATAACTAAAACGTACTTTCCACCCTGCTACTAAAATACCATTTGTAATACCACGAAACCTTTTGCGAAATTTGTATAAACCAATACCGATAACCTCTCCGCAATTCATCTCAAACACAGCCTCGCAAACATCCCACCAAAAATCGCCTATAAAAGATCCGTCCGAAACACGTCGACTGGTGATTAGTAAAATTTTGCGATATTAGTAACCGATACCGAAATTTCGTGGGTCTCCAATGTACCGTCGCATGGTTCGCACAAGCGACGAAACGAGTGCGGGAGAATGAAGAAGACAGAAAGCCGACGAGCGTGGGGGAGGGTGATTTCGATGGGCCCCATCGAAGAACCCTTCAGTTATTCTAAACAACAAAGAGCCGCCGGCACCCTCTCTACCGTATCCGCTTCCCCGGCAATCATTTACTCTCGCTGGAGGCCATCGCTCGTCACAATGGCCAAGTTATCCATCCACTCCGGCTACTTGCCCGGGAAACGACCACCGCCTCGGGCTACCACTCGTCTTCGCCATCGCCTCTCCTACGCTTCCGCACTATGCGGATGAAAAGGGACACTCTATGAGATAGAGAGAGAGGGGGAGAGAGAAAGAGGAAGAGAGTGACACCGATGTAGTGGGTACAAGAAGGAAAAATGTGTGGAGGAGGTGCAGGGTGTATGAGGAAACATATGCAAGAGCTGTAGAATGTGGGACAGAGAAAAGCTTGTCGTAGAGATGTAGAGTGTGACAAAGAAAGCGGGAGAAAAATAAATGGGTGGTAAATGTGCAAAGTGTAAGAGAAAAAATGTATGGAGGAGGTGTAGGATGAGGAGGCAGAAATATTTGAGCCGCTTATTTTGAAAGTGGCCTAACTGCATTTATTTTCAAATCGAGACAAATAACATAAATTTGTACATGTAACTATGGTAACCGGAAAATATTGGAAAACGGAGTTAGGCCACTTTCAAAATAAAGGGCTCATTTGTACAAGAAAGAAACATGTGTGGAGGAGGTGCGGGGTGTATGAGGAGGAAACATATGCAAGAGCTGTAGAATGTGGGACAGAGAAAAGCTTGTCGTAGAGATGTAGAGTGTGACAAAGCAAGCGGGAGAAAAAGAAATGGGTGGTAAATGTGCAAAGTGTAAGAGAAAAAATGTATGGAGGAGGTGTAGGATGAGGAGGCAGAAATATTTGAGCCGTTTATTTTGAAAGTGACCTAACTTCATTTATCTTCAAATCGGGATAAATAACATTTAATCTAAAATAAGAGGCAGAAATAACATAAATTTGTACATGTAACCATGGTAACCGGAAAATATTGAAAAACGGAGTTAGGCCTCTTTCAAAATAAACGGCTCATTTGTACAAGAAAGAAACATGTGTGGAGAAGGTGCGGCGTGTATGAGGAGGAAACATATGCAAGAGCTGTAGAATGTGGGACGGAGAAAAGCTTGTCCTAGAGATGTAGAGTGTGACAAAGAAAGCGGGAGAAAAAGAAATGGGTGGTAAATGTGCAAAGTGTAAGAGAAAAAATGTATGGAGGAGGTGTAAGATGAGGAGGCAGAAATATTTGAGCCGTTTATTTTGAAAGTGGCCTAACTGCATTTATTTTCAAATCGAGACAAATAACATAAATTTGTACATGTAACCATGGTAACCGGAAAATATTGAAAAACGGAGTTAGGCCTCTTTCAAAATAAACGGCTCATTTGTACAAGAAAGAAACATGTGTGGAGGAGGTGCGGGGTGTATGAGGAGGAAACATATGCAAGAGCTGTAGAATGTGGGACAGAGAAAAGCTTGTCGTAGAAATGTAGAGTGTGACAAAGAAAGCGGGAGAAAAAGAAATGGGTGGTAAATGTGTAGAGTGTAAGAGAAAAAATGTATGGGCGAGGTTCAGGATGAGGAGGCAGAAGTATTTGAGCCGTTTATTTTGAAAGTGACCTAACTTCATTTATCTTCAAATCGGGATAAATAAAATTTACTCATAAATAACATGAATTTGTACATGTAACCATGGTAATCGGAAAATATTGGAAAACGGAGTTAGGCCACTTTCAAAATAAACGGCTCATTTGTGCAAGAAAGAAAAATGTGTGGAGGCGGTGCAGGGTGTATGAGGAAACATATGCAAGAACTGTAGAATGTGGGACAGATAAAAGCTTATCGGTGAGGTGTAGAGTGTGACAAAGAAAGCAGGAGAGAAAGAAATGCGTGCTAAATGTGGAGAGTAGGAGAAAAAATGTATGGAGGAGGTGTAGGATGAGGAGGTAGGAATATTTGTAAGTGCTGTAGAATGTGGGACAGAGAGAAATTTACGATAAAAGTACAGATTGTGCAACAAAGAAAGAAATGTGTGGTAAATATGCAGAGTGAAGGAAAAAAAATGTATGGGGGAGATGCAGGATGAAGAGGTAGGAATATTTGTAAGTGCTGTAGAATGTGGGACAAAGAGAAATTTGCGATAAAGGTACAGATTGTGCAACAGAGAAAGAAATGTGTGGTAAATATGCAGAGTGGAGGAGAAAAAATGTATGGGGGAAGTGCAGGATGAAGAGGTAGGAATATTTGTAAGTGCTGTAGAATGTGGGACAGAGAGAAATTTACGATAAGGGGAGAAATTGTGCGACAGAGAAAGAGACGTGTGGTAAATATACAGAGAGTAGAACAAAAAAAAATGTCTGGAGGGAGTGTAGAATGTATGAAGCAGGAACATGTAGAATATGGGACAGGCTGAAATTTGTGGCAATGCTGCGGGGTGTGACAGAGAAAATAGAGAGGCGCTAAATGTGTAGAATGTATCAGAAATACAAATATGTGCGAGAAGCACTCAGTGTGAAAGGAAGAGAAGTACACATATATGCTAGAGAAGCACAGTGTAGGAAATAAAAAAAAATATATATACGGAAAAATTAACCAAGTTGCAATTTGTCGAGAGGTCAAAACTTTCTGGGGACTGCTTGCAATCTTAATTTACTTGAGGAATGTAGGACTTACAGTTTACAACTATTTCGTAAGGGTCAGATTCTAATAATATGAAAACATCACAAGTTGCGATCAGACGTCAAAAATTGCATTTGCAACGACTTGCAAATACTGATAAGTCCCAGCTGTAGTTTTCTTCTACGATCATACGTTTCTACGCTGAATCTTCACGGAACTCGGTATATAAAGTACTACTTTTTCGGCTAGCGAACATCTTTTCCTGGATGAATCCTTACTATCGAGGATCACGACAAATTTCCAACAAACATATATAAAATCCACGATGTATGTAACAAGAACAATAAATTCAATTTCTATATACTCACCACAGCCATCACGTTCTCAACCCACGCTCCTTCCACGAACCTGCAAAATATAATGCGTCAGTACTGGACCCATATCAAGACTTCAATAATTAATTCTTGTATGCGTTTATAAACGCGCGCTTCGTCAGTTTCCATACAACTATCAGCTTCCAATTCGTGTCCCTTTCTACCGCAAAACATAAAACGTCCTGCCATACTCATATTACATTAAACCTCTTCTGCACCAGCTACTTCTCGTGCACATCTACAAATGCATGCGCCCAAAATCGCGCCTCACCAACTTTCTGACAGTGATCTGTTCTCAGACCACATATTTTCCATGCACCTGCGATATATAAAATACCACCGCCACAGCCATATTAACACTAAACCTTTACCACCCGTCTAATTTCCGTGCATATCTACAATCGTGCTCGTCGAAAATCGCGCACCACCAATTTGCTCGCTGGGACCTGTTATCCTATCAGATATCTCCCCCGCATCTGCAACGCGCAAAATAACACCGCCACAGTCATACTAACACTAAACCTCTACTACCCGCCTAATTTTCGTGCTCGTCGAAAATCGCGCATTACCAGTTTCCTCGCAGTGATCTGTTATCCTATCAAATATCTGGCCCACATCTGCAACGTGCAAAATACCACCGCCACAGTCATACCAACACTAAACCTCTACTATCCGCCTGATTTTCGCGCACATCTGCAATTGTGCTCGTCGAAAATCGCGCATTACCAGTTTCCTCGCTGTGACCTGTTATCCTATCGAATATCTCCCACGCACCTGCAACCTGCAAAATGCCACAGTCATACTAACACTAAACCTCTACTACCCGCCTAATTTTCGTGCACATCTATAATCGTGCTTGTCGAAAATCGCGCATTACCAGTTTCCTCGACTAACCTGTTCTATCATATATCTCCCCCACACCTGCAACGTGCAAAATACCACCGCCACAGTCATACTAACACTAAACCTCTACTACCCGCCTAATTTTCGTGCTCGTCGAAAATCGCGCATTACCAGTTTCCTCACAGTGACCTGTTATCCTATCACATATCTCCAACGCACCTGCAACGTGCAAAATACCACAGCCATATTAACACTAAATCTCTACTATCCGCCTAATTTTCGTGCACATCTACAATTGTGCTCGTAGAAAATCGCGAATTACCAGTTTCCTCGACTGATCTGTTCTATCACATATCTCCCCCATACCTGCAATGTGCAAAATATCGTAACCACAGTCGTACTAACACTAAACCTCTACTACCCGCCTAATTTTCGTGCTCGTCGAAAATCGCGCATTACCAGTTTCCTCACAGTGACCTGTTATCCTATCACATATCTCCCCCGCACCTGCAACGTACAAAATACCACCGCCACAATCATACTAACACTAAACCTCTACTACCCGCCTCATTTTCGTGCACATCTACAATTGTGCTCGTCGAAAATCGCGAATTACCAGTTTCCTCGACTGATCTGTTCTATCACATATCTCCCCCATACCTGCAATGTGCAAAGTATCGTAACCACAGTCATACTAACACTAAACCTCTACTACCCGCCTAATTTTCGTGCTCGTCGAAAATCGCGCATTACCAGTTTCCTCACAGTGACCTGTTATCCTATCACATATCTCCAACGCACCTGCAACGTGCAAAATACCACAGCCATATTAACACTAAATCTCTACTATCCGCCTAATTTTCGTGCACATCTACAATTGTGCTCGTCGAAAATCGCGAATTACCAGTTTCCTCGACTGATCTGTTCTATCACATATCTCCCCCACACCTGCAACGTGCAAAGTATCGTAACCACAGTCATATTAACACTAAACCTCTACTACCCGCCTAATTTTCGTGCTCGTCGAAAATCGCGCATTACCAGTTTCCTCACAGTGACCTGTTATCCTATCACATATCTCCAACGCACCTGCAACGTGCAAAATACCACAGCCATATTAACACTAAACCTCTACCACCCGCCTAATTTTCGTGCACATCTACAATTGTGCTCGTCGAAAATCGCGAATTACAAGTTTCCTCGACTGATCTGTTCTATCACATATCTCCCCACACCTGCAACGTGCAAAATACCACCACCACAGTCATACTAACACTAAACCTCTACCACCCGCCTAATTTTCGTGCCCATCTACAACCGTGCGCGCCGAAAATCGCGCGTCGTCAGTTTCCTCGCGATCCCCGGCAGCATTTTCTCTTTCGTTGAGCCGTTCTCTCCGCGTCCCGCTCTCCGTCCGTTCGTGCGGCGCGACAAACATTTCCGCGAAATCTCGCCGGTGACAAGTAGCCCCGTAAATAGAGCCGATACGACGTACGCGTCGCGTTCGCGTTCGATATCTCGCCTCTCTTTATTCCGCTGCCGATCTTCCGCGAGATATAACCGGCGCGAGACATTTCTGCACAACGCGCGGTGCCTTCCACCCTTCCGATCCCATTTCCGGGATCTCCGTGCGGTGACTGCCGTGAAAGGGGGAGAAATTGCGTGCGATGCCGCCAGTGGGATCCCAATGTCGAACGTCGCCATGCCTAGTGTTGCATATGCGCGCTTTATCTCGTTTGGCTAATGCAGCGGATGAGCTGACTTTTTTTCGGTCGACGTACGCACGGTTTGCCAACGATTGGTGGGAAGAGGGTGGTGTGGGCGGTGGAAATGTCAGGTGCGAGACGATGTTGAACGATTTGGTAAGAAAGTGTGGTGGGTCGGGCTTTAATACTTACTACCCGCTCCGTGCACATCCACAATCGTGCTCATCGAAAATCGCGCATTACCAGTTTCCTCGACTGCCAAGCATATTTTGCTATATTAGCCCTTAGAGCTCCGTAGGTCAAATTGCGGAACCGAATGTTTTTAACATGATTGCGATGAAGATGCTGCGGTATCGTCGACGTAGGCAATTGTTATCTGTATATTTTTTAACCTTTTTTATGGTTAGCAACGTGGAGAAAAATAATTATTATGATGAGAATTTAGAGTTGAATGGTAGTGAAGATGCGTTTGATTTTCAAGTGTTAACACGTTGACTGCCAAGCGTATTTTACTATATTAGAACGGCGATGCTATGAAATACTACAGCGTTTGACTAAATTATGCAAAATGTAAATAATGTCCAGATATTGAAGACCAAAGGATCGCATCACAATTCTAACAGGAACTGCATTTATAATATAATTATTGCTACCCATTGCGAATATTTTGGATCTTCAGTAAAATCTCTTGCGTCGGTCACCAGTGACCATCATGGCAGTCAAAGTGTTAAAAGATATTGCGAAAGACAATGTTGATCATAATTCTGACACTTCAAGTAGTGGTTCCGAAATTATACTAAATAAAAGAGGGACTGTGTTGTGTGCTCTACAAGGAAACAAAAGGATGGCAGACGTCAAACAAGTGATTACAGTGACACTTGCCAAATCACACCATGGTGAATTACAAAATTTAAAATTTATCTTTCATTTGCAAGAAGAAAATGCGTATGTATTATAATTATATATACTATATATATACTGTGTATAATATAACATTTTAATATTTATAATATATTATATTATAATTATAAAATCATATATTAATATTAAAATTATATATATATATTAATTATATTATATTACATATGCATTATATTATATTAAGTATAAAGAAATAAAATTAAAAACATTCACAAGAACGTGTAATTCTTCTCAATTAAAATAAGACTCCGTTTCACTCGTT
This sequence comes from Cryptocheilus praepositus, assembly GCA_033815515.1. Lineage (NCBI taxonomy): Eukaryota > Metazoa > Arthropoda > Insecta > Hymenoptera > Pompilidae > Cryptocheilus > Cryptocheilus praepositus. The sequence continues at coordinate 264,633 of JAWWQZ010000040.1, read as the reverse complement.
ACGCTGCGAAAATGTGCCGGAGTTGCTGGTAGGCAGTGGTAAAAAAATGTGCGGATCGCTAAGGGTTAGAACCGCGATGCGATGAAATACTGCAGAGTACAATTCAATCGTGAAAAACGAAGATAACGCAGAGCTCTTAGCAGTAAAGTATTGAAACACCGTTCCAATATCAATTGCTTTACAAGATTGCAAATGGACTTCATTGCGAATTTTTTGCATTTTTAATAAAATCTTTTGCGCCGGTCACCGAGTATTTTGCTATGTTAGAATCGGGATGCAATGAAATACTGCGGAGTATGATTAAATAATGCAAAATAAAGGTAACGCAGAGTTATTAAAAGCCAAAGTATTGAAGCACCGTCCCGATATCAATTGCTTTTACAAAATTCCAAATAGGCTTCATTGCGAATTTTTTGCATTTTTAATCAACTCTTTTGCGCCGGTCACCGATTATTTTGCTATGTTAGAATCGCGATGCAATGAAATACTGCAGAGTATGATTAAATAATGCAAAATAAAGGTAACGCAGAGTTATTAAAAGCCAAAGTATTGAAGCACCGTCCCGATATCAATTGCTTTTACAAGATTGCAAATGGACTTCATTGCGAACTTTTTGCATTTTTAATAAAATCTTTTGCGCCGGTCACCGAGTATTTTGCTACGTTAGAATCGCGATGCAATGAAATACTGCGGAGTATGATTAAATAATGCAAAATAAAGGTAACGCAGAGTTATTAAAAGCCAAAGTATTGAAGTACCGTCCCGATATCAATTGCATTCACAAGATCGCAAATGGACTTCATTGCGAATTATTTGCATTTTTAATCAAATCTTTTGCACCGGTCACCGGTGACCACTGTGACAGTCAAAGTGTTAATGTCCGGTGGTTTTCAAATAATGGAATCGTTATGTTAATCGCGGAGGAGACAGCACATAGGTAACATAACGAACTATATTTGCTAGAGCTATATTACTATGACGATCAACTAATAAACTAAAATCAACGGTGACAAATGAATGTTCCGCAGGCGAGTTGCGGGCGGCAAAAACTGGCGACTGAAACGAAATATTTCTTCCATCACCTAACATGACACTATCGTGCTTACGACCGTACTCATGCAATGTACTCGACACACGAATAATAATCTCACCGTGCAATATATCCGACATACGAACAATACTATTATCAAATTCTCCGCGTAAATTACTTCATTCCACAGCATCGCCCACGTTTCGCCCGGCATGGAAAATCATTCGGTCGCAACGCCAAACGAAAAGTCTATCGCTTGTTCGCGGAAAGCGCGAGAACGTCGGCGCAGTCCCAAAGTTAATGCCGTAAACGGACTTTCCGAACTGTAAACCAGACGACCAGAGCGCAGAGGCGGTGGCTGGATGCATCGTGGATAATTCAGCTTAGCGAGCGAACTCTGTCGTGCGCTGGCAGACGCCAGAATGGAGGGAGGAACAATTCTCCGGACCGCTGAACACTTGCTTCCCCTCGAGAGGACTCAATACGATACGTCAACGTCCTCCATATCGTCGTGTCAAATGATAAGGATGAAGACCGGGCAGGCGCCTTGGTATTTGGACGGTTCGATCACTTGATCCATTCGCGTTGAGTGCCAAACCCCGCTTTTCGGTCTACGTCTTCACTCATTTCGAAACTAATATCAGCGTAGCTACATGTACAATTTACGGGTGCTGCTATATCAAGGACCGTCGATTTTCAAAACGTGGGAGTTGTTTCAAGAATTTCGGAGACAGCAATTTTACACATTCGACGGTTCGATCACTTGATCCATTCGCGTTGAGTGCCAAACCCCGCTTTTCGGTCTACGTCTTCACTCATTTCGAAACTAATATCAGCGTAGCTATATGTACAATCTACGGATGCTGCCATATCAAGGACGGTGGATTTTTGGAACGTGGGAGTTTTTTCAAGAATTTCGGAGACAGCGATTTTACACATTCGGCGTTGGGCGAAAAATCCCACACAAGCGTTGGCAATTGATAACTGCACAGAAAACAGTTTGGTTCCAACGTTTGGACCAACTACGGTTTCGTGTACATAGCAATATCACGCGTAAATATGCAAACAATATTGTAATACGCGACTTAGATTATTTCACGATAAATAGTGATTGTTTTAATTGTACGATTTAATGTACCAGAACAATTAGTTGTATTATTATCGTACAATTATTAGTATCGTAAAAGCATAATTCTTGCTCTCAAATTGCCCCCAGCCTGCAAATAATGTTTAGTATCAGTTTTCCGATTGAGTATGTTTACCCCATCTGCGTGCAATGTTTGCTCGCTTGTAGTGATCCGACAATTTCTAATCAATATCAGTTTGTTGCCAGTTTATGTTATAACTTTACAGGAAATTCTTACTTGTCCACTTACATATAATGTTCTTATCTTGCTTTCGTGCATAGAATATACTGACAAGTTTGTTTGTAGAAACCCCAGACAGCCGGTACATACTCAATCACGGTGATATTAAAAATGTAAAATAAACCATTTCCACACCATAAATGTAAAATAAACCGACGTACAAATAAAACATTTCAGCACGTAGTCTGCAAATTGCCTACCAAAGTAAAGTATTAACCGTCTCAAATGCAAACTAAAGAATCCAATAACATGAAGCTGCGACATTAAAAACGTAAAACGTGTATCACACGACATACGAAACAAATTATGTCAGCATATAATTTGCAAATTGCCTACCAAAATAAAGTATTAATCGTCTCAAATGCAAACTAAAGAATCCAATAACATGAAGCTGCGACATTAGAAACGTAAAACATGTATCACACGACATACGAAACAAAGTATGTCAGCATATAATTTGCAAATTGCCTACCAAAGTAAAGTATTAATCGTCTCAAATGCAAACTAAAGAATCCAATAACATGAAGCTGCGACATTAAAAACGTAAAACGTGTATTACACAATGTATGTCAGTATATAATTTGCAAATTGCCTACCAAAGTTAAGTATTAATCGTCTGAAATGCAAACTAAAGAATCCAATAACATGAAGCTGCAACATTAAAAACGTAAAACGTGTATCACACGACATACGAAACAAATTATGTCAGCATATAATTTGCAAATTGCCTACCAAAGTAAAGCATCAATCGCCATAAAGTTTCCATAAGCGTCTAACTAAAAAATTTACCAAAACCGAAAATCCACCTTACATTCCACCGCCAGCTAGCCTCATAAACATCACACACGTTCGCGGATAATTATCAGTGGCTCAACACACGGTAACTTGCAGTATCATCCTGCGTCTATAAACACTCGCTGAACCCAGTAACGCAATAGACACAGATTCGGGTGACAGACGCACACAAGCAAATAGAGAGAAATAGAGTTAGACGACGGCAGGGGTTGAAAGGGTGGCAGATAGTGGCTGCACACAACTCCCGCCCCAAATGGACCATACTGGATATGTATAGCGAGTCTCTAATAGGAACCAACCGAGCGCCAAGTGGTTCCCCGCCAGACACAATGCTGGAATCAGCGAACGGGAACCAATGCCTATCTGTCGGCATTTATCATCGATTAACTTGTAAACGCCCGCCTCCTCGCCCCTAATGGAAGCAGATTCTTTATCTTTCTTTTTGTACCCAGTTTAATCAGCGCGCACGAGTGAGTAACGTTCGGTGTTTGATGTCGGGGTCATGTGTGTAGTCTTTTTAGGACTAAGAGAATAATTATTTAACACTTTGCGGACCGAGCATTCTATTGCTAATCGCACCCAGTGGCCGGGTGTTTTTTTGCGTCAAATATCTTTAAATTAGTGATGATTTGTTAGTAGTTAACACGTTGACTGCCGTGGTGGTCATCGGTGACCGGCGCCAAAGATTTTAGTAGAAATGCAAAAAATTCGCAATGAATCCTATTTGAAATTTTGTAAAAGCAATTGATATTGGAACGGCGCTTCAATACTTTCGCTTCTAACAACTGTGCATTACTTTCATTTTGCACGATTTAATTATACTCTGCAGTATTTTATCGCATCGCGGATCCAACATAGCAAGAAACGCTTGGCAGTCAAAGTGTTAAACTGTCCACAAATATTTCTGTAATATTGCTAATCGTTTTGTCGCTATCCATATTTCAGAGCTCAAATAATTAATTCTGTCAAAATAATAAACCTGTGTGATATCTCGTCATCTGCCTCGAACGACAGAATATGCAAGACGATAGATCTCCTCAGTGGCCCAGAATGACGAAATACGCAAAACGATATATCTCGTCAATGGCCCCATATATGCACTTCCTAATCGTTTCGATTTCTTACTAACTACAGCCACATTTATCAGCATATGAGATAAATGCATTCTTTATCAAATAATTTTCTTGCATTGTTTAAATTGGCGTAAATGAAGAATTACCATTAGAACTTCGTTGCGGTTTACATAATCAATCAATAGAGTTTAAACTATCGACAAGTATCTCGTTCTCAGCGAATGCTTCTGTCGGGAGTATTCAGCAGTCAAAGGGTTAATGAATAGGGATAAATGAATTGATGAGAATAAGTGCCTCTGTAATTTACGTCGTACTTTTTCTCGCGTCGAACCTCAACTGCGTATTATATTTCACAGCTTCATTCTTTGCGATTTACAATATGTAAATATAAATATAATCGCAAAGAATAAAGCTGTTCACATAATTATGATCGAACTTTGCTTAAGGTAAGTTCGTTTGATCATTAATTATGTTTTACAGCTTCGTTCTTTGCGATTTGTATTTATATTTACATATTATAAATCGCAAAGAATGTAGCTGTGAAACATAATTGTGATCGAACTTCACTTAAGGTAAGTTCGTTTGATCATCAAATAAACTCCCGATCATCTCCTCGTTCGTTTGTTCTGTTTTCTTCCCCATGGCAACGGATTCATTCTAGAATGTTCTCATTACCACATGTGTATCAGTGCGGCACGCTTAACACTAGATTGCCCGAGATTTCTTGTATACCTATATTGCCCAAAAACAGTCAAAATGACTGCATTGTGAAAAAATAACAAATATGTAAAGAAATTTGTTTAAAATTAATTTTTAATATTTTTTATGTTATTTACAGTTATATAACAGGTTATTAGTAAATATTAACTGTACATATTGACTGTTTTCAATGAACTTAACCCATATTTCCGAAAGCAAGGCAAATTTATTTGATTGTAGGCGCCTACTGCATTCGGTTCTTTTGTCAAAATGAATAAATCGTAGGATTTGTTGGAACTTTTCTCTGGCCATAGTTTTTCTAAAAGGTTCGGGACCCCACTTCGCTGACCATAAATAACTCAATTTAAAAATTGTTGCCTCGTAAGCTCCACGAGCATATAGAATCCCAATAAATGCACGTATTTCCGGTAATGATATTGTCCAACCGTTCCGCAAAATTCGGCGACATTCTTCTGTGCACTTTCTTATATGTTTGATAATATAGTTATCTATTATCGACGATAATGCACTGATAAGATTATCTGCCACAATTTTCCTTTTTGCGTAGCCTGTTGGCCCTTTCACACTCTTGAAAATACAAGCAGATGGTATCCTTCCAGGAATACCACCTTCGTCAATTTTTGTCCACACAGTACCATCAGCAGCTGTTTCGACCTCCTGAAACGTATTTTCAGTTTCTTCATCAGAATCTGAACTAGTTAGCACCCTACACCTTTTCCTGGGCTTATTGATGACACTTTCATTTTCATCATTGGTGATCGACTCTTCATCACTATCTTCAGCGTCAGATGTTTCACTTTGAATATAATCCGCTTCATCTTCAGATGATAGTTCAGAATTTGTTGCATTTGATTCTATATCGGAGCACTCTTCACTTATGTTCGTTAGCTTGTCCAATAACTCATTTCTGTTCGACATTTTTTTCATAAAGTTAGGGCGCAAAAGAAATAAAATAAACAACTTGTTAGAACAACACTTTATAAAGATTCGAATAACTAGTATACTTTATCAAATAATTTTCTTGCATTGTTTAAATTGGCGTAAATGAAGAATACTTAGCTTATTGAGCAACTGACACTTATCAAGTATACACCCAAATCGACAATTTATCATGCATCATATTTCAATACAAAGCCGGACAGGTCATATAAGAAATTTACTCAATTCAATAAATAAAAATCTTTTGATTATTTAAAATTTACCAAGCAGTCAAAATGACTGCTTCTGGGCAATATAGGTATAACATATATATATATATACGGAAATAAAGGAGGGCGGAAGTAACTACAATTATTCATAAACCCATTTATATGTTATAGAAAAAGTCACCAAATTCTAAGAAATTGTGTCATCAATTTCATAATTGTTTTTCTAATTGAAATTAAAAAACAGTCAAAATGACTGCCTTGGGCAATCTAGTGTTAAATGAAGACGTAATGCGACTATTGCGAACTTTCTGATGGCGTGCCAGCGTTCGAAGTTCCGAGAAGGGCTACTTGGAATTTGAGGTTTTTGTTAGGGGTTTGGGGTGTGTCATAAAGCGGCGAAGATGTGGAAGTGGTATTGAAAGGAGGAGGTTATTATTGCGGAATACCGGTTAATGATAATTGGACAGGGTTAAATTATTTGGAAGGTTAAAAGTTGAGAAAAATGCAATTGACGCGTCGGTGTTGTGTGCTTATGGTGTCTCTGCTTATTCTCTGTATGGAAGGAAGTATTTCTAAGTAATGTTTGAGTTAAAAGTAATTAATAAAAATTGCTACATACATTTATGTATTACGTGAGAAATGTGTACGTAACATATAAATGTACTGATTTAAGTCAAATTAAAATATTTTAAAGTGAAAACTAAAGAGAAGATTAAGGTGTCATTTCGATACTACGTGTGTTAAATTAAAAGTAATTGTTCGAATAAAAATCACTTTTAGGCGCGATATGACAATAGCCGCATTTTAACTGCCGAGTGGGAACTTTATAAAACTATAACGAAATCAATTGAAAACACGTCCGACAGGCTAAACGGTTTGGAGAAGCATAGCTTTTGTTGTTATATGCAATAGCGGTACCGGTTATTTTATAAATCCGATCACCAACAGAACAATAATTAAGCGATCAATAAGAAAACAAATTCCCACACATATTCATATATCGCGTTTGCAACGCAGTATATATTTTCATATATCAATTGCACATATATTACGTAAAAGACATATTTTTATGTTTCAATTTTGTATCTATCTTTATACTTACCCCGCTTCATACGTCACACCCAAGTTCTCCGCATCTATAAGAATAATAATAAATAATTATAGAAGAGAATTAATAATAAGAATAATAATAAAGAATTATAGGAAGAATAATAAGCAATAAGAAAACAAATGCCGACACATATTCATATACCACGTTTGCAATGCAGTACATATTTTCATATATCAATTGCACATATATTACGTATAAGACATATTTTTATGTTTCCATTGTACCTATCTTTACACTTATCTTCAAATCGTCATAAATAACATTTATCTTGTTACATTACATAATTTGTATCATGTAACCATGCCAACGGAAAACATTGAAAAACCGCCGTCAGGCAAAATTTCAAAACTCGCCGCACCCCAATGCATTCCACCCCAACAGAATCGCCCAGTGCCCGGTCTATTTCGCTCCATATTGTCGCGCATCGCGTTCTTCGTCATTTCATTGGGCTCGTCGACGACATGTGGGCTCAGCGAAGCAAAACCAGCGGGAGCCGCGGGTGTCGTAGGTGCGACAGCGTCCATCCATCTATCATATATCAATTAGCACATATATTACCGCAATATCCCATATTTTTATGTTTTAATGGCCTACCTATCTTTATACTTACCTTTCTCTCTCGTTCGAGTCAACGTGCGTCAATGTGCGATGTTCTATGATGCCGCACGATGTGCGTCGAACTCTTTCTGTCGCGCGACTGAGGCTACCAGGTTGTCCAATAAGTTTTGTTTTGTTTTGTTGAGGGCGTTGCTACTAGTCCAAATTTGTTTTTGTTTTGTTGGTTCACTCTTCTTATCAACGTATGTGAAGGTTCATTTCAATCAGTCAATTCATTCTTTGTTTACAAGCCATTTAGTGTCGCCGTGTCACAGTATTTTCGACAATGGAAAAAATTGAATATCGGGCAGTGATACAATTCTTATTTTTGGAAGGTGTAGCACCTAAAGAAATTCACGAACGAATGTTAAGAGTGTATAATGAACGTTCACCTTCAATTAGAACAGTAGAAAGATGGGTTGCTGAATTTAAACGTGGTCGTACAAGCCTTGAAGACGATCCACGTGAAGGACGTCCAAAAACCGCATCAACACCAGAAATCGTAGCCAAAGTACAGGATATGGTTTTGGAAGATCGTCGATTGACTGAGAGGCGTTTAGTAGAGGCTCTACACATCTCATTAGGCAGTGTGAGTCATATTTTAAATGAAATTTTGAGTTTTAAAAAGCTGTGTGCACAATGGGTGCCGCATTCGCTAACAATTGAACAAAAACTCAACAACATTTGGAGCGTTTTAAAAAGGATAAAGTGGATTTTGTGCGTCGATTCATCACTATGGATGAGACTTGGGTCTATCACCACGATCCTAAATCAAAACAAGAGGCTAAAGAGTGGTGTGAACCTGGTTGTTCGGCTTCGAAACGAGTTCGTGTCCAGAAATCGGCCACGAAGGTTCTGACATCAGTTTTTCGGGATGCGAAAGGAATTTTATTTGTGGATTACTTGCAAACTGGTAAAACAATTAATTCTGAATATTATTGCAACCTTTTGGACCAGTTGAAGGAAAAAATTCGTGAAAAAAGACCCGGTTTGCAGAAGAAAAAAATCCTTTTTCATCAGGACAACACACCGTGTCACAAGAGCATTTTGACAATGGCTAAAATCCATGCATTAAAGTTCGAATTGTTGGAGCATCCGCCGTATTCACCAAATTTGGCCCCCAGCGACTTCCATTTGTTTCCAGAACTCAAAAAATGTATGCGTGGCAAGCGTTTTTCGTCCAATGAAGAGGTCATAACGCCTGTTGAAGAGTATTTTGCAGACCTTCCGGAATCTCACTTCAGGGATGGGATCCACAGATTGGAGGATCGTTGGAGCAAGTGCATTAATGTTCAGGGAGATTATACTGAATAATAAAGTGTATTTTGAACCATAACATTGTGTTTTTCTTATCGAACGACAAAACTTATTGAGCAATCTGGTAGATTTCGACCGCTAGTTTAGACGGGACAGGGCCTTGAAGAAATCGAGAAAATCTTAAACTATACCCCTTGCCATTTTTGCCAAAAAATGATGTGTCACCGATTTTATTACCATTTTAGTATATCGAAAGGGGTCCAAAATAACTCGGAAAAATGCAAGGCGCACCCCGAAATTCGTAATAGTTCCGGAGATATCGCCAAAAATGTGTGGAAAAATTGTGAAAAACGAGCATGAAAATGAAGTCAAAAACGAAAACAGTTCCGATCGACCAGTCATCTTGTATGGTGATAGAGGCTAAAAATAGAGTTTCAAACATGTAAACCGCATCCAAAAATTCCAAATAGTTTCGGAGAGACAGTCAACAACAGACGAGAAAATTTAATCAAATGCCGAAAAAATATATTTTTTTACAGTTACACGCTAAAAGTGTATAATTCGACTTGTTCTCCTGAAGGGAACGACAGAAGGATGAAAGGGACTCAACAAAACGCAAACCCCACCCCAAAATTGGTAATAGTTTTCATGTTTTGAACAAAACTAAACGGAAAAGTTACGAAAAATAAGCAGAAAATAGTTCCGAATACATGGCCAATAATTCGTAAAAAAAAATGGTGAAGAATGATCTCCGAAACCGAGTCCAAAAATCCCTGTTCTCCAATCGACTCATCCGCTTATTTACTCAACGAGGATGCACGTAGACACTAAAAAAAAAATGCTAACCGCGCTCAAAAATTCTGAATTTCTCCGAGATATGACTAAAAACTGGGTCGGGAATAACGAAAAATGCACATGTCTCCAGGATAAACATACCCTACCGTACCCACCACATTTAACACGTCTCCTATACCTCGGCATGTAAAGGAAAAACACTCATCCACGCCGCAACATATGCGTCTCGTAACACATCTGGTCCCTCCGCCATCCCATTTTTACTCCCATAAACTCATCCATACTTCCTTCCTCTCCACTCCACCTGGAAATTGCCCAGCACGCACATCACATCGCCGACGAAATAAAATTACCGAAAACAACACACCCCGAGTTTCCATGCGTCGTATCAAAAGATCAGCGACACGAACAAAATCTAAAACAAATTTGGACCCGCGTACGCCCGACTTCAACACCCCAAAACAAAACCCTTCCTTCAGCGGGATGGCCTATCAGCGATCTCGATCATCTCGGCATAATGGTCACGCGATCGATCAACTCAAGCAAAAAATACACCGTGCCTGCCCGTACGCCCCTTCTGACCTGTGTTTTGACTCCGCAAATCCTGAGTGGCCTGTCCGACGGGATTGGATGACACATTCTGTTGTGCCGATGTTGTGGCAGGAGAATAGACATGTCAGTGGACCGACAGAATGGGTAAGCGGGTGTATTTTCGTGGTCGAGGTAACCGACCGGGCGATTCGGAGGGTGGAAACGAAAAACTATGGTGAGTTGACGTTTAGTCGGTTGACAAGACTGGCAATTTGGTGGGAAGGTAGTGTGCGTGGATGAGGGGTGGCAGAGGGCTATTATTAGTGTTGTTCAATACAGTTTGGCGTGTGTGGATTTGCGGTGCAGTTGAGATCAAAAATAAATGGATAAATGTGTCGATTAGAAATGCAAAAAATAGCGTATAGATTCAGTAACTTGATGGTCGAAAAAAAAATGCCGGGCGATTATTTGCCAGTTTTCGGCGTAGTTGGATGAGAGTTGGTTTAGAAAATCGTGATAACATCTGTTTTGCAGTCAAGTGCCTAAAGCGCATACACGCCGAAACTAAAAAAAAACGTAAAAAAATAATAAGGGGATGCGGAAGAATGCGCGCTCCAAAAGCAATAGGTCTGAGATATCTCCGAGAAATCAATTAAAAAATGAGTCGGAAATGAACGAAAATAGGCTGAAATGTCGATAAATGGCGATAAATGTCAAATTTTTTTTTTGTTTCCCACCGATACCATTTGATAGAGGGTAATTTGCCCTGAAGATAGACCACTCTCCGCGCGTCTGACAAGACTGGCAATTTGTAACAGGTGGTGTGCGTGGATGAGGGGTCCCAGAAACTCATCCAGTTATTACTTCGTGTTTGGTGGCCGCTGTACAGTGCATGGCGTGTGTGAATTTGCGGTGCAGTTGAGATCGGATACTACGTGGATAGTGTGTCAGATTAGAAGGATGCAAAGAATAGCGTATAGATTCAGTTTACTTGATGGTCGAAAGCGAAAAATGCCGGGCGATTATTTGCCAGTTTTCGGCGTAGTAGGATGAGCGTTTGTTTAGAAAATCGTGATAACATTTGCTTTGCAGTCAAGTGCCTAATGAACAAACACGACGAAACTATAAAATAACGTAAAAAAATAATAAGGGGATGCGGAAGAATGCAAACCGCACGCCAAAGTTAGCAATAGGTCCTGAGATATGAAAAACAGGTGAAAACAATTAGGAAAAAATGAGTCGAAAATGAACGAAAATAGGCTGAAATAGGCGAAAAATGGCGAAAAATGTCAAATTTTTTTTTTTTTTCGGAGCGATACCATTTGATAGAGGATAATTTGCCCTGAAGATAGACCACTCTCCGCGCGTCTGACAAGACTGGCAATTTGGTGGGAAGGTAGTGTGCGTGGATGAGGGGTGGCAGAGGGTGGTGGAGTTATTACTTCGTGTTTGGTGGCCGCTGTACAGTGCATGGCGTGTGTGAATTTGCGGTGCAGTTGAGATCGGATACTACGTGGATAGTGTGTCAGATTAGAAGGAAGCAAAGAATAGCGTATAGATTCAGTTTATTTGGTGGTCGAAAGCGAAAAATGCCGGGCGATTATTTGCGAGTTTTCGGCGTAGTTGGATGAGAGTTTGTTTAGAAAATCGTGATAACATTTGTTTTGCAGTCAAGTGCCTAATGAACAAACACGACGAAACTATAAAATAACGTAAAAAAATAATAAGGGGATGCGGAAGAATGCAAACCGCACGCCAAAGTTAGCAATAGGTCCTGAGATATGAAAAACAGGTGAAAACAATTAGGAAAAAATGAGTCGAAAATGAACGAAAATAGGCTGAAATAGGCGAAAAATGGCGAAAAATGTCAAATTTTTTTTTTGTTTCGGACCGATACCATTTTATAGAGGGTAATTTGCCCTGAAGATAGACCACTGTCCGCGCGCTAAACTCTTCATAGTTTCCGAGATACGACGATTTTAAGAAAGCGCAAAAAATTTTTTTTCAAAATTCCTGATCGCGATGAGTCTCACATGAAAGTGTGGCCAAAGAGCTTTAAGAAAACCTATATTACTTACAGGTTTTGTTCACTAGTTTAAACGGGACAGGGCCTTGAAGAAATCGAGAAAATCTTAAATCCCTTGCCATTTTTGCCCAAAAATGATGGGTCGCCGATTTTGTTGCCCTTTTAATATATCAAAAGGGGTCCAAAATGACTTGGAAAAATGCAAGGCGCACCCCGAAATTCGCAATAGTTCCGGAGATATCGGCAAAAATGTGTGGGAAAATCGTGAAAAACGAGCCTGAGAATGGGGTCAAAAATGAAAACTCTACCGACCGACTTGTAATTGTACCAGATAAAAAGGGGTATAAAGAGACTTGGAAAAATCGCAACCGCGTTGAAAAATTCGAAATAGTTTCTGAGATATGACAAAAAATAGATTGAGAAATCGAGAAAATCATAAGAAAAACACGGGTTTTTTAAAAATCACCAACTGAAAGTAAATCTTTTGACTTTCTCACCTATATAAAATGAAAGAGGATGAGCAGGCACTCGAAAAAAATACAAAATACGCCCCAAAATTCGCAATAGTTCCGAAGATACGGCCAAAAATAGGCGGAAAATCGTGAAAAATGACATTCGAAATGGGATAGAAAAAGTAAATATTCTCTAATTAACTCGGCCATTTCTTCATTCAAAGAGGATGCAAAGAGGCTTACAAAAATGCAAACTGCACTCAAAACTTCCAAACGGTTCCCGAAATATGTTGAAAAACTTTGGTAAAAACGTTGAAAAATGCACAGGTTTTCAAGAAACCCACACACGGTCACTACTCCGCATCCTTATTCGCATTAATTGTACCGTGACAGTACGGTATCGCGAACATACACACACGAGGCAAAAAAAAAGTGCATTAGTCGCTAATACCACCATCTACCTCGTCTGTCGTTCAACGCCACGTCCCTAAAAAATGATCCCCGAAATGCCAGAAACGCAACTTCCAGCTCGATGTAAATTCGCGATTTAAACCAGCCGCGCGCAATCATTAATGAAGCCGCCGCCGATTGTTTAGAAAGTCTTACGATAATGGGAACTGGCTTACGAATAATGGGTTAATTGATACTAACAGACCCGGCCCACGTATGGCTTTCCCGCGTGTTGTATAGATGAAAGAGCCGTATATACACCTGTTTCATAATGACGCTAAATGTTTTACGAGCTGAGAGGATTTCGCTTCGATATCGTTTAAGCCGTCCTGCACTACTAAAGTGCAGTTTACCGCCGCAGTCTACTGTGCATAGAGAGGTCAGTTTCACGCTAGAGCGAACCGCATCTCCGTTTCACATTTCTCCAATTTCTCCACTGCCGTTCGTCTTTCTCCGCTCCTCGCGCTTTCTCTTTCACCCCCTCTTTCACCTTCTCTTTCACCGTCTCTTTCCCCGGCCACTTTACGCTTTCTCCGTCTGGCCGCTCTATCCGATTTGCTTTCCGCCGTTTCTCGTGTGGCTTTCGCCCCGGTTGCTTGCGTTGTCAGTTCTTGCCGACAGTAAACTGCGCTTTAGCTTTAAGTTAATGCCGGCGACCTGCATTTCTGTCCCCGCTCGTAATTGTGCTCTTGCGAGTTATCTGATCGGTGGCGAATGTGATTAACCCATTCGACCTAAACCATCTTTCTCATCCAATTTCTTCCCAGCGCAACTTACTCTGTGATTGACGAATATACTCGTCATGCCTCGATTCTAGCGACACAAAACGATGCGCACTCTTAACCCTTTGCACTCCTATGTCGAGTGTCACTCGACATCACTTTTTATCTCAGGAGCTCCTTTGTCGAGTCCCACTCGACATTTTTTCATGTTCAAATAAATAGATGTCGCGCACATATTATACGTTATCAACTCTCTCGCAATGTCACAAGAAGTGAAAGACATTCAGGTAATCAAAGAGAAATAAAAAAACCGAATGTGATCATAGATTATAATAAAAATATGGGTGGTGTTGATATGGCGCACCAATACGCGACATCTTATTGTTTTTTCCGTCGAGCACTCAAGTGGTGGAGGAAATATTTATTTTCGGGATTAGAAATCTCCATAGTAAATGCGTATATTCTATACAAAGAAAAAAACAAAAAACCAAGGAACAAAACCTATAGCCCAGAAAAAATTTCGCGAAAAGCTTTTGTCAATGCTTACTCGTGATTGTCGTGCACGAAATATGAAATTGGGGAGGCCTGGAACACTTGATAAACACGATCGCTTAGATGGAAAGCCTCATTTCATCTTGGTACATTCCGAAGGAAAACACAAAGACTGTGCAGTTTGCCCAAATAGAAAAATACCTGGAGGAAGAAGAGAAACTACCTATTTTTGCGAAACGTACGAAAGAAAAGCAGGGTTGCATCTTGGAAGTTGTTTCAAAAATTATCATACGCTTGAAAATTTCAAAATACGACAATAGTGTAAATAAAACTGGTATTTAAGTGAATTAGTTTCTTCCTTTATTTATTTAAATTGCCTTATTTTTTTAGTTAAAGTAAATTTCAAACAAAACACTTAAAAGCGTTGGGAGCTGCTGGTAACGAAATTGCAATAAAATTCGGAGTGCAAAGGGTTAACCCATTCGACCTAAACCATCTTTCTCATCCAATTTCTTCCCAGCGCAACTTACTCTGTGATTGACGAATATACTCGTCATGCCTCGATTCTAGCGACACAAAACGATGCGCACTCTTAACCCATTGACTGCCACGCATATTTAACGCGTCTTGCCCTGGGTGCCGCGGTTTTATTTTAACACTTTGACTGCCATGGTGGTCACCGGTGACCGGTGCAAATGATTTGACTATAAATGCAAAAAAAATCGCCATGAAACCTATTTGCAATCTCTTAAAAACAATTAACATTGAAATTATGCTTCAATACTTTGGCTTCTGACAACTTTGCGTTATTTTCATTTTGCACGATTTAATCATACTCTGCAGTATTTCATCGAATCGCGGTTCTAACATAGCAAAATACGTTTGGCAGTCAAAGTGCTAAAGAAAACATGGAGTTTTACAAAATATTATAATATTAATTATTATATTATATTATAATATTAATTATTACTGATATAATTTTGTAATGGCATTTACAGTATTTTTACTGAAAAAAAAACACCACGAGATAACTCGTAGCTGGCAGTTTTGATACAGACGCTTACTACGAGATATCTCGTAGTTGGCAGTCAATGGGTTAACCCATTCGAGACCGGTTGCACACCGTGTGTGCAATTGATTTCCGAGGCTATAAGACGGCTTGCACACCGTGTGTGCAATAACAGTAATGTGCAATTATCAGTTATTCTGTGTAAACTAGTCGTCGAAATAAGATTTTTTTTGAACTAATGAAATCTGCAAAGTACAAAAAAACAAAATTTGGCATTGGTTTTACTCTGTGCCAACAAATCTAAAAATTATCTGAAGCCTTTCTTACATGTAAAATACTGTGAATTGCCGACAGTGCTACAAAGAAGGAAAATGTAAACGTAGTAATGACTCTTGTCCTGCTTGTGTCAGTAATCCTGGATTATCTTTGGGAGAATGTTTCCAGCGCTATATCAACCAACTAATGTATAATTACTTTACGATCAGTGTACTATTTCCTAAAAATGTATTTACAAATTATATTTTCTTTTTTATTATTGAGTTACATTAATTTATTATCTTTAGACATTTTTCTAAAAATTCATTTCTCGTTTATGTTATTTTTTTCATTATTCAACGTATTTTTTCGAACTTTTTACTACTTTTTAGAAATATTCTTTGCATTATATTCTGTTCTTTATTATTGAAAGCAAATAACGATTTTATATTATCTAACTATTTTTGAAATAAATGTTTATAAATTTTTAATAATGTATTTCCATTTTACCTTAAATTGCACACATGGTGTTCAATCCGTTCCCCGCAATAAAAATTTTCCGAGGAGCCAGCTGCACACCCGGTGTGCAATGGTCTTATTTATGTGAATTCACTTACGAATTCGGTGATTTCCATAGTAAACATGTTTCTTTATTAAAAATGAGCAATATCAAGAAAAAAAAATCGCTCCTGGGGACCGTGTTCGAAAAAAATCGTCGTCTCGAATGGGTTAACCCTTTGCACTCCTATGTCGAGTGTGACTCGACATCAGTTTTTATGGCAGGAGCTCCTTTGTCGAGCTCCACTCGACATTTTTTCATGTCTAAATAAATAGATATCGTGCACAGGTTATCGACGCTCTCGCAATGTCACTAGAAGGGTCAGACATTCAGGTAATCAAAGAGAAATAAAAGAACTGGATGTGATCACAGATTATAATAAAAATATAGATGGTGTCGATGTGGCGAACCAATACGCGACATCTTACTGTTTTTTACGTCGAGCACTCAAGTGGTGGAGGGAATATTTCTTTTGGGGATTAGAAATCTCCATGGTAAATGCGTATATTTTATACAAAGAAAAAACAAAAAACCAAGGAACAGAACCTATAGCCCACAAAAAATTTCGCGAAAAGATTTTGTCAATGCTAATTCGTGATTGTCGTCATCCAAATATGAAATTGGGGAGGCCTGGAACACATTATAAACACGATCGCTTAGATGGAAAGCCTCATTTAATCTTCCTACATCCCGAAGGAAAACACAAAGACTGTGCAGTTTACTCAAATAGAAAAACATCTGGAGGAAAAAGAGAAACCACCTATTTTTGTGAAACGTGTGAAAGAAAATCAGGGTTACATCTTGCAAGTTCTTTCAAAAGATATCATACCCTTGAAAATTTCAATATACGACAATACTGTAAATAAAATTGGTATTTAAGTGAATTTGTTTCTTCCTTTATATATTTAAATTGCTTTATATTTTTAGTTAAAGTAAATTTCAAATAAAATACTTAAAAGCGTTGGGAGCTGCTGGTAACGAAATTGAAATAAAATTCGGAGTGCAAAGGGTTAATGTGTGAATGCGGGGCATCAGGGGTATTGGGGAAAAGTTGCAAATGTGGTTGACGTACAAAAATTAGGTGTGTGAGGAAAATCTGTTGGAACAGGGCACTTGGATAAGTGCAATGTAGAATTGTTATGGTAATTGCGCGTTGAATGTGCACGGGGTGTAAGGGGAACAACGAAGTAATCGTGCAAGGACGGTACTGGTCTGAAGCGCACGTTTAATCGATACTAATCATAATCATGTAGTAAACAACAATTAACTGAATGCGTGTAAACACGCGCTAGGAAACATTGGTGTATAAGCAAAAGCCTCAAATGCAATTGCAAACAGAGTCGGCCGATACCTAAACATAAAATTGACTGAATGATAACTGATAATGGATATATAACAAAAAGTAGTAAATCAAAACAAAAATTGTATAAAAATAAAAAAATGTACAGCTAAGTGAAAATCAACAAAAAGTGTCGATTTAATATCAGCACATCGATAATTTGATTGGCTGTTTGATTGTAGCACTATTTAAAATTAAACATTTTTCTATAAAAAGCAAACCTCAACGTTTCGATGCAATAGGATGTCATCCTCAGGAATGGGATTTGTTACTAAATTTGAATAATTCAAGAAAATTAACCTAACATTTTCCAAGCACATTTCTTATGACTCAAATCAACATTTCTTTACCTTACCCAATTATCGGAAAAAAAACGCGACGTTCCAATTTGCGTTTCCAGTCAACTATTCATACGCCTCTGTCACATTACCACCGACCAACATAAAAGAATTCCGCTCAACTAACTGACAATCAACCAATAACAGACGCAATTTGACGAAATTGATGATTTCACGACAAAAACCCAAACGTCTGAAGCTCCTCGTCATTAACGTCAAACGCCTCTAATACGACTGCCGAACCGATTGATAAATTGCGAAACCGAAGTAGTACAAAAGCTTTCCCCAGGGTCGTTCGTTGATTTCTTTTAATCGACATCAAACGTTAACGCATTTGACGTTTCCGTCGTCGGCCCTTTCTCTCTCTGAAAGATCGGGATGAGGATCGTCTTGCTTTTGTATCTGGCTCAAAGGACTCCCGAGGTGCAACTCGTCAGCGCCGAAGAAGCTTTCGAAGCGCGCGGGGCTTCTAATATCGAGTAGAATAGAACAAAGCGGGAAACTCTAAGCGTCTGTTATGCGTAAACAGCGGACAGTTATCGCGAACTAGACGGATGAAAGGCCTCGGGTTTCGCAAAGCTGTTCCAAATGTTAGTTTCCTGAAACATCGCCGACTTTATAATATGGCGAGGTGCCGCACTTACGTTCCGTCATTTTACTTTCGCTGAGTTACTGCGGTGCCTTAATCCATTGACTGCCAACTACGAGGTATATCGTAGTAAACGTCTGTACCAAAAGTGTTTTTCTTTCAATAAAAATACTGTAAATGCCATACAATTTGACAATTACAATACTATATCAGTAACTTAACACCAGAAGCAATTGATATCGGAACCCTGCTTTAATCATTTGGCTTCTAAGAACTCTGCGTTACCTTTATTTTCCACGATTTAATTATACTCTGCAGTATTTTATCGCATTGCGGTTCTAACATAGCAAAAGACGCGGTGACCGGTGCAAAAGATTTTACTAAAAATTCAAAAAATTCGCAATGAAGTCCATTTGCAATCTTGTAAAAGCAATTGATATCGGGACGGTGCTTCGATACTTTGGTTTCTAACAACTCTGCCGTAGCTTCATTTTGCACAATTTAATCATATTCTGCAGTATTTCATTGCATCGCAGTTCTAACATAGCAAAATACGCGGTGACTGGCGCCAAAGATTTTAGTAGAAATGCAAAAAATTGACAATGAAGCCTATTTGCAATCTTGTAAAAGCAATTGCTATTGAAACGGTGCTTCAATACTTTGGCTTCTAACCCGGTGCAAAAGATTTTACTAAGAATGCAAAAAATTCGCAATGAAGCCTATTTGCAATCTTATGAAGCAATTGATATTGCAATGGTGTTTCAATACTTTGGCTTCTAACCCGGTGCAACAGATTTTACTAAGAATGCAAAAAAATTGCAATGAAGTCTATTTGCAATCTTGTAAAAGCAATTGATATCGGAACCCTGCTTTAATCATTTGGCTTCTAACAACTCTGCGTTACCTTTATTTTGCACGATTTAACTATACTCTGCAGTATTTTATCGCATTGCGGTTCTAACATAGCAAAAGACGCGGTGACCGGTGCAAAACATTTGACTAAAAATGCAAAAAATTCGCAATGCAGCCTGTTTGGAATCTTGTAAAAGCAATTGATATTGGAACGGTGCTTCAATACTTTGGCTTCTAACAACTCTGCATTACTTTCATTTTGCAGGATTTAATTATACTCTGCAGTATTTTATCGCATCGCGGTTCCAACATAGCAAGAAATGCTTGGCAGTCAAAGTATTAAACTGTCCACAAATATTTCTATAATATTGCTAATCGTTTTGTCGCTATCCATATTTCAGAGCTTCAAATAATTAATTTGCAACACAAATTACGAAAAACTGCGGCTGACAATCACGTAGCAACTGTGTGATATCTTGTCACCTGTCTCGAACGACAGAACATGCAAGACGATATATCTCAGTGGCCCAGAATGACGAAATACGCAAGACGATATATCTCGTCAATGGCCCCGAACAACGAAATAGCAATGACGAGATATCTCGTCATCCGTCCGCAATGTGTTAATATTATTATATTTTGTAAAACTTCATGTCTTCTTTAAAATAAAACTGTGGCACCCAGAGCAAGACGCGCTAAATTTGCGTGGCAGTCATTGGGTTAAAAAGTCTCAACGTCTTTTCCATACAAGACGAGAAACAGAAATTGCAAGCACTATAAATGGAATGCTTTGCTTTTTGAAAATTTGTTTAACGCGATGTTTCGAAAAATAACACATCACTCCATCATATCACAGATACCTTCCTCACAAATTGCCAAAAGCTACCCTTAAATCCACGCACCGCCCCCAATCGGAAGAAGATTAGTCACCTGCCGACAAAATAAGGGTAAACACTGAATCAGGTTATTAATCGGCACCTTCGCTCAAGGTATCAATGTCCCGAGGACGAGAACGAAGCCAAAGAATTGCAGTACGTTTAGTAAATGGCTCAATTGATTTTCACGGGACATATGGTCAATGATTCGATGGTCGCACTGCCGTAAAAATTTGTTCATATTATCTTCCGCTTTGATTGAATTTTCGTCATATATCGTTACGATTTATGAAGAAACTACTATAACAAGAGGTTGCGAACCTTGCAACTATTACAGTCCAAATGTTCTCACCACGAAATTGCAATAAAAAGTGCATCTACCCCATCTTTAATCATTTGACACACGAAAAAAAAATAAACGATTGTAGATATTTTGGTAGATTGTAGACATATGGTCAATGATTCGATGGTCGCACTGCCGTAAAAATGTGTTCATATTATCTTCCGCTTTTATTGAATTTTCGTCATATACCGTTACGATTTATGAAGAAACTACTATAACAAGAGGTTGCGAACCCTGCAACTATTACAGTCCAAATGTTCTCACCACGAAATTGCAATAAAAAGTGTATCTACCCCATCTTTAATCATTTGACAGACGAAAAAAAATAAACGATTGTAGATATTTTCAGAAATGTTTGAACCCTTGGTACCTAACGTACATCACATTTAAGCTCCCCTTTTTGCGAGAAACTATGAGCTCCTCGAACTCCCCTAGTCAAACGAACCGGGGGACGCAGAATTTTTCGGGTTTCCCTCTGGAACTCACAAATTTAAGTATCGGTCAGAATTGAAATAACGCACACCATCGTACACTTAACCCTTTGCACTCCTATGTCGAGTGTGACTCGACATCAGTTTTTATGGCAGGAGCTCCTTTGTCGAGCTCCACTCGACATTTTTTCATGTCTAAATAAATAGATATCGTGCACAGGTTATCGACGCTCTCGCAATGTCACTAGAAGGGTTAGACATTCAGGTAATCAAAGAGAAATAAAAGAACTGGATGTGATCACAGATTATAATAAAAATATAGATGGTGTCGATGTGGCGAACCAATACGCGACATCTTACTGTTTTTTACGTCGAGCACTCAAGTGGTGGAGGGAATATTTCTTTTGGGGATTAGAAATCTCCATGGTAAATGCGTATATTTTATACAAAGAAAAAACAAAAAACCAAGCAACAGAACCTATAGCCCACAAAAAATTTCGCGAAAAGATTTTGTCAATGCTAATTCGTGATTGTCGTCATCCAAATATGAAATTGGGGAGGCCTGGAACACATGATAAACACGATCGCTTAGATGGAAAGCCTCATTTAATCTTCCTACATCCCGAAGGAAAACACAAAGACTGTGCAGTTTACTGAACTATAAAAACATCTGGAGGAAAAAGAGAAACCACCTATTTTTGTGAAACGTGTGAAAGAAAATCAGGGTTACATCTTGCAAGTTCTTTCAAAAGATATCATACCCTTGAAAATTTCAATATACGACAATACTGTAAATAAAATTGGTATTTAAGTGAATTTGTTTCTTCCTTTATTTATTTAAATTGCTTTATATTTTTAATTAAAGTAAATTTCAAATAAAACACTTAAAAGCGTTGGGAGCTGCTGGTAACGAAATTGAAATAAAATTCGGAGTGCAAAGGGTTAAGAGCATGCCAAATACATGAAGGGGCCTCGAGCGTTTCACCGTTAGCCACAGTTAGAATTGCTAGCGACTCAAAATAAATACGCTCCGAAAACCGCCAAAGCCTTATCCATAAACCTAATTTTTGATCCCGGCGACAAAGTGTTGCGAAGTGACAAAGAAAACAAAAAGGTAAAAATGCGATGTTGAGAAAAATAGATTATCGTCCCGTCATGAATGGGAACGTTAAATCAGTCAAAAAGTTATAGCCGCTTCATCGAGCAAACCGAAACGGTGACGGTGGATTGAAGGGCATTCGTCAAAAATCGCCCGGCCCGACACACGATCCGCTATCGTCGAAACAAGTTGGAAATCGGCGTTGCTCGCGGAGCATATTTTTCCGCGTCCATTTGTATAAGCGATAAGATATTTTTCCGGTAATATAATAATCTGATTAGCGGTCCTTTTTACCGGCGCTCGTTTGGACCAAACAGGCCGGCTTTTATCCCGGGGCATTATTGGGCGGGCGGGAGGGGGTGCGGCATGAAACGTCGACGATGAGAAATTAATGGCCAACGATATTTCTCGGTCACCCCGCTTCTGCCGGTGCCGCCGAAATTGACGCCAGTCGATTTCCATCCGAAAAATCGCGTTGCAATAGACTAAACGCGGCCGATGCCACGACGCTATGGAATCAAATTTGTTAGAATAATTAATACGGAAACGTGGCAATAGTTTGTGTTGTTAATAAGACCTAATGGGGATTCTACTTATAATGCAGCTAGTTTAAACACGTAAATAGTTTACACCATTTCAATACCGTGACGCTAAAGAATCAAATTTATTGGAATAAATAATAAGAAAACGTGGCAATAGTTTGTGTTGTTAATAAGACCTAATGGAGATTCTACTCAGAATGCAGATAGTTTAAACACGTAAATAGTTTACACCCTTTCGATACCGTGACGCTATGGAATCAAATTTGTTGGAATAATTAATACGAAAACGGCAATAGTTTGTGTTGTTAATAAGACCTAATGGGGATTCTACTCAGAATGCAGATAGTTTAAACACGTAAATAGTTTACACCCTTTCGATACCGTGACGCTATGGAATCAAATTTGTTAGAATAATTAATACGGAAACGTGGCAATAGTTTGTGTTGTTAATAAGACCTAATGGGGATTCTACTCAGAATGCAGATAGTTTAAACACGTAAATAGTTTACACCCTTTCGATACCGTGACGCTATGGAATCAAATTTGTTGGAATAATTAATACGGAAACGTGGCAATAGTTTGTGTTGTTAATAAGATCTAATGGGGATTCTACTGAGAATGCAGATAGTTTAAACACGTAAATAATTTACACCCTTTCGATACCGTGACGCTATGGAATCAAATTTGTTGGAATAATTAATACGAAAACGTGGCAATAGTTTGTGTTGTTAATAAGACCTAATGGGGATTCTACTGAGAATGCAGATAGTTTAAACACGTAAATAATTTACACCCTTTCGATACCGTGACGGTATGGAATCAAATTTGTTGAAATAATTAATACGAAACCGGCAATAGTTTGTGTTGTTAATAAGACCTAATGGGGATTCTACTCAGAATGCAGATAGTTTAAACACGTAAATAGTTTACACCCTTTCGATACCGTGACGCTATGGAATCAAATTTGTTGGAATAATTAATACGAAAACGGCAATAGTTTGTGTTGTTAATAAGACCTAATGGGGATTCTACTGAGAATGCAGATAGTTTAAACACGTAAATAATTTACACCCTTTCGATACCGTGACGGTATGGAATCAAATTTGTTGGAATAATTAATAAGAAAACGTGGCAATAGTTTGTGTTGTTAATAAGATCTAATGGGGATTCTACTGAGAATGCACATAGTTTAAACACGTAAATAGTTTACACCCTTTCGATACCGTGGCGCTATGGAATCAAATTTGTTGGAATAATTAATACGAAACCGGCAATAGTTTGTGTTGTTAATAAGACCTAATGGGGATTCTACTGAGAATGCAGATAGTTTAAACACGTAAATAATTTACACCCTTTCGATACCGTGACGGTATGGAATCAAATTTGTTGGAATAATTAATACGAAAACGGCAATAGTTTGTGTTGTTAATAAGATCTAATGGGGATTCTACTTATAATGCAGATAGTTTAAACACGTAAATAGTTTACACCCTTTCGATACCGTGACGCTATGGAATCAAATTTGTTGGAATAATTAATAAGAAAACGTGGCAATAGTTTGTGTTGTTAATAAGATCTAATGGGGATTCTACTGAGAATGCAGATAGTTTAAACACGTAAATAGTTTACACCCTTTCGATACCGTGACGGTATGGAATCAAATTTGTTGGAATAATTAATACGAAAACGGCAATAGTTTGTATTGTAAATAAGACCTAATGGGGATTCTACTGAGAATGCAGATAGTTTAAACACGTAAATAGTTTACACCCTTTCGATACCGTGACGCTATGGAATCAAATTTGTTGGAATAATTAATACGAAAACGTGGCAATAGTTTGTGTTGTTAATAAGACCTAATGGGGATTCTACTGAGAATGCAGATAGTTTAAACACGTAAATAATTTACACCCTTTCGATACCGTGACGATATGGAATCAAATTTGTTGGAATAATTAATAAGAAAACGTGGCAATAGTTTGTGTTGTTAATAAGATCTAATGGGGATTCTACTGAGAATGCACATAGTTTAAACACGTAAATAATTTACACCCTTTCGATACCGTGACGCTATGGAATCAAATTTGTTGGAATAATTAATACGAAAACGGCAATAGTTTGTGTTGTTAATAAGACCTAATGGGGATTCTACTCAGAATGCAGATAGTTAAACACGTAAATAGTTTACACCCTTTCGATACCGTGACGCTATGGAATCAAATTTGTTGGAATAATTAATACGAAAACGGCAATAGTTTGTGTTGTTAATAAGACCTAATGGGGATTCTACTGAGAATGCACATAGTTTAAACACGTAAATAGTTTACACCCTTTCGATACCGTGACGCTATGGAATCAAATTTGTTGGAATAATTAATAAGAAAACGGCAATAGTTTGTATTATAAATAAGATCTAATGGGGATTCTACTGAGAATGCAGATAGCTTAAACACATTAATAGTTTACACCCTTTCGATACCGTGACTCTATGGAATCAAATTTGTTGGAATAATTAATACGGAAACGTGGCAATAGTTTGTGTTGTTAATAAGACCTAATGGGGATTCTACTGAGAATGCAGATAGTTTAAACACGTAAATAGTTTACACCCTTTCGATACCGTGACTCTATGGAATCAAATTTGTTGGAATAATTAATACGGAAACGTGGTAATAGTTTGTGTTGTTAATAAGATCTAATGGGGATTCTACTGAGAATGCACATAGTTTAAACACGTAAATAGTTTACACCCTTTCGATACCGTGACGCTATGGAATCAAATTTGTTGGACTAATTAATACGGAAACGTGGCAATAGTTTGTGTTGTTAATCAGACCTAATGGGGATTCTACTGAGAATGCAGATAGTTTAAACACATAAATAGTTTACACCCTTTCGATACCGTGACGCTAGGAATCAAATTTGTTGGAATAATTAATACGAAAACGGCAATAGTTTGTGTTGTTAATAAGACCTAATGGGGATTCTACTGAGAATGCAGATAGTTTAAACACGTAAATAGTTTACACCCTTTCGGTACCGTGACGGGACGAAATCCAATTTATCGGAATAATTAATGTGGAAACGTGTTAATAATTAGTGTTCTAAATAGAATCTAACAGAGATTCTAATAGAGTTATAAATAATTGACACACCTGACGATAGCCTATTGGCAAGCACATAAATAATTTGCGTCTAATACAAACGATTAATGTTACGGTCCATTATACAAGTGTGCTATTCTGCTAAACTTGCTTCCAACTAACGTGAATTCTGTACATCAGACATTTGCTTACAAATACTTATGCGTCGCCAAGCGAAGCCGGCGTTGAAACCAGCAAAACGTAACAAAACAAAAAAGAATAGTATTAACACATAATTAAAATGCCGATGAAACATTCACTAACAGCCGTCCGCGACGCGGCGTTTCAAAATAACGCAAACGTTTGCGACACGAAAGCCCGCCATTACAGCATTAATTGCTAGACTTCGAGAAATGTTATAAACACGAATTATTAACTGATCCGCGTGAAACCGCCCGCCAGCGTATAATAGCAACATTTTATCAAAATTCTCAGCCCCGCACTATTAAGCCCAGCGCTCGCGATCGCCCGCAGCGAAAAACACGAAAAACGGAAAAGTGCTTATTAACAGCGCGCAACGCCCGAATTAAATATTAATTAACGATCGTCTATTAGGGAATACGATAAAATACGCCCGGCGCCGTGCGGAAACACAATGGCAGCGTGCCCGTGGCGACCGTGAGTAAGTTACCGGTTTAATTAATATTTCATATTTACAAATGCGCCCGCGTCGGATGCGATTTTTAATTGAATATTTAATTTTCCGGCGTCTCCGCGCGTCGCGCGCTCCCGACCGACGAAGAGGGACGAGTCGGCACGATATTTTTCGACATCATTGTCCGGCCATTTCATACGGGTATTTATAATTGTATCGAATTACGACACGGGCCGGAAATATGCGCGCGCACTTTTTGTCCAACTGTTTATCGATAAAACGTAATGCGCCGCTTTTGCGGGTCGACGAATTACACGAATTACCGGACGGAGCGGAAAATGGGGCAGAGGGAGAGGGGGGGAGATTGTAATTAAAACGATTTTATTCGGCGGCCATCGTTGAAATTTCGACGCGGTGTGAGTAGAAGCCGTCGTGCGGCTGGCAATTTTTATTTTTAGTTATTCATATATGGGTGACGGGCAAGTTACCGCATGTGAACACTTAGCCAAACACGCCCGGAATATCTAATCGTGTGCATGTTTCGCAAATTTTAATTCTGACTTTTCCGTAGGTCTGACTTCAAAGTTAGTATAAGCTCATTGATACACTTTAACAACTTGATCTGAAAAAGATCCTGTCAGCTCTAGTTTACTTCTCACGCTAATTTTGATATTTATATTTTTGATATCAGTTCTGTTTATAATTTTCTTTATACGGAAGCATCTGGATTACTTACTTAACGAACACGTATTTTGCAGTCTTTAAATTGTCGCGATCTGTCCATATAATTATAATATTACGAACTGTATTAGTAGCATATTCAAGAATACTAATAATATTCGAAATAATTCTACCTTCTTCGGTACATCTACCTTCAAAGTTAGTATAAGCTGATTGATACACTTTACCAAATTGATCTGAAAAAGATCCTGTCAGCTCTAATTTACTTCTCACGCTAATTTTGATGTGTATATTTTTGACATCAATTCTGTTTATAATTTTCTTTATAGGGAAGCATCTGAATTACTTACTTAACGAACACGTATTTTGCAGTCTTTAAATGTCGCGATCTGTCCATATAATTATAATATTAGGAACTGTATTCCCAGCATATTAATAATATGCGCAATAATTCTACCTTCTTCGGTACATCTACCTTCAAAGTTAGTATAAGCTGATTGATACACTTTACCATATTTTTGAAAAAGATTGTCAGCTCATTTAATTTCACGCTAATTTTGATGTGTATATTTTTCCGGATCAATTCTGTTTATAAACATTTTTATAGGGAAGCATCTGAATTACTTACTTAACGAACACGTATTTTGCAGTTTTTAAATGTCGCGATCTGTTTATATAATTATAATATTAGGAACTGTATTCCCAGCATATTAATAATATGCGCAATAATTCTACCTTCTTCGGTATATCTACCTACAAAGTTAGTATAAGCTGATTGATACACTGTTTGATCTGAAAAAGATTCAGCCTAATTTACTTCACGCTAATTTTGATGTGTATATTTTTGACATCAATTCTGTTTATAATTTTCTTTATAGGGAAGCATCTGGATTACTTACTTAACGAACACGTATTTTACAGTTTTTAAATGTCGCGATCTGTTCATATAATTATAATATTAGGAACTATTTCCCAGCATATTAATAATATGCGCAATAATTCTACCTTCTTCGGTACATCTACCTACAAAGTTAATATAAGCTGATTGATACACTTTACCAAATTGATCTGAAAAAGATCCTGTCAGCTCTAATTTACTTCTCACGCTAATTTTAATGTGTATATTTTTGACATCAATTCTGTTTATAATTTTCTTTATAGGGAAGCATCTGAATTACTTACTTAACGAACACGTATTTTGCAGTTTTTAAATGTCGCGATCTGTTCATATAATTATAATATTAGGAACTGTATTCCTAGCATATTAATAATATGCGCAATAATTCTACCTTCTTCGGTACATCTACCTACAAAGTTAGTATAAGCTGATTGATAAACTTTACCAAATTGATCTGAAAAAGACCCCGTCAACTCTAGTTTACTTCTCACGCTAATTTTGATGATTTTGGACTTCAGTTCTGTTTATAATTTTCTTTATAGGGAAGCATCTGAATTACTCACTTAGCGAACACGTATTTTGCAGTCTTTAAATGTCGCGATCTGTTCATATAATTATAATATTAGGAACTATATTCCCAGCATATTAATAATATGCGCAATAATTCTACCTTCTTCGGTACATCTACCTACAAAGTTAGTATAAGCTGATTGATACACTTTACCAGATTGATCTGAAAAAGACCCTGTCAACTCTAGTTTACTTCTCACGCTAATTTTGATGATTTTGGACTTCAGTTCTGTTTATAATTTTCTTTATAGGGAAGCATCTGGATTACTTACTTAACGAACACGTATTTTGCAGTTTTTAAATGTCGCGATCTGTTCATATAATTATAATATTAGGAACTATATTCCCAGCATATTAATAATATGCGCAATAATTCTACCTTCTTCGGTACATCTACCTACAAAGTTAGTATAAGCTGATTGATACACTTTACCAAATTGATCTGAAAAAGATCCTGTCAGCTCTAATTTACTTCTCACGCTAATTTTGATGTGTATATTTTTGACATCAATTCTGTTTATAATTTTCTTTATAGGGAAGCATCTGAATTACTCACTTAGCGAACACGTATTTTGCAGTTTTTAAATGTCGCGATCTGTCCATATAATTATAATATTAGGAACTGTATTCCCAGCATATTAATAATATGCGCAATAATTCTACCTTCTTCGGTACATCTACCTACAAAGTTAGTATAAGCTGATTGATACACTTTACCAAATTGATCTGAAAAAGATCCTGTCAGCTCTAATTTACTTCTCACGCTAATTTTGATGTGTATATTTTTGACATCAATTCTGTTTATAATTTTCTTTATAGGGAAGCATCTGGATTACTTACTTAACGAACACGTATTTTGCAGTTTTTAAATGTCGCGATCTGTTTATATAATTATAATATTAGGAACTGTATTCCCAGCATATTAATAATATGCGCAATAATTCTACCTTCTTCAGTACATCTACCTACAAAGTTAGTATAAGCTAATTGATACACGTTACCAGATTGATCTGAAAAAGATCCTGTCAGCTCTAGTTTACTTCTCACGCTAATTTTGATGTATATATTTTTGACATCAATTCTGTTTATAATTTTCTTTATAGGGAAGCATCTGGATTACTTACTTAACGAACACGTATTTTGCAGTTTTTAAATGTCGCGATCTGTCCATATAATTATAATATTAGGAACTATATTCCCAGCATATTAATAATATGCGCAATAATTCTACCTTCTTCGGTACATCTACCTTACAAAGTTAGTATAATGATTGATACACTTTACCAAATTGTGATCTAAAAAAGACTGTCAGCTCTAACTTACTTCTCACGCTAATTTTGATGTGTATATTTTTGACATCAATTTGTTTATAATTTTCTAGTCAAACATCTGGATTATACTTAACGAACTATACAGGGTTTTTAAAAGTCACGATCCATAATTATTATATTGATATATCATAGGTGATGAGTTTATTGAATTGTGTATAAAAGCAAACTGGCCAACTACCTGACGAATTTTTACCTTTAGTAACTAGTCAAACATGTATTATATGTGGGATCTCAGATACAAAAAGTCCCAGCTCTAGTTGGCGCTAATTTTGATGTATGATCCACAATTGTTATATTGATGTATCATAGGTGATGAGTTTATTGAATTGTGTATAAAAGCAAACTGGCCAACTACTTGACGAATTTTTACCTTTAGTAACTAGTCAAACCTGTATTACATGTGGGATCTCAGATACAGGGTCCTCTAGTTGACGAGGAAAGGTCACCTATGATCCACAATTGTTATATTGATGTATCATAGGTGATGAGTTTATTGAATTGTGTATAAAAGCAAACTGGCCAACTACCTGACGAATTTTTACCTTTAGTAACTAGTCAAACATGTATTATATGTGGGATCTCAGGTACATCTCCTCTAGTTGGCGAGGATCTGAAAAAGGTCACCTATGATCCACAATTATTATATTGATTTATCATATGTGATGAGTTTATTGAATTGTGTATAAAAGCAAACTGGCCAACTACCTGACGAATTTTTACCTTTAGTAATTAGTCAAACATGTATTATATGTGGGATCTCAGATACAGGGTCCTCTAGTTGGCGAGGAAAGGTCACCTATGATCCACAATTATTATATTGATGTATCATAGGTGATGAGTTTATTGAATTGTGTATAAAAGCAAACTGGCCAACTACCTGACGAATTTTTACCTTTAGTAACTAGTCAAACATGTATTATATGTGGGATCTCAGATACAGGGTCCTCTAGTTGGCGAGGAAAGGTCACCTATGATCCACAATTATTATATTGATATATCATAGGTGATGAGTTTATTGAATTGTGTATAAAAGCAAACTGGCCAACTACCTGACGAATTTTTACCTTTAGTAACTAGTCAAACATGTATTATATGTGGGATCTCAGATACAGGGTCCCCTAGTTGGCGAGGAAAGGTCACCTATGATCCACAATTGTTATATTGATGTATCATAGGTGATGAGTTTATTGAATTGTGTATAAAAGCAAACTGGCACGGACTCGAACGATGCTTCCTCCCCAAAATGTAACTACTTGACGAATTTTTACCTTTAGTAACTAGTCAAACCTGTATTACATGTGGGATCTCAGCTACAGGGTCCTCTAGTTGACGAGGAAAGGTCACCTATGATCCACAATTTTTATATTGATGTATCATAGGTGATGAGTTTATTGAATTGTGTATAAAAGCAAACTGGCCAACTACCTGACGAATTTTTACCTTTAGTAACTAGTCAAACATGTATTATATGTGGGATCTCAGATACAGGGTCCTCTAGTTGGCGAGGAAAGGTCACCTATGATCCACAATTATTATATTGATGTATCATAGGTGATGAGTTTATTGAATTGTGTATAAAAGCAAACTGGCCAACTACCTGACGAATTTTTACCTTTAGTAACTAGTCAAACATGTATTATATGTGGGATCTCAGATACAGGGTCCTCTAGTTGGCGAGGAAAGGTCACCTATGATCCACAATTATTATATTGATGTATCATAGGTGATGAGTTTATTGAATTGTGTATAAAAGCAAACTGGCCAACTACCTGACGAATTTTTACCTTTAGTAACTAGTCAAACATGTATTATATGTGGGATCTCAGATACAGGGTCCTCTAGTTGGCGAGGAAAGGTCACCTATGATCCACAATTATTATATTGATATATCATAGGTGATGAGTTTATTGAATTGTGTATAAAAGCAAACTGGCCAACTACCTGACGAATTTTTACCTTTAGTAACTAGTCAAACATGTATTATATGTGGGATCTCAGATACAGGGTCCTCTAGTTGGCGAGGAAAGGTCACCTATGATCCACAATTGTTATATTGATGTATCATAGGTGATGAGTTTATTGAATTGTGTATAAAAGCAAACTGGCCAACTACCTGACGAATTTTTACCTTTAGTAACTAGTCAAACATGTATTATATGTGGGATCTCAGATACAGGGTCCTCTAGTTGGCGAGGAAAGGTCACCTATGATCCACAATTATTATATTGATATATCATAGGTGATGAGTTTATTGAATTGTGTATAAAAGCAAACTGGCCAACTACCTGACGAATTTTTACCTTTAGTAACTAGTCAAACATGTATTATATGTGGGATCTCAGATACAGGGTTCTCTAGTTGGCGAGGAAAGGTCACCTATGATCCACAATTATTATATTGATGTATCATAGGTGATGAGTTTATTGAATTGTGTATAAAAGCAAACTGGCCAACTACCTGACGAATTTTTACCTTTAGTAACTAGTCAAACATGTATTATATGTGGGATCTCAGATACAGGGTCCTCTAGTTGGCGAGGAAAGGTCACCTATGATCCACAATTATTATATTGATGTATCATAGGTGATGAGTTTATTGAATTGTGTATAAAAGCAAACTGGCCAACTACCTGACGAATTTTTACCTTTAGTAACTAGTCAAACATGTATTATATGTGGGATCTCAGATACAGGGTCCTCTAGTTGGCGAAGAAAGGTCACCTATGATCCACAATTATTATATTGATGTATCATAGGTGATGAGTTTATTGAATTGTGTATAAAAGCAAACTGGCCAACTACCTGACAAATTTTTACCTTTAGTAACTAGTCAAACATGTATTATATGTGGGATCTCAGATACAGGGTCCCCTAGTTGGCGAGGAAAGGTCACCTATGATCCACAATTATTATATTGATGTATCATAGATGATGAGTTTATTGAATTGTGTTATTTTGGTTGCTAAGGCGGTTGACGATAAGACGTAAAGACGAAACGGCGTAAAGACGAAACGTCGAAAGATTAGGCAATAAGACGAAAGCGTCTTCATTCTGTTGTTATTGTTTATAAATATTATACTATCTA
This sequence comes from Cryptocheilus praepositus, assembly GCA_033815515.1. Taxonomy (NCBI): domain Eukaryota; kingdom Metazoa; phylum Arthropoda; class Insecta; order Hymenoptera; family Pompilidae; genus Cryptocheilus; species Cryptocheilus praepositus. The sequence continues at coordinate 231,534 of JAWWQZ010000040.1, read as the reverse complement.
GTTTCACGTATTATATTTCTACATACATATACTTTTAAACAGCCTAAAATGTCATTACATCTGCTATTCAAACGCCCTAAAATGTAATTCGTCAAATAAATTGATTATATTTATTACAATAATATGATTATATTTATTACACCATTACTTCGGGCAACACTTTCGGGATTTTTGATTGATGATGTTGTAAAGTTATTAACGGCATGCACCAAGTGTTAAGATTAGGAAATAAGACGAAAGCGTCTTCATTGTGTTGTTATTGTTTATAAATATTATACTATCTAGTTTCAGGTATTAAATTCCTACATATATATATATATATATATATATATATATATATATATATATATTTAAACAGCCTAAAATTTCATTACATCTACTATTTAAACGCCCTAAAATTTAATTCGTCAAACAAATTGATTATATTTATTACGATAATATGATTATATTTATTACACCATTACTTCGGGTAACACTTTCGGGTTTTTTGATTGAAGATGTTGTAAAGTTATTAGCGGCATGCACCAAGTGTTGAAACGTTAGGATTCTTCTTTCCAACAAGAAATATATAATTCTATACATATTAGACAATATGATTTTGGAACACTACTCGCAATTGCGCCACCGACGCGAAGATTCGCACACGCCACCTAAAGAAAGCCCATGAAAAGCATCGGTCAATCAGGAAAAATTCTCAAACCCGCGCCATCCCAATGAACTTAATTCGCTCAACTGCCCGCTTCCCTGTGTCACCTGAATGCAGAACAAAATTCTCCGGGCGGCGGTTAATTCGATTGATCAAAGTTGGCCGATTTCAAACGAAAGCGCGCGGACAAGAGGGCGTCGGGTGTATAGCCCGAGAAGAGAGCCGAGGGTTGAAAGGAGATCGCGAAAGGACTATGATTCGATGATTGTCCGTCGTGAAAGGGCCGGGTATAATCAGGAACGAGGAAACGCTTGCCACGAGTCGGTCTGAAAAGGGGTCGGGCAGAGAGGGGTGCTCCGCCAAGTTTCCTCGAAAACAAACTCCGGACAGGGCTCCTTTTAATTCGCGCTTACTGTGAACGGGCGTCACGTAATTAGTCGCCCGGAGTTTAATGTAAGGCGGTAAAGACCGCTACTCCTTAACTTCGACTCAAGCACCCCCCACTGCTCTTCCACCCCCGCGGGCGCCATTGTATTTCCTACCCTCCCGCGGCACCTTCTTTAGCACACTGCCTCGCCACGAGATACTCGACGACGCCGGAATCAGGGGAAGAAGCAAAATACTGGAACGTTGTACGCACGTAAATCACGCTGAGCTCGGTGAAAAACTTTAATCTGGCGAATTAGAGGGAGCGCTGTCGACTGAAGCGGTTGCCTGTTGATTATTCGTTCAAGCTATTATTGCGGCCGATATATTACGCGTTGACACTTTATGTATTCTGCGATTTTGATAAAAACGGAATATAGGAGTTCAATTGCATTTTTATGCAATTTTAGTTTGACACATTATTGTTAATTATTGTAGATATTTATGAATAAAATATTTTGCTACTATACTATAAATGAATGCTACTGCGTATCTTTTGCCAATTTTGCACAGAAAAGTAGAAGTTCAGAAGTAAAGTGCATTTTTAATGTATCGACGACGGTTGACGTTAAATTTAGGGGAAAATAATATTTATATTATTCTATTAACACTTTGACTGCCATGATGGTCATTGGTGACCGACGCAAGAGATTTTACTGAAGATCTAAAATATTTGCAATCGGCAGCGATTACTATTTTATAAATGCAGTTGTTATTAGAATAGTAATGCGATCCTTTGGTCTCCAATACCTGTACATTATTTACATTTTGCATAACTCAATCGAACGCTGTATTATTTCATAGCATCGCTATTCTAATATAGTAAAATACGCTTGGCAGTCAACAATTATTGTAAATGTTTATGGATAAAATATTTTGACATTTTACGGTAGCAAAGGAAATGAATACTACTGCGCATCTTTTGCCAATTTTGCACAGAAAAGTTGAAGTTCAGAAGTAAAGGGTATTTTTAATATATCGAAGACGGATAACGTTAAATTTAGGGGAAAATTATGTTTATATTATTCTATTAACACTTTGACTGCCATGATGGTCACTGGTGACCGACGCAAGAGATTTTACTGAAGATCTAAAATATTCGCAATCGGCAGCAATTACTATTTTATAAATGCAATTGTTATTAGAATAGTAATGCGATTCTTTCGTCTCCAATACCTGTACATTATTTACATTTTGCATAACTCAATCAAACGCTGTATTATTTCATAGCATCGCCATTCTAATATAGTAAAATACGCTTGGCAGTCAACAATTATTGTAAATGTTTATGGATAAAATATTTTGACATTTTATGGTTGCAAAGGAAATGAATGCTACTGTGTATCTTTTGCCAATTTTGCACAGAAAAGTAGAAGTTCAGAAGTAAAGTGCATTTTTAATGTATCGAAGACGGTTGACGTTAAATTTAGGGGAAAATTATATTTATATTATTCTATTAACACTTTGACTGCCATGATGGTCACTGGTGACCTACGCAAGAGATTTTACTGAAGATCTAAAATATTCGCAATCGGCAGCAATTACTATTATATAAATGCAGTTATTATTAGAATAGTAATGCAAACCTTTGGTCTCCAATACCTGCACATTATTTACATTTTGCATAACTCAATTGAACGCTGTATTATTTCATAGCATCGCCGTTCTAATATAGTAAAATACGCTTGGCAGTCAACGTGTTAATAAAACTCAGCAAAAGTTACTAAAAAATAATACATTATTTACATTTTGCATAACTCAATCGAACGCTGTATTATTCCATAGCGTCGCCGTTCTAATATAGTAAAATACTCTTGGCAGTCAACGTGTTAATAAAACTCAGCAAAAGTTACTAAAAAATAATAGTAACAGCTTCCGCAATATTACTCGTGTAATCTGAAACCCGTCAAATTTACTTCCATAAATCGAGCGCTAAAATAACACAGAGGTTTGCTAGTAATTTCAATTTTATAGACATACCCAAAAACGTACGGAAGACGCACAGGCACTATGAACAAACGCTCGACGTGAATCCGCATTAAGTCAAACCTCACTCGGCAAACAGAAGTAAACATCTGACATCGGTATCGAGCCAATACCGCATCTTGCGTCTTCCCATGGCCCGCTCAGACAAAACCCGCCGAAATCAAGAGGAAAGAATAAAAAGTCAGGAAGAAAGGAACCGATCTACCTTGTTAAACGAGCGGACGTTTGAGATTCCCGAAGGCCGGCTGGCCAGTGCCGGCTCTCATTGTCAGTCTAATTACTCGGCAAAACTTTTCCTCCGGGGTGGATCGCAGGGAGGGTGGAAATCGGGCGTGCAAAAACGCAAAAGCTGCGATCATTGTTGCGGCACAGGGCAAGAGTATGAATTTCACAGCAGGTCGGCCGCTGATTTGCCGACGACCGGTCGCATGCGTGCGTTCAAAGGGGATGGAAAGGGGATGGGACGAGAGGAATGTGAACGGACCGGCAATAGAAATGGTTATGAAGACGGGGATGATCTTAGGTCTTGGCCCATCCGTTTTTTCTGGGCCTTTTTATGTTGCACGTTGTTTCTCGGGTTAAGCGGCGTTGAAACGAATAGATTGCTTAATGTTTTTTCTGCAGTGTTGTGACATAGTTGCGATTGCTCTATTAACCTGTTCAGGGAGGATGTTTTGTGAATGTTCGAGGAATTATAATTAAAAGACAGGAAACGAACCCGTTATTACAATTTCTACTGAATGTACACATAGTTCCAATTCTTGTACTAGCCTCTAATTAATAGGGTTAGGTGTGTACATAATCAAATTTGTATTTTTGCTATTGTGAAATTCTGTAGTAAATAATTTACCGGTCGAAATTTCATTTTTTGGCAGTAGAAATAATTATAATTTAATAACAACGTAGACATATGTGGCAGTGCGCTGGAAGTGATTAAAAATATATGATGATGACATAGAAACATGTGAAATCATTAAGGAGCATATAAGAACATTTTCATTTAAAATTATTCCAAGATACGTGAGATAAAATCGGTCACCTGATGATTTCCGTTAATTGTCATGTTACCGGAAATATTTTATACACTTTTAATGATATCCAGTACCGCTCATAATTATTGAAACGAACACATTTTCTGGATTTAACGAAAATCCCACCAATACGTCAACTACGTATGCGCCCCATTCAAAAATGCTGCATAAATGCTGATTTCGATAATCACCACCGCTACTACATATATATCCATATTTTGTATTGAATCCCGCCTTATTAAATCCAACCACACGTCCCATCTCCCATCACTGCGTCTCCTCTTAACCTCGCATCACTTTACCTCTACTCCTATCACTCCAAGTGTCCCTATCATCCCATCTCTTTCCACCGGTCCGTCTCTCTCGACCCACCATTCTCAAGTATCCAACGCCAATACGTCAACTACGTATGCGCCCCATTCAAAAATGCTGTGTAAATGCTGATTTCGATAATCACCACTGCTACTACATATATATCCATATTTTCTATTGAACGCCGCCTTATTAAATCCAACCACACGTCCCATCTCCCATCACTGCGTCTCCTCTTAACTTCGCATCACTTTACCTCTACTCCTATCACTCCAAGTGTCCCTATCATCCCATCTCTTTCCACCGGTCCGTCTCTCTCGACCCACCATTCTCAAGTATCCAACGCCAATACGTCAACTACGTATGCGCCCCATTCAAAAATGCTGTATAAATGCTGATTTCGATAATCACCACCGCTACTACATATATATCCATATTTTCTATTGAACGCCGCCTTATTAAATCCAACCACACATCCCATCTCCCATCACTGCGTTTCCTTTTAACTTCGGCTCACTTTACCTCTACTTCTATCACTCCAAGTGTCTCTATCATCCCATCTCTTTCCACCGGTCCGTCTCTCTCGACCCACCATTCTCAAGTATCCAACGCCAATACGTCAACTACGTATGCGCCTCATTCAAAAATGCTGTATAAATGCTGATTTCGATAATCACCACCGCTACTACATATATATCCATATTTTCTATTGAACGCCGCCTTATTAAATCCAACCACACGTCCCATCTCCCATCACTGCGTTTCCTCTTAACTTCGCATCACTTTACCTCTACTTCTATCACTCCAAGTGTCCCTATCATCCCATCTCTTTCCACCGGTCCGTCTCTCTCGACCCACCATTCTCAAGTATCCAACGCCAATACGTCAACTACGTATGCGCCCCATTCAAAAATGCTGTATAAATGCTGATTTCGATAATCACCACCGCTACTACATATATATCCATATTTTCTACTGAACCCCACCTTATTAAATCCAACCACACGTCCCATCTCCCATCACTGCGTCTCCTCTTAACTCCGCATCACTTTACCTCTACTTCTATCACTCCAAGTGTCCCTATCATCCCATCTCTTTCCACCGGTCCGTCTCTCTCGACCCACCATTCTCAAGTATCCAACGCCAATACGTCAACTACGTATGCGCCCCATTCAAAAATGCTGTATAAATGCTGATTTCGATAATCACCACCGCTACTACATATATATCCATATTTTCTATTGAACCCCACCTTATTAAATCCAACCACACGTCCCATCTCCCATCACTGCGTCTCCTCTTAACTTCGGCTCACTTTACCTCTACTTCTATCACTCCAAGTGTCCCTATCACCCCATCTCTTTCCACCGGTCCGTCTCTCTCGACCCACCATTCTCAAGTATCCAACGCCAATACGTCAACTACGTATGCGCGCCATTCAAAAATGCCGTATAGATGCTGATTTCGATAATCACCACCGCTACTACATATATATCCATATTTTCTATTGAACCCCACCTTATTAAATCCAACCACACGTCCCATCTCCCATCACTGCGTCTCCTCTTAACTTCGCATCACTTTATCTCTACTTCTGTCACTCCAAGTGTCCCTATCACCCCATCTCTTTCCACCGGTCCGTCTCTCTCGACCCACCATTCTCAAGTATCCAACGCCAATACGTCAACTACGTATGCGCCCCATTAAAAAATGCTGTATAAATGCTGATTTCGATAATCACCACCGCTACTACATATATATCCATATTTTCTACTGAAACCCACCTTATTAAATCCAACCACACGTCCCATCTCCCATCACTGCGTCTCCTCTTAACTTCGCATCACTTTACCTCTACTCCTATCACTCCAAGTGTCCCTATCATCCCATCTCTTTCCACCGGTCCGTCTCTCTCGACCCACCATTCTCAAGTATCCAACGCCAATACGTCAACTACGTATGCGCCCCATTCAAAAATGCTGTATAAATGCTGATTTCGATAATCACCACCGCTACTACATATATATCCATATTTTCTATTGAACGCCGGCTTATTAAATTCAACCACACGTCCCATCTCCCATCACTGCGTCTCCTCTTAACCTCGCATCACTTTACCTCTACTTCTATCACTCCAAGTGTCCCTATCATCCCATCTCTTTCCACCGGTCCGTCTCTCTCGACCCACCATTCTCAAGTATCCAACGCCAATACGTCAACTACGTATGCGCCCCATTCAAAAATGCTGTATAAATGCTGATTTCGATAATCACCGCCGCTACTACATATGTATCCATATTTTCTACTGAACCCCACCTTATTAAATCCAACCACACGTCCCATCTCCCATCACTGCGTTTCCTCTTAACTTCGGCTCACTTTACCTCTACTTCTATCACTCCAAGTGTCCCTATCATCCCATCTCTTTCCACCGGTCCGTCTCTCTCGACCCACCATTCTCAAGTATCCAACGCCAATACGTCAACTACGTATGCGCCGCATTCAAAAATGCTGTATAAATGCTGATTTCGATAATCACCACCGCTATTACATATATATCCATATTTTCTACTGAACCCCACCTTATTAAATCCAACCACACGTCCCATCTCCCATCACTGCGTCTCCTCTTAACTCCGCATCACTTTACCTCTACTCCTATCACTCCAAGTGTCCCTATCATCCCATCTCTTTCCACCGGTCCGTCTCTCTCGACCCACCATTCTCAAGTATCCATCCCCATACACCTATCGCTCTCCATCTCCAGCGTCGAGCAACTCGCGAGTGGTCGAGTAGCAACAACACACACACAGCGGGCACTATAATGGAGACCCCCCGCGGTAGCTTACCTGCATCATCGACTAATCACATCGGATAATAGGGAACAATGGTGCCCCCGTGAAAAGTGAAGCATACCCACCACTTACCTCTCTTTCAGCGTTACCCACTCTTACTCTCTCCCACCTCGACCGACCCATTGCTCGTCCCGTACCTTCGTCTCTCTCCTTCTCGCCCTCCGACGGCGGGATATAATCCTCTTACGCACAAAGTAAAATACGCCAGGCTGCTCCCCAATATTACGCATCGGCACGAGGTAAGAGAGCACGGAAAAAGATGAGTCGGGACGGACGAGTCGGAAGGAGAGTGAATGTGGGAGACGAAGTGGACGAGGTGCCGATGGCTGGTGCCAAATTTTCGCCGCGAAACCTAGTCGCCGGCATGCCGCCCCTAAGAAACCGATTACCGGTGGAAACGCTTTCCCGGGCATTGTGCCGGTGCAACAGCCTCGCGCGAAATCTCTTAAGCGCCTGCCAAGAATTGGCAATGATGTGGATTGACGAATCGGCGATTGTCGTCTTTCGGATTTGCGGACGGAGGAATGTGGGGAGTGCCGAAGTATGCGAGAACCGTTGGAGGGGTGTGTGGTGCAATTTTGCGAATGTGGGAATCGCGTTCTATGCGTCATTTCTTAGGTATGGTTGAGGGTTGGACAATTTTTGTGCGAGAATATGGTTTTCATGACTCATAATTCGGGGGAAGTGGGCATCAGACTAATTTTATTCTGTGCATTGACAGTCCGCTGGGATATATTGACGAAGCCAATCGTAGTTTATGTAAGTGGAATATGCGTCATTTCCTGGGTATGGTTGAGGGTTGGACAATTTTTGTGCGAGAATATGGTTTTCATGACTCATAATTCGGGGGAAGTGGGCAGCAGACTAATTTTATTCTGTGCATTGACAGTCCGCTGGGATATATTGACGAAGCCAATCGTAGTTTATGTAAGTGGAATATGCGTAATTTCCTGGGCATGGTTGGGGGTTGGAGAATTTTTGTGCGAGAATATGGTTTTCATGTTTCATAATTCGGGGGAAGTGGGCATCAGACTAATTTTATTCTGTGCATTGACAGTCCGCTGGGATATATTGACGAAGCCAATCGTAGTTTATATAAGTGGAATATGCGTAATTTCCTGGGCATGGTTGGGGGTTGGAGAATTTTTGTGCGAGAATATGGTTTTCATGTTTCATAATTCGGGGGAAGTGGGCATCAGACTAATTTTATTCTGTGCATTGACAATGCGTTGGGATATATTGACGAAGCCAATCGTAGTTTATGTAAGTAAAATATTCTTCCTTTAGTTATCACCACTTCCTTATAGTATCATATCCATATATTATAGAATAATATTTATGTTAAATTTCATGTCTGATAATGAGGATTAATTATGCTTCAGGCTAATTTTACTCTGTGCATTCATAGTGCGGTAGGATATGTTGACGGAGCCAATCGTAGTTTATGTAAGCGACGTATGCCTTCTTTGCTTATCTATCGCATAATACGACTTGTTAACGACAAAGAGTATACCATATTTACATAATTTTATAGAATGGCACCACATCCACGTATTATAAGATAATGTTTGGTCTTCTTACTTTCTAATAGTTTGAATGATTAGTATATCATAATTATCAAAACCACATGGTTTGAAATGACTCCATCACATCCACTCCTTATATAATAATACTTCGTCTTTTTACCACCTAATAATTGTAATTATCAAAAATAGTTTGGGAATAATTGACACCGAATGCAGAAGAAAAGAAATTTAATATTTGTATGTAAGGGTATGTCATAATTATCGAAACAGAATATCGTATATCATAATTTATAAGATAATATTTTATCTCCATATTTTCCGATAGTTGCAATTATCAGAAATTTGGACATAATTGAAACTGTGTGAGAATAAAAAATAACAAACTATTCATAAACGATTGAAACCAGCTTCGTCACAAGTTGATCCACCCTCAACTCAATATCAATGTGCCAGAAGCTTCTAAAGACAAAATTGTCGAAGCCAGAAAAATTCCTGATGTCCCGTATTTTTTGCAAATAATTGAACCCAATAAAAGATAAAATACTCTAAGTTTATCATTAACTAAGAGTACGTCATCGAAGATTTACTTTCTTAATTGAGTATGCTTTAGGACATTTTTTCAAATTATTCAACTTTAAACACCAACCTTACTCCGGCGAATGCCGCACAATTGTATCAAAATGTCGAAATAGATGTTTTCGAAACGAATGGTCAAATATAAAGATATAAAGACAAGTATATATGTCCGAAAATTCCGCCACATTCCGCCCGCCCGCTCCTCGAAATCGACAAAAAAGACTACATTTCTTATTAACTAAGAACACATCGTCAAATGCTTTCTTTCTTAATTTAGCATGCTGCAGAATACTTTTTCAAATGATTCAAATTCACTAATTAACCTCACTCCTGCGAATATCGCGCAATTGTATCAAACCATTGAATTTCCTGTTTTCTAAACGATCAATCGAATATAAAGATACAACCGCAAGCGTATACTTCATCATCCACCGCGGACCGTTCCAAACACAGCCCGGTCCGAAAATTCGGCGTGCTCCTCGAAACCGCACCACGAAAGCGTACCATGATTGGCGCGATCATACCGCGACCATCCTTCCTGCGCCACGTTACATCCTCGAATCGATAAACCCCCGTCCGCATTTCCTTTCCCCGATCGTCGTCCAGAGTGCGCGGTCCACTCTTAATTTACGTCGCCCGGCGTCTATTTAAACCCCGGCCCAGCTAAGTAGCCGAATAGCTTCGCCCCTCTTAAAGAAAAGCTCTCAAACACGTCCATCGAAACGCCTACATAAAGAAACTTGCGCGCGCGCTCCGGACACGGGGCGCGAGTGTAATACACGAGTACACCAAAAGGCAGGAGCGAGACACCCTCGGCCAGAATCGTGGAAGCCACAAGTCGAAAAGCGACAGACGCCGAATGGGCGACTGCGCGTAAGAGAGAGCGGCGAAAGGCTGGCGGTAGATTAGGTAGCTACATCGCTTCGTCGACCGACGCCACACACACACATCCACGCGCACACACGCCGTCGACGGCAGAGGGTTGGTCCTCGTCGGCTGAAGCGAGACGGAGCGCGCGCGGGGTAGGCTATAAAGGCTAATTGGTTAAAAGCTCACCACTGGCTGCAGGCTTAAATCAAGATCTTGGAGTGTTATAATGGATAAGTAACACGGCGTGGCACCACCACCACGCTTTCACCCCCTCCGTTAATTCCGCACCGTCAGCCCCCTCCAGCCCCACCCCCCGGCCGCCCGCTGGCGGATTTCGACAAACGGAGTAACCCCCGCTTCGGCCGGACCTGGATTCGACTCGAGGGCGAGGATCTTCGGAGTTAAGGACGCGTCGCGCAACCCCATTGGTCCGCGGCGAAAACTACCCCCGTGCAGCCGGCGACGCCGCGCTGGCCATCGATCGCACCCCCGCCCTATGAGCAACGCCGTTTGCATCCCCTGGAAGCAGCGAACCCTCGCTCCGCCCCTCTTGCACGCTCCGCACCCCCGGAGGGGGTCGTCGACATCCCCACTGCCGACGAGGCTTGCACCACCCCTTCGGCAACTTGCGGCTTACTGCCGCGCTCTCGCTTCAACCCCGAACGCTGTCTTCGTCGACCCGCGGAGCACCCGCTTTTTACGAGGACGTACGTGTACGTGCAGGGCCGCTGCTGGCTTTGTTGGAGATCTCGAATGCCCGCTGTTTCAAGTGTCTGCATTTTTTACTCATCATTTCATGTGGTCAGTGTTTTCGCTAGAGGTGTCTTGGGCTGGGTTCAGGGCAAGTGGGGGGTTCTGGATAGTGGGCGTCACGGTGTTTAAGCAAACTGGATGACGCTTTGGTAACTAACGGCTTAGAAGTTGAATCGGGCTTTTTTGAGTGGTGCTGGAGCGGTGTTTGGGTAGATACTGGATGACGCTTCAGTAACTGATGACATGGAAGCCGAATAGATCTTTTTCTAATAGATGTACATAGATGCAAGGCTGTCCATGATCTCGAATGCCCGCTGTTTCAAGTGTCTGCATTTTTTACTCATCATTTCATGTGGTCAGTGTTTTCGCTAGAGGTGTCTTGGGCTGGGTTCAGGGCAAGTGGGGGGTTTTGGATGGTGGGCGTCACGGTGTTTAAGCAGACTGGATGACGCTTTGGTAACTAACGGCTTAGAAGTTGAATCGGGCTTTTTTGAGTGGTGCTTGAGCGGTGTTTGGATAGATGCTCGATGACGCATGGGTAACTGACGACATGGAAGCCGAATGGGTCTTTTTTTTAATAGATGTAGGTGCAGGGCTGTTCGTGGCTACGTTCGAGATCTGCAATTCTCCGTTTTCAAGTGTCAGAATTTTTTACTTATGATTTGGTGTCGTCAGGCTATTCGGCGAAGAAGTATCTTGCGTTGGGTTTAGGATAAGTGTGGGACGATAATGGAAATTTTGTTGAATAGTGGGCGTCACGGTGTTTAAGCAGACCGGATGACGCTTTGGTAACTAACGGCTTAGAAGTTGAATCGATCTTTTTTGAGTGGTGCTTGAGCGGTGTTTGGATAGATGCTCGATGACGCATGGGTAACTGACGACATGGAAGCCGAATGGGTCTTTTTTTTAATAGATGTAGGTGCAGGGCTGTTCGTGGCTACGTTCGAGATCTGCAATTCTCCGTTTTCAAGTGTCAGAATTTTTTACTTATGATTTGGTGTCGTCAGGCTATTCGGCGAAGAAGTATCTTGCGTTGGGTTTAGGATAAGTGTGGGACGATAATGGAAATTTTGTTGAATAGTGGGCGTCACGGTGTTTAAGCAGACCGGATGACGCTTTGGTAACTAACGGCTTAGAAGTTGAATCGATCTTTTTTGAGTGGTGCTTGAGCGGTGTTTGCATAGATACTGGATGACGATTCGGTAACTGACGGCATGGAAGCCGAATGGGTCTTTTTTTAATAGATGTAGGTGCAAGGCTGTTGGTAGCTATGTGCCAGATCTGGAATGCTCCGTGTTTCAAGTGTCAGGATTTTTTACTCATCATTTTATGTAGTCAGTGTTTTCGCTAGAGGTGTCTTGGGCTGGGTTTAGGGCAAGTGGAGAGATTTGGATAGTGGGCGTCACGGGGTTTAAGCAGACTGGGTGATGCTTTGGTAACTAACGGCTTAGAAGTTGAATCGGGCTTTTTTGAGTGGTGCTTGAGCGGTGTTTGAGTAGATACTGGATGACGCTTCGGTGACTAACGGCATGGAAGCCGAATGGGTCTTTTTTTAATAGATGTAGGTGTGGGCTTCAAGTATTGTATTTCAAGTATCAGGATTTTGTACTTATGATTTGGCGTCGCCAGTGTATTCGGCGGAGAAGTATCTTGCGTTGGGTTTAGGGTAAGTGTGGGACGATAATGGAGATTTTGTTGAATAGTAGGCGTCACGGTGTTTAAGTAGATACTGAATGATGGTTCAGTAACTACAGACCTGGAAGTCAAATCGGTCGTTTTTGAGAGTAGGTATTTTTTCAAGAGTTCGCATTGGCTATTGTCATGTATAGAGTCGCAGTCGTGGTTTCGGTTGAAAGATGTCTTAAATTGAGATCAAAATGAATGCGAAATGATGATGTTCGAGATTTGTTATATAGTGAGTCTTTGAAGGAACGATGGTGGGCGTTGCAGATTCTAGAAGATTCCGATAATCAACTGTTTAGAAGTCAAATCGGTGTTTCTTTAGACCAGATGCTTTTCCAACTGTTCGTATTGTCTATTTCCATATAGATGGTTCCCGTCATATTTTCGGTAGCGACATATCTTAAGTTCTATTTAGAATAAGCGTGTTGTGGTGGTATTAACATTTTTCACGAGTTTCTTTTAACGTATATTCTATCCTTGGGGCAATTATTTCAATGTTACTATCTAAAGTAAAACATTTTCCTGATCCCACTGTAACAATTCCCCGTATTTCAATCTGTACCCCTTCCACATTCCATTTACCACCTTCATTTCCTTTCAAATTCCCCCCTCCCCACGTCCTGTAATTTACTGTTTTGTCGAATTGTTTCAATATGACCATCTAAAGCAGAACATTCTCCTGATCTCATTGCCACGATTCTCCTCATTTGAAACTACACCCCTCCAGCATTCCCTTCACCTCCTTCACTCCCTCTCAAATCCCACCTTCCCGTTTTTCCCAATCACGCCTCCAGTCACTCATACCCGATTTACTCCCCGCATCTAAATCAGCACTCTTGCCCGATCTCCTTCACGCGGCTCTCCTTACAACAACCGATGTCTTCCACACTTCTCATTTACCACCCTCAATCACTCTTCCAGCCACCAGACCACTTTTACTCTATCCGCCATCTGCATCGCACTCTTTAAATATCAGTATCCAACACCAAATCACTCTTATCCACGTTCCCCTCTTTCCCTCTCGCTTCCTCCATTTCCACCCTCGCCTCTCTGTCTCCCTCCAACCAAAACACACCTCCCACCTTCTCTCCATCTACCTATCCGCCGCTCAACTACACCCCCCAAACTACCAGCCCGACTCGGGGGTTTATCTTTCCCCTCCCCAGCTCGGTTCATCCTTCTCACTTTATGCATACGTCCGTCTCTATTCGCTTCCGCAGTGTGCGTCTCCCGTACATGTGACCTGCGGTTTCTCCGGCGTTTTCCTACCCTTAGTGCGAGTACAGTGCCCATCCGCAGTCCGTCACTCGACACGAACCCACGGAAGTGCTCTCGTTTACGCGTTCTGTCCCTCTCTTCCATCCTCGCCGAAATCGCTCGCTTCTCTCACTCACGCGTCCTAACTCACGAGTGGCTAATTGTTCGTTGCAACGCGCGGAACGCGAGCCTACAATCCACGTAGCGGCGCTAAAATTTCAAATCGCCCATTCTACGAGTTCCCTGCGCTCGCATTATCCTCCGGGACCCCACCAACGGCGCTACGCGAAAACGTGCGAGGCCGTGTAGAGCAATTAACAGAGCCCCACGCCCAAGACGTGCCAACCCTTCTGCCGAAGATCATCGACTCAAGCCTCCATGGATCCCAGCTCGCACAGACGCACTCGGCGGCCGATCATCGAAAACCGCAGGACACTCGAGCGAAGCGACTTACTCGCGAAATCACGACGCGTGATAGAAAGCGCAAAAGCGTAAATCAAAGCACGCGCGCGCGGGTGTGGGCGCAGCACACGCACACGGCAAATAGCGTTGTCGTAAAAGGGAAGCACGCCGAAAGGGGAAAATCTGGCGTGTGGTGGGGCAAGTGGTGGGGAGCGGGCGAGTTTCGTGGGGGCTGCGTGTAGGGGTGGCAGAGGGGTGGGACCTGCAAGTGTCTTGTCTCCTATCATCCTGTCGTCCAGGGTATCGCTTACGAATGTCGCGCGATCGAGCGATCCGCCTTCGATCCGCGAACGAGGGGCTAAGGAGTCGACGAACGTACTGTGTGAGACGGGATCGCGCCATTGTGCAGAACGACGCGCGACGATTTTCTGTCGGATGAGCCGAGCTCGCGAACGACCAAGCACGGGACTTCCGCTTCCGACGGTGGAAAGTGATTAGTCGGTGCTAAGGAGAGTGGCGAAGAGTTTGTGCGCCGAGCTACGCGATTGCGTCGGGCGGATGTACTAAAGGTGGCGGCCGGGAAATGTGGAGAATGGGTGCGAGGAGGTACTGAGGCTGATGTCAAGAAATATTGACCGAGACTGTGTTTGGCCAGAGTACTGGAGAACTGCGCTTCAAGAAAGAGGGATAGGTGCGTGCAAATATTGAGAATCCGCTGTGTGGAAGTGTGGCTGATTCGTGTTTGGAAGTAACAAGCGTTTAGAAGTAGAAATACGGACGACTGATACTTGGAAATGCTCAGTCTATGATTGCATATTGATCTGCAAAGTCTAGGATTGAGAATACCAAAAACTTGTGCTTGGGGGTATGGAAGATCCTTATCTGGAATCGTGATAATCAGAGGGTATCGACAATTCACGACTGGGAAGGACTGAGAGTGTTTGGGAGAGTCTTGGAGAACTGTGCTTGAAGTACTTGGAATACATGTGAAAATATTAAGAATATGCGGTGGGGAAGTGTAGCTGGAAGACGTTGATCTGTGTTTGAAAGTAACAAACGTTTTGGTCTAGAAATATGAACAATTTATGCTTGGGAATACCGAAAGTCTGCAATAGAAAATATTGAAGATCTGTGCTTGGGAAGTGTGGAGAATAGGGGCTTGGAGTTATTGACAATTTATGGTTGGGCAGGACTGAGAGTGTTTGGAGAAGTACTGAAGATCGGTGTTTAAAGAACTGGGGGTACGTGTGTGGAAATATTCAGAATTTACTGTGCGAAAGTGTAGCTGGAAGACGTTGATCTGTGTTTGAAACTAACGAGCGTTTGATGTAAAAATATAGACGATTCATGCTTGAAAATGCTGGGAATCCGCGATTTAAAGTATTGAAGATTTGTGTTTGAGAGTACTGAAGGCTTACGTCTACGATCGTTAAAAATTTGTGCTTAAAGATATTCAACGTTCCGAGAGAGGAGATATAGAAGATTTGTGCTTGCATATACTGGAACGTTAGTGCTCAAAAGAACTGAATGTACCGAAAATTTTCATCCGGAAGTTTTGAAGATTTGTGCAGAACAGTTCTGAAAACTTGTGTTTGAAAACGTTGAAATTTTGTACCTGGAACCACTCGTGAAATACACAAATTTATTATATCTTTCTTGGTCACGAAACGCTAACCCGATTTAAAATCACTGAATGTCAGAGAATTAATGAATGCACTCACTATTGAAAATTAAGTAATCTCGCAAAAAGGAAGAAAATTATTGTAGTGATGAATAATATTGAAACAAAATGACGCGGATAAAAATTTGATGGACTTATATCAGTAACCGTTGGAAAGTGGTAGTCAACATAAATGTACAAACCGGTAGAAGTGTTAATCTGAAATATAGCGTCGACCAACAAAGCAGTTCACGCTACCTTAGGAACAGAGCTTTGCGTTCGGGACATGAAAGCGAATTACAGAAATTCCTTTAAATACAACGATTAAACGCAAAATTAACAAAGTGCCAGCTTTCTTCGACGCCCCTCCGATCAAAATGAAACACGTCTCCGCCTCCCACACCACCCAAACTCGCTAAATGAAAAACCGTGTCCTTACTCCACCTGCCTGCACCAAAAATACCATGAGGCCATCGCCCAGTACCGAAAACTCCCCCGGCAAATGACTCGGTCCGCCTAAAACCCTCAAGTGTCTAAATCGTCTGTGATCTCGCAACAACCACTGAATCCCAAGTCCACCCAGCCGCCCGAAATGCACATTTCCATATAATTCAGGCCACTCCGCCCGAGCCCCCCGAAAACCAGCCTCAAGTCTTTCGCCCGCGTAGACGTCCCAAACGATGTCCGGCGAGACAGAAATCGAGGTGTCCGTCGTCTCGGAAGAGGACCTCGAGCTGGAAGGCTCCCGCAGCAGCTCGACACCGGCGGAAATCCTGCTGCAGGAGAAGAACAGCAAGTCCAGCTGTGGCATCGGCAACCACCACTTCAGCTTCGACGTGGGCAAGCCCGCGTTGCGGCCCCAGTGCAATCCGCAGTACACGTCGTTCAGCATCTCGAGCATCTTGGGGCGCCCAGAGTCGCCGCCGATCGACTCGACGTCGACGGTTTCCGGCGAAAGACAGTCGGACGAGCGCTCGTCGCCGTTGGCGAACTCGCAAAATTCGCAGCGCGAAACGGCGAGGGCGATGTCGCCGACGCTGAGATTGGGACAGAGGAGCGTGTCGACGGGGAGCCATGGGATCGAGGCGAGGGTCAGCCAGCCCGCCATCGGCATCGGATGTGCGACCAGTGCCACCAGCCCGACGGCGACATTCTCGCCGACGAACGACGCCGCGACGAACCCGCTGCTGGGACACCAGGCGTCGGCCGATCTCGCGATGCTGTCCAGGTAGGCGACGGTTGAGGGAATTCGGTGGAAGGTATGACGGAGTTTCGTGCGCGGAGTAGGCGAAATCGGAAGGCACCGGTGCTATTGTAGTGCGAACGGGCAATTTTGTTATTAAAATTGTCAACGGTTCAGTGTATATGAAGATGCACGGGTGCTATTGTAGCGCGAACGGGCAATTTTGTTGTTTGAATTATCAACGGTTGAATGTACAAGACAAATTTATTTTTAGAATGTACTTTCTTGAGTTTATGGTACTAATGTAGGAGATAATTAAAAATAAAATTACGGAGTTTCATGCGCGGAGTAGGCGAAATCGGAAGGCACGGGAGCTATTGTAGCGCGAACGGGCAATTTTGTTGTTTGAATTATCAACGGTTGAATGTATATGAAGAGGGTGCGTTATTTCAGCTGACAAATTTATTTTTAGAATGTATTTTCTTGAGTTTATGGTACTAATGTAGGAGATAATTAAAAATAAAATTACGGAGTTTGATGCGCGGAGTAGGCGAAATCGGAAGGCACGGGAGCTATTGTAGCGCGAACGGACAATTTTGTTCTTTCAATTATCAACGGTTGAAAGTATGTGAAGATGCAAGGGTGATATTGTACCGCGAACGAGCAATTTTGTTGTTTAAATTGTCAACGGTTGAGTGTATATGAAGAGGGTCCGTTGTTTCAGCTGACAAATTTATTTCTTAAATGTACACTTTCTTGGGTTGATGGTCAAGATAGGGGATAGTCAAAAATAAGATTACGGAGTTTGATGTGCGGAGTAGGCGAAATGTGAAGATACACGGATGCTTTTTTAACGCGAACGGGCAATTTTGTTGTTTAAATTGTCAACGGTAGAGTGTATATGAAGAGGGTGCGTTATTGTAACTGACAAAGTTATTTTTAGGATATACTTTCTTGGGCATATGGTACTAATTTAGGAAATATTTAAGAATAAAATTACGGAGGTTGATGCGCAAAGTAGGCGAAATGTCAAGATACTCGGGTGCTATTGTAGCGCGAACGGGCAATTTTGTTGTTTGAATTATCAACGGTTAAATCTATATGAAGAGGGTGCATTATTTCAGTTGACAAATTTATGTTTAGAATGTACTTTTTTCGGTTTACGGTATTAATATAGGGGATAGTTAAAGATAAAACTACGGAGTTTGATGCGCGGAGTAGGCACGGAAATCTGAAGGTACGGGTGCTATTGTAGTGCAAACGGGCAATTTTGTTATTAAAATTGTCAACGGTTCAGTGTATATGAAGATGCACGGGTGCTATTGTAGCGCGAACGGGCAATTTTATTGTTTGAATTATCAACGGTTGAATGTACAAGACAAATCGATTTTTAGAATGTACTTTCTTGGATATATGGTACTAATATAAGGGATAGTAAATACTTTGACTGCCGTGATGGTCACCGCTGACCGGCATAAGAGATTTTAATGAAATCGGCGTCGGCCGATCTCGCGATGCTGTCCAGGTAGGCGACGGTTGACAGAATTCGGTGAAAGGTATGACAGAGTTTCATGCGCGGGGTAGGCGAAATCTGAAGGCACCGGTGCTATTGTAGTGCGAACGGGCAATTTTGTTATTAAAATTGTCAACGGTTCAGTGTATATGAAGATGCACGGGTGCTATTGTAGCGCGAACGGGCAATTTTGTTGTTCGAATTATCAACGGTTGAATGTACAAGACAAATTGATTTTTAGAATGTACTTTCTTGGGTATATGGTACTAATATAAGGGATAGTAAATACTTTGACTGCCGTGATGGTCACCGCTGACCGGCATGAGAGATTTTAATGAAATCGGCGTCGGCCGATCTCGCGATGCTGTCCAGGTAGGCGACGGTTGACAGAATTCGGTGAAAGGTATGACGGAGTTTCATGCGCGGGGTAGGCGAAATCTGAAGGCACCGGTGCTATTGTAGTGCGAACGGGCAATTTTGTTATTAAAATTGTCAACGGTTCAGTGTGTATGAAGATGCACGGGTGCTATTGTAGCGCGAACGGGCAATTTTGTTGTTTGAATTATCAACGGTTGAATGTACAAGACAAATTGATTTTTAGAATGTACTTTCTTGGGTATATGGTACTAATATAAGGGATAGTAAATACTTTGACTGCCGTGATGGTCACCGCTGACCGGCATAAGAGATTTTAATGAAATCGGCGTCGGCCGATCTCGAGATGCTGTCCAGGTAGGCGACGGTTGAGAGAATTCGGTGAAAGGTATGACGGAGTTTCATGCGCGGAGTAGGCGAAATCGGAAGGCACCGGTGCTATTGTAGTGCGAACGGGCAATTTTGTTATTAAAATTGTCAACGGTTCAGTGTATATGAAGATGCACGGGTGCTATTGTAGCGCGAACGGGCAATTTTGTTGTTTAAATTATCAACGGTTGAATGTATATGAAGCGTTATTTCAGCTGACGAATTTATTTTTAGAATGTACTTTCTTGAGTTTATGGTACTAATGTAGGAGATAATTAAAAATAAAATTACGGAGTTTGATGCGCGGAGTAGGCGAAATCTGAAGATGCACGGGTGCTATAGTAGCGCAAATGGGCAATTTTGTTGTTTGAATTGTCAACGATTGAGTCTATATGAAGAGGGTGCGTTGTTTCAGCTGACAAATTTATTTTTAGAATCTACTTTCTTGGGTATACGGTACTAATGTAGGAGATAGTTGAAAATAAAATTATCAATGGGGCAAGCGTGGCTCGAATATGCAAAATATGCCTGCTTTCGGTTGATGTATTTGTTTTTCCAATTAAGACTGTGGGATGTTTGAAAATAACGTCCGGGGTAGTCAAAACGTAAAATACTTATCCACGCGAGCAAAAAGTGACTTGACTGTGTAAGAGTGTACCTGCTTTCGGTTGATGTATTTGTTTTTCCAATTAAGACTGTGGGGTGTTTGAAAATAACGTCCGGGGTAGTCAAAGCGTAAAATACTTATCCACGCGAGCAAAAAGTGACTCCACTGTGTAAGAGTGTACCTGCTTTCGGTTGACAAGTTCATTTTTAGAATTTACTCTCTTGCGTACGCGATACTAATGCACGAGATAGTCAAAACCTGAAATTACTTATACTCGCGGACAAAGTATTCTATTGTATAGCTTGAATTATTGGTGGCATCGAGCAAGGTTTGACTATGTAATGGTTACCACTTACGTTTTATAGTTTTCCACCAATTCTGTTGCGAGTACTCATACTTTCAGTATGCAGTATTGTTGAAACGTTAGTACCGAAAAGATTATGTACACAGGAACAATAGTAAAGCGAAGGGAAGTGAAAAAATCGTGCGACGGCTTATTATTGATAGGTGAATCTGTGCCATTTCAGTCAGAATAAGTCCAACATCATACGATAAAGCATCCTTAAGAACAGTGAGAGCACTAATGACGCATTGCATACAACGTTAACTCGATTCGAAATGATGTGCGCATGAGAGAGTTGGCGTTATTTGCAAAATTTCAATCAATGCCTATATAATTCATGTCCGCAATACTAATAACTATCCCAACCCATTTACTATTACACACAAACTGCTCGTCAAAACACGATAAATCTAAATTGCACCCAATTAATCTTTTATCTCCGCGTTATAACATACGCATGTTTCATGTTTATCAGAAATCTTCTTCATAACAACCGCATTTCACTAACCGCACGAAAACATAGTAAAATCCGTTACGGCCGACACTCCGCCGAATCTGCCTCGAAGTAAGCAAGCCCGTAACGTAATACACTTCAGCTACGTAGCATCAGGCAAAAATACAACCGCTCATTTTTCGTATTAGCTATTTTTCTGCCGCGCGCAACAGCACATGCCGAAACGTTAAACCTGCCAGTGGCGGCGGTATTATGACCTTCAATTTTATCGGCTGATAGCATTGAAATAACTAGCCGAAACCCGAGCCCTACTGATCTGTGATCGTCGCTCAGCTCGCCAGGTGAAACGATATTCAAACAAACCAAAATGGAGGCCATTACAATAGTCAAACATCCGTTTGTATCTGTCACTCGACCGCTGTCGACAGTAAGGCAGTAAAGTGATCGAACACTTATAAATTAAACACCCCCCTCTGTTTCAAACGCGCGCGGCAACGTTTGTAACGGGCGCTATATTGTAGAAGCGTTACGAGCACATAAGCGGGCGCACTTATTAACCGAGCGGACAAACGGCCGACGGTCAGCGAAATTCATAAATTCATTATTGCGAAATTAGCGCCGATCATCGTCGGCCGCGCTCTGCATCGGCGGTAATATAACTGTTACGTCGCGTATCTCGTGATAGAGTAATAGGAACGCATGAATGGATCTACTTGAATATCATTTTCGATGCAGCGAAAGCTGGACGACAAATCGATCTTTTATTGCGGTATCTAATTCAGTCGCGAGCGGCTGTATCGCGGCGCTGTCTAATCGAAACGCTGAATATGATATAAACTTGGATATTACTGTAGGAATTCAACACTTTGACTGCCATGGTGGTATCGCGGCCCTGTCTAATCGAAACGCTGAATATGATATAAACTTGGATATTACTGTAGGAATTCAACACTTTGATTGCCATGGTGGTATCGCGGCCCTGTCTAATCGAAACGCTGAATATGATATAAACTTGGATATTACTGTAGGAATTCAACACTTTGACTGCCATGGTGGTATCGCGGCCCTGTCTAATCGAAACGCTGAATATGGATATTAACTTGGATATTACTGTAGGAATTCAACACTTTGACTGCCATGGTGGTATCGCGGCCCTGTCTAATCGAAACGCTGAATATGATATAAACTTGGATATTACTGTAGGAATTCAACACTTTGACTGCCATGGTGGTATCGCGGCCCTGTCTAATCGAAACGCTGAATATGATATAAACTTGGATATTACTGTAGGAATTCAACACTTTGACTGCCATGGTGGTATCGCGGCCCTGTCTAATCGAAACGCTGAATATGGATATTATATAAACTTGGATATTACTGTAGGAATTCAACACTTTGACTGCCATGGTGGTATCGCGGCCCTGTCTAATCGAAACGCTGAATATGATATAAAATTGGATATTACTGTAGGAATTCAACACTTTGACTGCCATGGTGGTATCGCGGCCCTGTCTAATCGAAACGCTGAATATGATATAAACTTGGATATTACTGTAGGAATTCAACACTTTGACTGCCATGGTGGTCATCGGTGACCGGCGCAAAAAGTCTCATGAAAAATTCAAAAAATACCCAATCGGTAGCATTTATAATTTTGTAAATGCAATTCATATGGAATAGTGATTTAATTCTTCGGTCTCCGATACCTTCGCATTATTTTCATTTTGCACAATTAAATCATAGTCTGTAGTACTTTATGACGTTGCGGTTTTAATGTAGTAACATACGCACGGCAGTCAACGCGTTAATACGTGAAACTAGATAGTATAAGATTTATAAACAATAACAACACAATGAAGACACTTTCGTCTTTTTTCTAGTCTTTCGTCGTTTCGTCGTTTCGCCTTTTCGTCTTTACATCGTATCTTCTTCATCTCTTATCGTCAACTCACTACTAAGCAACCCAAATAACACAATTCAATAAACTCGTCACTTATGATACATCAATATAATAATTGAGGATCATAGCTGGCCTTTCCTCGCCAACTAAAGGAGCCTGTATTTGAGGTATATCATAACGGGAACAAACTACAGAAAGCTATGCTTTTCTTGTGAAACGTCTACATACAAAATATGTAATCTAACCTACTGTTTAACTTCCTACAATGCCTTTTTCCAACCCTAAATACCTCGTTCGAACTTTTTCACGAGATATCGAATTCCTGTGTTTTTATTCTCTGCCATATTTTCTTAACGGCTGCTTCAAAGTAACGTTACGCCATCACATTCAACTAACTGCAAAGAAACATTACGCTGTCACACTCAACTAACTGCACAGCGACGTTACACTATCACATTCAACCAACTGCAAAGTAACGTTGCATCATATTCAGCGTTTCACTACAACTCTACATCGCTACTCAATATTTAACACGTTGATTGCCAAGCGTATTTTACTATATTAGAACAGCGATGCTATGAAATAATACAGCGTTCGACTGAATTATGCAGAATGTAAATAATGTGCAGGTACTGGTGACCAAAGGATCGCAGTTCTGACATAGTAATGTAAAGTAAAAAAAAGATTTTAGTAGAAATGCAAAAAATTCGCAATAAAGCCTATTTGGAATCTTGTAAAAGCAATTGACATTGGAACGATGCTTCAATACTTTGCCTTCTGACAACTCTGCGTTACCTTTATTTTGCATGATTTAATTATATTCTGCAGCATTTCATCGCATCGCGGTTCTAACATAGCAAAATACTAGTATTTTACTAGTTTACTAGTTAGTTTAAATACAAGTATTTTACTATATTAGAATGGTGATGCCATAAAATAATACAGCATTCGACTGAATTATGCAGAATGTAAATAATGTGCAGGTACTGGTGACCAAAGGATCGCACTTCCTACAATGCCATTTTA
Source organism: Cryptocheilus praepositus (assembly GCA_033815515.1). Lineage (NCBI taxonomy): Eukaryota > Metazoa > Arthropoda > Insecta > Hymenoptera > Pompilidae > Cryptocheilus > Cryptocheilus praepositus. Next base: position 207,781 of record JAWWQZ010000040.1, on the reverse strand, counting down.
AATAAAATGACCGGCGCAAAAGATTTTAGTAGATGCAAAAAATTCGTGTTTTTATTCTCTGCCATTTGGAATTTTAAAAGCAATTGACACGGCGATGCTTCAAAGTACTTTGCCTTCTGACAACTCTGCAAAGAACCTTTATTTTGCATGATTTAATTATATTCTGCAGCATTTCATCGCATATCACATTCAACATAGCAAAATTGCATCATATTCAGCGTTTCAGTATTTTATTATTTACTAGTTAGTGCCAATACAAGTATTTTACTATATTAGAATGGCGATGCTATGGAATACTACAGCGTTCGACTGAATTATGCAGAATGTAAATAATGTGCAGGTATTGGAGACCAAAGGATCGCATCACTATTCTAATAACAACTGCGTTTATAAAATAATAATTGCTACCCATTGCGAATATTTTGGATCTTCAGTAAAATTTCTTGCGTCGGTCACCGGTGACCATCATGGCAATACTTTGTCAACGTTTAACATTGACTGCCAAGCGTATTTTACTATATTAGAACGGCGATCCTATGAAATAGTACAGCGTTCGACTGAATTATGCAGAATAAATAATGTGCAGGTACTTGACTAAAGGATTTCTGACATAGTAAAATACGCGGTGACCGGCGCAATAGATTTTAGAAAATGCAAAAAATTCGCAATGAAGCCTATTTGGAATCTTGTAAAAGCAATTGATATTGGAACGGTGCTTCAATACTTTGGCTTCTAACAACTCTGCGTTACCTTTATTTTGCATGATTTATAAAATATTCTGCAGCATTTCATCGCATTTTGGATCTAACATAGCAAAATACTAGTATTTTACTAGTTTACTAGTTAGTTTAAATACAAGTATTTTACTATATTAGAATGGTGATGCCATAAAATAATGCAGCATTCGACTGAATTATGCAGAATGTAAATAATGTGCAAGTACTGGTAACCAAAGGATCGCGTCACTATTCTAATAACAACTGCATTTATAAAACAATAATTGCTACCCATTGCGAATATTTTGGATCTTCAGTAAAATTTCTTGCGTCGGTCACCGGTGACCACCATGGCAGTCAAAGTGTTAACACGTTGACTGCCAAGCGTATTTTACTATATTAGAACAGCGATGCTATAAAATACTACAGCGTTCGACTGAATTATGCAAAATGTATATATTGTGCAGGTATTGGAGACCAAAGTACCGCATCACTATTCTAATAACTTCATTTATAAAATAATAATTGCTACCCATTGCGAATATTTTGGATCTTCAGTAAAATTTCTTGCGTCGGTCACCGGTGACCATCATGGCAAAATGTTAACAAGCGCCACTTACATAAATGAAGTTCACCCAAAGCGCAAACTTTGATACACAGCACCTGATTATCGAATGCTTCGAAATCAACGAACCGTCAGTATGACTGAAGAACCGAACGTGCCAGAGCTTGCGGACACAAAAGCCATAAGGGGATATAGGTGTCTGAGAGATAGCCATCGTCGACCGCAAATAAAATTTTCGTGGGCGTGAGCCTCGACCGCGGTAGATCCGGGATGGTAGACGCGGGGTATGAAGGGGGTTGAAAGAGAGTATGGGGGTGTAACGGGCGCGTGCGGATTATATTATGTGGGAATGGACCGAGGGGTCCGTAATGGGCCTATTAGGCTGTCTCATTTAATAACAACCGTAGCGACAACCACCCTCTTACATTACTTACGTTACTCAGAGCAGGGTTCACACGGACGTACCTAAATGCGTGTGCGTATTTATCTACAGAGTGCATAGATAAATGTCGAGCGGATAAATGTAGGAGTATATTTTTGGGACAACAAAGTTCTCGGGTATAAGCATTAATTGCGCCTGTCTGGACAGATACTTTTTTGGGTGCAGAAATATTCGCGCAGGCTATGTGAGAATATTTTTCTGGCGCAAGCGGATGTCTGGGATATAATTGACGTGTCTACTATGCGGTCATGTATTTTTATGCGACTAAGTGGTTTGTTTTTCGGCTATAAGAAAATGTCGGATATAATTGACGTATCTGTCAAATGGCTATGTGTTTTTATGCCTACAGTGAATAAGTTGGTAGATTTAGTTTTTTTATACGTGGGATTTGATTTTTGACTGGGATAATTAACATATCGGTCGTGTGGTTACACATTTTTATACCTACAGTAAATAACACAGTAAATTTCCAGATTTCTGTCTAGTGCGTCTTTGTGCTACAAGGATTATATCTCACTACATGAATATGCGAACCCTACTACACGTGCAAAAATAAATATCCATATCCGTATGTGTAGACGTATAATTAACATACTTGTGACACAGTTATGTATTTTTATACGTACCCTATAGGATTTGATTTTTGAGGCATAATTCTGGGATGTAATTAACATATCGGTCGTGTGGTTACACATTTTTATACCTACAGTAAATAACACAGTAAATTTCCAGATTTCTGTCTAGCGCGTCTTTGTACTATAACCGTTATATGTCACTACATGAATATACGAACCCTACTACACGTGCAAAAATAAATATCCATATCCGTATGTGTAGACGTATAATTAACATACTTGTGACACAGTTATGTATTTTTATACGTACCCTATGGGATTTGATTTTTGAGGCATAATTCTGGGATGTAATTAACATATCGGTCGTGTGGTTACACATTTTTATACCTACAGTAAATAACACAGTAAATTTCCAGATTTCTGTCTAGCGCGTCTTTGTACTATAACCGTTATATGTCACTACATCAATATACGAACCCTACTACGTCTTTGTACTATGACCATTATATCTCACTACATGAATATGCGAACCCTACTACACGCGCAAAAATAAATATCCACATCTATCATATAGTTATGTATTTTTATACGTATACCATGCCATTTCATTTTTACAGCAAAAGCAAATGTCTGAGATTCAATGGACATATGTCTCATACAGTTAGACATTTCGATACCTACAGTAAATGGTACAGTAAATCGCTTTATTCGTCTGACACAAGCGCGTCTTTGGCCTATAAATATTATATCCCACCGCGTACACAAACTCTACCGCAATAGTTACATTCTGGCACCGTATCCCTGCATCCCACATAGAATCATTAAACATCATTACATTTATACGCCCCATCGCACGTTTATCTATGTGCATCTGCGTACACGCACGCACATGGGTACATATGTATCGGATATATCTGTCAGAAATCGGAGTGTGCTGAAGGGGAGACCAAGAGGGTTCGAGATGATTTTATCAGATTTACACCCCCTCCCGATTGACGCTCACCCCCTGTTCCGCCCTAACGTTCGCTGCCAGCCTCTCGACGGCTCGAATTGCTTGTTTTCCGAACGTTTACCATTTGATTAAGTCCCACTCGTGCAAGCCTTGTTAGGCCAGAAGGGCCTCCGACGGCGCCCGATGCCGAGGATAATCGCTTGATGTCTGAACAACTCAGGCAAAATTGGAGTGTTTTGAATGGGAAGAGCGGTGACATAATGCTACCGGTCGTAGCTGGTTGGCCTGTTCATGGAGAAGTTGGATTGCACAATAACGCGCGGGGCAATTACGGAATGCGAGGCTCTACGTATTTTTATGCTCTATTAATGGAAAGGGTTTAATTTAGTCACGGTGATGCAATAAATAAGCTGCAGTGGAATATGTCTTTCAGAGCTTGTGTGAAATGAGAGCGCGAGTAGGTGTAGTATATTTATCTTTAACCCATTGACTGCCACGCAAATTTAGCGCGTCTTGCCCTGGGTGCCACGTTTTATTTTAAAGAAGACATAAAGTTTTACAAAGTATAATAATATTAAATTACTAATACAATATTGTAATGGCATTTACAGTATTTTTATTGAAAAAAAACACTACGAGATAACTCGTAGCTGGCAGTTTTGGTACAGACGCTTACTACGAGATATCTCGTAGTTGGCAGTCAATGGGTTAAGTATGATACTTTTATATCATCGGACTTGAGTATGGCTCTACGTATTTTTATGCTCTATTAACGGAAAGGGTTTAATTTTGTCACGGTGATGCGATAAATAAGCTGCAGTGTAATATGCCTTTCAGAGCTTGTGCGAAATGACAGCGCGACTAGGTGTAGTATATTTATCTTTAACTCTTTGATTGCTAAAGGCGTATATACACGCCAACGCAAGTCTATCCATATATACGAAAGGCGTAAATATACGCAATGTGTATTTTTTCACTATACACCTTTATTACTGTTTTGTCGATTGATTCAACGTAGAATTTATCGCCCTATGTAACATAGCAACTGAATATCGGCAATTGTTTCAATATCGTTCAGACAATTGTCTTCACATTACACTGCTTCATATTAAAATATTACACTTCATACTAAAATAGCTTAAAAAGTTATTCAGGGCAAATTAAAAAAATGGATATACTTAATTTATTTGCCGTTATTGTTTTTCAAACCCTAAGAATGATATCAAATTTCTGGATACTGTTTTGGCCCCTAGTCAGTTTGTCATTTGGTCAGTAGTCATATTGATGAATTCGTCCGAGATCGCGCCGCAGTCAAAGGGTTAAGTACGATACTTTTATATTGTCGGACTTGAGTATGGTGCGGAGTTGTATCACATTTTTGTTCAATTCTATTTACATAGAGAAAACGTATGCTCGGTTAAACCAACTGATGCGATTGGCGATATCTTATGATTCTGTGTAAAATCACAGTACGCTCACGCGAAAATAGACTGCACCTAAAATACACGTTTTTAATTGCGACAAAAAATGCCATTTTACTCGTACATATTGTATGCCTTCTATATAAAGTCACGATGCGTCGCCAGTAAATTATACTCACATCGAAAATAACATCTCCGAATCAAATATACATACCCCGCAATTACATTTATACTATTGAATTTGAATATGATATGGAATTGTCACATTCACATGACACTCTATTTAAGCTCAAAGAATATATTATCACTGCATATAAAATCCCCGTTATTAATTACCAAAAATTGCCATTTAACTAGCACACGTCGTATACCTCCGATACAATCTCACGGTGCACCGTCGCTAAATTATTCTCATACCAACGGCACCGCCCCTCAAACCCAATAAACACATGAGCTCAGAATAAATCAGCACCAAATCATATTTTGAATTTCAACGCCATCTTCAAGTAGGACACATTTATGCTATCGAATTTCAGTACGGAATTGTGTCGCATTCACGTTAAAGTCTACTTAGATTCAAAGAAACATATATTATGACTCCACGTACAATTCGCGTTATTAATTGCCAAAAGAAGGCATTTAATACGTTGACTGCCGATCGTATTTTACTGTATTAGAACGGCGATGCTATGAAATACTACAGCATTTGACTGAATTATGCAAAATTTAAATAATGTGCAGGTATTGAGAGACCAAAGGATCGCATCAGTCTTCTAACAGTGCTTGCATTTATAAAATAATTATTGCTGCCATTGCGAATATTTTGGATCTTCAGTAAAATCTCTTGCGCCGGCGGTCAAAGTGTTAACTAGCACATCTGGTACATCTTCCAAACAAAACACAACGCATCGTCGTTAAATTACTCATCCTTTCCCTTAAATCATACTTTCAATTGCAACGACACCCACGCACCATTTCCAATTATGTGACGTTAGATTCGATACCGCCTTACGAGCGCAGAAAATCGCCGAAAAGTCGCGTCTTTAATTACGCCTCCCGCGGCCATTGTTCCGAAAACGGAATTAAAGTATCACAAAACATGCTCCCATACAACTTTACGGTGCACCGTCGCTAAATTATTCTCATACCAACGGCACCGTCCTTCAAACCCAATAAACACATGAGCTCAAAATAAATCTGCATCAAATCATATTGTAAATTTGAACGCCATCTTCAAGTAGGACACATTTATGCTATCGAATTTCAGTACAGAATTGTGTCGCATTCACGTTAAACTCTACTTAGATTCAAAAAAACATATATTATGACTCCGCCTAAAATCCGCGTTATTAATTTCCAAAAGAAGACATTTAACTAGCACATCTGGTATATCTTAAACATATATTATGACTCCGTCTAAAATCCGCGTTATTAACTACCAAAAGAAGGCATTTAACTAACACATCTGGTATATCTTCCAAACAAAACACGACGCACCGTCGTTACATTACTCATACTTTCGATTAAATCATACTTTCAATTGCAACGATACCCACGCACCATTTCCAATTATGTGGCGTTAGATTCGATACCGCCTTACGAGCGCAGAAAATCGCCGAAAAGTCGCGTCTTTAATTACGCCTCCCGCGGCCATTGTTCCGAAAACGGAATTAAAGTATCACAAAACATGCTCCCATACAACTTTACGGTGCACCGTCGCTAAATTATTCTCATACCAACGGCACCGTCCTTCAAACCCAATAAACACATGAGCTCAAAATAAATCTGCACCAAATCATATTTTGAATTTCAACGCCATCTTCAAGTAGGACACATTTATGCTATCGAATTTCAGTACGGAATTGTGTCGCATTCACGTTAAAGTCTACTTAGATTCAAAAAAACATATATTATGACTCCGCCTAAAATCCGCGTTATTAATTGCCAACAGAAGGCATTTAACTAGCACATCTGGTATATCTTAAACATATATTATGACTCCGTCTAAAATCCGCGTTATTAACTACCAAAAGAAGGCATTTAACTAACACATTTGGAATATCTTCCACACAAAACACAACGCACCGTCGTTAAACTACTCATACTTTGCCTTAAATCATACTTTCAATTGCAACGACACCCACGCACCATCGCCAATTATGTGGCGTTAGATTCGATACCGCCTTACGAGCGCAGAAAATCGCCGAAAAGTCGCGTCTTTAATTACGCCTCCCGCGGCCATTGTTCCGAAAACGGAATTAAAGTATCACAAAACGCGCGGTGCACCGTCGCTAAATTATTCTCATACCAACGGCACCGTCCTTCAAACCCAATAAACGCATGAGCTCAAAATAAATCTGCATCAAATCATATCGTGAATATCAACACCATCTTCAAATAGGACACATTTAGGCTATCAAATTTCAGTATGGAATTGTGTCGCATTCACGTTAAACTCTACTTAGATTCAAAAAAACATATATTATGACTCCGCCTAAAATCCGCGTTATTAATTGCCAAAAGAAGGCATTTAACTAGCATATCTCGTATATCTTAAACATATATTATGACTCCGTCTAAAATCCGCGTTATTAACTACCAAAAGAAGGCATTTAACTAACACATTTGGTATATCTTCCAAACAAAACACGACGCACCGTCGTTAAACTACTCATACTTTTCCTTAAATCATACTTTCAATAGCAACGACACCCACGCACCATTTCCAATTATATGGCGTTAGATTCGATACCGCCTTAGGAGCGCAGAAAATCGCCGAAAAGTCGCGTCTTTAATTACACACAAAACGGAATTAAAGTATCACAAAACATGCTCCCATACAACTTTACGGTGCACCGTCGCTAAATTATTCTCATACCAACGGCACCGTCCTTCAAACCCAATAAACACATGAGCTCAAAATAAATCTGCATCAAATCATATCGTGAATTTCAACACCATCTTCAAATAGGACACATTTAGGCTATCAAATTTCAGTATGGAATTGTGTCGCATTCACGTTAAACTCTACTTACATTCAAAAAAACATATATGATGACTCCGCCTAAAATCCGCGTTATTAATTTCCAAAAGAAGACATTTAACTAGCACATCTGGTATATCTTAAACATATATTATGCGCGTGTGTGCGCGTTATTAACTACCAAAAGAAGGCATTTAACTAACACGTTTGGAATATCTTCCAAACAAAACACGACGCACCGTCGTTAAACTACTCATCCTTTCTCTTAAATCATACTTTCAATTGCGCGCATGCAACGACATGTTCGCGGCACGGAAAAAGGGGCGAGTGCTCGCCTTTTTCTCCGCCCTGCTGGCCTTTTGCTGTTTTGCGATGCTCCGGGCCGCACGCGATGATGTTTGAAAATTTCAAACCCAATAAACACATGAGCTCAAAATGTCTGCACCAAATCATATTTTGAATTTCGCTCGATGGAAAATGCTATCGAAGTTCAGTACGGAATTGTGTCGCATCAGAATAGCAGGGATTCAAAAAAACATATATTATGGGAAACCATTTAGAATGATTTTTGACATATATTAGTGAAAACGTGTAAGAAGTTATACGAAAATATAATGCTGTTTAAAAATTTGTCTTGAATCGATTGTCAATTGGACACGTGGCGTTAAACAAAAGATTACGAGCGCAGAAAATCGCCGAAAAGGATCTTTAATTACGCCGATTGTTCCGAAAACGAATTTAGAAATTGAAGGTGCCGGAGGGGATTTGTAGACGTCGAATGTTTATCGAAAGTGATTCCATTCATTGCCGGCTGTAATTAACGAGGCTCTCTGTCAGGACGCTCGACGAAAAACTGAGAAGTTCGGAGGATCAGAGTAAGAGGGTGGAAATTGGGGAAACCATTAGAATGATTTTTGACATAAGTGAAAACGTGTAAGAGTTATACGAAAATATAATGCTGTTTAAAAATTTGTCATGCGATTGTCAGGGCACCCGACGTTAGATTCGGCATTTGGGAGGATCAGAGTAGCGGGGTGGAAATTGGGAAAACCATTCTAATGATTTTTGACATAAGTGCAAACGTGTAAAAGTTAAGCGAAAGTATAATGCTGTTTAGAAATTTGTTATGCGATTGTCAGGGCAACCATCAAAAGATTGGAGGGTCATTAGAAGGAAATTGGGAAAACGGGTAGAAATTTTTGACATTTACAAACGTGAAGGTGATGCGAAAATATAATTGTTCAGAAATTTGTCGCGCGTCTGTCACGGTACCCGAAGAAAATGGAAAATTGGGCATTTGGGAGGATCAGAGTAGCAGGGTGGAAATTGGGAAAAGCATTAGAATTATTTTTGAGATAAGTGCAAACGTGTAAGAGTTATGAGAAAATATAATACTGTTTAAAAATTTGTCATGCGATTGTCAGGACACCAAACAAAAGATTGGGCATTTGGCGAGGAAATGGAAATGTTTGAAAATTTGCCGTGCGACTGCCGATTTTGGAGGATCAGAGTTAAATTCGGAAAACCATTAGAATGATTTTTGACATGAGTGCAAACGTGTAAGAGTGGAAAATATAATGCTTTGAGAAATTTGTCGTGCGGCTGTCACGGTACCCGAAGAAAATGGGAAAAATTGGGCATTTGGGAAGATCAGAGTAGCAGGGTGGAAATTTAGAAATTTGCGCGGAGGAAATGGAAATGTTTGAAAATTTGCCGTGCGGCTTTCAGGGCATTCGATGGAAAACTCAGAAGTTTGGAGGATCAGAGTAGAAGGGTGGAAATTGGGAAAACCATTAGAATGATTTTTGACATAAGTGCAAACGTGTAAGAGTGATGCGAAAATATAATGCTGTTCAGAAATTTGTCGTGCGGCTGTCACGGTAACCGAAGAAAATGGGAAAAATTGGGCATTTGGGAGGATCAGACTAGCAGAGTAGGAATTTAGAAATTTGCGCGGAGGAAATGGAAATGTTTGAAAATTTGCCGTGCGGCTGTCAGGGCACTCGACGGAAAACTGAGAAGTTTGGAGGATCAGAGTAGAAGAGTGGAAATTGGGAAAACCATTAGAATGATTTTTGACATAAGTGCAAACGTGTAAGAGTGATGCGAAAATATAATGCTGTTCAGAAATTTGTCGTGCGGCTGTCACGGTACCCGAAGAAAATGGGAAAAATTGGGCATTTGGGAGGATCAGACTAGCAGAGTAGGAATTTAGAAATTTGCGCGGAGGAAATGGAAATGTTTGAAAATTTGCCGTGCGGCTTTCAGGGCATTCGATGGAAAACTGAGAAGTTTGGAGGATCAGAGTAGCAGGGTGGAAATTGGGAAAACCATTAGAATGATTTTTGACATAAGTGCAAACGTGTAAGAGTGACGCGAAAATGTAATGCTGTTTAGAAATTTGTCATGCGATTATCAGGGTACCCGACGAAAGATTCGGCGTTTGGGAGGATCGGAGTACCCGGGTAGGAACTTAGAAATTTGCGCGGAAGGGATGGAAATGTTTGAAAATTTGCCGTGCGGCTTTCAGGGCATTCGATGGAAAACTGAGAAGTTCGGAGGATCAGAGTAGCAGGGTCGAAATTGAGAAAACCATTAGAATGATTTTTGACATAAGTGCAAACGTGTAAGAGTGATGCGAAAATATAATGCTGTTTAGAAATCTATCATCCGATTGTCAGGGTACCCGACGAAAGATTCGGCGTTTGGGAGGATCGGAGTACCCGGGTAGGAATTTAGAAATTTGCGCGGAAGGGATGGAAATGTTTGAAAATTTGCCATGCGGCTGTCAGGGCACTCGACGGAAAACTGAGAAGTTCGGAGGATCAGAGTAGAAGAGTGGAAATTGGGAAAACCATTAAAATGATTTTTTGACATAAGTGCAAACGTGTAAGAGTTATGCGACAATGTAATGTTGTTTAGAAATTTGTCGTGCGGCTGTCAGGCTACTGGACGGAAAACAGAGAAGTTCGGAGGATTAGAGTAGAAGGGTGGAAACTGGGAAAACCATTAGAATGATTTTTGACATAAGTGCAAACATGTAAGAGTTATGCGAAAATATAATGCTGTTTAGAAATCTATCATCCGATTGTCAGGGTACCCGACGAAAAATTGTGAAGTTCGGAGGATCAGAGTAGTAGGGTCGAAATTGAGAAAACTATTAGAATGATTTTTGTCATAAGTACAAACGTGTAAGAGTTATATGAAAATATAATGCTGTTTAGAAATTTATCGTGCGATTGTCAAGGTATCCGACGAAAGATCGACGTTTCGGAGGGTCAGAGTAGCAGGGTGGAAATTGGGAAAACCATTAGAATGATTTTTGTCATAAGTACAAACGTGTAAGAGTTATACGAAAATGTAATGCTGTTTAGAAATTTGTCATGCGATTGTCAGGGCACCCGACGAAAGATTCGGCATTTGACAGGATCAGAGTAGCAGGGTGGAAATTTAGAAATTTGCGCGGAGGGGATGGAAATGGCAAATTTCAATTGAAAATGGAAATACTGTTACACACGATTTACGTATTTCTGCCGTAACTATGAACGCACACGAGCCGTGCGAAAATACAAATAACTGGCTAATCACTCTCGCTTCCTAAACAGCTATTATTCCACACCACCGCGTACCATACCACCAGCTCCCAACGAGAAAACAGTCACCGCCCGCGCTAATTTCTTATCCCCGACACCCGCTAATACTCCTAATACTCGTAATGAGCGCTTCCAATCGATACCCGACCGAAAAGCGTCCGTAATCGATACTTCCTCGAATTTCCAGCGACCCCGCGCGTCCGCCCCCGAAATATTATTACTCGCTCCGTACAAGATATCGTTTCGCCGTGAAAACGCGTGGATCGCAGCCGTCCGTAAGCCTTCGGAGTACTTAGCCGACCTTGGTAAAGTAAGATTCTGGACGGGCGGTAGGAACCAATTTAATAATATATCAGCACAGAAGTTGCGCGCTTCCTCCTGACGGAAGACGTAAGGGCCCCTGCCAAATGGGCGAAGCGGATAGGTGCCCATTTCTCCGGGGAATCTTAGGCTCTTTAACCTCGTTTATGCCGCCGCCCCATCCGCCTATCCATTATGTACGCGCCAGCCTAATTCACTACTTTCGCCGAGTTTTTCCCTTCTGTCGCGCCGCTCCTCGTCCTTTCTGCGCAAGTGACGCGAATCATGAAGGTGCGCGGTGAAAGTGTGGACGGCAAACGGCGGGCAAGAGTGAAAAATGCTATTTTCGGGGCTGTCGAGACTGACGTCGCCACGAGACGTGGGCGATGTTCAAGTTCGGCCGTTTGCGAGCTAGCGGGGAAAAGTGTAGTGATGGTGCGCTTGTTTCTGGTCGAAACGGAGGCCAGAATATATGAATATACTATTGATATTGAAATATGAAAAGTCTCAAATATGTGATAGTCAAATATGGTTATTCGTATTGAAATATGAAAAGTCTTGAACTTCGGCGATATAGGGGTTTTTTGAGACTGTGGTGTTTGGTGTAAAGATGTAGTGATTGTGTGATTGTTTCAGGTCTAAATTTAGAAAGTGTTGAAGTTCGGTACACAAATGTAGTAACTGTGCAATAGTTTCTTGTCGAAGCGTAGACAATGTTAAACTTTGATAATTTGTCGATTACCCGATAGAAATATAGTAATCGTCTAATTGTTTCTTTTCAACATTATAGTAACTAGTGGTGTTATAAAATTTGAGTGTTATCTGCCATAAATGTAATAATTGCATAACTTTCCAGGTCGAAACGTATACTATTGAATTTTGGTGTTTTGGATGTTACTTCATAAAAATATAATCATTCATAAAGTTTGGCGAGTTGCATTTTTGACATTGAAATACATACATGCGCGTTTCGTGAACTAACTACTAAACATCCTGCCGTCACATTGAACATCATCGCACCTTAACACGTTGATTGCCACGGTGGTCACCGGTGACCGGTGCAAAAGATTTGACTAAAAATGCAAAAAATTCGCAATAAAGCCTATTTTCAATCTTATAAAAGCAAATGATATTGGGAGGATGCTTCAACACTTTGGCTTCTAACAACTCTGCGTTATCTTTATTTTGCACGATTTAATTATACTCTGCGGTATTTCATCGTTTCGCGGTTTTAAAGTAGCAAAATACGGGGTGACCGGCGCAAAAGATTTGATTAAAAATGCAAAAAAAATCGCAATTAAGCCTATTTTCAATCTTGTAAAAGCAAATGATATTGGAAGGATGCTTCAACACTTTGGCTTCTAACAACTCATCGTTAACTTTATTTTGCACGATTTAATTATACTCTGCAGTATTTCATCGTTTCGCGGTTCTAACATAGCAAAATACGGGGTGACCGGCGCAAAAGATTTTATTAAAAATGCAAAAAAAATCGCAATTAAGCCTATTCGCAATCTTGTAAAAGCAATTAATATTGGAACTTCAATACTTTGGCTTCTAACAACACCGCGTTACTTTATTTTGCACGATTATAATCATAGCCTGCAGTATTTCATTGCATCGCAATTCTAACATAGCAAAATACTCGGTGACAGACGCAAAAGATGTTATTACAAATGCAAAAAATTCGCAATAAAGCCTATTTGCAATCTTGTAAGAGCAATTGATATTGGAACGGCCCTTCAATACTTTGGCTTCTAACAACTCTGCGTTACCTTTATTTTGCACGATTTAATTATACTCTGCAGTATTTCATCGTATCGCGATTCTAACATAGCAAAATACGCGGTGACCGGTGCAAAAGATTTTATTAAAAATGCAAAAAAAATCGCAATAAAGCCTATTCGCAATCTTGTAAAAGCAATTAATATTGGAACTTCAATACTTTGGCTTCTAACAACACCGCGTTACTTTATTTTACACGATTATAATCAGAGCCTGCAGTATTTCATTGCATCGCAATTCTAACATAGCAAAATACTCGGTGACCGACGCAAAAGATTTTATTAAAAATGCAAAATATTCGCAATAAAGCCTATTTGCAATCTTGTAAGAGCAATTGATATTGGAACGGCCCTTCAATACTTTGGCTTCTAACAACTCTGCGTTACCTTTATGTTGAACGATTTAATTATACTCTGCAGTATTTCATCGTTTCGCGGTTCTGACATAGCAAAATACGGGGTGACCGGCGCAAAAGATTTTATTAAAAATGCAAAAAAAATCGCAATTAAGCCTATTCGCAATCTTGTAAAAGCAATTAATATTGGAACTTCAATACTTTGGCTTCTAACAACACCGCGTTACTTTATTTTGCACGATTATAATCATAGCCTGCAGTATTTCATTGCATCGCAATTCTAACATAGCAAAATACTCGGTGACCGACGCAAAAGATTTTATTAAAAATGCAAAAAATTCGCAATAAAGCCTATTTGCAATCTTGTAAAAGCAATTAATATTGGAACTTCAATACTTTGGCTTCTAACAACATCGCGTTACTTTATTTTGCACGATTATAATCATAGCCTGCAGTATTTCATTGCATCGCAATTATAACATAGCAAAATACTCGGTGACCGACGCAAAAGATTTTATTAAAAATGCAAAAAATTCGCAATAAAGCCTATTTGCAATCTTGTAAGAGCAATTGATATTGGAACGGCCCTTCAATACTTTGGCTTCTAACAACTCTGCGTTACCTTTATTTTGAACGATTTAATTATACTCTGCAGTATTTCATCGTATCGCGATTCTAACATAGCAAAATACTCAGTGACCGACGCAAAAGATTTGATTAAAAATGCAAAAAATTCGCAATAAAGCCTATTCGCAATCTTGTAAAAGCAATTAATATCGGAACTTCAATACTTTGGCTTCTAATAACACCGCGTTACTTTATTTTGCACGATTATAATCATAGCCTGCAGTATTTCATTGCATCGCAATTGTAACAAAGCAAAATACTCGGTGACCAACGCAAACGATTTTATTAAAAATTCAAAAAAATCGCAATGAAGTCCATTTGCAATCTTGTAAAGCAATTGATATCACGACGGTGCTTCAATACTTTGGCTTCTAACAACTCTGCGTTACCTTTATTTTGCACGATTTAATTACAGGGTGCGGCGCTAAAATCCGGACAAAATTCAATGTAAATTTCTCGTCGTTCTATACCACTTAGAGATCTCGCTATTGGCAACCAAATAATTTGAAGCATGTAATAAACATGCATAACCTCCAAACCGTAACTATGTTAAACCAAAGTGCAGAGTACATATACTCTGCAGTGTTCCATCGCGGCGCGGTTTTAACATAGCAAAATACTAAATACTAAAAATAAAAACATAGCTTGGCAGTCAGCATGTTAACTTAGACTTCTTTATGCTGACATACAGGACCCTCACAATTTTCCTAGATTAGCTGTTCGAACCGCAAAGCCTACCATCCGTCCACGTAAAAATTCACCGCGCCAGCCATCCTATATACCACGTTTCAAAACCGATACGCGCGTAATGACGTATACGACAATGATTAAACTACATCGCGGGGCGGTGCAAAACACGGCTGCCTACCGCACACGCGCACATCGAAACAAATGTTACAACGCTGCCGAGCGTTTCACATTTCACTCTCGCGCGAAATAATAATTTATTTTTTGCAAATCGTTTTTATTAGCCCGGAATATCGAGGCTCAATCGGCGTATAAAAGCCGGGCGCGGCTTTTATCGCGAGCGATTAATGCACCGACGGTTACATATCGACTTATAAAGTGTCATTACGATGACCCAACAATGAGTTATTGGCTTTCAAAGTGCGCGACTAAATCCTCTACAACCTATGCTTGGCTTCGCTCGCCCGACTGTTACAGGCCAAGTGGGGGATTTATCTTGTGCCTACATAACAGACGACTTCATTCCAATCGATCACGACGCGAGAACCCTGTTTTGCTTTTCCTCGGTCCGCTTCTTTACGCTTTGCCGAAGGAACAGCGAGGGATTTTTCGTTTGGCTATGCGAACAGTTGTCGGCGTTGTATTGTTGCGCTGACGTTCAATGCCAGATTTACGAAGAAATGTGCAAGCATGCTTTATCCTGAGGAATGCGTAGCTAGACGATGCGGAATTTGAAAATTATGAAATTGGGAAGCAGATGAATTTGTTAAAATTCTGTTCAATGCTAGATGTACGAAGGAATGGGCAAGCATGGATTATCCTGAGGAATGCGTAGCTAGACGATGCGGAATTTGAAAATCATGAAATTGGGAAGCAGATGAATTTGTTAGAATTCTGTTTAATGCCAGATTTACGAAGGAATGTGCAAGCATGGATTATCCAGAGGAATACGTAGCAAGACGATGCGGAATTTGAAAATTATGAAATTGGGAAGCAGATGAATTTGTTAGAATTCTGTTTAATGCTAGATTTACGAAGAAATGTGCAAGCATGCTTTATCCAGAGGAATACGTAGCAAGACGATGTGGAATTTGAGAATTATGAAATTGAGAAGCAGATGAATTTGTTAGAATTCTGTTTGCTAGATTCACGGAGAAATGTGCAAGCATAGATTATCCTGAGGAATGCATATCTAGACGATGCGGAATTTGAAAATTATGAAATTGGGAAGCAGATGAATTTGTTAGAATTCTGTTTAATGCTAGATTTACGAAGAAATGTGCAAGCATGCTTTATCCAGAGGAATGCGTAGCTAGACGATGCGGAATTTGAAAATTATGAAATTGGGAAGCAGATGAATTTGTTAGAATTCTGTTTAATGCTAGATTTACGAAGGAATGTGCAAGCATGGATTATCATCTAAGAGGGGCAAATATATAGCATATGACGATGCGGAATTTGAAATTTATACAAATTAGAAAATAATAATGAACTCTCTACAATTTTACTGTTGCTAGATTCACGGAGAAATGTGCAAGCATGGATTATCCAGAGGAATACGTAGCTAGACGATGCGGAATTTGAAAATTATGAAATTGGGAAGCGGATGAATTTGGTAGAATTCTGTTTAATGCTAGATTTACGAAGAAACAAACCATTTCCATTACGGAATACGTCATCATGACGATGCGGAATTTGAAAATCTGATGAAATTGGGAATTCGGATGAATTATCCTCATCGCGTATCGATTATTATTCCCGGTGCCGGTTGGTAATGCTAGATTTACGAAGAAACTGTGCAAGCATGCTTTACGATCGCCCGTAACACGAATTTCGCCGTCTACCATTACACGGTTGGGGTAGATTCAAGTGAAAATAAGAATGATTGGAGAACGTTTGTGCGAGATGAATTCGCGCGGCCATAATCCAATATCCGCGCAATTATGTCGACGCCATTTGCATATGAACGCGATTAACGTGTCGCAGTGTCGAAATTTAACGATCGGTCTGCGAATGACAAACGTAGTATTCGAAAATTATACATCTAAGGGGGACATCAATTATATGTATATATGCGCGTCGTGCCATTATTAATATTTACTACAACTAGAAAATAATAACAGCACTCTCTACAATTTTACTAATGCAATCCGAAATCTGGCATTAAATCGTTAATTCTCACTAAAAAAACCGTTGTGGACCCGTTGTCGAGCACATTACAAATACCACATATCGAAAATGATTTAAATTCTATCCACCCTCCTCGATTCAAACGTTCGTCGTCGAAAACTGTAAAACTTCTACCCCTGACAACTTACTAAGAAACAAACCAATCCGTTCCATTACGTGAATCCGTCATCATGCACGTGCGAGGAAAAAAAACCATCTGAGACGTCCGTTAAATCTTGTAAAAGAATTGTCATTGGAACGGTGCTTCAATACTTTAATCTCATCGCGTATCGATTATTATCATCCCGGTGCCGGTTGGTAAAAATACCGTTCTCGAGCAAAAGATTTTTAAAAATGCAAAAAATGGTTAACGATCGCCCGTAACACGATACGTTTCGCCGTCTACCATTACACGGTTGGGGTAGATTCAAGTGCCGCCAAATAAGAATGAGAAGCAATTGTCATTGAAGAGAACGTTTGTCAACTCTGAGTTACCATTATTTCGCGCGGCATCGCGATCTAACAATATCCGCGCAATTATGTCGACGCCATTTGCAATCTGAAAAGCATTAACGTGTCAATACGGCTTTTAATAACTCTGTCGCATTATTTAATATTATTTTATAGTATTTCATTGCATCGGATCTGCTAGCAAAATACACGGCCGGCGCAAAAGATTTTATTAAAAATGCAAAAAATCGAAAGACTATAACACAATTGATACTGGACGGATGACGAGATATCTCCCGTCGAAAGATTTGCTAAAAATGCAAAATTTCGCAAAGAAACTCTATTTGGGGCCATTGAAAACAATACATCGTCTTGCGTATTTCGTTATTCTGGGCCATTATTTTGCAGATTTCATCGCATCGCATATTCTGTCAAAATTCGAGGCGCAAAAGATTTTATTAAAAATGCACAAAATTGCAATGACGTGATTGTCAATTGCATTGGAACGGTGCTTCAGTTTTAATAACTCTGTTAATTTGTATTTAATTAATTATTTGCATCTCTGAAATATGAATACACGATAGCGACAAAACGATTAGATTACAATAAAAAATTACAGAAATAAAAGCAATTGATACTGGACAGTTTAACACTTTGACTGCCAACCGTTTCTTGCAAAACATTTGACTAAAATGCAAAAAATACGCAATGAAGATTAAATCTTGTAAAAGCAAAAGTATTGGAACAGTTGTTAGAAAAATACGTATTGAAGCAGTCAACGTGTTAAAAATCATCAAATATTTATTTTTAACAACTTTAAAAATAAATGCTTTTTTTTTTAATATTTTTGAATAGGTAAAAATGTGTTAAAACTAAACATTTTTTAAAGTATGATATTTTGTAAAACATGACACTGAGGAAGTAACAACAAAGTCTTCTGCACAAATATTCATATTCTCGTCATCACGATGACCAAACTGTCATATTTCTGTAACATTGCTAATCTTTTTGTCGCTATCCGTATACTTCAACAAATCAACACAAATTACGAAAGATATTTGACGCAAAAAAATATTTCGTCCGGCCTCAAACGAGAGAATATGCAAGACGATATATCTCGTCATCCGTCCGCAATGTGTTAAGACGTTATGCCTACTTGGGTTGGTGAAAAAAATCGATATTTTTTTATTGCATTTTCTTAATGTACATCATTTTAATAATATTTCCTCAAAAGTACATAAGAATCGGAGCACACGTTCAAAAATTATAAGCGTTTATCTGGGGCGCTACTATGTATGATTAGTAAAGAGCTTGAAACTTTAAACGCGATTACCTCGAAACTGTGTTTTTTAAAACATACGGTTGCGGTGACCACGATTTCTCAGAAACTACTTCACCGATCGGACTCTAATTTTATAAACTTATTTGTCATTACAATAGGCAGGGCCTGAACGAAGGATTTTTTATTTCGGTAATAAAAAAAAAGTTACAACATAAAAACGACAGTTAGACCACCTCAAAACACGGATTTTTTCGTAAAATTGCTGCCATTCTTGTAAAAATTAAAATTTTTCAAAATCCTTCGTTCAGGCCCGGCCTATTGTAATGACAAATAAGTATATAAAATTAGAGTCCGATCGGTGAAGTAGTTTTTGAGAAATCGTGGTCACCGCAAGTGATGAAAATAAACGGAAACTCTGGGAGAAGAGCTATACTTCCCCCATTTTTTAATATTTTCTTATAAAAAAATTTATACAAGTACCACTAAATACGTACTTTTTGGTAGTATTTTGCGAATTTTAATTAGCACTCACTAAAACGGCAAAAAAAAAAATCTTGAAAATCATATAATTTCGCCAATCCCAAGTAGGCATAACCCCTTAAGCGATTGGAAGCGACTAAAGCGGTTGGAACATTAAGAATGAAAATGATATCGTACTTACAATTATTTCAAGCGATACAGATGACACGTTTATGCCAAATAAGAGGGGAAGGCGGATTGTTCCCAATTACAATAGCAGTAGTGGCAGCGAATGAAATTTACTCCCGTTTTCTGAAACAAAACGATTTTTTTTAAGCTACATGAATTAAATACGTATTTCTAAATATTTATACGTATTTCCACATTTCATTAACACTTTAACTGCCATCGGTGATCGACGCAAGAAATTTGACTGGAGATCCAAAATATTCGCAATGGGTAGCAATTATTATATTATGAATGCAGTTGTTATTAGAATAGCGATGCGATACTTTGGTCTCCAATACCGGCACATTATATACATTTTGCATGATTCAGTCGAACGCTGTAGTATTTCATAGCATCGCCGTTCTAATATAGTAAAATACGCTTGGCAATCAACGCGTTAAGCGATTGGAAGCGACTAAAGCAGTTGGAACATAAAGAATGAAAATGATATCGTACTTACAATTATTTCAAGCGATACAGATAACACGTTTATGCCAAATAAGAGGGGAAGGCGGATTGTTCTCAATTACAGTAGCGGCAATGGCACCGAATGAAATTTACTCCCGGGTTTCTGAAACAAAACGATTTTTTTTGTAAAGCTATATGAATTAAATACCTATTTCTAAAACTTATACTAGCTTTCACGTCTAATATTTTTTCTTTTGCACTGGCACTCTATTTACATGATTTTTATTCGCATAAAACGAATTCAGATGAAACGAATCCACCGCGTAAATTAGGTTAATTTGTCCGCAATTTTTATATCGGTTACATAGAGATTGCGTTCCAAATTGATAGGAATGTTCCATTTACCGTAGGAACTAACGTTCTGCCCGAAGCCTTTCGAAATGCGGTTGGAATTTAAATGTGCGCAAAGCGTGAAACAGCGGTGAAAGAACGGTATGCGAATTCACGATGCATTCAAGACGGATTCGACTCGCTCAGTGAAACAGATCAATGTCCGACGGCATCTATCGCCGATAAACTTCAGTCCAAGCGTAACGAATTAACCCTTAACGGACGACGACTTTTTCGACCGGGTGAGGTAGCAGGACGAAGCGATTTTTGCGAATGCGTTGAGTGACTTACGTAATATAATAAAATGATCTTACATATAAATTATCTCACAAAAACGTTATATTTCGATTGTTTATCTATATTTACACCTTTAAAACTTTATTTTTACAAAGATTATGTAGGATTTTTTATTGGAAAGATATATTAAACGGTTTTAATCACAAAAGTAATGGTTATACTATTACTCGCACTGCACTTTGCATTAAATGCTGACAAACGTTCGCTCAAAACTCGCTAAACACATTCGCTGATATTCTCTGAAAATTCGCTAAGACGCACACACTGTTACTCTTGAAAGATTCGCAAAGACTCACTTATTTTAATATCGTGCTCAACACTTTTATACTGTTCGGTTTCCATGATAGTAAATTCTTTCGAGAACTTTTGTAATAACAAATATAGACACATGCATTCTTTCTCACTCTCGCTTTCTCTCTCTCATACGCACACATTCTCATTGCTCGTTCATACAAAATCACATATCCTACAATTATGTTCTGTACTTTCGCTGTGTGTGATACTTTACGAAGCATTGACCAAGATGCATCCGTGGCTTTTCTGGACATCTATCACAATAATATGAGGTTTCATGTCTTCCACCTGGCTTCTTTCAGGTAGAACAAACTTTACAATCTTTACTACAAACTTTACGAAAAATTCTTCTGATGCTTTTGCCACGCTTGCCAAGTCTCAACTGATATCGGAACCACTGTCAGAGCTACACTCATCGAAGAATGTTTCAATATCTTATCTCTGTTATGGTAAATCATTTCATACATTGTATAAGAGACCATCGATAGCTAAGGAACCTTTTCCAGAACCAATAGTGCGACCCTGTTGTTTGGATATAACAAAATCTAACATATACACCGAGTGTCGCCTCTCACTCGCCACTCGTCTTGCCGCGCGGATCTTATCTCTGTTTTGGTAAATCATTTCATACATTGTATAAGAGACCATCGATAGACGCAAAATATTTTCGCAATGAAATAATTATTTTATAAATGCAGTTATTGTTAGAATAGTGATGCGATATAACAAAATCTAACATTATTTACATTTTCGCATAATTCAGTCAAACGCTGTAGTATTTCATGCCGCGCGTTCTAATACGGGCGAAATAGTCGCCTCTCGTCCGTTAAGGGTTAATATGTATCCTGTGGGGGGGCATTTACGTGGCAAGCGAAGACCGTCCGTGTTACCCGAAAGCATCCAATAACGTCAAACTAGATCAGGCTGCAATTAAAGTGAAATTTACGTAACGTCGTAACCGACGAAATCCTCTTATGTCATTCTCGCCGTGCGAGAGGTAAACGCAGTCAAACTAAGGCTGAGATCGTACGTTGAGCAATGCATAAGCGAATATGGATTGCCTGATTTTCCGTGGAATTGACGCGCAAATCAACGGATAGCAAAGATCAGAAGAACGCAAAAATGCGCTGACAAACTAAGCACAGTTTGTTTAGCCATCGATCAGCTTGTTGACGTTATAACTCTCGCACCCATTGATCGGAACTGATCAGACAATGCTACACAATGTCATGCTGGTATTTACGTCAGCTGGTAAATATTATTCAGAAGCCCCAAACTGAGCTATATGACAATACAAAACAATGTAATTAAATAAACTGTACTATAATATCTAAACTCACGATTTCGAATAAAATTGTGTTAAATCAAACGATAAAATGAAACTGTATCTGAGATTTCTGAGAATCCTGCGTTTAAAGATTAAATGCGAAATGGTCTAAAACAAAATTGTGAAGTCCGAAACTAAATGCTACAACAATCCAAAACAATATAATGAAATAAACTCTAGCACGACACCGAAAGTCTTGTGGCTTTGAATAAAACTGAAACAGATTCAACGATAAAGCGAAACTGTGTCCGAGATTTTGAAGAATCGCGGCTGCAAAAGTCAAACGTCAAGAGGTCTAAAACGAAACTGATATCCATAACTAAATGCTGCAACAGTGAAAAAAATTAGAAAGCAGAAAATTATAGGACAACAGCGAAAGTCTTCTATCATCGAATAAAATTGAAACAGATCCAAAGATAGACCGTAACTGTCTCCGATTTCATCGAATACTCCGAGACGCATTTTCGTTGATCTCTACCTACGAGAGCTCATAATCCGCGCAGGAATTAAGGCAGCAAAAGGTCTATCTCGAGAAGGTAGAAGGAGAAGCAGAATAAGAGGAATGAAACCATCCCTGAGATTTCTGAGAATCCTGCGTTTAAAGATTAAATGCCAAATGGTCTAAAACAAAATTGTGAAGTCCGAAACTAAATGCTACAACAATCCAAAACAATATAATGAAATAAACTCTAGCACGACACCGAAAGTCTTGTGGCTTTGAATAAAACTGAAACAGATTCAACAATAAAGCGAAACTGTGTCCGAGATTTTGAAGAATCGCGGCTGCAAAAGTCCAACGTCAAGAGGTCTAAAACGAAATTGATATCCATAACTAAATGCTGCAACAGTCAAAAAAATTAGAAAGCAGAAAATTATAGGACAACAGCGAAAGTCTTCTATCATCGAATAAAATTGAAACAGATCCAAAGATAGCCTGTAACTGTCTCCGATTTCATCGAATACTCCGAGCCGCATTTTCGTTGATCTCTACCTACGACAGCTCATAATCCGCGCAGGAATTAAGGCAGCAAAAGTTCTATCTCGAGAAGGTAGAAGGAGAAGCAGAATAAGAGGAATGAGACCATCCCTGAGATTTCTGAGAATCCTGCGTTTAAAGATTAAATGCCAAATGGTCTAAAACAAAATCGTGAAGTCCGAAACTAAATACTACAACAATTCAAAACAATATAATGAAATAAACTCTAGCACGACACCGAAAGTCTTGTGGCTTTGAATAAAACTGAAACAGATTCAACAATAAAGCGAAACTGTGTCCGGGATTTTGAAGAATCGCGGCTGCAAAAGTCAAACGTCAAGAGGTGTAAAACGAAACTGATATCCATAACTAAATGCTGCAACAGTCAAAAAAATTAGAAAGCAGAAAATTATAGGACAACAGCGAAAGTCTTCTATCATCGAATAAAATTGAAACAGATTCAAAGATAGACCGTAACTGTCTCCGATTTCATCGAATACTCCGAGACGCATTTTCGTTGATCTCTACCTATGAGAGCTCATAATCCGCGCAGGAATTAAGGCAGTAAAAGATCTATCTCGAGAAGGTAGAAGGAGAAGCAGAATAAGAGGAATGAAACCATCCCTGAGATTTCTGAGAATCCTGTGTTTAAAGATCAAATGCCAAATGGTCTAAAACAAAATTGTGAAGTCCGAAACTAAATGCTACAACAATCCAAAACAATATAATGAAATAAACTCTAGCGCGACACCTAAAGTCTTGTGTCCTGGAATAAAACTGAAATAGATTCGATAATAAACCGAAACTGTATTTGAGATTTTGAAAAATCGCGGGTGCAAAAGTCAAATGTCAACACATGATATCCACAACTAAATGCTGCAACAGTCAAAAACATTATAAAGAAGAAAATTATAGGACAACAACGAAAGTCTTCTATCACCGAATAAAATTGAAACAGATCCAAAGATAGACCGTAACTGTCTCCGATTTCATCGAATACTCCGAGCCGCATTTTCGTTGATCTCTACCTACGAGAGCTCATAATCCGCGCAGGAATTAAGGCAGCAAAAGGTCTATCTCGAGAAGGTTGAAGGAGAAGCAGAATAAGAGGAATCGCCCGCCCCGCGTCCATTTCCTTCTGTATTCGGTGTTTATACCTGCTTCTGGCAAAAGGGTCTTCGGCTTACAAACAGGCGGTTGTCAGATTTCTTTTATCTTCCGCGGGGCATCTGTTGCCGGCGTTTTATCCTTGGCCAGGGCGAGGGCATCAAAAAGAACAGGCCGAGCGTTGGGAGGGTGCGAGCGAAGATGGAAAATCTCGATGCGAATCGCGTGCCGCGCGGAGAAAAGGAAAGCGGCGTCCTTAATTTGTTTGCCGTGTCGTTGTTGTTCTGCTTATCGGATCGACGCGGCTCGATGACGCGCGGTGATAAAACGGGCGAAGGTGGAGAACGATGGCCGGATTATAATACGGAGTCGATGTACCTGGGCGAAGTATCGATGTCGTGAATGGAACAAAAGAGGAGATAATGCGGTGACGCGACGGTATGGGGGCGCAAATAATAAGCGGCGGAATGAACGTGTTATTTCTGGCCGTTGAGGTACAACTTGAATAAAATACTAAAAATGGTACTACGGTTGAATGGAGTACTAAGAATGGTACCATCACAAATGAAGTACCAAAAATTATACTAAACATAAATAAAATACCACGAGTAATAGCATACTTAAATAATGAACTGAAATGGTAAATAAACAGAAATATAAACTTAATTTTAAAAAAACAAATAAAGAAGCTTAAATAAAAAATACTAAAAATGGTACTACGGTTGAATGGAGTACTAAGAATGGTACCATCACAAATGAAGTACCAAAAATGATACTAAACATAAATAAAATACCACAAGTGATAGCATACTTAAATAATGAACTGAAATGGTAAATAAACAGAAATATAAACTTAATTAAAAAAAAACAAATAAAAAAGCTTAAATAAAAAATACTAAAAATGGCACGACACTTGAACGGAGTACTAAGAATGATAGCAACTTATATAATAAACTAAAATTATAATAAACGGAAATATAAACTTAAATAAAAATGCTTGGGATATTTTAAACGTGAAAAGCGTATATGGGGGTGATGTGCAAATTAATTCTTTCTGTGTATTGCGAAGTGTTGGTGTGATGTCGAGTTTTTCAATTGCAAAGCCTTGAATTAGAATGTTTGGGATATGTTAGACTATTTTATGCTAGAAAAATTATTTTTTTTTACGTATTCGTCTCACGCCATTTTAATTATAACGTGGTCCCCAGAAAACGACTTAACAATAAAGTTCAAAACATCGAAAATTAAGGGAACCATATTTCAGTCGCTTGAATCCCCTGGCAAGAGTTACAATATCTATTGTTTTATAGTTGCTACCACCATAAAAATGGTGTACAAAGACACCATGAAAAAACGACCATTCCCAAGTACTTATTAACACCTATTTCTATCATTTGCCACCGTGATAATGATAAATCTCGAGAAACACAATCTTCTGAAGGCATAAAAATTGTGCACGAAGACACCAATGGAAAACGACCATTTCCAAGTACCTATTAACATAAATTTTTGTAATTTGCCATCATGCAATGATAACTCTCGAAAAACACCATCCTCCGAAGACATAAAAATGGTATACGAAGATACCATTAAAAACGACCATTCCCAAGTACCTATTAACACCTATTTTTGTCATTTGCCACCGCGATAATGATAAATCTTGAAAAATACAATCTTCCGAAGGCATAAAAATTGTGCACGAAGACAAGAATGGAAAAACACCATTTCTAAGTACCTATTAACATCAATTTTTGTCATTCGCCACCATGCCATGATAAATCTCGAAAAACACGACCCTCTGAAGACATAAAAATGGTATACGAAGATACCATTAAAAACGACCATTCCCAAGTACCTATTAACACCTATTTTTGTCATTTGCCACCATGATAATGATAAATCTCGAAAACCACAATCTTCCCAAGGCATAAAAATTGTGCGCGAAGACACCATGAAAAACGATCGTTTCCAAGTACCTATTAACATCAATTTTTGTCACTCGCCACCATGCAATGATAAATCTCGAAAAACACCATCCTCCGAAGACATAAAAATGGTATACGAAGATACCATGAAAAACGACTGTTTCCAAGTACCTATTAACACCTATTTTTGTCATTTGCCACCGTGATAATGATAAATCTTGAAAAATACAATCTTCCGAAGGCATAAAAATTGTGCACGAAGACAAGAATGGAAAAACACCATTTCTAAGTACCTATTAACATCAATTTTTGTCATTCGCCACCATGCCATGATAAATCTCGAAAAACACGACCCTCTGAAGACATAAAAATGGTATACGAAGATACCATTAAAAACGACCATTCCCAAGTACCTATTAACACCTATTTTTGTCATTTGCCACCATGATAATGATAAATCTCGAAAACCACAATCTTCCCAAGGCATAAAAATTGTGCGCGAAGACACCAATGGAAAACGACCATTTCCAAGTACCTGTTAACATAAATTTTTGTAATTTGCCATCATGCAATGATAAATCTCGAAAAACACCACCCTCTGAAGACATAAAAATGGTATACGAAGATACCATTAAAAACGACCATTCCCAAATACCTATTAACACCTATTTTTGTAATTTGCCACTGTGATAATGATAAATCTTGAAAAATACAATCTTCCCAAGGCATAAAAATTGTGCGCGAAGACACCATGAAAAACGATCGTTTCCAAGTACTTATTAACATCAATTTTTGTCATTCGCCACCATGCAATGATAAATCTCGAAAAACACCACCCTCCGAAGACATAAAAATGGTATACGAAGACACCATGAAAAACGACCGTTTCCAAGTACCTATTAACACCTATTTCTATCATTTGCCACCGTGACAATGATAAATCTTGAAAAATACAATCTTCCGAAGGCATAAAAATTGTGCACGAAGACAAGAATGGAAAAACACCATTTCTAAGTACCTATTAACATCAATTTTTGTCATTCGCCACCATGCAATGATAAATCTCGAAAAACACCACCCTCTGAAGACATAAAAATGGTATACGAAGATACCATTAAAAACGACCATTCCCAAGTACCTATTAACACCTATTTTTGTCATTTGCCACCGTGATAATGATAAATCTCGAAAAGCACAATCTTCCCAAGGCATAAAAATTGTGCGCGAAGACACCATGAAAAACGATCGTTTCCAAGTACCTACTTCACAGTGTTCCCTGTCGTCAGCTATAAACGTGATCCAGTTACCCACCGCACTCCCTCCCCTTCTTAACCCTTCTCGCACCCTTCTACGCCCTTCTCGTGCCGGGAGACACGACAAGAGTGTAAACTGAGGGAACAACAGCGCTTAAGATGGAGTGTAAATAGTCGACAGTATGGACGAACCGAGAGGAAACGGAACGGGCGCGTGAGAGAAAAAGGAACAGCGAACAAAGAGGGAAAGGAACGAAGCTGATGGAATAAGAGTGAACGAGCGAGGGGGTAAGAGAGAGGAATGAAGAGAGAAAGAAACGGGTCGAGAGCGAGGGGGAGAGAGTGAAAGAGACGGAGAAGAGTTCGAAACGAGATCAGTCCGTCGCAGACATTGAGGGAGCCAGGAACCCAACCGGGGGAAGTAGTAAGGCTTCAGAAGCCTCAGCCTATACCTTCCACCTTCTGCCTTCCACCTTCTAGCGAACGAGAAGGAACCGAGCTACCTAGCCACCTACATTTCTGTATAAATCGACGCTGATCGATCGACGTCTTCATCGATCATCTCGGTTTATGTGCAGCTCGTTATATCTGGGGAGAATGATCGGACACAAAATATGGAGTGGTGGTCAACGGTCTTGAAGGAGATGTAGTTGTTTCTCGGGTGTTATATATTTTAAATCTCAAATTTAATATAAAGTATAATTATACCAAGGTACGCAAGGTGTTTCGTATATAATAGTACAATCAGGAATCTATCAATTCTCTATGAAAAAAAAAGTAAATCACATACTACAACTATTATTTTCATATAAGGCCTTATTTTGCCGGATCGATTATTCGCCGGCGAATATTCGATTTAATAAAATAACGTGTTCACTGGCCATCTCGGTTTGTACACGATTCGGTATGTCTGACAATAATGATGCAGTAGACACTCTTTTCCCATGTGTTATATATTTTATATCGAATATTCACCGACGAATAATCGATCCGGCAAAATAAGGCCTTATATGAAAATAATAGTTGTATGTGATTTACTTTTTTTTCGTGGAGAATTGATAGATTCGTGATTGTACTACCATATAAACACCTTGCGTACTTCGTTATAATTATACTCTGTCCCCTACTCGAAATATAGGCAGAACATATTTTTGCATATGCACTCGATAACTTCCTCACGAAGCACTAAACATCTTACATGGATCTCGGTTTGTACACGATTCGGTATGTCTGACGATAATTATCTAGTAGACAGTCTTTTCTCATGTGTTATACATTTTATACTGAATATTCACCGACGAATAATTGATCCGGCAAAATAGGGCCTTATATGAAAATAATATTTGTATGTGATTTACTTTTTTTTCATGGAGAATTGATAGATTCCTGATCGTACGATCATATACGAAACACCTTGAGTACTTCGTTATAATTATACTCTGTCCCCTACTCGAAATATAGGCAGAACATATTTTTGCATATGCACTCGATAACTTCCTCACGAAGCACTAAACATCTTGCATGGGTCTCGGTTTGTACACGATTCGGTATGTCTGACAATAATGATGCGGTAGACAGTCTTTTCTCATGTGTTATATATTTTATATCGAATATTCACCGACGAATAATCGATCCGGCAAAATAAGACCTTATATGCAAATAATAGTTGTATGTGATTTACTTTTTTTTTCATGGAGAATTGATGGATTTCTGATTGTACTATTGTATACGAAACACCTTGCAAACCTTAGTATAATTATACTCTGTCCCCTACTCGAAATATAGGCAGAACATATTTTTGCATATGCACTCGATAACTTCCTCACGAAGCACGAAACATCTTGCGTGAGTCTCGGTTTGTACACGATTCGGTATGTCTGACAATAATTATCCAGTAGACAGTCTTTTCTCATGTGTTATATATTTTATATCGAATATTCACCGACGAATAATCGATCCCGCAAAATAAGGCCTTAAATGAAAATAATAGTTGTATGCGATTTATTTAATTTTTCTTCATGGAGAATTGATAGATTTCTGATTATACTATCATATACGAAACACCTTGAGTACCTTGGTATAATTATACTCTGTCCCCTACTCGAAATATAGGCAGAACATATTTTTGCATATGCACTCGATAACTTCCTCACTATGCACTAAACATCTTGCATGGGTCTCGGTTTGTACACGATTCTGTATGTCTGACGATAATGATGCAGTAGACAGTCTTTTCTCATGTGTTATATATTTTATATCGAATATTCACCGACGAATAATCGATCCCGCAAAATAAGGCCTTATATGAAAATAATAGTTGTATGTGATTTACTTTTTTTTCATGGAGAATTGATGGATTTCTGATTGTACTATCATATACGAAACACCTTGAGTACCTTGGTATAATTATACTATGCCCCCTACTCGAAATATAGGCAGAACATATTTTTGCATATGCACTCGATAACTTCCTCACGAAGCACTAAACATCTTGCGTGCGTCTCGGTTTGTACACGATTCGGTATGTCTGACAATAATGATGCGGTAGACAGTCTTTTCTCATGTGTTATATATTTTATACTGAATATTCACCGACGAATAATTGATCCGGCAAAATAGGGCCTTATATGAAAATAATATTTGTATGTGATTTACTTTTTTGATTGTACATGGAGAATTGATAGATTCAGAACATATTTTTGCACGATCATATACAGAAACACCTTGAGTACCTTGATATAATTATTCACTAATCGATCCCGCAAAATGAAAATAATAGTTGTATGTGATTTACTTTTTTTTCATGGAGAATTGATGGTATTCGAAATATAGGCAGAACATATTTTTGCATATGCACTCGATAACTTCCTCACTATGCACTAAACATCTTGCGTCTCAGTTTGTACACGATTCAGTATGTCTGACGATAATTATCCAGTAGACAGTCTTTTCTCATGTGTTATATATTTTATATCGAATATTCACCGACGAATAATTGATCCGGCAAAATAGGGCCTTATATGCAAATAATAGTTGTACGTGATTTACTTTTTTTCGTTGTATTCGTGATTGTACTTTTTTTTTGGTATGGAGAATTGAACATATTTTTGCATTGCACTGATAACTTCCTCACGTGCACGAAACATCTTGCGTCCCCTGGCACGATCATTATATATGACGAGAATAACTGTACTTTGACGTTAGTTATCGGATATTGCACTCACCTTGAGTTTCTCTTCCGCGTTTATTTCTTCGTTAAAACGCAGCTGGCAAGCATCGGAAGATTGAGCATCGTTAAACACTCTCATTTTCGGATATACTATGCCCCCTACTCGAAATATAGGCAGAACATATTTTTGCATATGCACTCGATAACTTCCTCACTATGCACGAAACATCTTGCGTCCCCTGGCATAAATATACTCTCGCACTACTTGAAATATATACGAAACATTTGCACATATACAAATTTGCATATACTCCATATTTAGGCAATTATATATGACGAGAATAACTGTACTTTGACGTTAGTTATCGGATATTGCACTCTTCGCACCACATTGTTCCACCTTTTGTGCGTTCCGTCGCTCTTCCTTAGTTTCTCTTCCGCGTTTATTCTCATTTCCGTTCAAAACGCAGCTGGCAAGCATCGGAAGATTGAGCATCGTTAAACACTCTCATTTTCGGTAAACATCGGGAAAGAAAGCCGGGCAAATACGCAGATCTCCCGCAGGCATGCTCAACCGTGCGCGAGATCCTGCGAGATCCTGCAGAGAGCTTCTGTCCTCGTAAGCGGATTTTTCCGTTCGGGCGTTTTCAGCCTGCCCGTCATTATCGCCATTGGGAGATTAGCAGCTAACGAAGATATTTTGCACGCCGGGAAACGAGAGCAGAGCAGTTTCATGAACGCCTGAGTTTTATGTCATTCCTTTGAAATCGGCACGGATCTCTTGCGGATTTAAAAAACGACCGTTCCGTCGAGTTTTGACTACGCCCACTTAACAGTAATCCACCTCGCTACAGGGTGTCCCGTTCTTTGTCGAGTTATAATGTCCCTTCCGTTCTGCTCCCTTTACCAATTACAATTGTACTGCTGTATTTTTAACACGTTCTGTTATGCAGACATTTCTAAGAATGTTGTAATAATTAGAAAATACCTTTTTATAAGAAGTATTTCAAAATTACTCAACAATATTGCAAATCTAGACTAGGGATCCTCTACCTTTACCCCTTTAATGTGCAGGATGTAAAACAAAACATTCAACATTTCTACAGTACATAGAACACACTATATTGAGTAAAAAAGATGTTCAACCGTTTCTGAGGTATAAACATTTTTGTGTACTAGTGTCATGATACTGTTTACGGCGATTCTGACAATCGTGTATATACTGTTTGTTTTCTATTTAAACAAACTCTGGTATATGTATTCCCCATCACTCCCTGTTTCGGATTTTCCCGTTTTGATTTTAGTTTAGTTTCCCATCACCCCAATTTAAGTTTGCAGCGTTTACAGCAGCGCGTGTTGTATACATTCTATAAATATTGAATGCTTCCTATTTAACACCCGTACACCCAATCGACAGATTTAATAGCCAATAGCCAAAACGTTAACTACGACCCCAGTTTAACTTTGCAGCGTTTACAATATAATGTATACTAATATAATCCATAAACATACTACGCTTCTTTTATAACACCCTCGACACACAACTAAAACGTTCAAAATTAATAGCGAATACCGAAAATGTTAACTACTACACCAGTTTAAGTTTGCAGCTATTACAATATAGTATATACTAATATAATCCATAAACATACTACGCTTCTTCTGCACCACCCTCGACACACATCTAAAATGTTCAAAAGCCAGTACCAGCAATGTTCACCACCACCTCACTCAATCGACAGGTCTAATAGCCAATAACGAAAATGTTAACTACGACATCAGTTTAAGTTTGCAGCTATTACAATATAGTATATACTAATATAACCCATAAACATATTACGCTTCTTTTGCAACACCCTCGACACACAGCTAAAACGTTCAAAAGCCACTGCCAGCAATGTTTATCGCCCCACTCAATCGACAGGTTTAATAGCCAATACCGAAAATGTTAACTACGACATCAGTTTAAGTTTGCAGCTATTACAATATAGTATATACTAATATAATCCATAAACATACTATGCTTTTTTTGCAACACCTTCGACACACAACTAAAACGTTCAAAAGCCAGTACCAGCAATGTTCACCACCACCTCACTCAATCGACAGGTTTAATAGCCAATACCGAAAATGTTAACTACGACATCAGTTTAAGTTTGCAGCTATTACAATATAGTATATACTAATATAATCCATAAACATATTACGCTTCTTTTGCAACACCCTCGACACACAACTAAAACGTTCAAAATTAATAGCGAATACCGAAAATGTTAACTACGACATCAGTTTAAGTTTGCAGCTATTACAATATAGTATATACTAATATAATCCATAAACATATTACGCTTCTTTTGCAACACCCTCGACACACAACTAAAACGTTCAAAATTAATAGCGAATACCGAAAATGTTAACTACGACACCAGTTTAAGTTTGCAGCTATTACAATATAGTATATACTAATATAATTCATAAACATACTAGGCTTCTTTTGCACCACCCTCGACACACAACTAAAATGTTGAAAAGCCAGTGCCAGCAATGTTCACCACCACCCCACTTTAGCATTCCACCGTTCACATCTTTTTCTACGCGCTCTCTAAATATTAAACGCCCCCATTCTAACTCTATCTTTCCCCCTTTATTTTCCATTCCAACAAACTCTTGTATCCACAATCTCACTTTCCGTTTTACCATTCCGATTTCTGTTCCGTAGCCTAGTACTTCAGCTTCGCATTTACCGCGTCGTCCTTCCGTGCCCCTCTCTAAACATCGACTGCCAGTTTTCCGCTGAACGCGTTACACAGCCGGCATAAATTGCGCCGAAACTCCGGCACGCGCATATGTAAACAAACCCGACCGCAGCCCGCCGATATGACAACAGCGTCTCATGCCTCGATTGAACGGTGACATTTTCAGACTCGGCTTGATGTCGTCGTTGATCGCCGGCCGTTATCCCGTGGGCATCGGCGTGGGAGGGGTCTTCTTCCCGTCCACCCTCCAGCATCTGCACCAGCAGCAGCATCAGCATCATTCCCGTCTGGCGGCGGCGTCGTCTGCCCTGAGCAACGCCGTCCAAGTGGCCGGCCAATCGGAGATGAGCGACGCCGACGGCATCCGCGGCGTTTTACCTGGCAGCACGGGCTGGCCGTTTCCATGGCGGCCGGCACACGGCCTTCAAACCCTCGAGCATCCCTCCGCAAACGACGTCGTCGGCACCCTCAGCCGAGTCAGTCCCGCGTCGGCGTCCTTCCCACAAAGGGGTGAGTTTTCGACGCAGCGCGTTCACTGCCGCAGGACGCGTATGGCGTCGTGGTAAATGTTATTGGTAATTACTGATGGGCTTGGTCGTAGTGTAACTGCGTTACAATTCAAGCTTTTTCATAATGTTGCATAATTTAGACGTTTTTTGGTTGAATGATGTAGTTTGATTGCAGATGTTGCGAGGCCCATTGATAAATTATCTTATAATTAAGTATATTCATATAGTATCTTCTTAACACTTTGCGGACCGAGCATTCTATTGCTAATCGTACCCAGTGGCCGGGTATTTTTTGCGTCAAATATCTTTAAATTAGTGATGATTTGTTAGTAGTTAACACGTTGACTGCCATGGTGGTCATCGGTGACCGGTGCAAAAGATTGTACTAAAATGCAAAAAATTCGCAATGAATCCTATTTGCAATTTTGTAAAAGCAATTGATATTGGAGCGACGCTTCAATACTTTGGCTTCTAACAACTGTGCATTACTTTCATTTTGCACGATTTAATCATACTCTGCAGTATTTTATCGCATCGCGGTTCCAACATAGCAAGAAACGCTTGGCACTCAAAGTGTTAAACTGTCCACAAATATTTCTGTAGTATTGCTAATCGTTTTGCCGCTATCCATATTTCAGGGTTTCAAATAATTCATTTGCAATACAAATTATGAAAAACTGCCGCTGACAATCATGTAGCAACGTGATATCTCGTCACCTGTCCCGAACGACAAAATATGCAAGGCGATATATCTCGCCAGTGTTCTAAAATGACGAAATACGCAAGACGATATATCTCGTCAACGGCCCCGAACGACGAAATAGGAATGACGAGATATCTCGTCATCCGTCCGCAAAGTGTTAACACTTTGCCGTCCGATGACACCACATTGGTGTCATTCGCAAAATATCGCTTGACGCGTATGTGGCGTCGTAGTAAATGTTATTGGTAATTACTGATGGGCTTGGCCGTAGTGTAACTGCGTTACAATTCAAGCTTTTTCATAATATTGCATAATTTAGACGTTTTTTGGTAGCATGATGGTACTATACTTTGGTTGCAGATGTTGCAAGGCCCATTGATAAATTATCTTATAATGGTTGCGTGCGAAGTGTATCTTCTTAACACTTTGCCATCCGGTGACACCACATTGGTGTCATTCACAAAATATCGCTTGGCGTGTATGTGGCGTCGTGGTAAATGTTATTGGTAATTACTGATGGGCTTGGTCGTAGTGTAACTGCGTTACAATTCAAGCTTTTTCATAATGTTGCATAATTTAGACGTTTTTTGGTTGAATGATGGTATTGTAGTTTGGTTGCAGATGTTGCGAGGCCCATTGATAAATTATCTTATAATTAAGTATATTCATATAGTATCTTCTTAACACTTTGCCGTCCGATGACACCACATTGGTGTCATTCGCAAAATATCGCTTGGCGCGTATGTGGCGTCGTGCCGAATGATATTGGTAATTACTGATGGCCCGGCCGTAGTGTAACTGCGTTACAATTCAAGCTTTTTCATAATGTTGCATAATTTAGACGTTTTTTGGTTGAATGATGGTATTGTAGTTTGATTGCAGATGTTGCGAGGCCCATTGATAAATTATCTTATGATTAAGTATATTCATATAGTATCTTCTGAACACTTTGCTGTCCGATGACACCACATTGGTGTCATTCACAAAATATCGCTTGGCGCGTATGTGGCGTCGTAGTAAATGTTATTGGTAATTACTGATGGGCTTGGTCGTAGTGTAACTGCCTTACAATTCAAGCTTTTTCATAATGTTGCATAATTTAAACGTTTTTTGGTTGAATGATGGTATTGTAGTTTGATTGCAGATGTTGCGAGGCCCATTGATAAATTATCTTATGATTAAGTATATTCATATAGTATCTTCTGAACACTTTGCTGTCCGATGACACCACATTGGTGTCATTCGCAAAATATCGCTCGACGCGTATGTGGCGTCGTAGTAAATGTTATTGGTAATTACTGATGGGCTCGGCCGTAGTGTAACTCCGTTACAACTCAAGCTTTTTCATAATGTTCAATAATTTACGCGTTTTGGTTGAATGATGGTACTGTGATTGCAGATGTTGCGGGGCCCATCGATAAACTGTCTTATAATGGTTGCGTGCGAAGTGTATCTTAATTATTTTATGGATCTTGCATTGTAGGTCCATGATAGCAGGAAAAGTTGTCTTACATTATAAGTACTTACACAGGTACATACACTATAGATCCGTAATGTAAGTAAGATACACTAAGCATACATTATATAAATGGGTGAAATTGGGTAATTTGTTGGGAAGAAAAATCCTGACATTTCGACACGTGGTTTGGCTCCTTGCTAAACTATCGGTGTTAATGATGCGCTTAATTTCAATTCTACGATATTTTTCTTGAAATATCAAGGAATGTATGGAACTGTTTTATGGTTGAAAATGCTTGATTTTAGCGAGTTCACTGCCGCAGGACGCGTATGGCGTCGTACCGAATGTTATTGGTAATTACTGATAGGCTTGGTCGTAGTGTAACTGCGTTGCAACTCAAGCTTTTTCGTAATGTTCAATCATTTACGCGTTTTAGTTGAATGCCAGTACTGTACTTTGGTTGCAAATGTTGCCATGTGTGCGAAGTGTATCTTAATTACATTATGGATCTTGCATTGTAGGTACTGAGATAGTTACATTGAAGGTCCATGATAGCAGGAAAAGTTGTCTCATTTTATCAGTACTTACTTTATATATACATACATGATATGTGTAGATAAATAATATAAGTAAGATACACTAAGCACACATTGGGTAAATGTGTGAAGTTGGGTAATTTGTTGGGAAGAAAAATCCTGACATTTTGACACGTGGTTTGGCCCTTAGCTAAACTATCTGTGTTAATGATGTCCTTAATTTCAATTCTACTATATTTTCCTTGAAATGTCAAGGAATGTATGGAACCGTTTTATGGTTGAAAATGCTTGATTTTAGAATTTTATTATTAAAACTCTCGGCATGTTTCGGAGCCATTGGTGCTCCCTGTTCGGGAGTGGATAGTAATTGTGCTAATGACTCTTCCATCTCAGCAGTTTGCACATCACATTCACCAATTTTGAAAATGATATGTTGCGCCGAAATATGTCGAGAGTTTCAATATTAAAATTCTGAATTCAAACATTTTCAACCATAAAAGGACTTTATATATTCCTTAATTTTCCAAGTAAAATATCTGTATTAATTTAATTGACTGTATCCTTATCCTTAATCGCTTTCTTTAAAATATCTGTATTAATTTCTGTTGTAATTCTTAAATTATTACCGATAGTTAAACTCCTTTGAGAAGAACACAAATCAAGTGTTGAAACGCATGATTTTTCTTCTGAACAAATTACACAATTTCATATATATTAATTAACCGGTTATGCCAACAACATTTTGCGATGCTATTATTTAATTATGCGAGTACGCCTTCTTTTGATTGACGGAATGTTTTATTCAAACTCTCTGCGTATGTGTTACACTATTTTATTTCAACCAGTTTGCTGGTTGATGGTACTGCAAAATTCTATTGGCGTAACTGATCTGTTAATACGTATGAAACTGTACAATTTATTGAGAATAAAAACCCGGACGTTTCGGCACTTTGTTTGTGCCCCTAACAAAGGAGTCGAACTATCTGTATTAATGCAAACGTAAAATCGATGAAGTTTGCTTTATTTTGATTTGTGCAAACTGATAACGGTAACTATTTCAAGTACCCCGCGTTTTATATAGGAAGCAAAATTATATGCTCAGGGTAGGCAGAGAAAAATACTGCAGTATTATTCAGCGGATATCGCGTCGTTTGAATTTTATCAATTTAATACTGTAATTGGATACTTCAATTTTTATTTCCCTTAATTTATCGCAGAAAATTGGTTGGATTAATTTCCAATAACGGGCCATAGTACGATATGTCTGTATCGTTCATGAGTTTCGAATTCAAAATTTAAAAATCCATTTCCCTGCCTATACACATTTTACCCCAACGAATACATACGTCTATGGGTTGATTTAATATCTCGATCAAGCTATCCCAATCTTTAATATTGATATTGAACACAAGCTGACAAAAAGACCGTGCTCAATCAGTCAGCTCTACCAATATCAATTTTTATTCATTAAAATGTACCCTATTTCCAATTCACACTCCTAACCAGTAATGGTCAACAATATTTAAAAATAATATAAACTGACTGGCTCGATTAACAGAATTTAAAACAGTAACGCGATACAGTATCCCGACTGTTAATTGATGCTGAGCAAACAAATATGCCTCGTACAATAAAAGATGGTCTGTTGAGAATGTTGAAAAGATCACGAGAACAAAAGCACTGAAGGGCAAGAGAAAGGTACACGTGGGCGGATGTATGAAGATTGCATAAATAATACACACGTACATGAGGAGACAAGACATATATGAGTAAGGCTTCCATGGCTTCCACAACAGCAAACCAACGTCGATCACCTTACTGGTCGATCGTTTTGCTTCTACCACCTCGTCTAAGTACTTAGGTAGCTCGAGTCTATTGTTTAGTTGGTTGTGTACGTGTAGATATACAACACAGCTGGCTGCATTGATTCATGTACACGTACATATTCATTATAAAGCCTAAACTGTTATTAATAAGAATCCTTGCAAGTGTTTTCGAGAAATTACGTTCTGTATGCTAAAATAATTGTATTTAGTGGAATTAGATTCGACTAAATTTGTTTAGTTGGTTGTGTACGTGTAGATAGACAACACAGCTGGCTGCATTGATTCATGTACACGTACATATTCATTATAACAGTCTAAACTGTTATTCATAAGAATCCTTGGAAGTGTTTTCGAGAAATTACGTTCTGTATGCCAAAATAATTGTATTTAGTGGAATTAGATTGCACTAAATTTGTTTAGTTGGTTGTGTACGTATAGATAGACAACACAGCTGGCTGCATTAATTCATGTACACGTACATATTCATTATAAAGCCTAAACTGTTATTAATAAGAATCCTTGGAAGTGTTTTCGAGAAATTACATTCTGTATGCCAAAATAATTGTATTTAGTGGAATTAGATTCTACTAAATTTGTTTAGTTGGTTGTGTGCGTGTAGATAGACAACACAGCTGGCTGCATTGATTCATGTACACGTACATATTCATTATAACAGTCTAAACTGTTATTAATAAGAATCCTTGGAAGTGTTTTCGAGAAATTACATTCTGTATGCCAAAATAATTGTATTTAGTGGAATTAGATTCCACTAAATTTGTTTAGTTGGTTGTGTACGTGTAGATAGACAACACAGCTGGCTGCATTGATTCATGTACACGTACATATTCATTATAACAGTCTAAACTGTTATTAATAAGAATCCTTGGAAGTGTTTTCGAGAAATTACGTTCTGTATGCCAAAATAATTGTATTTAGTGGAATTAGATTCCACTAAATTTGTTTAGTTGGTTGTGTGAGTGTAGATAGACAACACAGGTGGCTGCATTGATTCATGTACACGTACATAATCATTATAACAGCCTAAACTGTTGTTAATAAGAATCCTTGGAAGTGTTTTCGAGAAATTACATTCTGTATGCCAAAATAATTGTATTTAGTGGAATTAGATTCCAGTAAATTTGTTTAGTTGGTTGTGTACGTGTAGATAGACAACACAGCTGGCTGCATTGATTCATGTACACGTACATATTCATTATAAAGCCTAAACTGTTATTAATAAGAATCCTTGCAAGTGTTTTCGAGAAATTACGTTCTGTATGCCAAAATAATTGTATTTAGTGGAATTAGATTCCACTAAATTTGTTTAGTTGGTTGTGTACGTGTAGATAGACAACACAGCTGGCTGCATTGATTCATGTACACGTACATATTCATTATAACAGTCTAAACTGTTATTAATAAGAATCCTTGGAAGTATTTTCGAGAAATTACATTCTGTATGCCAAAATAATTGTATTTAGTGGAATTAGATTCAACTAAATTTGTTTAGTTGGTTGTGTACGTGTAGATAGACAACACAGCTGGCTGCATTGATTCATGTACACGTACATATTCATTATAACAGTCTAAACTGTTATTAATAAGAATCCTTGCAAGTGTTTTTGAGAAATTACGTTCTGTATACCAAAATAATTGTATTTAGTGGAATTAGATTCCACTAAATTTGTTTAGTTGGTTGTGTACGTGTAGATAGACAACACAGCTGGCTGCATTGATTCATGTACACGTACATATTCATTATAAAGCCTAAACTGTTATTAATAAGAATCCTTGCAAGTGTTTTCGAGAAATTACGTTCTGTATGCCAAAATAATTGTATTTAGTGGAATTAGATTCCACTAAATTTGTTTAGTTGGTTGTGTACGTGTAGATAGACAACACAGCTGGCTGCATTGATTCATGTACACGTACATATTCATTATAAAGCCTAAACTGTTATTAATAAGAATCCTTGGAAGTGTTTTCGAGAAATTACATTCTGTATGCCAAAATAATTGTATTTAGTGGAATTAGATTCCACTAAATTTGTTTAGTTGGTTGTGTACGTGTAGATAGACAACACAGCTGGCTGCATTGATTCATGTACACGTACATATTCATTATAACAGTCTAAACTGTTATTAATAAGAATCCTTGGAAGTGTTTTCGAGAAATTACATTCTGTATGCCAAAATAATTGTATTTAGTGGAATTAGATTCCACTAAATTTGTTTAGTTGGTTGTGTACGTGTAGATAGACAACACAGCTGGCTACATTGATTCATGTACACGTACATATTCATTATAACAGTCTAAACTGTTATTAATAAGAATCCTTGGAAGTGTTTTCGAGAAATTACGTTCTGTATGCCAAAATAATTGTATTTAGTGGAATTAGATTCCACTAAATTTGTTTAGTTGGTTGTGTACGTGTAGATAGACAACACAGCTGGCTGCATTGATTCATGTACACGTACATATTCATTATAAAGCCTAAACTGTTATTAATAAGAATCCTTGCAAGTATTTTCGAGAAATTACGTTCTGTATGCCAAAATAATTGTATTTAGTGGAATTAGATTCCACTAAATTTGTTTAGTTGGTTGTGTACGTGTAGATAGACAACACAGCTGACTGCATTGATTCATGTACACGTACATATTCGTTATAACAGCCTAAACTGTTGTTAATAAGAATCCTTGGAAGTGTTTTCGAGAAATTACATTCTGTATGCCAAAATAATTGTATTTAGTGGAATTAGATTCCACTAAATTTGTTTAGTTGGTTGTGTACGTGTAGATAGACAACACAGCTGGCTGCATTGATTCATGTACACGTACATATTCATTATAAAGCCTAAACTGTTATTAATAAGAATCCTTGGAAGTGTTTTCGAGAAATTACGTTCTGTATGCCAAAATTATTATATTTAGTGGAATTAGAGTTCAAGCAATGTTTAGTATCGATATGAAGTAGTAAGAATTGGTGTGTGGCATAACAGGATTTAAACGCAAGCAAAATTATGGCACGTAAAATATGCAGTTAAACGCACAGCATGGAGGTGCATAAGAGACGTCATGAAATACTAAATTGCAATGTTGCAAAACAGCTTAAATTCTAAAATAAGTCGTGCAACGCACCGATGCAGAACATTCTGTACATTACCGCCCGTCGAAAAAAACAATACATAACCTGAAGATCATTAGAAGCGTGAATTACGAATTGCATGAATGCAAACTTGTAAAATACCTAAATTTTCAACGCGAGTCACAGAACACACCGGCGCAGAATGCAAAATTCCCTACTACCCCTTCTGTAGAAAAGACATTACACAAATTGCAGATTATTAGGAGCGTAAATTACGAATTACTCAATTGCAAAATTTCTGAATCCAACATGAGCCAGATTTATCCTTACTGAGAATTCTCCGGGAAATACGTTGCCTACCATCAAATTAGCAGTCCAAATTTCGCACTATTTTCAACGTTGCAGAGTAGCTCCATACTTAACCCAAGTCAGGAAAATGTTTAAATCCAACTATTATATATACACATATAATCAGAACATTCTTTAATGAAGAATTCTCTTAAAATCGACACCGTCGCTATCCTAAATTCTGCACAAATTGGAAAAATGCCTGAAGCCAAGTTAAACCACATAATTCCTACTAAACATTCTCCGGAAAATATACTGTTTACTATCAGCACATTGAGCGCCCTCAGTTTTACACTGTCTACTTCAAGAACGACAAAGTATCTTAACCCTTTCGCTTGAACGATTGACACTCTAGTATATATTACTAGTATATTGACTAGTATATATTTATTATAGTATAAATTTAGCAAAAAACAATATGATGGAAATTTCCATCATCATGCAAAATTAGATTAAAGTGAACTTTTTCTTTTATATCATTTTTGGGCATTCATGAAAATGGGTGAAACGAAATCCACGTGCCAATGTAAGAAAGAAGAAGAAAATAAATAAATAGTATATTGAAGTAAACAATATAACAACTAAATTAACAAAAATAATTATGAGAATAT
Source organism: Cryptocheilus praepositus (assembly GCA_033815515.1). Lineage (NCBI taxonomy): Eukaryota > Metazoa > Arthropoda > Insecta > Hymenoptera > Pompilidae > Cryptocheilus > Cryptocheilus praepositus. Next base: position 165,211 of record JAWWQZ010000040.1, on the reverse strand, counting down.
TTGTTTTTAAAGTGGTCCAAAATCACAAGTTTCAGAATTTTTAACCCTTCTTTGCATGATTTTTTCTTTATTGATGAAATAAATCAAGGTGATATAATTCATGTTCAAAATTAAAGGAAAAATGGTTAAAAAAATCTTAGTATATATTTATAGTATAAATTTAGCAAAAAACAATATGATGGAAATTTCCATCATCATGCAAAATTAGATTAAAGTGAACTTGTTCTTTTATATAATTTTTGGGCACTCAATGTTATGATGGAAATTTCCACCATCATGCAAAGAAGGGTTATGGTGGAAAAATCTTCAGTTTAGCAGTTCATTTATAAACTTTCGACTTTCATTATCTGTTCGTTATGAAGGTTCGCTTAAATAATCGGTATGATAATCTTATGAATATTATCATTTGATGATCAGTAACATAACTTCCGTTGGATGATGTATTTAATAACGGAGTTATTGTAACTTACTTGGATTATAAGGGAATGTATAAAGCCCGCTTATCCCTTCTTTGCATGATTTTTTCCTTATTGGTGAAATAAATCAAGGTGATATAATTCATGTTCAAAATTAAAGGAAAAATGGTTAAAAAAATCTTAGTATATATTTATAGTATAAATTTAGCAAAAAACAATATCATGGAAATTTCCATCATCATGCAAAGTTAGATTAAAGTGAACTTGTTCTTTTATATAATTTTTGGGCCTGCGCCAATTCTGAAAATGCCTGCTTGCAAACAGTATCCCCCACCCTCGAAAACTGCACCAATGACCCGTACCCTCGGTTCTTCCGCAGACGACCTGGACGACGAGAACGGGGACGACCGTCTGCACCATCGTCGGAGTCCATCGAGCGGGGACGAGGCGCACGAGGACCTGGGCGACGGCGACGACTGTGCCGACGGCGACAACGAGGTCGAATCCACGAACTCCACGAGTCTCCACAGCGGCACGAACGGGGGCACCGGCGGGGGCAGCAACGGTCAATCAAACGTCCAGGTCGGCGTCGACGGGCGCGACTCCGGCAGCATAAAGCGAAAAAAGAAGACCCGCACCGTCTTCTCCCGCTCGCAGGTCTTCCAGCTTGAGAGCACATTCGACATGAAACGCTATTTATCCTCGTCAGAACGCGCTGGCCTCGCCGCGTCTCTCCGCCTCACCGAGACCCAGGTGAAGATCTGGTTCCAGAACAGGCGGAACAAGTGGAAGCGGCAGATGGCCGCCGAGTTGGAGGCTGCAAACATGGCGCACGCGGCCCAGCGACTCGTCAGGGTGCCGATTCTCTACCACGAGGCAGCCGCCGGCACCGGAAGTTCAGGAAGCGTCTCAGTTTCCGTCGCCGCACCCCCGCCGCCCCCCACCTCCGTCGCGACGTCCGGCCTCTCGCATTCCGTCGGCGTCGGCGTCGGCACCTCATGTGCGCCCACCTCCGCTCAGGCGATATTCTACTCGCACCATCATCAGCACCATCATCATCATCCAGCGCACGTGCAGGCACATACTCTGCTGCCCCATCAGGTGCATCCGCAACCCCCGCCGCCGCCGCCCCCGCCGCCCAACGGACAGCAGCAGGCCAACTCGCAATAACACCGTCCGCCGTTCGACAGGGACGCGAGGTTCCTCAAAGTCTTCGCCGACGGCACGGCCAGAGAGTGCGACGGGGTTAAGAGACTGGACGTGGTGCGGTTGATAGACGTCGACGAGTGAACGGTTGCGCAGAGGATGGGTGAGAGTTTAAGGGTGATGGGAGAAAGTGGCGAGAGCTGGCTTCATGAAATGGGAAGTGAGGTTTGGAGCTGGCGGTGGGTTGTTTCGTGGATTCGAAGCGGAAGGTGATTTGCGGGATAATGACGGTTGATAAGTTGCAGGGGTCATGTCGGGCGACAATGCTTTACGGGAGAAAATGCAAATAGAATTGCGCTGCTGTTTTGAAGTATATATTCTAGCTATATTTCAGTTGTGGTGGTTTGATCGGGAGAGACTGCAGTTTCGTAGGTTTTCGGGGCAGTGACCTTTGAACGGGTTAGCACAAACAGAATTATGCTGCTATTTTGAAGTAACGCTATATGACAATTTTGAGTTGGTAAATTGACGGTTGAGTGGGATGACGATTGATCAGTTGTGGTGGTTTGATCGGGAGAGACTGCAGGTTCATAGGTTTTCGGGGCAGTGACCTTTGAACGGGTTAGCACAAACAGAATTATGCTGCTATTTTGAAGTAACGCTATATGACAAATTTGAGTTGATAAATTGATGGTTGAGTGAGATGACGATTAATCAGTTGTGGTGGTTTGATCGGAAGAGACTACAGGTTCGTAGGTTTTCGGGGCAGTGACCTTTGAACGGGTTAGCACAAATAGAATTCTGCTGTTATTTTGAAGTAACACAAAAAGACAATTTTGAGTTGGTAAATTGACGGTTGAGTGGGATGACGATTGATCAAGAGACTTGTGGTGGTTTGAACGGGTCACAAACAGAATTATGCTGCTATTCTGAGACGCTTTGACAAATTTGAGTTGGTAGAGACAATTGATCAGTTGTGGTGGTTTGATCGTAGGTTCTCGGGGCAGTGCTCTTTGAATGGGTTAGCACAAACAGAATTATGCTGCTATTTTGAAGTAACGCTATAAGACAATTTTGAGCTGCTAAATTCACGGTTGAGTGGGATGACGATTAATCAGTTGTGGTGGTTTGATCGGGAGAGACTACAGATTCGTAGGTTCTCGGGGCGGTAACTTTTGAACGGGTTAGCACAAACAGAATTCTGCTGCTATTTTGAACTAACGCTAAAAGACAATTTCGGATTGGTAAATTTATGGCTGAGTGGGATGAACAACAAGACCTTCGTATGGATTAGCACAATCATAATTCCTCTGGTATTTTGAAATAACGGTATAATTCAATATGGAATCATTAGTTGCTCAATTTACGCATTCGAGTGGTTTCACGGTTGATAAAACAAGTTGCGAGTATATGATCGCGCGTCGAGTCTTTACGTGAGACTATGGGTACGGAAGTTTTTGCTTCGATAACCTTCGAGTAGATTAGTACAATCATAATTCAGGTGCTATTTCGAAATAACGGTATAATTCAATCGGGAGTGTCGGAACTGATGATTTTCGTATGAAACACAAATGTTTGCGTATGTGTGGTCACATGTACCACACTTAAGTGGTTTGACTAATCATACATTTCTTGATTAAAAATTCAAACTTTTAGCTCCTGCCCGCAATTTTGCCTATGGTCTATGCCCCTCACCGTTTTTATACCACTAACCTAAAAACAAGCTCGCATATATGCACTTGGCCTACCGATTCAAACTACTACTACAATTTTTGCTTCGATAACCTTCGAAAAATACAATATCAATTCAGGTGCTATTTCGAACAAAACAGTAAATTCAAACATGTAACTGATGTAAAAGTTGATGATTTTCGTAGAAACACGGATATTTGCGCATGTGTGGTCACATGTACCATACTTAAGTGGTTTGACTAATCATACATTTCTTGATTAAAAATTCAAACTTTTAATTTCGTCGTCGCCATTTTGCCTATGGTCTATGACGCCAAACGCTTTTATACCGTTAACCTTCAAAATTATATTTCAACAACACATTTATTACATCCCTAATTCGAAAATATATCAACTTCAATGAAGATTTTCGAACAAAACGGTAACGTTTACCACATGTATCATGAAAATTATACATTTCACTAGTGTGATCAGTCCAAGATTTCGCGACTCGATATTCGAAAAATTCCACTACTAATTGCGTCGCCGCCATTTTACCTAACGTACCTCGATGCCAAACGCTTTCCTACCGTTACCCTTGAAAATTATATTCCAACAACACATTTCCATATCCCAACCATCCCCACATCCCTAAAACGCATTTTTCGACCTACCTCAGCAACCACAATCGACGTACCGACTCAAAATACCACTGCAACGGAAAATCTAATTTCTTTGAAGCCTCGGAACGTTACAAACGCTTTCCTACCGTTACCCTTGAAAATTATATTTCAACAACACATTTATTACATCCCTAATTCGAAAATATATCAACTTAAGTGAAGATTTTCGAACAAAACGGTAAGATTCACCACATGTGTCATGAAAATTATACATTCCACTAGTGTGACCAGTTCAAGATTTTACGACTCGATATTCGAAAAATTCCACTACTAATTTCGTCGTCGCCATCTTACCTAATGTACCTCGACGCCAAACGCTTTCCTACCGTTACCCTCGAAAATGATATTTCCACACCACATTTCAATATTCCAACCATCCCCACATCCCTAAAACGCATTTTACGACCTACCTCAGCAACCACAATCGACGTACCGACTCAAAATACCACTGCAACGGAAAATCTAATTTCTTTGAAGCCTCGGAACGTTACAAACGCTTTCCTACCGTTACCCCCGAAAATTATATTTTAACAACGCATTTATTACATCCCTAATTCGAAAATATATCAACTTAAGTGAAGATTTTCGAACAAAACGATAACATTTACCACATGTATCATGAAAATTATACATTCCAGTAGTGTGACCAGTTCAAGATTTTACGACTCGATATTCGAAAAAATTCCACTACTAATTTCGTCGCCGCCATTTTACCTAACGTACCTCGACGCCAAACGCTTTTCTACCGTTACCCTCGAAAACAATATTCCAACAACAAATTTCCATAATCCAACCATCCCCACATCTCTAAAACGCATTTTACGACCTACCTCAGCAACCACAATCGACGTACCGACTCAAAATACCACTACAACGGAAATTCTAATTTTGTCGAAGCATTGGAACGTTACAAACGCTTTCCTACCGTTACCCCCGAAAATTATATTTCATCAACACATTTATTACATCCCTAATTCGAAAATATATGAAGTTCAGTGAAGATTTTCGAACAAAACGATAACATTTACCACATGTATCATGAAAATTACACATATCACTAGTGTGATCAGTCCAAGATTTCGCGACTCGATATTCGAAAAAATTCCACTACTAATTTCGTCGTCGCCATTTTACCTAACGTACCTCGACGCCAAACGCTTTCCTACCGTTACCCTCGAAAACAATATTCCAACAACACATTTCCATAATCCAACCATCCCCACATCTCTAAAACGCATTTTACGACCTACCTCAGCAACCACAATCAACGTACCGACTCAAAATACCACTGCAACGGAAAATCTAATTTCGTCGAAGCATTGGAACGTTACAAACGCTTTCCTACAGTTACCCTTGAAAATAATATTTCAACAACACATTTATTACATCCCTAATTTGAAAATATATCAACTTCAGTGAAAATTTTCGAACGAAACGGTAACATTTACCACATGTATCATGAAAATTATACATTCCACTAGTGTGACCAGTTCAAGATTTTACGACTCGATATTCGAAAAATTCCACTACTAATTTCGTCGCCGCCATCTTACCTAACGTATATCGAAGCCAAACGCTTTCCTACCGTTACCCTCGAAAATGATATTTCCACACCACATTTCAATAATCCAACCATCCCCACATCCCTAAAACGCATTTTACGACCTACCTCAGCAACCACAATCGACGTACCGACTCAAAATACCACTGCAACGGAAAATCTAATTTCTTCGAAGCATCGGAACGTTACAAACGCTTTCCTACCGTTACCCCCGAAAATTATATTTCAACAACACATTTATTACATCCCTAATTCGAAAATATATCGAGTTCAGTGAAGATTTTCGAACAAAACGATAACATTTACCACATGTATCATGTAAATTATACATTCCACTAGTGTGACCAGTCCAAGATTTCGCGACTCGATATTCGAAAAAATTTCACTACTAATTTCGTCGTCGCCATTTTACCTAACATACTTCGACGCCAAACGCTTTCCTACCGTTACCCTCGAAAATGATATTTCAACAACACATTTATTACATCCCTAATTCGAAAATATATCGAGTTCAGTGAAGATTTTCGAACAAAACGATAACATTTACCACATGTATCATGAAAATTACACATTTCACTAGTGTGACCAGTTCAAGATTTTACGACTCGATATTCGAAAAATTCCACTACTAATTTCGTCGTCGCCATTTTACCTAACGTACCTCGACGCCAAACGCTTTCCTACCGTTACCCTTGAAAATGATATTTCCACACCACATTCCAATATTCCAACCATCCCCACATCCCTAAAACGCATTTTACGACCTACCTCAGCAACCACAATCGACGTACCGCCTCAAAATACCACTGCAACGGAAAATCTAATTTCTTTGAAGCCTCGGAACGTTACAAACGCTTTCCTACCGTTACCCCCGAAAATTATATTTCAACAACACATTTATTACATCCCTAATTCGAAAATATATCGAGTTCAGTGAAGATTTTCAAACAAAACGGTAACATTTACCACATGATCATGAAAATTACACATTCCACTAGTGTGACCAGTTCAAGATTTTGCGACTCGATATTCGAAAAAATTCCACTACTAATTTCGTCGTCGCCATTTTACCTAACGTACCTCGACGCCAAACGCTTTTCTACCGTTACCCTTGAAAATTATATTTCAACAACACATTTATTACATCCCTAATTTGAAAATATATCAACTTCAGTGAAGATTTTCGAACGAAACGGTAACATTTACCACAGGTATCATGAAAATTACACATTTCACTAGTGTGATCAGTTCAAGATTTCGCGACTCGATATTCGAAAAAATTCCACTACTAATTTCATCGCCGCCATTTTACCTAACGTACCTCGACGCCAAACGCTTTTCTACCGTTACCCTCGAAAATGATATTTCCACACCACATTTCAATATTCCAACCATCCCCACATCCCTAAAACGCATTTTACGACCTACCTCAGCAATCACAATCGACGTACCGACTCAAAATACCACTGCAACGGAAATTCTAATTTCTTTGAAGCCTCGGAACGTTACAAACGCTTTCCTACCGTTACCCCCGAAAATTATATTTCAACAACACATTTATTACATCCCTAATTCGAAAATATATCAACTCCAGTGAAGATTTTCGAAACAAAACGGTAAAGTTTACCACAGGTGTCATGAAAATTATACATTCCACTAGTGTGACCAGTTCAAGATTTTACGACTCGATATTCGAAAAATTCCACTACTAATTTCGTCGCCGCCATTTTACCTAACGTACATCGAAGCCAAACGCTTTTCTACCGTTACCCCCGAAAATGATATTTCCACACCATATTTCAATATTCCAACCATCCCCACATCCCTAAAACGCATTTTACGACCTACCTCAGCAATCACAATGGACATACCGACTCAAAATACCACTGCAACGGAAAATCTAATTTCGTCGAAGCATTGGAACGTTACAAACGCTTTCCTACCGTTACCCTTGAAAATTATATTTCAACAACACATTTATTACATCCCTAATTCGAAAATATATCAAGTTCAGTGAAGATTTTCGAACAAAACTGTAAAATTTACCACATGATCATGAAAATTATACATTCCACTAGTGTGATCAGTCCAAGATTTCGCGACTCGATATTCGAAAAATTCCACTACTAACTTCGTCGCCGCCATTTTACCTAACGTACCTCGACGCCAAACGCTTTCCTACCGTTACCCTCGAAAACAATATTCCAACAACACATTTCCATAATCCAACCATCCCCACATCCCTAAAACGCATTTTACGACCTACCTCAGCAACCACAATCGACGTACCGACTCAAAATACCACTGCAACGGAAAATCTAATTTCGTCGAAGCATTGGAACGTTACAAACGCTTTCCTACAGTTACCCTTCAAAATAATATTTCAACAACACATTTATTACATCCCTAATTCGAAAATGTATCAACTTTAGTGAAGATTTTCGAACAAAACAGTAACATTTACCACATGTATCATGAAAATTATACATTCCACTAGTGTGACCAGTTCAAGATTTTACGACTCGATATTCGAAAAATTTCACTACTAATTTCGTCGTCGCCATTTTACCTAACGTACCTCGACGCCAAACGCTTTCCTACAGTTACCCTTGAAAATAATATTTCAACAACACATTTATTACATCCCTAATTCGCAAATATATCAACTTAAGTGAAGATTTTCGAACAAAACGATAACATTTACCACATGCATCATGAAAATTATACATTCCACTAGTGTGACCAGTCTAAGATTTTATGACTCGATATTCGAAAAATTCCACTACTAATTTCATCGCCGCCATTTTACCTAACGTACATCGAAGCCAAACGTTTTCCTACCGTAACCCTCGAAAATGATATTTCCACACCACATTTCAATATTCCAACCATCCCCACATCCCTAAAACGCATTTTACGACCTACCTCAGCAACCACAATCGACGTACCGACTCAAAATACCACTGCAACGGAAATTCTAATTTCTTCGAAGCATCGGAACGTTACAACGACCCCCCGAAAAAATGAAATCACGCACTCACCGCTTCCAAGCCTCATTTTCGACCGCGAATCGTCCAGCAGCTTCCCCGCATCCTCGAAGCAATTAAACGTCAGCAATCGAACGTCAGAACCGTAATTTCGCGCACTCGAATACATTAAAACCGTAAAAACTCGCACTCGCGTCCCGAACCGACTCCTGTACAGTTAACGTTATTCGAACGACTGCTTCGTGCGTTACGAAAACAATCGAAAGCAGATTCGCGGGTTTTGTCTCCTACGACGTTCGGTCACGAGACGCGTCGAATTCCGGTATCGAAGAAATCGCACGGATGGATCACGGAACACGCCGATCCTGCGACTCTAACGTAAATTGTAAAGCGCATAAGGTTGCGTCGTACGAGTTGACAAATTGCGAGGAATGTTTCGTAAACACTGACAGTGGACGTGAGATGTGCTTCAGTACGTGTTTCAAGAGACAGGGCAGGGTTCCTAACAATATAATCTACCTGTTGTGATAAGCGTCTCCGAGAAGGGTTAGTTTTATTAAATGGAAATCGACAGAGTGTGTGTCTGGCTACATGCGTGTACGAATGCGTCCGAAGATTGAGCGCGAGTGTCGAAGAGTATGCAGGCTAAACTTTACGAATTGTAATATCACAACTATATTATAGACGTCAATTAAAAAGTGGAATGGAATATTCGCCAAGCGCCGTGTTTTATACGGATATTTGTGATATATCCGAGATTAACGAACTATTGTACAGCCGATCGTTTCGTAATCGCTAATAATCATCGTTGAACCATAACCAATAGACGACCATTCAGATTCTTTTTCTTCACTTTTTTTATGCACAGCGACGGTACGTTTCGCAGGGGAAACGAAAAGGTGAAACTGTGTCAGCCGGAGTCCGGAGAAGGTAGATGTCTGATATTTTACCCAGGGCGTGACGAATCGTTGCCTAGTGTTAGACACGTTATGATTTTCTAGGGACGTGCGATTTAGCGGAAGCAGAAGGTATGAAACTCGTCTCGAGTACGGTACATAATTCGCATAACCTGAAATTGACGCCCGACTCATTTGACCTGCGAACGTAAGTCATACACATTTTCTTATCACGATTTATAATTGCAGTGAACGTTTGACGACAGATGCAACGCAATAGCCGCATTTTTTAATATCGGGCGTATCAGGTCAGTTTGGCTGTGGTAGTAATAACAATAGCAATACATGGAATACATAACCTAAAACGGGGCGCCAATTACAAGTATGGATTACACAACATTGTCATATTCGCACTGGGACAATTTCCGTTAATTCGCAAATTATACTAATACGCACCACGATTTATTACTCGCTCCACTCAAAATCGACCTGCAGTAACAAACATTAATCACATATCTTTTCATATATAAGCCACAATTACCTACAAATTTGCCACAATTTTCTACACGGTGGAAAATTGTCTAGTACCCACAAGTTTTACACAATTCTTTGACACATTCTATAGTTTTCCTTTCCCTATAAACTGATCACAATTTTCTACATAATTTAAAGTTTCCTCTTACCTAAAAATTAACTACAACTTTCTACATAATCTAGCATTTCCTCCGTACCTGCAATTTCAGTAGAATTTTCCACATAATCAACAATTTCCCTTTACCTACAAATGCACCTAAATTTCTAACACAATCTAAATTACCCCACAATCTTCTACATAATCAACAATTTTCTACACAGTAGAAAATTGTCCAGTACCCACAAGTTTTCACAATTCTTTGACACATTCTATAGTTTTCCTTTCCCTATAAACTGATCACAATTTTCTACATAATTTAAAGTTTCCTCTTATCTAAAAATTAACTACAACTTTCTACATAATCTAGCATTTCCTCCGTACCTGCAGTTTCAGTAGAATTTTCCACATAATCAACAATTTCCCTTTACCTACAAATGCACCTAAATTTCTAACACAATCTGAAATACCCCACAATCTTGTACATAATCAACAATTTTCTACACAGTGGAAAATTGTCCAGTACCCACAAGTTTTACACAATTCTTTTATATATTCTAAAGTTTTCCTTTCCCTATAAATTGATCACAATTTTCTACATAATTTAAAGTTTCCTCTTATCTAAAAATTAAGCACAACTTTCTACATAGTCTAACATTCCCCCGTACCTGCAATTTTAGTATAATTTTCCACATAATCAAAAATGTCCCTTTATCTACAACTTCACTCCAATTTTTAACACAATCTAAAATATCCCACAATCTTCTACATAATCAACAATTTTCTACACAGTGGAAAATTGTCCAGTACCCACAAGTTTTACACAATTCTTTTATATATTCTAAAGTTTTCCTTTCCCTATAAATTGATCACAATTTTCTACATAATTTAAAGTTTCCTCTTACCTAAAAATTAACCACAACTTTCTACATAATCTAACACTTCCCCCGTACCTGCAATTTCAGTATAATTTTCCACATAATCAAAAATGTCCGTTTATCTACAACTTCACTCCAATTTTTAACACAATCTAAAATATCCCACAATCTTCTACATAATCAACAATTTTCTACATAGTGGAAAATTGTCCAGTACCCACACATTTTACACAATTCTTTGACACATTCTAAAGTTTTCCTTTTCCTATAAATTGATCACAATTTTCTACATAGTCTAACATTCCCCCCGTACCTGCAATTTCAGTATAATTTTCCACATAATCAAAAATGTCCCTTTATCTACAACTTCACTCCAATTTTTAACACAATCTAAAATATCCCACAATCTTCTACATAATCAACAATTTTGTACACAGTGGAAAATTGTCCAGTACCCCCAAGTTTTACACAATTCTTTGACACATTCTAAAGTTTTCCTTTTCCTATAAATTGATCACAATTTTCTACATAATTTAAAGTTTCCTCTTATCTAAAAATTAAGCACAACTTTCTACATAGTCTAACATTCCCCCCGTACCTGCAATTTCAGTATAATTTTCCACATAATCAAAAATGTCCCTTTATCTACAACTTCACTCCAATTTTTAACACAATCTAAAATATCCCACAATCTTCTACATAATCAACAATTTTCTACACAGTGGAAAATTGTCCAGTACCCCCAAGTTTTACACAATTCTTTGACACATTCTAAAGTTTTCCTTTTCCTATAAATTGATCACAATTTTCTACATAATTCAAAGTTTCCTCTTACCTAAAAATTAACCACAACTTCTTACATAATCTAACACTTCCCCCGTACCTGCAATTTCAGTATAATTTTCCACATAATCAAAAATTTCCCTTTACCTACAAATACACCCCAATTTCTAACACAATCTAAATTACCCCACAATCTTCTACATAATCAACAATTTTCTACATACTCTAAAATTTCCCTCTGTTTACACACATCAAATCTAATCCTCCACCGTCGCAATTGTTTCGTTTGACATAACATTTCCTCTATAACAAAACATTAATCTGCACACCCCACGTCAAACCCCACCCACGCCAGCAATCATTTATTCCCCTCCCTCTGAGGTCACCTGACAAAATTCCATGAAAAAAAAGCAAGAATCAAAGCAGCCTGCAGCTTTGACTCATCCCCATCTCGTGAAGTCCTGAATCGAATTACTTCGGGACTCCTCAAACGCGTCTCTTCGTCAATCGGTTGATGAGAACTCGAGGGCAAAGTGGAGGGCCGTCGCTTCGCGACAAAGTCGATGATTTCCCGTGAGCGGGAGGCTGCCGCAATCGGAAAGGAGAGGAATGAATGCGGGACTCACGGGTCCTGAAATGCCTTTCGCTCGGATGAACGATGCAGAACTCTTATGGGCGACGGGCTTCGATTGTGCGACTCAGCGCACGTCGCACTGCTATGAACCGCGAAGCGTTTCTCGCACGATGGCGAATGAAGGGGGTGCCTGTGTAGGCAAGAAGTATCTGGCTAACGCATGCGTTTTTGGAGAGTGGAAATAGTCGATGATGGGAAGTACGGAGGTGTACAAAGGCGTGTGTGGAGGAAGAGGTGGAATACTTGTGGTCTATTGTGGACGGGTACAGAAGAGTAGGATAGCGTGACACGGTGGAATAATGGAAATTTGTAAGTTGCACAATTGAAATTCGTTTATAGAAAGAGTGTGGAGAAGGTGGTAGGAGAATTTGCGGCACTGGAAAGTGAAAAGGGTGTAATTTGCAGGATTGGAAATCGCGTCATTGGCAATAGGTGTACGGGAAAGGTACAGAGAAATGTCAGTAGTAGAAAATGTGAGTTGAATACGTTACAGGACTGGAAATTATAGCATTATGAAATATGTGTGTAAGAATATACATATGTAGAAAAAATATAGAGAAGGCGGTATCACTAATTGGAGTATTGGAAAGTGTAAAATGAATAAGTTGCAAGGTTGGAGATTGTAATCTTCCATAGTTGTGATATAGTGGGGTAGTACTTATACAGTATTTTATGAAGCAATATCCAGACATACTCACATGCAGCACACCAAATAATAGTTTCATGAGTTACAGCATTGCAAACTCGTAATGCTTCCTTATGTTTTGTATAGAAAAGCTATAGACATACTGTTGTTATACTTTTCTTGTATACACGTGTGCATACATATTAGACACTAGATGCAGCTACGATATTGCGAAATTCACAAATTTCTCAGCTTCCCCGTTAATATCACAGCCCAACTTCAACCTTGCCGTCCTCCGCCTATAAAAGCAGCAACCCCAAATCTAATTCGCCAAATTGTGATATAGTGGGGTAGTACTTATACAGTATTTTATGAAGCAATATCCAGACATACTCACATGCAGCACACCAAATAATAGTTTCATGAGTTACAGCATTGCAAACTCGTAATGCGTCCTCATGTTTTGTACAGAAAAGCTTTAGACATACTGTTGTTATACTTTTCTTGTATACACGTGTGCATACATATTAGACACTAGATGCAGCTACGATATTTCGAATTTCACAAATTTCTCAGCTTCCCCGTTAATATCACAGCCCAACTTCAACCTTGCCGTCCTCCGCCTATAAAAGCAGCAACCCCAAATCTAATTCGCCAAATTGTGATATAGTGGGGTAGTACTTATACAGTATTTTGTGGAGCAATATCTAGAGATACTCACATGTAGCACACCAAATAATAGTTTTATGAGTTACAGCATTGCAAACTCGTAATGCTTCCTTATGTTTTGTACAGAAAAGCTATAGACATACTGTTGTTATACTTTTCTTGTATACACGTGTGCATACATATTAGACACTAGATGCATTTTTGCTAGCTAGCTAGAGGCAGCTACGATATTTCGAATTTCACAAATTTCTCAGCTTCCCCGTTAATATCACAGCCCAACTCCAACCTTGCCGTCCCCCGCCTATAAAAGCAGCAACCCCAAATCTAATTCGCCAAATTGTGATATAGTGGGGTAGTACTTATACAGTATTTTATGAAGCAATTTCCAGACATACTCACATGTAGCACACCAAATAATAGTTTCATGAGTTACAGCATTGCAAACTCGTAATGCGTCCTCATGTTTTGTATAGAAAAGCTATAGACATACTGTTGTTATACTTTTCTTGTATACACGTGTGCATACATATTAGACACTAGATGCAGCTACGATATTGCGAAATTCACAAATTTCTCAGCTTCCCCGTTAATATCACAGCCCAACTTCAACCTTGCCGTCCTCCGCCTATAAAAACAGCAACCCGAAATCTAATTCGCCAAATTGTGATATAGTGGGGTAGTACTTATACAGTATTTTATGAAGCAATTTCCAGACATACTCACATGTAGCACACCAAATAATAGTTTTATGAGTTACAGCATTGCAAACTCGTAATGCTTCCTTATGTTTTGTATAGAGAAGCTATAGCCATACTGTTGTTATACTTTTCTTGTATACACGTGTGCATATATATTAGACACTAGAGGCAGCTACGATATTTCGAAATTCACAAATTTCTCAGCTTCCCCGTTAATATCACAGCCCAACTTCAACCTTGCCGTCCTCCGCCTATAAAAGCACCAACCCCAAATCTAATTCGCCAAATTGTGATATAGTGGGGTAGTACTTATACAGTATTTTATGAAGCAATATCCAGACATACTCACATATAGCACACCAAATAATAGTTTTATGAGTTACAGCATTGCAAACTAGGTAATGCTTCCTTATGTTTTGTACAGAAAAGCTATAGACATACTGTTGTTATACTTTTCTTGTATACACGTGTGCATATATATTAGACACTAGATGCAGCTACGATATTGCGAAATTTACAAAGTTCTCAGCTTCCCCGTTAATATCACAGCCCAACTTGAACCTTGCCGTCCTCCGCCGGCCTATAAAAGCACCAACCGCAAATCTAATTCGCCAAATTGTGATATAGTGGGGTAGTACTTATACAGTATTTTATGAAGCAATTTCCAGACATACTCACATGTAGCACACCAAATAATAGTTTTATGAGTTACAGCATTGCAAACTCGTAATGCTTCCTTATGTTTTGCATAGAAAAGCTATAGCCATACTGTTGTTATACTTTTCTTCTATACACGTGTGCATACATATTAGACACTAGATGCAGCTACGATATTGCGAAATTCACAAATTTCTCAGCTTCCCCGTTAATATCACAGCCCAACTTCAACCTTGCCGTCCTCCGCCTATAAAAGCAGCAACCCCAAATTGTGATATAGTGGGGTAGTACTTATACAGTATTTTATGAAGCAATTTCCAGACATACTCACATGTAGCACACCAAATAATAGTTTCATGAGTACAGCATTGCAAACTCGTAATGCTTCCTTATGTTTTGTATAGAAAAGCTATAGACATACTGTTGTTATACTTTTCTTGTATACACGTCTGCATACATATTAGACACTAGATGCAGCTACGATATTGCGAAATTCACAAATTTCTCAGCTTCCCCGTTAATATCACAGCCCAACTTCAACCTTGCCGTCCTCCGCCTATAAAAGCAGCAACCCCAAATCTAATTCGCGAGAGCCGTGTTCCCGCTCGAGACCCTCGAAATCTCTATTAACATACGGATCCGAAACTTTGTACACCTCCGTGCTTCCAATCGCGAGAAAGTTCGGGCCACAAAGCGCCGAAAGGCCGAACTTCACGCATCTTCGTACTTCCAATTACGAGAAGCTCAGTTTCTTTTCCATTTACAAGTCCTTTAGAAAGAGGGTGTCCCCTCCCACTTCTATAAGCACGCATAAACGTAAAAGTGCATCAGCACACCGGCGCGCGAGGCAAAAGTGCTGGCGCACACGTATACGTATATTAAAAGCGAGAAGATGCCGCAATACTGCCGAGAATGCTAGACCACGAGGGAGAACGAATGACAATGGAGCAGCACAGCCGCACGGTTCAGCGTCTGCATAGGCGCGGAGGAACATATCAGAGCATATCAGAGCATATCCGAGTAAGTACGCGCACGTAAGTACGTGCACTTCAATCATCGTTCTCACACCCCGTCGCACGCCATCGCACCTTCGCTGCTTTTTCATCCCCCCGCTGCCGATCTCTTTTTTTCGTCCCTCTTCTCTTGCGTTCCCCGCTCTGTCTTATGCTCCTTGTTCGCCTCTGATCTCGGGTGTGCTTTTCAGCCACGACGTTATCTTCCTGTAGGTCTGCGAACTGGTAGTTTATCTGGTGGATTTCTTACTTTCGCTGGCTGCGCTTTTATAGGTTTATTTGCCGGCGAACGATCTCTGGCGGTCGCTAGAATTTCGGTGGATTGGTGGATTGATGTGTCATGTGACTTTTCTGGGTAGGTGTCTTGAGTTGTTTGGACAGGTTTTAATTATTGTCTGGTGTTACGCAATGGGCCTGTAACTTGTGTTCTTTTCCATTTCGGTCGCTCTTTAATTTGTCTGCTGTTTTGTGTTTTGTTCCCCCTGGTGTTATAGTCCTTAGTCATCATATACAATTATCCCAGCTGCACTTGACTCATCACCTCCTTCCATTAAAACCTCTCTTCAATTTATCATTTTTTGCATCTCTCTGTTACTTCGTCCTCTTTCCAACGATTCCACGTTTTTATACACCCTGCTTTCTCCATTCTTCATATCCGTTTATTATTTATTGGTAATAGGTTGTTTATTTAGCAGTGCACGATTTTGTTGGTCGCTCAAATTTCGATTTGCTTAATGTCTCATCCGACTTTTGTGAATAAGGTACCTTGGATTTACGAATAACGACCAGGTCTATAATCTGTCTTTTTTTCCAGTTCGTTCACTCTTTAATTTGTCTACTGTTTCATAGTAGCTTCCTTCATCTCCCCGGTCTTATCGTTATCACCCACCATAGACAATGATCCTCCCTCCACTCCTTACTTTCTTCCATTCTACCCTTTCGTCGATTTCTCGATTTTTGTATCTCTCTATGACGACGATCCCATACATGTGTCTTGTTCTTTTCCTTTTCATATCTACTTTCTCCATTCTTCCGTATTTCCTTCATCCCCCTGTCTTATCATTCTCCCTCAACTCCTTACTTCCTTCCACTCCACCCTCTCTTCAATTCTCTCAATTTCTGTATCTCTCCTTACCTATGTTAGCACATTTTCCCTCACCCGGGGAGGGGTCTTCTCCTCTCCTCAATTTCTCCATTCTTCCGCCCCGTTTACTACTTCATCCTGTTTCATACGTCCGTACCTTATTTATCCCCCTGTAACTCGCACCTCGTCCTTCTCTTTCACCCCACGCTTCCCCTCGCTGGTTTTCTCCAAGCGTTTCTCTTTCTCTCTCCGTCCTTTCTTCCGCCACCCCCACAACACGTTCCCCCCGTCTCCCTTCTTTATATCACTCCTATCACTGGCTCACCCTCACCCACCCCGTCGGCCGCCAACAGTTCCAACCCTCCTGGCCACGCCATCTCCGACATTCTCGCTCCTTTCGCCGTTTTTCGCCCCGCCCGGATCCCCAACTCGCCACCCACAACCCTCCTACTCGCAATTTTGCACCCCCCTTTCGCGCGGTAACCTTTTGTAGACCGCTGGGATTTGCTGCTATCACATCCCTCTTTGCTCTCCCTCGCGCCCGCCGCTCGCCTCCCTCTTTGTCGCTTTCTTTCTCGGTTCTCCTCTTTAAGCGAATCCCTGTATCCCCGTATCTCCTTTTGACGCAGACCCGGCGCTGCTCCTCGTCGTCGTTCGATTGTTTCGTCATGCTATGAGAGCCGCGTGAAATGGCTGACTGAATCGCTCGAACCTCGCTGGTTTTGATATATCAAACGGTTTTGTTTGGTGCCTCAATGAAAGACGAACGGATTGGAGGATGTCTTTGCGGATGCGATCGAATTATTTCTGGGCACAATGGGATTGTTCGGGGAATGATAAAATGTATGTTTGAACGATTAGGTGTGATACGGTGTGAATATTAAGTTTGTGGGAAATGATGTTTTATTTCAGGCTTACTGCAGGTTGGTTGGATAGGGATGGGTCTGACGTCAAGTAGCTTCAACCGTAAGAGAGCTTTATATACTCAGTCATTTTCAAGTAAATTAATAATTATTTATGGGTGAAACTGAATTCTTTTGGAAAATGTCAAACTGTAGGTACATCCGTGTGTTTGAACGATTAGGTATGAGGCGATATGAGTAATAGATTTGTTAGATGTGTTTAATTTGAACCTTATTATATTTTACTTGGATACTGAAGGATTTGAACCTCGCTGGTTTTGATATATCAAACGATTTTGTTTGGTGCCTCAATGAAAGATGAACGGATTGGAGGATGTCTTTGCGGATGCGATCAAATTATTTCTGGGCACAATGGGATTGTTCGGGGAATGATAAAATGTATGTTTGAACGATTAGGTGTGATACGGTGTGAATGTTAAGTTTGTGGGAAATGATGTTTTATTTCAGGCTTACTGCAGATTGGTTGGGTAGGGATGGGTCTGACGTCAAGTAGCTTCAACCGTAAGAGAGCTTTATATACTCAGTCATTTTAAGTAAATTAATAATTATTTATGGATGAAAATGAATTCTGTTGGAAAATGTCAAACTGTAGGTACATCCGTGTGTTTGAACGATTAGGTATGAGGCGATATGAGTAATAGATTTGTTAGATGTGTTTAATTTGGACCTTATTATATTTTACTTGGATACCGAAGGATTTGAACCTCGCTGGTTTTGATATATCAAACGGTTTTGTTTGGTGCCTGAATGAAAGACGAACGGATTGGAGGATGTCTTTGCGGATGCGATCGAATTATTTCTGGGCACAATGGGATTGTTCGGGGAATGATAAAATGTATGTTTGAACGATTAGGTGTGATACGGTGTGAATGTTAAGTTTGTGGGAAATGATGTTTTATTTCAGGCTTACTGCAGGTTGGTTGGATAGGGTGGGTCTGACGTCAAGTAGCTTCAACCGTAAGAGAGCTTTATATACTCAGTCATTTTCAAGTAAATTAATAATTATTTATGGGTGAAACTGAATTCTTTTGGAAAATGTCAAACTGTAGGTACATCCGTGTGTTTGAACGATTAGGTATGAGGCGATATGAGGAATAGATTTGTTAGATGTTGTGTTTAATTTCAACCTTATTATACTTTACTTGGATACTGAAGGATTTGAACCTCGCTGGTTTTGATATATCAAACGGTTTTGTTTGCTGTCTGAATGAGAGACTGGAACGGATTGGAGGATGTCTTTGCGGATGAGATCGAATTATTTCTGGGCACAATGGGATTGTTCGGGGAATGATAAAATGTATGTTTGAACGATTAGGTGTGATACGGTGTGAATGTTAAGTTTGTGGGAAATGATGTTTTATTTCAGGCTTACTGCAGGTTGGTTGGATAGGGATGGGTCTGACGTCAAGTAGCTTCAACCGTAAGAGAGCTTTATATACTCAGTCATTTTCAAGTAAATTCATAATTATTTATGGGTGAAACTGAATTGTTTTGGAAAATGTCAAACTGTAGGTACATCCGTGTGTTTGAACGATTAGGTATAATGCGGTATGAGTAATAGATTTGTTAGATGTATTTAATTTCAACCTTATTATATTTTACTTGGATACCGAAGGATTTGAACCTCGCTGGTTTTGATATATCAAACGGTTTTGTTTGGTGCCTGAATGAAAGACGAACGGATTGGAGGATGTCTTTGCGGATGCGATCGAATTATTTCTGGGCACAATGGGATTGTTCGGGGAATGATAAAATGTATGTTTGAACGATTAGGTGTGATACGGTGTGAATGTTAAGTTTGTGGGAAATGATGTTTTATTTCAGGCTTACTGCAGGTTGGTTGGATAGGGTGGGTCTGACGTCAAGTAGCTTCAACCGTAAGAGGGCTTTATGTGTTCAGGCATTTTCAAGTAAATTAATAATTGTTTATGGGTGAAACTGAATTCTTTTGGAAAATGTCAAACTGTAGGTACATCCGTGTGTTTGAACGATTAGGTATGAGGCGATATGAGTAATAGATTTGTTAGATGTGTTTAATTTCGACCTTATTATATTTTACTTGGATACCGAAGGATTTGAACCTCGCTGGTTTTGATATATCAAACGGTTTTGTTTGGTGCCTGAATGAAAGACGGATTGGAGGATGTCTTTGCGGATGCGATCGAATTATTTCTGGGTACAATGGGATTGTTCGGGGAATGATAAAATGTATGTTTGAACGATTAGGTGTGATACGGTGTGAATGTTAAGTTTGTGGGAAATGATGTTTTATTTCAGGCTTACTGCAGGTTGGTTGGATAGGGTGCGTCTGACGTCAAGTAGCTTCAACCGTAAGAGGGCTTTATATACTCAGTCATTTTCAATGTAAATTAATAATTATTTATGGGTGAAACTGAATTGTTTTGGAAAATGTCAAATTGTGGATGCGTCCATGTGTTTGAACTATTAGGTATGAGGCGATATGAGTAATAGATTTGTTAGATGTGTTTAATTTGGACCTTATTATAATATATTTTACTTGGATACCGAAGGATTTGAACCTCGCTGGTTTTGATATATCAAACGGTTTTGTTTGGTGCCTGAATGAAAGACGAACGGATCGGAGGATGTCTTTGCGGATGCGATCGAATTATTTCTGGGCACAATGGGATTGTTCGGGGAATGATAAAATGTATGTTTGAACGATTAGGTGTGATACGGTGTGAATGTTAAGTTTGTGGGAAATGATGTTTTATTTCAGGCTTACTGCAGGTTGGTTGGATAGGGTGAGTCTGACGTCAAGTAGCTTCAATCGTAAGAGGGCTTTATGTGTTCAGGCATTTTCAAGTAAATTAATAATTGTTTATGGGTGAAACTGAATTGTTTTGGAAAATGTCAAATTGTGGATGCGTCCATGTGTTTGAACTATTAGGTATGAGGCGATATGAGTAATAGATTTGTTAGATGTATTTAATTTCAACCTTATTATATTTTACTTGGATACTAAAGGATTTGAAGTGAAGCATTTTCAACCATAAGATGACTTTATATATTTGTTCATTACCCAAGTAAAATATTAATATCACTAATGTAATTATTACTGTGTTATATAATAATATGAGAATATTTGCACATTTTATATCTTCACATTTGGTATGCGTACAGTAATTTTTGGTATACCAAACGGTTTTGCTTCGTGTCTGAATGCGAGATTAGGACGAATTGAAATTCGCCTTGTGCGCCTATGATTGAATTATTTATGTGTACAATGCGATTATTTTGGGAAATGACAAATTGTGGGTGTGGATGTTGGCGTGTTTGATGGATTGGGTATGATGCAGTGGGAGAAATAAATTTAAGGTGATGAGGTAGTTTTTTGGTATGTCAAATGGTTTTGTTGAGAAAGTGAATGCGGATTGGAAGAGCAATTGCGTGGGTTAGATGGAATTATTTATGTGATCAATAGGATTGTTTTAGAGGCTGGATTATTTGCTTAGGTATGATTCTGAGTCCATAATAAATGTAGAGCGATGCTAAGTTGGCTTGCACGAGTTGAAACGCTTTTAGGTCTCTTGATATATCAAACAGTTATGTTTTAATTTGGAGCATAAGCCCCAAATGGATTAAAAGATGTCTTGCGGGATTATTTATATGTACAATGGGATTGTTATTAAAGTATTCACACGTTGCTCGTTGTCGTTGATATATAAAGAGGTTTGGTTATAAAATAACTCTGATTGAATATTAAATTTGTTGCGGCTAAGTTGCCTTATACATTTCACGGTGGAACTGTTCATCCGCACAAATGGAGTGCTCAGTAGTTATTCATTTGTAATGCCGCTTTTTAGCGTTTAAGAGGGAAATAAGCGGGCGCAACCAGTCGGAAAAAATCATGCAACGAGACGTTACATGATGCGTGATAACGAATGTAGAAATAGTCCTCAGTTCGTTCCTTATACATAGTGCATCAAACAATATTATTGTCATCCTCATGCAAATTCCAACAGCGTCAAAATTCTCTTATATACTTTCTGTCAAATTACTTATTTATAGAAATTCAATACCCCGCGTAGTCATGCATTTTTAAACGCAGCATTCTAGGAATTAAAGGAAAAATAACCTGACGCAATCAGCCTACACAAATCACGTAACGAAATATTTAAACAACCCGTTACAGTAAACCTTAATGCGATTCATAAATTCGATAGATAACGTGAGGCAATCGGCCTGTAAAAATCACACAACGAAGCATTTAAACGGCACGTTTACAGTAAACTTTAATTCAACTCATGAAAGGTAATACGTTCTTCGGACTGCTTTACATCAAGCGATGGTACTTATATATCTGGCCTGCTTTAAAATGACTGAAATTTCTCTTACGTGCTTTCAGATAAATTATTAGAGTGCTGATACGGCATGCTCAGCTGTCATGCATTTTTAAACTTAACATTTCCGCGTTTAAGGGAAAAACAACCTGACGCAATCGGCTGGCAAAAATCGTGTAACGATGCATTTAAACAGCCCGTTTACAGTAAAGTTCAACTCGATTCATCAAAGTTAATACATTCTTCAGTTTGCTTTTAATATCAAGCGATACTTATATTTCTGGTGTATTTTAAAACGACTGAAATTTCTCTTACGTGCTTTCAGATAAATTAGTAGAGTGCAGATACGATATGCTCCGTTGTCGTTTTTAAACTTAGCATTTCCGCGTTTAAGGGAAAAATAACCTGACGCAATCAGCCTACACAAATCACGTAACGAAATATTTAAACAACCCGTTACAGTAAACCTTAATGCGATTCATAAATTTGATAGATAACGTGAGGCAATCGGCCTGTAAAAATCACACAACGAAGCATTTAAACGGCACGTTTACAGTAAACTTTAATTCAACTCATGAAAGGTAATACGTTCTTCGGACTGCTTTACATCAAGCGATGGTACTTATGTATCTGGCCTGCTTTAAAACGACTGAAATTTCTCTTACGTGCTTTCAGATAAATTATTAGAGTGATGATACGGCATGCTCCGCTGTCATGCATTTTTAAACTTAACATTTCCGCGTTTAAGGGAAAAACAATTTGACGCAATCGGCTGGCAAAAATCGTGTAACGATGCATTTAAACAGCCCGTTTACAGTAAAGTTCAACTCGATTCATCAAAGTTAATACATTCTTCAGTTTGCTTTTAATATCAAGCGATACTTATATTTCTGGTGTATTTTAAAACGACTGAAATTTCTCTTACGTGCTTTCAGATAAATTAGTAGAGTGCAGATACGATATGCTCCGTTGTCGTTTTTAAACTTAGCATTTCCGCGTTTAAGGGAAAAATAACCTGACGCAATCAGCCTACACAAATCACGTAACGAAATATTTAAACAACCCGTTACAGTAAACCTTAATGCGATTCATAAATTTGATAGATAACGTGAGGCAATCGGCCTGTAAAAATCACACAACGAAGCATTTAAACGGCACGTTTACAGTAAACTTTAATTCAACTCATGAAAGGTAATACGTTCTTCGGACTGCTTTACATCAAGCGATGGTACTTATGTATCTGGCCTGCTTTAAAACGACTGAAATTTCTCTTACGTGCTTTCAGATAAATTATTAGAGTGCTGATACGGCATGCTCCGCAGTCATGCATTTTTAAACTTAACATTTCCGCGTTTAAGGGAAAAACAACCTGACGCAATCGGCTGGCAAAAATCGTGTAACGATGAATTTAAACAGCCCGTTTACAGTAAAGTTCAACTCGATTCATCAAAGTTAATACATTCTTCAGTTTGCTTTTAATATCAAGCGATACTTATATTTCTGGGGTATTTTAAAACGACTGAAATTTCTCTTACGTGCTTTCAGATAAATTAGTAGAGTGCAGATGCGATATGCTCCGTTGTCGTTTTTAAACTTAGCATTTCCGCGTTTAAGGGAAAAATAACCTGACGCAATCAGCCTACACAAATCACGTAACGAAATATTTAAACAACCCGTTACAGTAAACCTTAATGCGATTCATAAATTTGATAGATAACGTGAGGCAATCGGCCTGTAAAAATCACACAACGAAGCATTTAAACGGCACGTTTACAGTAAACTTTAATTCAACTCATGAAAGGTAATACGTTCTTCGGACTGCTTTACATCAAGCGATGGTACTTATGTATCTGGCCTGCTTTAGAACGACTGAAATTTCTCTTACGTGCTTTCAGATAAATTATTAGAGTGCTGATACGACATGCTCCGCTGTCATGCATTTTTAAACTTAACATTTCCGCGTTTAAGGGAAAAACAACCTGACGCAATCGGCTGGCAAAAATCGTGTAACGATGCATTTAAACAGCCCGTTTACAGTAAAGTTCAACTCGATTCATCAAAGTTAATACATTCTTCAGTTTGCTTTTAATATCAAGCGATACTTATATTTCTGGTGTATTTTAAAACGACTGAAATTTCTCTTACGTGCTTTCAGATAAATTAGTAGAGTGCAGATACGATATGCTCCGTTGTCGTTTTTAAACTTAGCATTTCCGCGTTTAAGGGAAAAATAACCTGACGCAATCAGCCTACACAAATCACGTAACGAAATATTTAAACAACCCGTTACAGTAAACCTTAATGCGATTCATAAATTTGATAGATAACGTGAGGCAATCGGCCTGTAAAAATCACACAACGAAGCATTTAAACGGCACGTTTACAGTAAACTTTAATTCAACTCATGAAAGGTAATACGTTCTTCGGACTGCTTTACATCAAGCGATGGTACTTATGTATCTGGCCTGCTTTAAAACGACTGAAATTTCTCTTACGTGCTTTCAGATAAATTATTAGAGTGCTGATACGGCATGCTCCGCTGTCATGCATTTTTAAACTTAACATTTCCGCGTTTAAGGGAAAAACAACCTGACGCAATCGGCTGGCAAAAATCGTGTAACGATGCATTTAAACAGCCCGTTTACAGTAAAGTTCAACTCGATTCATCAAAGTTAATACATTCTTCAGTTTGCTTTTAATATCAAGCGATACTTATATTTCTGGTGTATTTTAAAACGACTGAAATTTCTCTTACGTGCTTTCAGATAAATTAGTAGAGTGCAGATACGATATGCTCCGTTGTCGTTTTTAAACTTAGCATTTCCGCGTTTAAGGGAAAAATAACCTGACGCAATCAGCCTACACAAATCACGTAACGAAATATTTAAACAACCCGTTACAGTAAACCTTAATGCGATTCATAAATTTGATAGATAACGTGAGGCAATCGGCCTGTAAAAATCACACAACGAAGCATTTAAACGGCACGTTTACAGTAAACTTTAATTCAACTCATGAAAGGTAATACGTTCTTCGGACTGCTTTACATCAAGCGATGGTACTTATGTATCTGGCCTGCTTTAAAACGACTGAAATTTCTCTTACGTGCTTTCAGATAAATTATTAGAGTGCTGATACGGCATGCTCCGCTGTCATGCATTTTTAAACTTAACATTTCCGCGTTTAAGGGAAAAACAACCTGACGCAATCGGCTGGCAAAAATCGTGTAACGATGCATTTAAACAGCCCGTTTACAGTAAAGTTCAACTCGATTCATCAAAGTTAATACATTCTTCAGTTTGCTTTTAATATCAAGCGATACTTATATTTCTGGTGTATTTTAAAACGACTGAAATTTCTCTTACGTGCTTTCAGATAAATTAGTAGAGTGCAGATACGATATGCTCCGTTGTCGTTTTTAAACTTAGCATTTCCGCGTTTAAGGGAAAAATAACCTGACGCAATCAGCCTACACAAATCACGTAACGAAATATTTAAACAACCCGTTACAGTAAACCTTAATGCGATTCATAAATTTGATAGATAACGTGAGACAATAGGCCTGTAAAAATTACACAACGAAGCATTTAAACGGCACGTTTACAGTAAACTTTAATTCAACTCATGAAAGGTAATACGTTCTTCGGACTGCTTTACATCAAGCGATGGTACTTATGTATCTGGCCTGCTTTAAAACGACTGAAATTTCTCTTACGTGCTTTCAGATAAATTATTAGAGTGCTGATACGACATGCTCCGCTGTCATGCATTTTTAAACTTAACATTTCCGCGTTTAAGGGAAAAACAACCTGACGCAATCGGCTGGCAAAAATCGAGTAACGATGCATTTAAACAGCCCGTTTACAGTAAAGTTCAACTCGATTCATCAAAGTTAATACATTCTTCAGTTTGCTTTTAATATCAAGCGATACTTATATTTCTGGTGTATTTTAAAACGACTGAAATTTCTCTTACGTGCTTTCAGATAAATTAGTAGAGTGCAGATACGATATGCTCCGTTGTCGTTTTTAAACTTAGCATTTCCGCGTTTAAGGGAAAAATAACCTGACGCAATCAGCCTACACAAATCACGTAACGAAATATTTAAACAACCCGTTACAGTAAACCTTAATGCGATTCATAAATTTGATAGATAACGTGAGGCAATCGGCCTGTAAAAATTACACAACGAAGCATTTAAATGGCACGTTTACAGTAAACTTTAATTCAACTCATGAAAGGTAATACGTTCTTCGGACTGCTTTACATCAAGCGATGGTACTTATGTATCTGGCCTGCTTTAAAACGACTGAAATTTCTCTTACGTGCTTTCAGATAAATTATTAGAGTGCTGATACGGCATGCTCCGCTGTCATGCATTTTTAAACTTAACATTTCCGCGTTTAAGGGAAAAACAACCTGACGCAATCGGCTGGCAAAAATCGTGTAACGATGCATTTAAACAGCCCGTTTACAGTAAAGTTCAACTCGATTCATCAAAGTTAATACATTCTTCAGTTTGCTTTTAATATCAAGCGATACTTATATTTCTGGTGTATTTTAAAACGACTGAAATTTCTCTTACGTGCTTTCAGATAAATTAGTAGAGTGCAGATACGATATGCTCCGTTGTCGTTTTTAAACTTAGCATTTCCGCGTTTAAGGGAAAAATAACCTGACGCAATCAGCCTACACAAATCACGTAACGAAATATTTAAACAACCCGTTACAGTAAACCTTAATGCGATTCATAAATTTGATAGATAACGTGAGGCAATCGGCCTGTAAAAATCACACAACGAAGCATTTAAACGGCACGTTTACAGTAAACTTTAATTCAACTCATGAAAGGTAATACGTTCTTCGGACTGCTTTACATCAAGCGATGGTACTTATGTATTAGGTGTACAACTTTGCTTTAAAACGTTATGAAATTTCTCTTACGGTGCTTTCAGATAAATTATCGTAGATGTCATACAATAAGCTTAGCATTTGTAAACATAACGCCATCGAAATATTAGTCGATTTGTGTCTGCATCATAAAGCATTTTTAAACATTAACATTTGCGTTTAATTTTCTGCTTTAATATGAAGAAACAATCCTGACGCAATCGGCTCTCAAATATCGTGAGGCCGCTAACGAACGTGCATTTAAACGCTTCAAGAACGTTTTTGACGTCGAAGTTCAAGGCTGGAAGAGAGAAGGTTTTCATCAGAATTAATACATTCTTCAAACGCTTGCTTTTGGGAATACGCAACAAGCCATTTCATAAAATTGGTGAATGATTAAAACGACCCGACGAGTTGAAGCCGAGAGATGTTCTTTGTTTGCTTACAGTGCTTGCAGGCATAAATTATCGCATTGTGACTGGGGACGAAAAATGGGTTCATTACGATAATCCCAAGCGCAGAAAATGGGGATATCCCGGCCATGCTTCCACGTCGACTTTTAAATGCTTGTATTTGCATTTCCGCGTTGCATTATGAGTTGTTAAAACCGACTGAAACAATCACAGGCGATCGTTATCGACGCAATCGTTTGAGCCGAGCATTACAAAGACAAACGGCCGCAATCAACGAGAGACATGAAAAGTGATTTAAACAACAATGCCGTTTGCAAAGTAAACATACTTAATGCGAAATTCATAAATTCTCCAGACGTTGCTAACTATCACTTGTTTCGATCAATGGCACACGGCCTGGCTGACCAGCACTTCACACAATGAAGAATTTAAAAATTGGATCGATTCGTGGATCGCTTCAAAAGATGACCAGTTTTTTCAACGCGGGATTCAACGCTCATGAAAGGTAATACGTTCTTCGGACTGCTTTACATCAAGCGATGGTAAAAAACTTATGTATCTGGCCTGTTTTAAAACGACTGAAATTTCTCTTACGTGCTTTCAGATAAATTATTAGAGTGCTGATACGGCATGCTCCGCTGTCATGCATTTTTAAACTTAACATTTCCGCGTTTAAGGGAAAAACAATTTGACGCAATCGGCTGGCAAAAATCGCGTAACGATGCATTTAAACAGCCCGTTTACAGTAAAGTTCAACTCGATTCATCAAAGTTAATACATTCTTCAGTTTGCTTTTAATATCAAGCGATACTTATATTTCTGGTGTATTTTAAAACGACTGAAATTTCTCTTACGTGCTTTCAGATAAATTAGTAGAGTGCAGATACGATATGCTCCGTTGTCGTTTTTAAACTTAGCATTTCCGCGTTTAAGGGAAAAATAACCTGACGCAATCGGCTGGCAAAAATTGCGCAACGAGACGTTTAAGCGACGTGTTTACAGCGAACGCCGGAGATGGATTTGAATTCGAGAAATTAATACATCGTTCATCCCGATTATGGAGTTAATGAGTCGCCTCAAATATTCAGTGCCATTGCTTATTAACGGAGCGTTGTTCATCGGAGTCGAGTTTAATCGAGCGAATCGCATTTAATTCAAATAGTTTCTGTTAATAGAAAATCTTGCCAATATGCTCGTGGGTGTACCTAAACCGTGACTCGATGTTTATACAAACGGATTCGATAGTGATTTCGCAATCAAATTATGACCTGTGAACTATCGCTAGAAATCAACAAATTGATGATAAACGATACAGTTACGATATCAATTATTGAAGGTTTCGGGATGATTGGTTGAAGCGACAGCTTATCTTACCGGAATAAGGAAATGTATACGCAATAGACGAATGAAAGAAAATCTACATCTTATGTACGTAATGGTTTAAGCTTCAAAGGTTATTCCAAGTTCCATGTGACGATAATGTTTCTTACTTTCCTCTCTATTGCATCATATATTACCTTTGAACTACTGTACGATATGTTCTTACATTTATTTTACTGGAAGTCTAGAGTCATTGAAACGCAATCCCTACATAAAATCCGGAGGACCCTGAGGGAAGACTTAGCAATAATTCTGTGGACTCCTCAATATTTACAAAAAAAAAATATTAATTTAATCGCGTCCGTCATATGTGAATGAATGTGAATATAACATCGACCGTTTAATCAAATATAGGATATCATTTTTACTGTTAATGTATATCCGTTCCTGATAATCGAAACGAATTCCAAGTAATTACAAAGTTCGATATTGAGAAACAAATTTTGATGTTTCTTTCTTTTCAGTTCCTAGCTTTTCATTAACACTTTGACTGCCACAGTGGTCACCGGTGACCGCCGAAAAAATTTTTACTATAAATGCAAAAAAATTCGCCATAAAGCCTATTTGCAATCTTGTAAAAGCAATTGATATTGGAATGGTGCTTCAATACTATGGTTTTTAACAGCTCGGCGATACCTTTATTTTGCGCGTTTTAACCCTTTGCACTCATTTTTAATAAAAAAAAAACATGTTTACTATGGAAATCACCCAATTATTTTGCAGTAATCGCATCGCGAATTCACATAAAAATAAGATCATTAAAAATGCACACCAGGTGTGCAAGCAATTGACATTGGAACGGTGCTTCAATACTTTGGAAAATCTTTATTTTGCATTATTTAATCATAGGTAACATTGCATCGCCATGTGTGCAATGTCCGGCGCAAAAGATATTAAAAATAAAAATACATCATTAAAAAATGTATGAACATTTATTTCAAAAATAGTTAGATAATACAAAATCGTTATTTTGTTTTCAATAAATAAAGAACAAAAAGAATATAATGCAAAGAAAATGTTTGAAAAGTAGTAAAATGTTAAAAAAAGATAATAGGCGGGGCCTGAGTTGAAAATGAAAAAAATAAACATAAAAAATCGAGAAATAAATTTTTAACTTTTTTTTTTTTTATTACCGAAAAAAAAATGTCCACATTGAATAACATCGGTGAAGTAGTGTTTGAGAAATCGTGTAACACACAGTTTCAGATAATTTAAAAAATCATACATAGAGATAATATAATTTTTGAACGTACATTTTTTGAGGAAATATTCTTAAAATGACGTACTTTAAGAAAATGCAATAAAAAAAATCGATTTTTTTTCACAAATCCACGTAGGCATAACCCCTTAAATCCGTTTTGTTTATCAGTGACCGGTACATATCAACAACAACAATTCTTTCCTATCATACGTAAATGCGCTTCTTAGCCTTCGCTTTCTCCTACCTCAAAGCACACGCAAAATTATTTTACCGCTTCAATACCAGATGCAATTACGTTTCTCGCCTTTCCCTTACTTCTTCAACGAGTCTTGCACGAACTTTCGTACGACGTATCCTTGTAGCCGTCCTATTGAAAGTCGACAGTCGAAGAAAATCGCGTCGCGCATGAAGTGCGTCAATCGGGTCGGACTACATTGGTCTTTTGTCCGGGCCCGTCGATTTTCACGGGATTTTCGAAAGCAGCAGAATCGCGTTAGCCGTCGCGATCGAAAGTTTGCCGCTGCATTGTCGTCGGCAATCTGGCGTCGAATTGCAGTCCTTTCGCGCCGCACCACCCTCTTCCTACGTATCGTATCCCGAAGTAATTTAACACGTAAGGGGACCGAAGCCCGTAACCTACGGCTGGCCGTAAGTGACGATCGTGTTTCAGGTCGAAGCTCACGGGATCTTCGAAAAACTCAGCCTATACCGGCGAAAAATTGAATTGCCGTTCTCAGATTAACGAACACGTCAAAGGACGGAGTAGGGCACGAGTGTACATTGCAACGGAGACAGGCGCAAACACGACAATTATATTAATGCTTCGCGTTAGAAACGTTACTTATATTCAGCCTCGCAGCTAAGAAATTTGGAGTTGGTTTACGCTCAGTGTAACTTTAGAAGGGCAACTTAATTCCGTCTTTCAGCCGTGCAGGAAACGACGGCGCACGCGTGAGAGTTTGCTACAGATTATATAATGTGCTTATTGCAGGTCCTTTATGTGGATTTTTCGTTCAGTTTTCATATTTTTGGCCATTCCGTCGAGAGTATTTCGAATTTTTTAGTGCGGTTTGCATTTTTCTGAATTAATTTGCAATCTCTTTTAATGAGTAAACGGATGAGTCGATTGGAGAGTGTTTATTTTCGGACTCAATTTCGAATGTCAGTTTTCATCACTTTTTAGCATGTTTTTGGCCATATCTTTGAAACTATTGCAAATTTCGGGGTGCGGTTTGAATTTTTTCGAGTCTCTGCCCATCCTCTTTCATTTCATATAGGTGAGCGAGCCAAAAGATTTACTTTCAGTTGGTGATTGTTAAAAAACCCGTGTTTTTCTTATGTTTTCTTCGATTCTTGAATCTATTTTTTGTCATATCTCGGGAACTATTTCGAATTTTTCAACGCGGTTGCGATTTTTCCAAGTCTCTTTATGCCCCTTTTCATCTGGCACAATTACAAGTCGATCGTTAGAGTTTTAATTTTTGATCCCGTTTTCAGGCTCGTTTTTCACTATTTTTCTGCACATTATTGGCTATATCTCCGGAACTATTGCGAATTTCGGGATGCGCTTTGCATTTTCCGAGTCTTTTGCGACCCCCTTTGATATGTTAAAACGGCAGTAAAATCGGTGACCCATCATTTTTTGGCAAAAATGGCAAGGGCAAATGGCAACCTTAAGATTTTCTCGATTTCTTTAAGGCCCTGTCCCGTTTAAACTAGCGATCAAACCTATATTACTTATAGGTTTTCTTAAAGCTCTTTGGACACACTTTCGCGTCGGACTAATCGCGATCAGGAATTTTGAAAAAAATTTTTTTGCGCTTTCTTAAAATCGTCGTATCTCGGGAACTACGAAGAGTTCAGCGCGCGGAAAGTGGTCTATCTTCAGGGCAAATTATCCTCTATCGAACGGTATCGGTCCAAAACAAAAAAAAAATTTGACATTTTTCGCCTATTTTTAGCCATTCGTTAGAAATGTGAAAATCGCCTTTCGATGGTTTTGATCAATTCTGCTTGTTTTTGACGACTGTAGCCCCTCAGGTAATTATTCCCTGATACGAGTACAACATAATTAATAGGAATATATCGTCGTTTTTGGCTTCAACTAATCTCAGGTATAGAATAAACTCCCATAAAGATGGTGGATCCGACCCTATACATCGTCATTACACGTTTCATATTTTGCTTATGTCTCTTGTTTTCCCTGTTTTCATATATGTGTCCACTGGCTATGCTGATGGGTCACACTATCTGCATATATGCATCAATCGTCCGCAAAGGGTTAATAGGCTACTCTGCGGTGACTAATACGGGTCCCTCATACTCCCTGTATACACTGTTAGTAACACTATCATGCTGATACAAAGTCCTGCTTAGAAACTTAGGCACGTTTTACTTGATACGCAACACGAGAAATGACTGATTGAAATGACTAAAAAAAATAATTAATTTCACACAATCATTAAATATAACCTTAACGATAAATTACCAGGTTGCTCAATAAGTTTTGTCGTTCAATAAGAAAAACACAATGTTATGGTTCAAAATACACTTTATTATTCAGTATAATCTCCCTGAACATTAATGCACTTGCTCCAACGATCCTCCAATCTGTGGATCCCATCCCTGAAGTGAGATTCCGGAAGGTCTGCAAAATACGCTTCAACAGCCGTTATGACCTCTTCATTTGACGAAAAACGCTTGCCACGCATAAATTTTTTGAGTTCTGGAAACAAATGGAAGTCGCTGGGGGCCAAATCTGGTGAATACGGCGGATGCTCCAACAATTCGAACTTTAATTCATGGATTTTAGCCATTGTCAAAATGCTCTTGAGACACGGTGCGTTGTCCTGATGAAAAAGGATTTTTTTCTTCTGCAAACCGGGTCTTTTTTCACGAATTTTTTCCTTCAACTGGTCCAAAAGGTTGCAATAATATTCAGAATTAATTGTTTTACCAGTTTGCAAGTAATCCACAAATAAAATTCCTTTCGCATCCCAAAAAACTGATGCCAGAACCTTCTTGGCCGATTTCTGGACACGAACTCGTTTCGAAGCCGAACAACCAGGTTCACACCACTCTTTAGCCTCTTGTTTTGATTTAGGATTATGGTGATAGACCCAAGTCTCTTCCATAGTGATGAATCGACGCACAAAATCCACTTTATCCTTTTTAAAACGCTCCAAATGTTGTTGAGAAAGTCGCATTCGAATGTGTTTTTGTTCAATTGTTAGCGAATGCGGCACCCATTGTGCACACAGCTTTTTAAAACTCAAAATTTCATTTAAAATATGACTCACACTGCCTAATGAGATGTGTAGAGCCTCTACTAAATCCATCTCAGTCAATCGACGATCTTCCAAAACCATATCCTGTACTTTGGCTACGATTTCTGGTGTTGATGCGGTTTTTGGACGTTCTTCACGTGGATCGTCTTCAAAGCTTGTACGACCACGTTTAAATTCAGCAACCCATCTTTCTACTGTTCTAATTGAAGGTGAACGTTCATTATACACTCTTAACATTCGTTCGTGAATTTCTTTTGGTGCTACACCTTCCAAAAATAAGAATTTTATCACTGCGCGATATTCAATTTTTTCCATTGTCGAGAATACTGTGACACGGCGACACTAAATGGCTTGTAAACAAAGAATGAATTGACTGATTGAAACGAACCTTCACATACGTTGATAAGAAGAGTGAACCAACAAAACAAAAACAAATTTGGACTAGTAGCAACGCCCTCAACAAAACAAAACAAAACTTATCGAACAACCTAGTACTTTCACCTTATTTATTTCTGTAATAATGTGTCATGCCGAATAATTGTTTCGCTAAGCAGCAATCATTGGCTCTCGCAACGTAACATTTATTTTCTGCATCGATTCCTTTCAAACCCGCTGTGCACTCAAACATTTCATCGCACATTTCCCTAGACGATCAAACACGAAATTCTAAAATCCCGAATAAGATAAGAGGGTAATACCCTCCGCACATCGTTCGCCGCCCATATCCCGACGACAATCATCATGCTCACCCGACAACACACAACAAAATCCACCCACCAGCGATCTAATCTCCCGCGCCGCAAAACGCTTACATCGTTACATGATTCACGTCACATTTTGCAATAGTTCATGAGTTATAAGCAAAAATAGTGAAAAAAAATAAGAAAAATAGGCAGAAAATAGGCGAAAATAGGCGAACATCGAGCGTCATACTCCTCACAACTAATCGCAGAAGGTGGCCTCGCGTTTACCGTTTCGACTCGAAGCTAATCGAGTTAATTACTCGTATGATAACCGGTCGGAGCTCGCGACAGCTGTCGAGGAAAAAAAAATAAAACTAGAGGGGGCAAAGCGCAGATGACGTCCAATTTATCGCGGGCCATTATCACCGCCGCGGATCGTTCCGTGACCATTAGCGGACTCGTTAAAAGACCCGTCCGGCATAATTACCCTAATGGAATAATTTTTTGGAAAATCTATCGCCCGGCAGCGGGGGCGTTACGTGCGACAGTGTGTCGCCTTATTGTTGGCGTAGATTAGCGGCTCGACCCCACCCCGATAATGACGATGAAACGCTCTCTCGGTAACTGTCGACGTCGATGTTAACGAGATCGCGTTTCTACGAGTTTCAGCAATAATTGCTGGCCGCACGGTTCGATGTTCAGATCTTATGTTCTGCGTACCGGGCATTGTTTGTAGAAGTATTGACTGCGGTTGATGGTTTGCGTAAGTTTCGCGAGGGGTAATTAAATTGATGCGGTGGCAGGGGTTGCATTTTTTAGAAGCATACACACGTATAATCGGTGCTTCTTCAAAACGTTGGTGCGAGATCTGACGTTCCAGACAACGTATTCGATAATACTGAAAAGGTATTATTGATTGTTGGGTTTATATTAAAATCATTCTTTGCTCTGTACGTTTCAAAATTACCAGGACCTTCCGGAGATAATAGCGATTTTATTGTATAACTTCGGCGCACTCCCAATTTGATCATTGTGACGGTATTTTCAAATTCATACAACCACGGGGTATGTATTTGCTTGATATTGTAGGGTGTCACATGTAGTGCTGCATAAGAATTATGCGTCTTTAATTATGTAGCGGCCCATCGCTTCTTCATAGTCACCACTGTCCAGCTTAATTTTCTGACTTTTCTACTATCCGTAAAAAACAGCCCCGACGCCGTGAAACGCGGTATTTGAAGAGGACCGCTTCATATCTTCAATACAATTCGAAAGATCTATTGACTTTAATGTTAACGTACTCGCGTTCCTCCACTAATTTCAGCAATAGCTTTGACTACGTGTCGGTTCTTAACTGGATAAAATTCATGATCAACACCGCACATTCAGCTTCGTCGAGCTTAATCTCGCGACTTTTCGGCGATCCATAAAAAACAGCCCCGACGCCGTGAAACACGAAATTTGAAGTGGATCACTTCAACTCTTCAATACAAATCGAAAGATCTCTTGACTTTAATGTTAACACTTTGATTGCTACGGTGGTCACCAGTGCAAAATATTTTACTAAAAATGCAAAAAATTCACAATGAAGCCTATTTGCAATCTTGTAAAAGCAATTGATATTGGAACGGTGCTTCAATACTTTGGCGTCTAAGAACTCTGCGTCACCTCAATTTTGCATTATTCAATCATACTTTTCAGTATTTCATTACATCGCGATTCTAACATAGCAAAATACTCGGTGATCGGCGCAAACGATTTTATTAAAAATGCAAAAAAATTCGCAATCTTGTAAAAACAATTGATATTGGAACCTCAATACTTTGGCTTCTAACAACACCGCGTTACTTTATTTTGCACGATTATAATCATAGCCTGCAGTATTTAATCGCATCGCGGTTCTAACATAGCAAAATACACATGGCAGTCAACCTGTTAAATTAATCGCGTTCCTCCACTAATTTCAGCAATAGTTTTAACTACGTCTCGGTTCGTAACTGCATAAAATTCATGATCAACACCGCGCATTCAGCCTCGTCCAGCTTAATCTCGCGACTTTTCGGCGATCCGTAAAAAACAGCCCCGACGCCGTGAAACACGGTATTTTAAGTGGGTCGCTTTATATCTTCAGTACAAATCGAAAGATCTCTTGACTTTAATGTCAACACTTTGACTGCCACGGTGGTCATGAGTGACCGGCGCAAAAGATTTCATTAAAAATGCAAAAAACTCGCAATGAAGCCTATTTGCAATCTTGTAAAAGCAATTGATATTGGAACGGTGCTTCAATACTTTGGCGTCTAAGAACTCTGCGTCACCTCAATTTTGCATTATTTAATCATACTTTGCAGTATTTCATCGCATCGCGATTCTAACATAGCAAAATCGTCGGTTACCGGCGCAAAAGATTTTATTAAAAATGCAAAAAAATTCGCAATAAAGCCTATTCGCAATCTTGTAAAAGCAATTGATATTGGAACTTCAATACTTTAGCTTCTAACAATACCGCATTACTTTATTTTGCACGATTTAATCATAGCCTGCAGTATTTAATCGCATCGCGGTTCTAACATAGCAAAATACGCATGGCAGTCAACCTGTTAAATTAATCGCGTTCCTCCACTAATTTCAGCAATAGATTTAACTACGTCTCGGTTCGTAACCGCATAAAATTCATGATCAACACCGCGCATTCAGCTTCGTCCAGCTTAATCTCGCGACTTTTCGGTGATCCGTAAAAAAACAACCCCGACGCCATGAAACACGGTATTTTAACACGTTGACTGCCACGGTGGTCATCGGTGACCGGCGCAAAAGATTTAATTAAAAATGCAAAAAATTTGTAATGAAGCCTATTTGCAATCTTGCAAAAGCAATTGATATTGGAACGGTGCTTCAATACTTTAGCTTCTAACAACTCTGCGTTACCATCAGTTTGCACTATTTAATCATACTCTGCAGTATTTCATTGCATCGTGCTTCTAACATAGCAAAATACGCGTGGCAGTCAACGTGTTAAATAGACCGCTTCATATCTTCAGTACAAATCGAAAGATCTCTAGACTTTAATGTTAACGTAATCGCGTTCCTCCACTAATTTCAACAATAGTTTTAACTACGTCTCGGTTCTTAAATGCGTAAAATTCATGATCAACACCGCACATTCAACTTCGTCCAGCTTAATCTCGCGACTTTTCGGCGATCCGTAAAAAACAGCCCCGACGCCGTGAAACACGGTATTTTAAGTGGACCGCTTTGTACCTTGAATACGGGCCAGAAGGCCTCCTGACGGGCAGGAGAACTCATCAGGGACCTCGATTATGGAAGACCGGCCCTGACACGACGACAAAGAGCGCGAGCGGGGAAAAAGCGAGCGCGGAACGAGCGGCGAGAGTGGAGAGAGTCAATGGGTATAAGCACTAAGCACGTAACTATGAAAGGAGCCGGGGGTTGCGAATCGTCGCTAGATTAAAAAGAGGCTCCCTTTTTCGCTTGCTCTTTTATGCCTGCTCGCCGCGCCCCACACGCATCATGTGCTTCCTCGCCCAACGAGCTTAACGCGAGTATAAACTCGTCTGCATGTGTTCACATACGTGCCGACTCTATGTGTGCATGCTATTTACGTACGCGTGCGCGCATGCATAATTGTATTCATGTTTTTGTACGAGGCACTCGCGA
This sequence comes from Cryptocheilus praepositus, assembly GCA_033815515.1. Classification (NCBI taxonomy): domain Eukaryota; kingdom Metazoa; phylum Arthropoda; class Insecta; order Hymenoptera; family Pompilidae; genus Cryptocheilus; species Cryptocheilus praepositus. Next base: position 127,420 of record JAWWQZ010000040.1, on the reverse strand, counting down.
TTAACGCGCTGATTTACGCGGACGCTGATGTCTGTCGGGAAAAATGGGTTTGGCGCAATTTTAGATGAGGGAGCGACGGGAATTGTGCGAAGGAAGCTTCGTGCAGGTACCTTTGTGTTTTCCGGCTGAAACTGTAAAACACCCGCGTATGAGTAAATTCGTGTATGTATGTATACGTAAATACGTGTATGTATGTATACGTAAATACGTGTATGTTGTGATGCAGTGATTTCTTCAATTCGGCCGATCAGAAGCGCAACTTTACTAACAGGGTGTGCGCCTAAAATTTCGAAAGTCTGTAATACACTGCTCGGCTACATAATTTGCGACTGAAATTCCCAATGCCGCGAATGCGTTCTATCAGTCTGTATTTTCCTAAACTAAAACTCGATGGAGGAGCAACGGAAATTGTTTGGGACAAAGTTTTATGTAGATACCTTTGTGTTTTCCTATACATAGTGTTGTGTGTTTTCATATATATATTCACATATATTTCATATATATTCATATTTATATATGAATATACAGCACAATTCTATATGAAAACTCATATGAAATATATGTGAAATATATATGAATATAATATGTGAATATATATGAAATATATGTTTCATATGTATTTTCATATAGAATTGTGCTATGTATTCATTTATATATATATATATATGTGAATATATATGAAAACATACAACACTATACGTGTATGTTGTGATGCAGTGATTTCTTCAATTCGCCCGATCAGAAGCGCAACTTTACTAACAGGGTGTGCGCCTAAAATTTCGAAAGTCTGTAATACACTGCTCGGCTACATAATTTGCGATTGAAATTCCCAATGCCGCGAATGCGTTCTATCAGTCTGTATTTTCCTACTAAAACTCGATGGAGGAGCAACGGAAATTGTTTGGGACAAAGTTTTATGTAGATACCTTTGTGTTTTTCTATACATACTGTTGTGTGTTTTCATATATATATTCACATATATTTCATATATATTCATATTTATATATGAATATAATATGTGAATATATATGAAATATATATTTTATATGTATTTTCATATAGAATTGTGCTATCTATTCATTTATATATATATATGTGAATATATATGAAAACATACAACACTATACGTGTATGTTGTGATGCAGTGATTTCTTCAATTCGGTCGATCAGAAGCGCAACTTTACTAACAGGGTGTGCGCCCAAAATTTCGAAAGTCTGTAATACACTGCTCGGCTACATAATTTGCGATTGAAATTCCCAATGCCGCGAATGCGTTCTATCAGTCTGTATTTTCCTGCTAAAACTCGATGGAGGAGCAACGGAAATTGTTTGGGACAAAGTTTTATGTAGGTACCTTTGTGTTTTCCTATACATCGTGTTGTCTGTTTTCATATATATATTCACATATATTTCATATATATTCATATTTATATATGAATATATAGCACAATTCTATATGAAAACTCATATGAAATATATGTGAAATATATATGAATATAATATGTGAATATATATGAAATATATATTTTATATGTATTTTCATATAGAATTGTGCTATGTATTCATATATATATACATGAATATATATGTGAACATATATGAAAACATACAACACTATCTATATTCACTATCTACATTCTCACTATCACAATTTTATATGAAAACACATATGAAATATATATTTCATTCACTATCTACATTCTCACTATCCCAATTTTATATGAAAACACATATGAAATATATATTTCATATGTATTTTCATATAGAATTGTACTATGTATTCATATATACATATATGAATATATATGAAATTTATATTTCATATGTGTTTTCATATAGAATTGTGATAGTGAATATAGATAGTGTTGTATGTTTTCATATATATTCACATATTATAATATATTCATATATATTTCACATATATTTCATATGAGTTTTCATATAGAATTGTGCTATATATTCATATATAAATATAAATATATATGAAATATATGTGAATATATGTGAATATATATGAAAACATACAACACTATCTATATTCACTATCTACATTTTCACTATCACAATTCTATATACATATATGAATATATATGAAATATATGTTTCATATGTGTTTTCATATAGAATTGTGATAGTGAAAATGTAGATAGTGAATATAGATAGTGTTGTATGTTTTCATATATATTCACATATTATATTCATATATATTTCACATATATTTCATATGAGTTTTCATATAAAATTGTGCTATATATTCATATATAAATATGAATATATATGAAATATATGTGAATATATGTGAATATATATGAAAACATACAACACTATCTATATTCACTATCTACATTTTCACTATCACAATTCTATATGAAAACACATATGAAATATATATTTTATATGTATTTTCATATAGAATTGTACTATGTATTCATATATACATATATGAATATATATGAAATATATATTGCATATGTATTTTCATATAGAATTGTCCTAGTTTTTACCAGCAGTGACTTCTTTGATTCGTACCTTCGCCGTAATTCACGTAAGCTGCGAGTTGAGGAATTTAAGCGGACGCAAATCTGCAGTAATTCGATTGGATATAGAACGTATGTGCGTTATAGCAACGAACGAAGACGAACATTCGAAGCGCGTCGGACATTATAGAGGCTCCTCGTGCATATGTCGAGCTCTTACAATGCTATGATCATGTTACAATGCATTTACTCTGTGGGCCGGCAGGGATTAGCGGGACGGGCAATCCGTATCAATCCTTTGCGAAAAGTTTAATCAGGAGTCTTAGGGCTTCCGTCCCTGCGAACAATCGACGTTGTGCCGTATAATGAGACAATGGCCACTTAAGTAGCCGATAATTTGACGCCTCCATTAACGTTTCTATAAGATGTCCATACCCCACAGTAAACTCCCCTAGCAAATTGCCGAAAAAATATTTGAACTACGTGAAAAAATGCAAATATTTGAACTACGTGAATTACACTAAAACGGAGTAAAATGAAAAGTGAAATATACAAGTACCCCAGCAGAGACTTACCTAACAAATCAGCGGAAAACTGTGTAAATTGTTGTGAAATGAATGCACACGTAAAATAGGGTGAGGCAAAATGTGAAATACAAAAGGGTTTCCAATAGTTTGACATTGATACCCACAATAAAATAATCTAACAAATTACAGGAAAAATGCGTAAATTATGTGAAAGGGGTATATATGTACACATGTTACCAGATTTTCTTTCACTACTAGGTGTGCTTTCTTTAAAGGAATTTGTTTCTCAACCTCTAACTTTTTAATTAATTCGTTTCGATCATCAATGACTGGTATTGCCATCAACAAAATTTGGTCTACGCTTAATTAAACAATCGGTATAATATTCACATACGTTTTTCATTGATATCTTATGTTATATTTCGCGACTGTTTCGCTGATTAATCGTATTGCAAAAGTCTATTGTCATTGAAAATATGGAATATCGATCTGTGTTTCTTTTGACACGATTATACAATTTTATTCGTATTAATTGGCTAGTTACGCTAATAGATTTTTGCAATTTTTTTTATGTATTTTTTTCTGCATTTCTCTTAAAAACCGTAGATATCGCCTGTATTTAAATATGCGTACACGATGGCAGGTTATAATGCATTATATGGCACACATCATCCATAATAGTGCTTCAAAGTATTAATCAAGGAATGCATACATGTATCGTCTGTCCATATACACAGAGACAACTCTGTGCAAATGTCCTCGCACTTTTCCACGAATCTGAACGTTCGCAACTATCGCCGCAAGTTTCGCGAGTGTCGTCCTGGAAACACGTTACTACATAAATCGGAGAAAGAGCACCCTCAATAAGCGGAAGGAAAAAGCGCGAATCCCAAAAAAAACGCAGAAAGAGAAACGTCGGCTGTAGACGCGGGGAGAGAAAGGGCGATAGAAAAAGGAAAAGAGAGACGCGGATGGAGAAGTGTAGATACGGTACACGTCTGTCGGTAAATGGATGGATGAACCTCGAACGAAAAAGGGTGCCTTTGAGTCCGTTGCTGCCAGATTAATTAACGAAGCACTCGCCCGGGGGCCGGAAAAGGATCAGCGACTCGATATCAAACTACCCAGAGCTAATAGACGGATGCTCTGACTGCTTATCTATTACGAGTCGAATATCGATGCGCGATGTCAATGCGCGATGCGTAAAGCGCGCGATTAACGCTTCGATGGCTGCCGAATTTTGCGCTGCAATTAAACCTCATTTGGCGAAGTTTGCGTTACGTCGGACGACAGGTCGGAATAATGAAATTGGCGGGGTGCGGCGTGTATTGTCGCGGCTGGATTAAAATGGTACATGATAGATGGCTGTCGATTGTACTTCATAAGTGGCGGTGTTGAAGAGCGATGATGGAAACGTTTCGCTGTGTTAAGAGTGTGCAGTTTTGCACGTGGCAGGTGAGACTGGATATGAGTCAAAGATGATCCATGATCATATGTCATCGTAGTGAACACTGATGGTGAAAGAAATTATATAGTACATGGTCATATTTTCAGTACGGCAAATTATGGTAGACGATGGTACTTACAGCGTGTTAGGCAGATTACCCATAGCGGTACTGAAAAAATAGTAATCAAAGAATGCGTCCACTGATTTAGACAGTAGTATTCACATACTAAATAATACATGATGCGTGATAATACTGAAACAAATATATTTAATTATTTCATTGACACTCATTTCCAACATCGCAAAAGTCATATATGATGGTACACGATGGTACTTTACAGCGTATTATGCATGACGCAGATTACCCATAGCAGTACTGAAAAATAGTAATCAAAGTATGCGTCCACTGATTTAGACAGTATTCACATACTAAATAATACATGATGCGTGATAATACTGAAACAAATATATTTCATTATTTCATCGACACTCATTTCCAACATCGCAAAAGTCATATATGATAGTACACGATGGTACTTTACAGCGTATTATGCATAACGCAGATTACCCATAGCAGTACTGAAAAAATAGTAATCAAAGAATGCGTCTACTGATTTAGACAGTAGTGGTCACACACTAAATTATACATGATACGTGATAATACTGAAACAAATATATTTCATTATTTCATCGACAGTCATTTCCAACATCGCAAAAGTCATATATGATGGTACACGATGGTACTTTACAGCGTATTATGCATGACGCAGATTACCCATAGCAGTACTGAAAAAATAGTAATCAAAGAATGCGTCCACTGATTTAGACAGTAGTGGTCACACGCTAAATTATACATGATACGTGATAATACTGAAACAAATATATTCAATTATTTCATCGACACTCATTTCCAACATCGCAAAAGTCATATATGATGGTACACGATGGTACTTTACAGCGTATTATGCATAACGCAGATTACCCATAGCAGTACTGAAAAAATAGTAATCAAAGAATGCGTCCACTGATTTAGACAGTAGTGGTCACACGCTAAATTATACATGATACGTGATAATACTGAAACAAATATATTCAATTATTTTATCGACACTCATTTCCAACATCGCAAAAGTCATATATGATGGTACACGATGGTACTTTACAGCGTATTATGCATGACGCAGATTACCCATAGCAGTACTGAAAAAATAGTAATCAAAGAATGCGTCCACTGATTTAGACAGTAGTGGTCACACGCGAAATTATACATGATACGTGATAATACTGAAACAAATATATTCAATTATTTTGTCGACACTCATTTCCAACATCGCAAAAGTCATATATGATGGTACACGATGGTACTTTACAGCGTATTATGCATGGCGCAGATTACCTATAGCAGTATTACAAAAATAGTAATCAAAGAATGCGTCCACTGATTTAGACAGTAGAGGTCACACGCTAAATTATACATGATACGTGATAATACTGAAACAAATATATTCAATTATTTTATCGACACTCATTTCCAACATCGCAAAAGTCAGATATGATGGTACACGATGGTACTTTATAGCGTAATATACACGGCACACATCACTCATAACAGTACGGAGAAATATTAATCAAAGAACACGTCTAATTTAGACAATAATCTTTACATGGTAAATTATACATAGCACACATTAGCACTGAAACAAATATACACAACCATTTTATCTACACTCATTTCCGACATCGCAAAAGTCATAGATGATGCTACACCATAGTATTGAAAAATATTAATCAAAGAATGCGTCCACTGATTTAGACAGTAGTGTTCACACGCTAAATTATACATGATGCGTGATAATACTGAAACAAATATATTCAATTATTTCATCGACACTCATTTCCAACATCGCAAAAATCTTGTATGATGGTACATGATGATCTTTTATAGCGTAATATACACGGCACACATCACTCATAATAGTACGGAGAAATATTAATTAAAGAACGCATCTAATTTAGACAATAATATCTACATGGTGAATTATACATAGCACACATTAGCACTGAAACAAATATACACAACAATTTCATCTACTCATTTCCGATATCGCAAAAGTCATAGATGACGGTACACGATAGTATTGGAAAATATTAATCAAAGAACGCGTCTAATTTAGACAATAATCTTTACATGGTAAATTATACATGATACATGACGTTAATACTGAAACAAATATATTTCAACAATTTGATCGACAGTCATTTCCAATATCGCAAAAGTCATATATGATGACGGTACACGATTATGTATTACCCATAGGAAAATATTAATCAAAGAACGCGTCTAATTTAGACAGTAATCTTCACACACTAAATTATACATGACACATAGCACTGAAACAAATATATACAACAATTTTATCTACACTCATTTCCGACATCGCAAAAGTCATAGATGACGGTACACGATAGTATTGGAAAATATTAATCAAAGAACGCGTCTAATTTAGACAATAATGTCTACATGGTAAATTATACATGGCACACATCAGCACTGAAACAAATATACACAACCATTTTATCTACACTCATTTCCGACATCGCAAAAGTCATAGATGACGGTACACGATAGTATTGGAAAATATTAATCAAAGAACGCGTCTAATTTAGACAATAATCTTTACATGGTAAATTATACATGGCACACGTTAGCACTGAAACAAATATACACAACCATTTTATCTACACTCATTTCCGACATCGCAAAAGTCATAGATGACGGTACACGATAGTATTAAAAAATATTAATCAAAGAATGCGTCTAATTTAGACAATAATCTTTACATGGTAAATTATACATGGCACACGTTAGCACTGAAACAAATATACACAACCATTTTATCTACACTCATTTCCGACATCGCAAAAGTCATAGATGACGGTACACGATAGTATTGGAAAATATTAATCAAAGAACGCGTCTAATTTAGACAATAATCTTTACATGGTAAATTATACATGGCACACGTTAGCACTGAAACAAATATACACAACCATTTTATCTACACTCATTTCCGACATCGCAAAAGTCATAGATGACGGTACACGATAGTATTAAAAAATATTAATCAAAGAATGCGTCTAATTTAGCCAGTAGTTGCCACCTGCTGAATTATACATGATACACGCTGGTACTGAAACAAATACACTCAACTGTTTCATCCGCATTTCCAACATCACAAGAGTCATTACAGTCACAGTAGAAGGGGTTAATATCCCAATTACCATTACTTAATACCACTCAACGGGCACGGTTCTTTAATTCGTTTAATCGCAAGCGACATAAATGTACTCCTACCTTTGACCAAAGGAATATCGCCAGGCGAGATCACGAGAGAAATAGACTTCGTGTTGTGCCAGGCCAATGGCAGAACAGTTGTATCTTATCTCGCGTTTAATCAACATTGCCCGCCCTATAACGCGCTGACGCTCCTAAGCTTTCTGTAATTACTTAGATGGACGCTTCGAAGTACCCGACAACAGCGAAAGCCGCTTTTGCCATCAAAGTGTCATTCTACAAACACTTATCTCGACATTACAGCCAGTACAGTGAAATCGTAATAAAACTAATGTAGGAAAAACGTAGGGGAAAAATGTCAACGTGTTTCTCAAGTGACGAAGGTAAGTTGGAAGTTCTAAGTTAAAAATAACGAAACGTACAGCAGAGTGCACACTGAGTAATAAGATTTTTGGTAAACTCGTAAACGGAAAAATATATAAACGGTTCATTGAGTATTTTGTATTGATATTCTATCGTGTTGTCTCGAGGTGGCGGTAATGTTTCTTGATATAATTGCAATTAAACAAATCATACTTCGAATATTAAGATATGGCGTTACTTCATGGGTTGCTTTAATTATTTGATTTTGAACATATACAAAATGCATATATATACGCTCTGTTATATTCATCAGCAGATGCAAAAGGCGTATACTTGCGACCAGCCCAATTGTTTGACTACATATATTTTATATAGTACACCAAAGCAAACAACACGTAAAGGATCAATACCTAAAAAATATAAGTGATAATATAATGAATACTAAATAAAAGCTATGTTTCATATGTAAATAATACTTTTCTTATAACAGCGTTCTGAGCCGTTATAAATATAACTACTTCAACAAGAATGTGATAATGTCATGCGAAAAAAATAAATTGTTCTTTGTAAAGCAAAAGTTCAATTGCTCGAAAAACTTGATGTTCATATTTAGCCCGAAATCATTATCACGAATCAAACTCGTCAACGTACGGCAAGGGCATAATCTGATGTTTCTGCATTGATGCACACCGCAAAACGCCAAGCATTAGAATTATATCCGTCAATTGCATCCGGCCGAACAATTTGCCGTATCATCAACCGCACCACCGTGCATCTTTCATAACAACGTCAAACAATTGCTTGCGCAGCCGCTATCCTACATTGAAAGTAATCTTCAACTATAAGAAAGTCACAATCGCAAAGACTAATACAAAACTCATCATGTGTCACTCGACGTGTCACGCTCGGGATGTTCCGGTCAAGCCCGAAATGTTTACCACGAGTCAGTCTCATCAAAATACAACGAGGGCATAGTCGGATGCTTCTGCGTTGACGGAGGCTAGTAAACGTCAAGCATTACAGGTACACCCTTAAATTGCATCCGACCGAACAATTTGTCGTACCGTCAACCGTACCACTGTGGATCTTTCATAACAACGTCAAACAAATGCTCGCGCGGCCACTATCCTAGATCGAAAGTAACCTCCAACTGAAAGAAAATCACAATCACAAAAACTAATATACAAAAATCGTCATCACGTGTTGTCATGTTCGTGAGATTCAGATCAAGCCCAAAATCTTTACCACGAGTCAGTCTCATCAAAATACAACGAGGGCATAGTCGGATGCTTCTGCGTTGACGCAGGCTAGTAAACGTCAAGCATTACAGGTACACCCTTAAATTGCATCCGACCGAACAATTTGTCGTACCGTCAACCGTACCACCATGAATTTTTCATAACAACGTCAAAGAAATGCTCGCGCGGCCACTATCCTAGATCGAAAGTAACCTCCAACTGTAAGAAAATCACAATCACAAAAACTAATATACAAAAATCGTCATCACGTGTTGTCATGTTCGTGATATTCAGATCAAGCCCAAAATCTTTACCACGAGTCAGTCTCATCAAAGTACGACGAGGGCATAGACTGATGCTTCTGCGTTCGCGCATGCCAGTAAACGTCAAGCATTACAAGTATACTCTTAAATTGCATCCGGCCGAACAATTTGCCGTACCGTCAACCGTACCACCGTGGATCTTTCATAACAACGTCAAACAAATGCTCGCGCGGCCACTATCCTAGATCGAAAGCAATCTTTCATTATAGGGAAATCACGGTCGCAACGACTAATACAAAAATCGTCATCACGTGTCATGCTCGTGATATTCGTATCAAGTCGGAAATTTTTACCACGAGTCAGTCTCTAAAAAATACGACGAGGGCATTTCTGCGTTGGCGCACGTAAATGTAAGCGTGATGCCTGCGTAAACGTCAAGCATTACAAATACACCCTTAAATTGCATCCGGCCGAACAATTTGCCGTATCATCAACCGTACCACCGTGCATCTTTCATAACAACGTCAAACAAATGCTCGCATGGCCACTATCCTACATCAAAAGTAACCTCCAACTATAAGAAAATCACAATCGCAAAGACTAATACAAAAATCGTCATCACGTGTCATGCTCGTGATATTCAGATCAATCCCGAAATCTTTACCACGAGTCAATCTCATCAAAGTACGACGAGGGCATTTCTGCGTTGGCGCACGCCAGTAAACGTCAAGCATTACAAGTACAACCTTAAATTGCATCCGGCCGAACAATTTGCCGTACCGCCAACCGTATCACCGTGGATCCTTGATTAGAACGTTAAACGAAATCTCGTGCGGCCACTACCCCATATTGGAAAATAACCTCCAACTATAAGAATATCACAATCGCAAAGACTAATACAAAAATCATCATCACGTGTCACACTCGTGATGTTCAGATCAAGCCCGAAATCTTTACCACGAATCAGTCTCATCAAAGTACAACGAGGGTATTTCTGCATTGGCGCACGTAAATTGAAGCGTGATGCCTGCGTAAACGTCAAGCATTACAAGTACACCCTTAAATTGCATCCGGCCGAACAATTTGCCGTACCGTCAACCGTACCACCGTGGATCTTTGATTAGAACGTTAAACGAAATCTTGCGCGGCCACTATCCCACGTCGAAAGTAACCTCCAACTACAAGAAAATCACAATCGCAAAGACTAATACAAAAATCGTCTTCACGTATCATGCTCGTGATATTCAGATCAACCCGAAATCGTTACCACGAGTCAATCTCATCAAAGTACGACGAGGGCATTTCTGCGTTGGCGCACGCCAGTAAACGTCAAGCATTACAAGTACACCCTTAAATTGCATCCAACCTAACAATTTGCCGTACCGTCAACCGCACCACCGGTGGATCTTTGATTAGAACGTCAAACGAAATCTCGTGCGGCCACTACCCCGTATTGGAAAATAACCTCCAACTATAAGAATATCACAATCGCAAAGACTAATACAAAAATCATCATCACGTGTCACACTCGTGATGTTCAGATCAAGCCCGAAATCTTTACCACAAGTCAGTCTCATCAAAGTACGACGAGGGCATTTCTGCATTGGCGCATGTAAATTGAAGCGTGATGCCTGCGTAAACGTCAAGCATTACAAGTACACCCTTAAATTGCATCCAACCTAACAATTTGCCGTACCGTCAACCGCACCACCGTGGATCTTTGATTAGAACGTCAAACGAAATCTCGCGCGGCCACTACCCCACGTCGAAAGCAATCTTCCACTATAGGGAAATCACGGTCGCAACGACCAATAGAAAATACCCCAAGGACTAGCGATTTTCACGAGGGCCCCGTAAGGAACATCCTCCTTATCCATCCTACCTCGGTCAGCCCTTCTAATAGACTCGTCCACGCGTCGTTTTAGGCCAAAGTGTGTTGACCCCACTGCTCTGCGGATAATCGACTGAAAATAACCCCCAGAGACCGTGCGCTTCTCTGTGTGTGCGCGACCACCCTCTAACTCGGAGCTGGCCATACAGAACGGTGCATCTGTTCGATATGAAAGCGACGAATGACTCCGACAATTAGACGAGCAGCGGAGAGATTTCAAAACGCGAGCGTTCCGCTTTTTCATTCCTCACTTCGCGGCATTCAGAGAACTGATTGCGCACGTGTGGGGTGGGATCCCGATGCTGTGGGATGGGAAAATCGACCGCCTGTGATGATGCGCGCGGGTGCGTGGGTGCACGGAGGTTGGCGGAAATTTTACTGGACGGAATTGGCTAATGCGGCTCGGGGTGGAGTGCGATACAAATTGCTGCGCGATGGTTCATGGGGCAAGAAGTAGGTTTAATGTGATGCGTGTCGATGAATAGGCGCTTTTGGGGGTTTCTATGGACAATCGGCGGTTGGGTAATTTGAGATGTCATTTTTTAGGAGCTTTGGTTTGGGAAAGTGTTCAGGTGTGGATGGGTTAAAATTTAACTACATATTTTGCCGGGGGTATTTAGAGTGAAAATACGTGAGTATTGTTAATATTAGGCAACTGATCAACACAGACAATTGAAGTCTTTCGGTCGGGTGATCGGCCTTTTATTTAAATGATTCTATGCTCGGAATGTGTTAAAATATTCTTTAATTACATTTTTAAATGCGTTTTATAATACAGTCATACAGGGTAGTATTTAGAGTGAAAATACGTGAGTATTGTTAATATTAGGCAACTAATTTCAACACAGACAATATTACGAATGGCTTAGGTAAAATTGAAGTCCTTCTGTCGGGTGTTTGACTTTTTATTCAAATGATTCTATGCTCGGAATGTGTTAAAATATTCTTTAATTACATTTTTTAAATGCGTTTTATAATACAGTCATACAGGGTAGTATTTAGAGTGAAAATATGTGAGTATTGTTAATATTAGGCAACTAATTTCAACACAGACAATATTACGAATGGCTTAGGTAAAATTGAAGTCCTTCTGTCGAGTGTTTGGCTTTTTATTTAAATGATTCTATGCTCGCAATGTGTTAAAATATTCTTTAATTACATTTTTTAAATGCGTTTTATAATACAGTCATACAGGGTAGTATTTAGAGTGAAAATACATGAGTATTGTTAATATTAGGCAACTGATATCAACACAGACAATATTACGAATGGCTTAGGTAAAATTGAAGTCCTTCTGTCGGGTGTTCGGCTTTTTATTTAAATGATTCTATGCTCGGAATGTGTTAAAATATTCTTTAATTACATTTTTTAAATGTGTTTTATAATAGTCATACCGGGTAGTATTTAGAGTGAAAATACGTGAGTATTGTTAATATTAGGCAACTGATATCAACACAGACAATATTACGAATGGCTTAGGTAAAATTGAAGTCCTTCTGTCGGGTGTTCGGCCTTTTATTTAAATGATTCTATACTCGCAATGTGTTAAAATATTCTTTAATTACATTTTTAAATGCGTTTTATAATACAGTCATACAGGGTAGTATTTAGAGTGAAAATATGTGAGTATTGTTAATATTAGGCAACTGATATCAACACAGACAATATTACCAATGGCTTAGGTAAAATTGAAGTCCTTCTGTCGGGTGTTCGGCTTTTTATTTAAATGATTCTATGCTCGCAATGTGTTAAAATATTCTTTAATTACATTTTTTAAATGCGTTTTATAATACAGTCATACAGGGTAGTATTTAGAGTGAAAATACGTGAGTATTGTTAATATTAGGCAACTAATTTCAACACAGACAATATTACGAATGGCTTAGGTAAAATTGAAGTCCTTCTGTCGGGTGTTTGGCTTTTTATTCAAATGATTCTACGCTCGGAATGTGTTAAAATATTCTTTAATTACATTTTTTAAATGCGTTTTATAATACAGTCATACAGGGTAGTATTTAGAGTGAAAATACGTGAGTATTGTTAATATTAGGCAACTGATATCAACACAGACAATATTACGAATGGCTTAGGTAAAATTAAAGTCCTTCTGTCGGGTGTTCGGCTTTTTATTTAAATAATTCTATGCTCGCAATGTGTTAAAATATTCTTTAATTACATTTTTTAAATGCGTTTTATAATACAGTCAAACAGGGTAGTATTTAGAGTGAAAATACGTGAGTATTGTTAATATTAGGCAACTGATATCAACACAGACAATATTACGAATGGCTTAGGTAAAATTGAAGTCCTTCTGTCGGGTGTTTGGCTTTTTATTCAAATGATTCTATGCTCGGAATGTGTTAAAATATTCTTTAATTACATTTTTTAAATGCGTTTTATAATACAGTCTAATTGAAAATGTACGGTTGCATTCTTATTCTTTATTTTCCGTGTAGTAGTAGTACTCAGTTTTTATGCAGAGCTCCTGACGAGAAAATCCTGGTGGTTTTGAAACATGTAGAGCATGGAATTATTTTAATAAAAAAACCAAAGAACCGACAAAAAACGGCAATTTTGTCTAATGCATTATGTAAAGTGTTGTTTCCAATTACATTACACAATTCAATTACAAGCAAAATATCTCAACCTTCCTAGTAACCAACGCACATAAAAATTAGGCATTTGCTATCGACAAAATCCGAGCATTGCCAACACCCAGCGTTAAAAAACAAAACATCCAAACATCCCCGATATCAACCCCCACGCATCGAAGCATCCAATAATCAGCGCACCAAACCTCAACACACACCAAGACCCGTTACATTCACGCTTTCGGCATTATGTCCCACATTTGCAACTATTCACGTCGCCCCACCCGCATGCCGGCCGCACTCTGAAAAGCAGTTACCATGAAAAAAATCGCGACAAATCCACGAGAGTGAAAAGAAATACAGATCCGAACGCTAACCATCGACGCGATGTTTCCGCAACGCGCGATCTTTTCACCCAAAAGAAATATGAATGCGTCCGGCCGGCGTTTGATCTGCCGTGATCACGTCGCGTTTTACCTTAATCGAGGATTGGTTTGCGGGGCGGTAGAAACGGGCGGCAGAACGATGGAGGGGTGGCCCGATTGGCTTCTCATCATGGAAAACGGCCTCGACTGCCCCGCTAGATCTGCTAGATCTGCGAGATCGCGGCGCGGATCTCTCTCCACTGATGTGATGACTTGCAAGTGGATGGGGATGAAAAAGGGGACCGTGGAAAGAGACGCTCAAAGAAAGGGTGAATGAAGGTTGACGGTTCGGCGCGTTACATGGTAACGGCTTAAATTGGCCCGTAGCGCATTTAATTAATGCTAAGGGGTTATGCCTACTTGGGATCGGCGAAATGACATGATTTTCAACATTTTTTTTTGCCATTTTAGTGAGTACTAATTAAAATTCGCAAAATACTACCGAAAAGTACGTACTTAGTGGTACTTATATAAATTTTTTTATAAGGAAATATTGAAAAGTGGAGGAATGCAGGATAGCATCAAATTTTTACAATTTGGCCCCTGCAGAATAGCATCACAATTTTACAATTTGGCTCCCGCAGAATAGCATGAAGTTTTTACAATTTGGCCCCTGTAGAATAGCATCAAAATTTTACAATTTGGCCCCTGCAGAATAGCATCAAATTTTTACAATTTGGCCCCTACAGAATAGCATCAAGTTTTTACAATTTGGCCCCTGCAGGATAGCATGACATTTTTACAATTTGACCTCTGCAGAATAGCATCATATTTTTACAATTTGGCCCCTGGAGAATAGCATCAAATTTGTACAATTTGGCCCCTGCAGAACAGCATCAAATTTTAACTATTTTGCCCCTGCAGAATAACTTCAAATTTTCACTATTTTGCCCCTGCAGAATAGCATCAAATTTTACAATTTGGCCCCTGCAGAGTAGCATCAAAGGGTTAAGGGGTTATGCCTACTTGGGATCGGCGAAATGACATGATTTTCAACATTTTTTTTTGCCATTTTAGTGAGTACTAATTAAAATTCGCAAAATACTACCAAAAAGTACGTACTTAGTGGTACTTGTATAAATTTTTTTATAAGGAAATATTGAAAAATGGAGGAATGCCGAATAGCATTAAATTTTTACAATTTGGCCCCTGCAGAATAGCATCAAATTTTTACAATTTGGCCCCTGCAGAATAGCATCACAATTTTACAATTTGGCTCCCGCAGAATAGCATGAAGTTTTTACAATTTGGCCCCTGTAGAATAGCATCAAAATTTTACAATTTGGCCCCTGCAGAATAGCATCAAATTTTTACAATTTGGCCCCTGGAGAATAGCATCAAATTTTTACAATTTGGCCCCTGCAGGATAGCATGACATTTTTACAATTTGACCCCTGCAGAATAGCATCATATTTTTACAATTTGGCCCCTGGAGAATAGCATCAAATTTGTACAATTTGGCCCCTGCAGAACAGCATCCAAATTTTAACTATTTTGCCCCTGCAGAATAACTTCAAATTTTCACTATTTTGCCCCTGCAGAATAGCATCAAATTTTACAATTTGGCCCCTGCAGAGTAGCATCAAAGGGTTAAGGGGTTATGCCTACTTGGGATCGGCGAAATGACATGATTTTCAACATTTTATTTTGCCATTTTAGTGAGTACTAATTAAAATTTGCAAAATACTACCAAAAAGTACGTACTTAGTGGTACTTGTATACATTTTTTTATAAGGAAATATTGAAAAATGGAGGAAATATAGCTCTTCTCCTAGAGCTTCCGTTTATTTTCATCACTTGCGGTGACCACGATTTCTCAAAAACTACTTCACCGATCGGACTCTAATTTTATATACTTATTTGTCATTACAATAAGCAGGGCCTGAACGAAGGATTTTGAAAAATTTTAATTTTTACAAGAATGGCAGCAATTTTACGAAAAAAACCGTGTTTTGAGGTGGTCTAACTGTCGTTTTTATGTTGTAACTTTTTTTTTTATTACCGAAATAAAAAATCGTTCGTTCTGGCCCTGCCTATTGTAATGACAAATAAATATATATAATTAGAGTCCGATCGGTGAAGTAGTTTTTGAGAAATCGTGGTCACCGCAACCGTATGTTTTAAGAAACACAGTTTCGAGATAATCGCGTTTAAAGTTTCAAGCTCATTACTAATCATACATAGTAGCGCTCCAGATTACCATGATGGGTCATTTGACCCTTTATGGAATAAACGTTGATTTTCAGAAAGAAATTCCTAATTTATTCAAGCGAGAAATTGAATAATTAGATGATATAGGAATTTACAGAAAGTCAAACGAACAATAGAAATAACAAAGAATGAACGATTTTAAAGTAAAATTTGAAGGTTGACGGTTCGGCGCGTAACATGGTAACGGCTTAAATTGGCCCGTAGTGCATTTAATTAATGTTAAATGGAAAGGTTCAGGAACTGATGTCGCGAGATGTCGTGTTTAATACTAAACGTACCGGTACTCTGCACCATTCTTACCATGAGGGGTCATTTGACCCTTTATGGAATAAACGTTGATTTTCAGAACGAAAATCCTAATTTATTCAAGCGAGAAATTGAATAATTAGATGATATAAGAATTTATAGAAAGTCAAACGAGCGATAGAAATAACAAAGAATTTAAAGAACGAAGATTTTAAAGTAAAATTTGAAAGGGGTCATTTGACCCTGCTTGGTACGTTTAGTGTTAAGTTCAACTTCACTTTAATTCGATAATGAAGGTGTTTGCGGGATGATGGGGAAAGTCAATATTTTTCAACCATGAAAGGGCTTGTGATATTTCTGTATTATCGAATTAAAACTGACGACACGGTATGGGCAGATTTGAATTGCGTCCGATGTTAGGGGCAGGAAATATAGTTTTTGCGGTAAAGGGTGTTTAAAGGTAACAGAATTTATTTCCTGTGATCCGATACGAGGCGTGTTAATATTTAACTTAGTGCTGTTTTAAATTCTATTAATTCGCCGACGTTGTCATACCCGTGATATCGGAATTTATTAGAATTTAATTCTACAAATTTCGGTACGGAATTCAATAAAAGCAATCGACCGATTCGCGACTAACAAAATCCGATTAACCGAACAAAATATCTACATTAACGGTCGTAAAAAATAATCATTTTCAGATACTGAAAATCCGACATACACGTTGTATTTTATATAATAGTTTCCAAACATAGAAAATCCGACATTCATAGTGTATCGAAACTATTACATCAATCACCTATAACTAACATAGCAATCGCCGCTTTAAATTTCGCATAATTCGAAATTGTCGTATCCACAATCGCAAGCCGAATTCTTACAAAAAAGAGACTTCTGACTAACCGAACAAAACCTCCTCATCAACAGCCGCAACAAATATAGTTTCCAAACATTGAAAATCCGACATCCACATCGAAACTATTACAATGTCAATCACCTATAATTAACATAGCAATCGCCGCTTTAAATTTCGCATAATTCGAAATCGTCGTATCCACAATCGCAAGCCGAATTCTTAAAAAAAGAGACTTCTGACTAACCGAACAAAACATCCTCATTAACAGCCGCAACAAATAATAGTTTCCAAACATAGAAAATCCGACATTCACAGTGTATCGAAACTATTACATCAATCACCTATAACTAACATAGCAATCGCCTTTCTAAATTTCGCATAATTCGAAATCGTCGTATCCACAGTCGTAATTCTTCCAAAAAAGAGACTTCTCCCTCACTCTCCGAACAGGAATTCTCGCCAGACGCTATCGCTTCCTTTTCAACCCTCTTCAACCCCCTCCCAGGCCCTAACGATATACCGGCCGTTTACAAGTAGACGTCCTCCGGTTATAGACCACGAAAGTGGTAAGCGACCAATAAGAAAGTAATGGCGAATGTCGACGAGATCGGAGGGTGGTTGACGGGGGTGGGCAGAGGGTGGGCGCGCAATTACGGATTTTGAGTGACAGATGCTCGCCCGCTCGGCAGTCGGAAGATTAAAACAAGTAATCAAAGCCCCGCTAGCCACCCCGGGATGGATATGGATGGATGCACCCTACATCCCTTCCATTCCCTCCCCCACCGCCCCGACCACCCCCTGACGTCACCCAACCCCCACCAACTGTCTCCGGTTCCCTTCCTTTGCTCTTCTTCCTTCCTAAACCGTCAAGGGGTGAGACACACCCCCTTTTACTGCCGCCACCCCTCACGTCTTCTACGGGGTGTCCCAGGAGGAAAGGTCAATATTCTCGGTGTTCATAGTATCCGACATTCTAAGGAAAACAATTTATGCGAAGATGAATAAATGCAAAAGTGCATTGACGTCAGTGGGAACAAATGAGATTATCGTTTCTTCTACGTACTCCCGTATGTTTGTTGTTTCATGTAAAGTAGCTAATTGACGTTTATCTTTTCGTTATGAAGGTTATTTTTATGTATATATTTATGTATATATTTTAAGTATATTTGATGATCAGTAACATAACTTCCGTTGGATGATGTATTTAATAACAAAGTTACTATTTTTTCTTTATTGGATGAAATAAATCAAAGTGATATAATTCATGCAAAATTAAAGGAAAAATGGTTAAAAAATCTTAGATATATTCATTTATAAACTTTCGACTTTCGTTATCTCTTCGTTATGAAGGTTTGCTTAAACAATCTGTATGATAATCTTATGAAAATGATAATTTGATGGTCATGATGGAAATTTCCACCATCATGGATGATGTATTTAATAACAAAGTTATTATAACTTACTTGGATGATAAGGGAATGTATAAAGCTTGCTTATGGTGGAAAAGTCTTCACTTTAGAATTTCATTTATAAACTTTCAACATTCGTTATCTCTTCGTTATAAAGATTAGCTTACATAAAGTTAGCTTAAAAATCTTATGAAAATGATCATTTGATGATCAGTAACATAACTTCCGTTGGATGATGTATTTAATAACGAAGTTATTGTAACTTACTTGGATTATAAGGGAATGTATATACCCCGCTTATGGTGGATGAGTCTTTACTTTAGAATTTCATTTATAAACTTTCGACGTGTTTCTCTACGAAAGACGTTTGTATTGCAAAATTATGGTTTGTACAATGTGACAATTGTTTTCTGACCTATGGATAGTAATTGTGCTAATCATTGTTTCATCAGGTTTACGTTGTACAAAACAAAATCCTGTAATCAATACATACCTTTTATAGACTGCTGAACCGGAGGCACCAGCAGCCTCGCAACATGTCGAGAGTTTTAATAATAAAATTCCGAAATCAAGCGTTTCAACCATAAAAGAGCTTTATATGTTTCATCATTACCCAAGTAAACTTCCCGTTGTACTTTGTTTTATCTGAACTCTACTTAAAATATCTTTCAAACTATATAAAGCATCTAATTTTATCATTTATATATTTGTTACATTTGTACAGCGACTTTCAAATTTGAACATATTACATTCCTCTGAGGAGAATACGCGTTAGGATCGAATCGGTCAGATTGATGTTTACAAACATGTGGTGAAGGAGAGTATAGATTCCCGAGACCGAACTTTGCGTCAACACCACTTCGATATCGCTTTGAATGCAGGCGGTCGCAGAACTGTTTTTACTTTTACGTGAAAGGGGCTGGTTAAGAAATTGTATTTATTCTAGCAGACCTGGCTTGGAAAGTGTCTGAGATGAGGACACGTGTTTATCAGGATTTTTGTAAGGGATTTTGTAATTCCTCCGCTTGTTTGGCAAGTTTATTATTTTGTTATATTACGAAAATTATTATACATCTGGTTATTATGTTATAATAATTATTATGTATTTTACTACTATACGTGGGAATTTAGAAAGCGAATTTTTGTCAAATGAAGATACTTTGGTCTCATGTTTTTTTGAATCCTGAAACGCTGTACATGGATTGCAGGAAAGTTGTAATCGCAAAGTGCTCGATAGATTTTCTTAGTAAGATAGCTAGTGTAAAATATATAATAGATATTATGTTATAAGAATTATTATATATTTTACACTTTACGTCGGAATTTAGAAAGCTTTTTGTCAAATGAAGATACTTTGATCTCATGTTTTTTGAATCCTGAAACGCTATACATGGATTGCAAAAATGTTTAATTAAAGTGCCCGATAGATTTTGCTTAGTAAGACTATTAAAATATATAATTTATTTGTTATAAGAATTATTATATATTTTACTATTTCACGCGAATTTAGAATGATTTTTTTCAAATCGAAGATACTTTGATCTCATGGTTTTTTGAATCCTGAAACGCTGTACATGGATTGCAGGAAAGTTGTAATCGCAAAGTGCTCGATAGATTTTGCTTAGTAAGATAGCGAGTGTAAAATATATAATAGTTATTATGTTATAAGAATTATTATATATTTTACTACTATACGTGGGAATTTAGAAAGCGAATTTTTGTCGAATGAAGATACTTTGATCTCATGTTTTTTTGAATCCTGAAACGCTGTACATGGATTGCAGGAAAGTTGTAATCGCAAAGTGCTCGATAGATTTTGCTTATATTAGCGAGTGTAAAATATATAATAGTTATTATGTTATAAGAATTATTATATATTTTACTACTATACGTGGGAATTTAGAAAGCGAATTTTTGTCAAATGAAGATACTTTGATCTCATGTTTTTTTGAATCCTGAAACGCTGTACATGGATTGCAGGAAAGTTGTAATCGCAAAGTGCTCGATAGATTTTGCTTAGTAAGATAGCGAGTGTAAAATATATAATAGTTATTATGTTATAAGAATTATTATATATTTTACTACTATACGTGGGAATTTAGAAAGCGAATTTTTGCCAAATGAAGATACTTTGATCTCATGGTTTTTTTGAATCCTGAAACGCTGTACATGGATTGCAGGAAAGTTGTAATCGCAAAGTGCTCGATAGATTTTGCTTAGTAAGATAGCGAGTGTAAAATATATAATAGTTATTATGTTATAAGAATTATTATATATTTTACTACTATACGTGGGAATTTAGAAAGCGAATTTTTGTCAAATGAAGATACTTTGATCTCATGTTTTTTTGAATCCTGAAACGCTGTACATGGATTGCAGGAAAGTTGTAATCGCAAAGTGCTCGATAGATTTTGCTTAGTAAGATAGCGAGTGTAAAATATATAATAGTTATTATGTTATAAGAATTATTATATATTTTACTACTATACGTGGGAATTTAGAAAGCGAATTTTTGTCAAATGAAGATACTTTGATCTCATGTTTTTTTGAATCCTGAAACGCTGTACATGGATTGCAGGAAAGTTGTAATCGCAAAGTGCTCGATAGATTTTGCTTAGTAAGATAGCGAGTGTAAAATATATAATAGTTATTATGTTATAAGAATTATTATATATTTTACTACTATACGTGGGAATTTAGAAAGCGAATTTTTGTCAAATGAAGATACTTTGATCTCATGTTTTTTTGAATCCTGAAACGCTGTACATGGATTGCAGGAAAGTTGTAATCGCAAAGTGCTCGATAGATTTTGCTTAGTAAGATAGCGAGTGTAAAATATATAATAGTTATTATGTTATAAGAATTATTATATATTTTACTACTATACGTGGGAATTTAGAAAGCGAATTTTTGTCAAATGAAGATACTTTGATCTCATGGTTTTTTGAATCCTGAAACGCTGTACATGGATTGCAGGAAAGTTGTAATCGCAAAGTGCTCGATAGATTTTGCTTAGTAAGATA
The DNA here is from genome assembly GCA_033815515.1 of Cryptocheilus praepositus. Taxonomy (NCBI): domain Eukaryota; kingdom Metazoa; phylum Arthropoda; class Insecta; order Hymenoptera; family Pompilidae; genus Cryptocheilus; species Cryptocheilus praepositus. Next base: position 105,158 of record JAWWQZ010000040.1, on the reverse strand, counting down.
GCGAGTGTAAAATATATAATAGTTATTATGTTATAAGAATTATTATATATTTTACTACTATACGTGGGAATTTAGAAAGCGAATTTTTGTCAAATGAAGATACTTTGATCTCATGAAATTATATTTTTTTGAATCCTGAAACGCTGTACATGGATTGCAGGAAAGTTGTAATCGCAAAGTGCTCGATAGATTTTGCTTAGTAAGATAGCGAGTGTAAAATATATAATAGTTATTATGTTATAAGAATTATTATATATTTTACTACTATACGTGGGAATTTAGAAAGCGAATTTTTGTCAAATGAAGATACTTTGATCTCAAACGCTGTACATGGATTGCAGGAAAGTTGTAATCGCAAAGTGCTCGATAGATTTTGCTTAGTAAGATAGCGAGTGTAAAATATATAATAGTTATTATGTTATAAGAATTATTATATATTTTACTACTATACGTGGGAATTTAGAAAGCGAATTTTTGTCAAATGAAGATACTTTGATCTCAAACGCTGTACATGGATTACAGGAAAGTTGTAATCGCAAGGTGCTCGATGGATTTTACTTAGTAAGGTAGCGAGTGTAAAATATATTTTGTGGAAGTAGAATTTCTTGGATTAAACGGATTTTAGGTTTCTTACGTTTACGATATGCACGAGTGTAAAATATATAATAGATTATGTTTGATTATTATATATTTTACTCATGGGACTCAACTTTATAGAGGCGCGCTTTGAATGCTTGGCTTGAAGAAAATGTTCCTTTGGCTGGCCACATTAATAGTTGTGTAGTTTCTATTCAAAGAGGAAAAGGTGGTGAAATTAGTGGGGTGGATTTATCAAGTAAAGTTAGTCGCCACTGTGTTTATTTAATGACCGGCTTGATGCGGAAAGGAAATGGAAGAAGAGAAAAATTAAGTGGCGGACTTAAAAAATATTTAAATATTTCACGTAATACTAATTTTCTTATTTCATGTCTTCCGTTTCTCTCGTCGTGCTTTGTACAAGTGTCAAGTACATACATACATTTCTCAAAGAGCTTATGGTACATTAATAGTTGTGTAGTTTCTATTCAAAGAGGAAAAGGTGGTGAAATTAGTGGGGTGGATTTATCAAGTAAAGTTAGTCGCCACTGTGTTTATTTAATGACCGGCTTGATGCGGAAAGGAAATGGAAGAAGAGAAGAATTAAGTGGCGGACTTAAAAAATATTTAAATATTTCACGTAATACTAATTTCCTTATTTCATGTCTTCCGTTTCTCTCGTCGTGCTTTGTACAAGTGTCAAGTACATACATACATTTTTCAAAGAGCTTATGGTACAGAGTGCAGAAAACGTCTTGAGAAAAACGGAGAGATATAGGATTGTAATTAAGATTGCATATAACAAATGTCAAACGTGCTTGAACGAAATTATAGATTCGGTCCATCTTTCTGCAATAAGCAAACACGATAATTATCTTAAATCAGCATTTTGCTTGATTCCCTTCGTCTGTGTAAAACAAAAAAAAATATATTGTATAAAAATTATTATTGTATTGGCAGCGGATAATCAAACAAACCTACTATTGAACCCACTATTAAACGAATACAAATTTTCAACTCATCGCTTACATTAAACTTTCAACCTGACGCCGTCCCGTGATAAAGCACCACAAAAATTACTAAAAAGCAGCACCCCTTTCTTTATCATCTTCTCCACCGACAACTTCCATGCTGCAACGCGACAGAATTTTTTCCTTTTTAGAAAATGTCCTCAACGCACGTATACGAAAATAGAAAATGTAATTATATCAAAATAATTGTTCCGCGGACGCGTATTTGCAACGCATAAACGAACAAACATATTATCAATCCGAATGTTGGAGTAATAGAAAGTTTCAACTCATCGTTTACATTAAACTTTCAACCTGACGCCGTCCCGTGATAAAGCACCACAAAAATTACTAAAAAGCAGCACCCCTTTCTTTATCATCTTCTTCGCCGGAAAATTCTATGCTGCAACGCCGCAGAATTTTTATCCTTTTTAGAAAATATTCTCAACGCAGGTATACGAAAATAGAAAATGTAATTATATCGGAATGATTGTTCCACGGACGCGTATTTGCAACGCATAAAAGCAGCACCCCTTTCTTTATCATTTTCTTTGCCGGAAACTTCTATGCTGCAACACGGCAGAATTTTTTTCCTTTTTAGAAAATATTCTCAACGCAGGTATACGAAAATAGAAAATGTAATTATATCAACATGATTGCTGCACGGACACGTATTTGCAACGCATAAACGAACAAACATATTATCAATCCGAATGTTGGAGTAATAGAAAGTTTCAACTCATCGCTTACATTAAACTTTCAACCTGACGCCATCCAGTGATAAAGCACCACAAAAATTACTTAAAAGTACCACCCCTTTTTTATCTCCTTACCATACTGCAACGCGGCAAAATTTTTTTCCTTTTTAGAAAATATTCTCAACGCAGGTATACGAAAATAGAAAATGTAATTATATCAAAATGATTGCTGCACGGACACGTATTTGCAACGCATAAACGAACAAACATATTATCAATCCGAATGTTGAACGAATAGAAAGTTTCAACTCATCGCTTACATCAAACTTTCAACCTGACGCCATCCAGTGATAAAGCACCACAAAAATTACTTAAAAGTAGCACCCCTTTCTTTATTTCCTTACCATGCTGCAACACGGCAGAATTTTTTTCCTTTTTAGAAAATGTCCTCAACGCAGGTATACGAAAATAGAAAATGTAATTATATCAAAATGATTGTTCCACGGACGCGTATTTGCAACGCATAAACGAACAAACATATTATCAATCCGAATGTTGAACGAATAGAAAGTTTCAACTCATCGTTTACAATAAACTTTCAACCTGACGCCGTCCCGTGATAAAGCACCACAAAAATTATTTAAAAGTACCACCCCTTTTTTATCTCCTTACCATGCTGCAACACGGTAGAATTTTTTTTCTTTTTAGAAAATGTCCTCAACGCACGTATGCGAAAATAGAAAATGTAATTATATCAAAATAATTGTTCCGCGGACGCGTATTTGCAACGCATAAACGAACAAACATATTATCAATCCGAATGTTGAACGAATAGAAAGTTTCAACTCATCGCTTAAATTAAACTTTCAACCTGGCGCCATCCCGTGATAAAGCACCACAAAAATTACTTAAAAGCAGCACCCTTTTCTTTGTTTCCTTACCATGCTGCAACACGGTAGAATTTTTTTTCTTTTTAGAAAATGTCCTCAACGCATGTATACGAAAATAGAAAATGTAATTATGTCAAAATGATTGTTCCACGGACGCGTATTTGCAACGCATAAACGAACAAACATATTATCAATCCGAATGTTGAACGAATAGAAAGTTTCAACTCATCGCTTACATTAAACCTTCAACCTGACGCCGTCCCGTGATAAAGCAAGACGATAATTACCGTAACGAGCGTCGCGCCATTTTCCACGCGCCCCTTACTTTACTTCCCTCCTGGCCAAGGACTTTCATATCGCATCAGGTCGGAATATGATTAGTCTGGAGATTCGTGCTCGGGACAGGATTGGATTTGTTGGAGTGGGCTCGGGGATGAGCCGTTTATCTCAGGCGTCGCTTTTCAGTTTTTCCCCCTTCCCCCATTTTCCTCGATCCCCCCGTTGAACCGTGCGACGTCTTGGCTCTCTCATCTCTCGGTTACTTTATCCCTTCCTTTGGGGCGTTACCCGGGGTTATATCTCCTTCGCGAAATAATAAGCTCTCTCTCGTAAATTTATCACGAGGCCCTCCTCCACCCTCGCAGCCTACTTTCTTGCCAGTCGACGACGACGAGTCGACGTTTATACGACGGGCTACCTGTGTACGTCTTTCGATCCGCGCCGCCGACCTCCTGGGGGAAGATTTTCGCTGCATTACCGAGCATTACGCTACTTTGTGCATTTGTACCGCGAGACTCCTTTGCCACCCTCGCCGCACCCCCTGCCGTCCGCTCAAAGGCGGACTTTTTGCAATTCCGCATCCTCTCTAGCTGCTACTTCTTGCGCGAAGAATGAACGCTATGATATTAGCGCGAGATCTTGCCCGACGGCACGTCAAAGACGTCGTTGGCAAGCATTTGCCGGCGATGCGCGGAGTGATGTAGTCGACTGATTTCTTGATAAGAAGAAAGTGACGCCGTAAGTGGGCTGTTTTCGAAAACGGATTACTGTTGCGCTCGAAAGTCAGGCGGTTGGCGAAAAGGGCCGTTTTGTTAACACTGACTGCCACGGTGGTCACCCGTGACCAGTGCAAAAGATTTTATTAAAAATGCAAAAATTTCGCAATGAAGCCTATTTGCAATCTTGTAAAAATAATTGATATTGGAACGGTCCTTCAATACTTTAGCTTCCGACGACTTTGCGTTACTTTCATTTTGCACGATTTAATCATACTCCTCAGTATTGCATCGCATCGCGATTCTAACATAGCAAAATAGACGGTGACCGGCGCAAAAGATTTTATTAAAAATTCAAAAAATTCGCAATGAAGCTTATTTACAATCTTGTAAAAACAATTGATATTGGAATGGTGCTTCAATACTTTGACTTTTAACTCGGTGCGAAAGATTTTACTAAAAATGCAGAAAATTCGCAATGAAGCCTATTTGCAATCTTGTAAAAGCAATTGATATTGTAACGGTGCGGCAATAGTTTCGTTTCCACCAATTTTGCGTGACTTTTATTTTGCACGCTTTAATCATACTCCTCAGTATTGCATGGCATCATGATTCTAACATAGCAAAATACGCGGTGACCGGCGCAAAAGATTTTATTAAAAATGCAAAAAATTCGCAATGAAGCCTATTTACAATCTTGTAAAAACAATTGACATTGGAACGGTGCTTCAATATTTTGGCTTCTATCAACTCTGCGTTACCATTATTTTGCACGATTTAATTATACTCTGCAGTATTTCATCGCATCGCGATTCTAATATAGCAAAATACGCGGTCACCGGCGCAAAAGATTTGATTGGAAATGCAAAAAATTCGCAATGAAGCCTGTTTACAATCTTGTAAAAACAATTGCCATAGGGACGGTGCTTCAATACTTTGGCTTCTATCAACTCTGCGTTACCATTATTTTGCACGATTTAATTTATACCTTGCAGTATTTCATCGCATTGCGGTTCTAACATAGCAAAATACACGGTGACCGGCGCAAAAGATTTTACTAAAAATGCAAAAAATTCGCAATGAAGCCTATTTGCAATGTTGTAGAAGCAGTTAACATAGGGAACGGTGCTTCAATACTTTGGCTTCTATCAACTCTGCGTTACCATTATTTTGTACGATTTAACACTAGATTGCCCGAGATTTCTTGTATACCTATATTGCCCAAAAACAGTCAAAATGACTGCATTGTGAAAAAATAATTTTTAATATTTTTTATGTTATTTACAGTAATATAACAGGTTATTAGTAAATATTAACTGTACATATTGACTGTTTTCAATGAACTTAACCCTATTTCCGAAAGCAAGGCAAATTAATTTGATTGTAGGGTCATCATTCGATTCTTTTGTCAAAATGAATAAATCGTAAAATTTGCTTGAACTTTTCTCTGGCCATAGTTTTTCTAAAAGATTCGGATATTCGCTGACCATAAATAACTCAATTTAAAATTTGTTAACCTCGTAAGCTCCACGAGCATATAGAATCCCAAAAATGCAGAATTTCCGGTAATGATATTGTCCAATTCCGCAAAATTCGGCGACATTCTTCTGTGCACTTTCTTATATGTTTGATAATATAGTTATCTATTATTAACGATAATGCACTGATAAGATTATCTGCCACAATGTTCCTTTTTACATAGCCTGTTGGCCCTTTCACACTCTTGAAAATACAAGCAGATGGTATCCTTCCAGGAATACCACCTTCGTCAATTTTTCTCCACACAGTACCATCAGCACACTGTTTCGACCTCCTGAAACGTATTTTCAGTTTCTTCATCAGAATCTGAACTAGTTAGCACCCTACACCTTTTCCTGGGCATATTGATGACACTTTCATTTTCATCATTGGTGATCGACTCTTCATCACTATCTTCAGCGTCAGATGTTTCACTTTGAATATAATCCGCTTCATCTTCAGATGATAGTTCAGAATTTGTTGCATTTGATTCTATATCGGAGCACTCTTCACTTATGTTCGTTAGCTTTTCCAAGAACTCATTTCTGTTCGACGTTTTTTTCATAAAGTTAGGCGCAAAAGAAATAAAATAAACAACTTGTTAGAACAACACTTTATAAAGATTCGAATAACTAGTACTACTTTAGCTTATTGAGCAACTGACACTTATCAAGTATACGCCCAAATCGACAATTTATCATGCATCATATTTCAATACAAAGCCGGACAGGTCATATAAGAAATTTACTCAATTCAATAAATAAAAATCTATTGATTATTTAAAATTTACCAAGCAGTCAAAATGACTGCTTCTGGGCAATATAGGTATAACACATATATATATATACGGAAATAAAGGAGGGCGGAAGTAACTACAATTATTCATAAACCCATTTATATGTTATAGAAAAAGTCACCAAATTCTAAGAAAATGTGTCATCAATTTCATAATTGTTTTCCTAATTGAAATTAAAAAACAGTCAAAATGACTGCCTTGGGCAATCTAGTGTTAATTATACTCTGCAGTATTTCATCGCATCGCGATTCTAACATAGCAAAATACACGGTGACCGGTGCAAAAGATTTTACTAAAAATGCAAAAAATTCGCAATGGAGCCTATTTGCAATCTTGTAAAAGCAATTGATATTGAAACGGTGCCTCAATACTTTGGCTTCTAGCAACTCTGCGTCACCTTTATTTTGCACGATTTAATTATACTCTGCAGTATTTTATCGTATCGCGGTTCTATCATAGCAAAATTTGCTTAGCAATCAACGTGTTAATACATTTTTGGAGGGGATCCGAAGATTGTCGCGTCAAATACATGTATGTGCTGCATAGGCACATCATTATTGGAACGGGAAATTGGTATAAATACCGCGACATTTCTGGAAACGTGTCATTCATTTTCACACCATTTTTTACGGTAGTTTTTGCAAACTAGCTGCCGAAGACTACTTTGCAATTAAATATTTCTGGTAATAATGTTTATATCTATACTGGTTAAATGGTTTTATTTTATCCTGTCCATCTATTCAGAAACACGATGTTTGTGTTACAAGCTTTCTCCAAAAGATACTCATTCTCTGCTTGAAATGATTTTATATACTAGTCAGCATATATAAAATATAAAATATATGTACAAAAGGTCCTGAACAGTATATAACATAATTCCAATCAGAGGATGAGTATCTTCCGGAGGGAGTTTATAACAAAATTATATGCTCTTGAAAAGGAGACCCATGGATTGTAATTCAGGAGCACCATGAATTTTTCACAAGTTTCCTGCAAAAGATACTTTGTCTACAATCTAATGTACTACATCAGATTTACTTTGTCTATTTTCATACCTACATTACTTATCAGTAGTAGTCTAGTCTATTAGTAATAAATTAGACAATGCAAAACAGAGAATGAGTATCTTTCTTCGAAGAAAACATTTGGAAAATCCATAATGCTCCTGCAGAGCCCAAGAATCATGGACCCTAAGAAAAAAGGTTGAATTTGCAATGAAATTACATTTTTTTGCGCTATTCGATCATTTGTACAGCAAACTCATTTTCGCAGAGGAACCCACAACAAAGCGACAAGTATTAGAGACGTTAAAACGTGTGCCGCGCGCAACTAGACTAGTATTAAAACTTGCACCCCTGATTTTCACGTATATGTACCAGGTTGTTCAATAAGTTTTGTTTTGTTTTGTTGAGGGCGTTGCTACTAGTCCAAATTTGTTTTTGTTTTGTTGGTTCACTCTTCTTATCAACGTATGTGAAGGTTCATTTCAATCAGTCAATTCATTCTTTGTTTACAAGCCATTTAGTGTCGCCGTGTCACAGTATTTTCGACAATGGAAAAAATTGAATATCGTGCAGTGATAAAATTCTTATTTTTGCAAGGTGTAGCACCAAAAGAAATTCACGAACGAATGTTAAGAGTGTATAATGAACGTTCACCTTCAATTAGAACAGTAGAAAGATGGGTTGCTGAATTTAAACGTGGTCGTACAAGCCTTGAAGACGATCCACGTGAAGGACGTCCAAAAACCGCATCAACACCAGAAATCGTAGCCAAAGTACAGGATATGGTTTTGGAAGATCGTCGATTGACTGAGAGGGATTTAGTAGAGGCTCTACACATCTCATTAGGCAGTGTGAGTCATATTTTAAATGAAATTTTGAGTTTTAAAAAGCTGTGTGCACAATGGGTGCCGCATTCGCTACAATTGAACAAAAACACATTCGAATACGACTTTCTCAACAACATTTGGAGCGTTTTAAAAAGGATAAAGTGGATTTTGTGCATCGATTCATCACTATGGATGAGACTTGGGTCTATCACCATGATCCTAAATCAAAACAAGAGGCTAAAGAGTGGTGTGAACCTGGTTGTTCGGCTTCGAAACGAATTCGTGTCCAGAAATCGGCCAAGAAGGTTCTGGCATCAGTTTTTTGGGATGCGAAAGGAATTTTATTTGTGGATTACTTGCAAACTGGTAAAACAATTGATTCTGAATATTATTGCAACCTTTTGGGCCAGTTGAAGGAAAAAATTCGTGAAAAAAGACCCGGTTTGCAGAAGAAAAAAATCCTTTTTCATCAGGACAACGCACCGTGTCACAAGAGCATTTTGACAATGGCTAAAATCCATGAATTAAAGTTCGAATTGTTGGAGCATCCGCCGTACTCACCAGATTTGGTCTCCAGCGACTTCCATTTGTTTCCAGAACTCAAAAAATGTATGCGTGGCAAGCGTTTTTCGTCAAATCAAGAGGTCATAACGGCTGTTGAAGCGTATTTTGCAGACCTTCCGGAATCTCACTTCAGGGATGGGATCCACAGATTGGAGGATCGTTGGAGCAAGTACATTAATGTTCAGGGAGATTATACTGATGGATAATAAAGTGTATTTTGAACCATAACATTGTGTTTGTCTTATGGAACGACAAAACTTATTGAGCAACCTGGTACATCAGCGCAGCGCCAGACGCGACTCTATAAAGTGGGAACATTTTCCGCGCGATTCGCATAAAAGAGCGAGTAATCCGGAACAGGCTTTCGGTGATTCGACGCGCTATTACTTCCATCGCCACAAAGAATCAAATTAACCAGCACGAGATTGCTCTTTCCCTTCCCTTACTTCCCATCGTCCGTATTCTCTCTATATATATACACGTGTATAAATATACGTATGTGTCTACATATATATATATATATATATGTTCATCCCTCACACACCGCCTATACACACCCCTCACAGCCGTCTCTCTCCTTCTCCATTCACGTTTCAACTCTACTCTCTGTGCCTGATTGAACGAACAGACTTCGTCCCTTGACTTTCCAAGGAACCTCCGACTTAAAAGCGTTCGTGTGGCATCGTAATTTACATTTTGCAAACGGTTTAGGCGCACAGGACCGGAACAGCCGAAGGGCAAAGGCTCAAAGCATATAATTTGAGAGTTGATTTCAGTCGTACGGTTTTTGAGACTGCTTCAACTCACGTAATACGTTGCTAGTCTACTATAAACTGGGTTTCGCGTAATTAAGAATTGGGAAACGGAAGATGGTCAGGAATTTATTCTGGAAACTGGACATCAACAGCTTTAGTTCCTTGGTATCATATTATTGATATGTTAGGGCCTATGTCGGTTGAAAGACGTTAATTTAGTCAGACGAAGAATTAATATAAATTGGTGGAATTAATAAATTTAACACTCAAATATTTCATTGCCAGATAACAACGAAATTGTATTTGATAAACTTTCAAATGCATACTGCCCAAATATTCGGATTGAAAAAGCTGCCCAACAGAGGGTGTTCCAAAGTTGTCAGCGACCAGTATAAACTTTAACTTCATTAACACTTTGACTGCCACAGTGGTCACCGGTGACCGGTGAAAAAGATTTTACTGTAAATGCAAAAAAATTCGCAATGAAGCCTATTTGCAATCTTGTAAAAGCAATTGATATTAGAATGGTGCTTCAATACTATGGTTTTTAACAGCTCGGCGTTACTTTCATTTTGCACAATTTTATCATACTTCTCAGTATTGCATCGCATCGCGATTCTAACATAGCAAAATGCACGGTGACCGGCGCAAAAGATTTTATTAAAAATGCAAAAAATTCGCAATGAAGCCTATTTGCAATCTTGTAAAAGCAATTGACATTGGAACGGTGCTTCAATACTTTGGCTTCTATCAACTCTGCGTTACCATTATTTTGCAGTATTTCATCGCATCGCGATTCTAACATAGCAAAATACTCGGTGACCGGCGCAAAAGATTTTATTAAAAATGCAAAAAATTCGCAATGAAGCCTATTTACAATCTTGTAAAAGCAATTGTCATTGGAACGGTGCTTCAATACTTTGGCTTTTAATAACTCTGCGTTACCTTTATTTTGCATTATTTAATCATACTTCGCAGTATTTCATTGCATCGCGATTCTAACGTAGCAAAATACACGGTGACCGGCGCAAAAGATTTTATTAAAAATGCAAAAAATTCGCAATAAAGCCTATTTACAATCTTGTAAAAGCAATGAAGCCTATTTGCAATCTTGTAAAAGCAATTGATATTGAAACGATGCTTCAATACTTTGGCTTTTAATAACTCTGCGTTACCTTTATTTTGCACTATTTAATCATACTCCGCAGTATTTCATTGCATCGCGATTCTAACATAGCAAAATACACGGTGACCGGCGCAAAAGATTTTATTACAAATGCAAAAAATTCACAATGAAGTCCATTTGCAATCTTGTAAAAGCAATTGATACTGGAACGGTGCTTCAATACTTTGGCTTCTAACCCGGTGCGAAAGATTTGACTAAAAATGCAAAAAATTCGCAAAGAAACCTATTTGCAATCTTGTGAAAGCAATTGACATTGGAACGGTGCTTCAATACTTTGGCTTCTATCAACTCTGCGTTACCATTATTTTGCAGTATTTCATCGCATCGCGATTCTAACATAGCAAAATACTCGGTGACCGGCGCAAAAGATTTTATTAAAAATGCAAAAAATTCGCAATGAAGCCCATTTGCAATCTTGTAAAAGCAATTGATACTGGAATGGTGCTTCAATACTTTGGCTTCTATCAACTCTGCGTTACCGTTATTTTGCACGATTTAATCATACTCCTCAGTATTGCATCGCATCGCGATTCTAACATAGCAAAATACACGGTGACCGGCGCAAAAGATTTTATTACAAATGCAAAAAATTCACAATGAAGTCCATTTGCAATCTTGTAAAAGCAATTGATACTGGAATGGTGCTTTAATACTTTGGTTTCCACCAACTCTGCGTTACCGTTATTTTGCTTTTATATTTTATTACAAATGCAAAAAATTCGCAATGAAGTCCATTTGCAATCTTGTAAAAGCAATTGACATTGGAACGGTGCTTCAATACTTTGGCTTCTAACCCGGTGCGAAAGATTTAACTAAAAATGCAGAAAATTCGCAATGAAGCCTATTTGCAATCTTGTAAAAGCGATTGATATTGGAATGGTGCTTCAATACTTTGGTTTTTAACTGCTCGGCAATACCTTCATTTTACGCAATTTAATTATACTCTGCAGTATTTCATCGTATCGCGCTTCTAATGTAGCAAAATACGCTTGGCAGTCAACGTGTTAAAAACAAAAAGTAGGTTTACTTAACAAATTGATTAATGAAGAAATGCAGATCCGCAACTCCTACACAACTTACAAAAAACAGCATGTAATGATCTTCTTTTTATTTTATGTTTCGCGCATACATTGCACTACGAATACATTAAAAAATACAGATAAAAGCGCATCGTTCATTTGTTAACTGATTCGAAGTACTGCTTGCTGTCGGTCGGATTCGGCTTGATCGTTTTGGAATCTGGCTGCCAATTCGCAGGACACACTTCTCCGTGTTCCTCGACAAACTGGAAAGCCTTGATCAGTCTTATCGTTTCGTCCACACTCCTGCCCACCGGCAGATCGTTCACAGTCATCTGCCTCAAGTTGCCCTCTTTGTCTATGATAAAAAGACCTCTTAAAGCGACTCCCGAATCCTTTAACAGAACATTGTAGTCGGAGGATATTTCTTTGTTGAAGTCGCTCAATAACGGATATCCCAAGTCACCGCCCAACCCGCCTTGCTTCCGCGGTGTGTTCATCCATGCTAAGTGACTGAAATGCGAATCGGTAGAAATTCCAATGACTTGCGTATTCAGTGCACGGAATTCCCCGATTTTTTCGCTAAACGCTATCAGCTCGGTTGGGCAAACGAAGGTGCTGAAAATGGAATTGAAGATATTAAAAACTGATGATTAACATTGAATGCCCAAAAATTATATAAAAGAACAAGTTCACTTTGATCTAACTTTGCATGATGATGGAAATTTCCATCATATTGTTTTTTTGCTACATTTATACTATAAATATATACAAAGATTTTTGAACCATTTTTCCTTTAATTTTGAACATGAATTATAGCACCTTGATTTATTTCACCAATAAAGAAAAAATCATGCAAAGAAGGGTTAAGAAATATGAACTCATGCCTTGTGATGCAATTTGTGACCACGACTGTCATAATCAGGAACAAAGGCTAGTGTACACCAGGATAAATAAATTTCTGTTTATAATTGTTTTGGCCTTAACACTTTGACTGCCATACGTATTTTGCTGTATTAGAATGGCGATGCTGTGAAATACTAGAGCGTTTAATTGAATTAAGCAAAATATAAATAATGTGCAGGTATTGGAGACCAAAGAATCGCATCACTATTCTAACAATAGCTGCATTTATAAAATAACTACTGCTACCCATTGCGAATATTTTGGATCTTCAGTAAAATCTTTTCTGCTGGTCACCGGTGACCATTGTGGCAGCGGATTTTGCTGTATTAGAACGGTGATGCTATAAAATACTACAGCGTTTAATTGAATTATGCAAAATATAAATAATGTGCAGGTATTGGAGACCAAAGAATCGCATCACTATTCTAACAATAGCTGCATTTATAAAATAACTATTACTACCATTTGCGAATATTTTGGATCTTCAGTAAAATCTTTTCTGCTGGTCACCGGTGACCATTGTGGCAGCGGATTTTGCTGTATTAGAACGGTGATGCTATGAAATACTACAGCGTTTAATTGAATTAAGCAAAATATAAATAATGTGCAGGTATTGGAAACCAAAGAATCGCATCACTATTCTAACAATCGCTGCATTTATAAAATAACTACTGCTACCCATTGCGAATATTTTGGATCTTCAGTAAAATCTTTTCTGCTGGTCACCGGTGACCATCGTGGCAGCAGATTTTGCTGTATTAGAATGGCGATGCTATAAAATACTACAGCGTTTAATTGAATTGTGCAAAATATAAATAATGTGCAGGTATTGGAGACCAAAGAATCGCATCACTATTCTAACAATCGCTGCATTTATAAAATAACTATTGCTACCCATTGCGAATATTTTGGATCTTCAGTAAAATCTTTTCTGCTAGTCACCGGTGACCATTGTGGCAGCGGATTTTGCTGTATTAGAACGGTGAGGCTATAAAATACTACAGCGTTTAATTGAATTATGGAAAATGTAAATAATGTGCAGGTATTGGAGATCAAAGAATCGCATCACTATTCTAACAATAGCTGCATTTATAAAATAACTACTGCTACCCATTGTGAATATTTTGGATCTTCAGTAAAATCTTGTCTGCTGGTCACCGGTGACCATTGTGGCAGCGGATTTTGCTGTATTAGAACGGTGAGGCTATAAAATACTACAGCGTTTAATTGAATTGTGCAAAATATAAATAATGTGCAGGTATTGGAGACCAAAGAATCGCATCACTATTCTAACAATCGCTGCATTTATAAAATAACTATTGCTACCCATTGCGAATATTTTGGATCTTCAGTAAAATCTTTTCTGCTGGTCACCGGTGACCATCATGGCAGCAGATTTTGCTGTATTAGAACAGTGAGGCTATAAAATACTACAGCGTTTAATTGAATTGTGCAAAATATAAATAATGCGCAGGTATTGGAGACCAAAGAATCGCATCACTATTCTAACAATAGCTGCATTTATAAAATCACTATTGCTACCATTGCGAATATTTTGGATCTTCAGTAAAATCTTTTCTGCTGGTCACCGGTGACCATCGTGGCAGCGGATTTTGCTGTATTAGAACGGTGAGGCTATAAAATACTACAGCGTTTAATTGAATTATGGAAAATGTAAATAATGTGCAGGTATTGGAGACCAAAGAATCGCATTACTATTCTAACAATACCTGCATTTATAAAATAACTATTGCTACCATTGCGAATATTTTGGATCTTCAGTAAAATCTTGTCTGCTGGTCACCGGTGACCATCGTGGCAGCGGATTTTGCTGTATTAGAACGGTGAGGCTATAAAATACTACAGCGTTTAATTGAATTGTGCAAAATATAAATAATGTGCAGGTATTGGAGACCAAAGAATCGCATCACTATTCTAACAATAGCTGCATTTATAATATAATTATTGCTACCCATTGCGAATATTTTGGATCTTCAGTAAAATCTTTTCTGCTGGTCACCGGTGACCATCGTGGCAGCTGATTTTGCTGTATTAGAACGGTGAGGCTATAAAATACTACAGCGTTTAATTGAATTATGGAAAATGTAAATAATGTGCAGGTATTGGAGATCAAAGAATCGCATCACTATTCTAACAATAGCTGCATTTATAAAATAACTATTGCTACCATTGCGAATATTTTGGATCTTCAGTAAAATCTTTTCTGCTGGTCACCGGTGACCATCGTGGCAGCAGATTTTGCTGTATTAGAATGGCGATGCTATGAAATACTACAGCGTTTAACTGAATTATGCAAAATGTAAATAATCTGCAGGTATTGGAGACCAAAGAATCGCATCACTATTCTAACAATAGCTGCATTTACAAAATAACTATTGCTACCCATTGCGAATATTTTGGATCTTCAGTAAAATCTTTTCTGCTGGTCACCGGTGACCATCGTGGCAGCGGATTTTGCTGTATTAGAATGGCGATGCTATGAAATACTACAGCGTTTAATTGAATTGTGCAAAATATAAATAATGTGCAGGTATTGGAGACCAAAGAATCGCAGCACTATTCTAACGATAATTAACATTTATAATATAATTATTGCTACCCATTGCGAATATTTTGGACCTTCAGTAAAATCTCTTGCGCCGGTCAGCAGTGACCATCACAGCACTCAAAGTGTTAATGCAATGTTCAAGTTTAACAGAGACGGTAAGAACAGATAGAAATTAGTTTTTTCTAATGTCATAATACATCGTTATAGTTGAAAAGTATTAAAAGATATTCCTTTCTGTTTATAATGCTTGGCTCATAGTATGTACCGTCGGTCTGACTTGTGTTTATCGTATTTGATCCATAACGTGGTTCCCTTCTTTGATGCATAGAACGTACCATGATTTTTCATTATCATTTTCTTCAGTTTCAATTAGTATTACAAGGCAAGAGGTTCATGTGCTGAGATAAAGTAGATCGCATTGTTCACGTTTAGCGACAATGAGATTTACACAGGTACTACTTACAAATCTAAAGGGTAAAACAGAAGAACAACATATTGTCCTCTGTAATCAGTCAGACTGATATCCTTGAATTCATTGTTTACCACTGCCGTTGCAGTAAATTCTGGTGCCCGTTTATTAATCTCAGGCCAACCCGATAACAATCTAGAACTAACGCTAAAATTACGGACTGTGTTTACGTGAATTGGGATCTGCAAGTTCTTGAAGGTAGTTGCTGCTAAAGCCTGGAAACAATACGTTTAATATTTCTATCAAAGAATAATTTGACACATGCCTATACTTGACTTACAGATTTACTGCAAAAGTATATATTAAATATCTATCATAGCTGATCTGATATATTGTTTTCTTTTTGTTTTTTTACTGGAAGATCGAGCGACAAAATTTCAAAATGCAATTGTGATGTAAGAGAGCAAAGAAACATATGAAAATTTTTTACTGGAACTTACAAATTTGTTGACCTGAGGGTAAAGAGCAGCGAATCGTCGAAGCATCTTGGTAATAATATACAATATTTCACAAATATTTAACAGTCAAAGTAGAGACAAAAATTGTACAAACTGAATGTAAATTATGAGACCTATTTTAAAAACTTATTTCCATATTCAGATTTCTTGTGCCGCTTGTGCAAAGGTTATGTAATTCTGCTTCCTTAAAAGCGTGACGTTATACTTGACACACAGAATATATCAGCCTACGTCAATGTACCCAAGATATTACTTTAATGAAAACAATTCCGTCGAAACGGAGGAGCAATTTTTGAACAACTGACAAGAAACGCCGGCAAACTATTCTGAGGTATATTTCGCCGAGACACTGTTAACTCGATTCTTCCTTAGAATTGATAGAGGGCGGTACTGTCCAGGGTTCAAAAGTTCATCAGAATCCATGATTAACCCCAAACTTCTTTAACACTAAACGTACCAGTACTTTACAGCTACCTATTCTTACCATTTAATCCCTTATGAAATAAACGTTGATTTTCAGACACAAATTCCTAATTTATTAAAGCGGGAAATTAAATAATCGGATGATATAAGAATTTGCAGAAAGTCAAATGAGCGAAACAAATAACAATAAATGTACGGTTTTTAAGTAAATTTTGAAAGCGGTCACTTGACCTGTTACGAAATAAACGTTAATTTTCACAAAAAAATTCCTAATTTATTAAAGCGAGAAAATGAATAATTGGATGATATAAGAATTTACAGAAAGTCACATGAGCGAAACACATAACAATGAATGTAGGATTTTAAAGCAAATTTTAAAAGGGGTCATTTCACCCGTTATGAAATAAACGTTCATTTTCACAAAGAAATTCCTAATTTATTAAAGCGGGAAATTAAATAATCGGATGATATAAGAGTTTACAGAAAGTCAAATGAACCAAAGAAGTAACAATAAATGTACGATTTTTAAGTAAATTTTGAAAGCGGCCATTTGACCTCATATGAAATAAACGTTGATTTTCAGACACAAATTCCTAAATTATTAAAGCGAGAATTTGAATAATCAGATGATATAAGAATATGCAGAAAGTCAAATGCGCGAAAGAAATTAGAATGAATGTACAATTTTAAAGTAAATTTTGAAAGCGGTCATTTGACCCGTTATGAAATAAACGTTCATTTTCACAAAGAAATTCCTAATTTATTAAAGCGAGAAATTAAATAATCGGATGATATAAGAATTTACAGAAAGTCAAATGCGCGAAAGAAATTAGAATAAATGTACGATTTTAAAGTAAATTTTGAAAGCGGTCATTTGACCCCTTATGAAACAAACGTTAATTTTCAGAAAGAAATTCCTAATTTACTAAAGCGAGAAATTAAATAATTGGATGATATAAGAATTTACAGAAAGTCAAATGCGCGAAAGAAATTAGAATAAATGTACGATTTTAAAGTAAATTTTGAAAGCGGTCATTTGAAATAAACGTTGATTTTCAGACGCCTATCTATTCTTATCATGTAGTGTCATTTGACCCCTTATGAAATGAACGTTGATTTTTAGACACAAATTCCTAAATTATTAAAGCGAGAAATTAAATAATCGGATGATATAAGAATTTACAGAAAGTCAAATGAGCGAAAGAAATAACAATAAATGTACGATTTTTAAGTAAATTTTGAAAGCGGTCATTTGACCTCATATGAAATAAACGTTGATTTTCAGACACAAATTCCTAAATTATTAAAGCGAGAATTTGAATAATCAGATGATATAAGAATATGCAGAAAGTCAAATGCGCGAAAGAAATTAGAATAAATGTACGATTTTAAAGTAAATTTTGAAAGCGGTCATTTGACCTCTTATGAAATAAACGTTGATTTTCAGAAAGAAATTCCTAATTTATTAAAGCGAGAAATTAAATAATCAGATGATATAAGAATTTACAGAAAGTCAAATGCGCGAAAGAAATTAGAATAAATATACGATTTTAAAGTAAATTTTGAAAGCGGTCATTTGACCCCTTATGAAACAAACGTTGATTTTCAGAAAGAAATTCCTAATTTACTAAAGCGAGAAATTAAATAATCGGATGATATAAGAATTTACAGAAAGTCAAATGCGCGAAAGAAATTAGAATAAATGTACGATTTTAAAGTAAATTTTGAAAGCGGTCATTTGAAATAAACGTTGATTTTCAGACGCCTATCTATTCTTATCATGTAGTGTCATTTGACCCCTTATGAAATGAACGTTGATTTTTAGACACAAATTCCTAAATTATTAAAGCGAGAAATTAAATAATCGGATGATATAAGAATAATCAAATGGATAATATTTTAAGAATTTGCACCCCTTATGAAACAAACGTTGATTTTCAGAAAGTTCCTAATTTATTAAGCAAATTAAATAATTGCAAATGCGAAAGAAATTAGAATAAATGTACGATTTTAAAGTAAATTTTGAAAGCGGTCATTTGAAATAAACGTTGATTTTCAGACGCCTATCTATTCTTATCATGTAGTGTCATTTGACCCCTTATGAAATGAACGTTGATTTTTAGATACAAATTCCTAAATTATTAAAGCGAGAAATTAAATAATCGGATGATATAAGAATTTACAGAAAGTCAAATGAGCGAAAGAAATTAGAATGAATGTACAATTTTAAAGTAAATTTTGAAAGCGGTCATTTGACCTCATATGAAATAAACGTTGATTTTCAGACACAAATTCCTAATTTATTAAAGCGAGAAAATGAATAATCAGATGATATAAGAATATGCAGAAAGTCAAATGCGCGAAAGAAATTAGAATAAATGTACGATTTTAAAGTAAATTTTGAAAGCGGTCATTTGACCCCTTATGAAACAAACGTTAATTTTCAGACACAAATTCCTAATTTGCTAAAGCGAGAAATTAAATAATCGGATGATATAAGAATTTACAGAAAGTCAAATGCGCGAAAGAAATTAGAATAAATGTACGATTTTAAAGTAAATTTTGAAAGCGGTCATTTGAAATAAACGTTGATTTTCAGACGCCTATCTATTCTTATCATGTAGTGTCATTTGACCCCTTATGAAATAAACGTTGATTTTCAGACACAAATTCCTAAATTATTAAAGCGAAAAATTGAATAATCAGATGATATAAGAATTTACAGAAAGTCAAATGAGCGAAAGAAATAACAATGAATGTAGGATTTTAAAGTAAATTTTAAAAGGGGTCATTTGAGACCCCGCTTGGTACGTTTAGTGTTAAAGCATCTCTCGCACGTTCTAATAACAAGACCTGTGTAAGGCAGAATAATCAATATAACCGTATTTTTTATTCAAATAACAATCTTATAAGAGTCTTATGTTCATCTTGAGTTAGACGTGTAAATATATAATATATGCATATATTATAGATTAAATGACAGACTGCTAACAAGGTTCTCCCGTTTCATCGTTCTCCGAGGTACGTAGCCTTAAATTGAATCATACAAACGATTTACGTCAGGGATTATTGCAAATCGATCTATCTCTCTCTCACTTTTCCTATCTATTTCCCGAACCAACGAATAAAATGTTTCAAGGATAGAAACACGCAACCGTCCCTCGACGAACATCTGTAAACGAAAAAAGAGCGTATCTCTCGACTAGATACGAGATTTCATTTCGACAGAATTACCACATCCGACGGTTACTCGTAAAAACAATAGTTTGACTCGTAAACGCATACACGTATTCTTGTCCTTTCATGATTCGATTCATTTTTTTTTTTGTTCGTCCGACGATGAACGATGTGCGTTACTTTGAAATTTCTTTTTTTCGTAAGATCTCTATCTCATGTACATGAAGCTATCTAATTGGAAGCTGTGGCCGTGGCGTTAGGAGCGGGGGTGGTCGTCGACGTAGATTCGTCCGTTATTATACGTCGATTCTTCTTTATCCTCTTCCACTCGCCGTTCGTGTAGTTCATTTGGAAGTGAGTCTCGACTAACATCGGAACCGTCGTTCCGTCCGATTGAATTACTTCTTCTATGTTCTCTGACAGCATCACCGTGACAATGTTGCCCAATTTCGGACAAGGGTTATCTGAATAGAATGAACAAAACGTTGGATTATATGAACCCGTCTTATATAGATCAGGAATGGAATAATTGAGCCGTTTATTTTGAAAGTGGCCTAACTCCGTTTTTCAATATTTTCCAGTTAACATGGTTACATGTACAATTTCATGTTATTTATCAGTAAATGTTATTTATCTCGATTTGAAGATAAATGGAGTTAGGCCACTTTCGAAATAAACGGCTCAATTATCTTCGCCGAATCATATAAATTGTTTATATGTACTCTTCATGCCAAAAGAAAAAGTAGTTGATTGAAATGAGGAAGAAATTTCGAACAAGGGTTATTTAAATAGAATGAACAAAACGTTGTACTATGAACCCGTCTAATATAGATCAGGAATGGAATAATTATCCTCGCCGAATCATATAAATTGTTTATATGAACTCTTTATACCAAAAGAAAAGATAGTTGATTGGAATGAGGAAGAAATTTCGAACAACGGTTATCTGAATGGAATGAACAAAACGTTGGATTATATGAACCCGTCTTATATAGATCAGGAATGGAATAATTATCCTCGCCGAATCATATAAATTGTTGATATGAACTCTTTATACCAAAAGAAAAGATAGTTAATTGGAATGAGGAAGAAATTTCGGACAAGGGTTATCTGAACAGAATGAACAAAACGTTGGATTATATGAACCCGTCTTATATAGATCAGGAATGGAATAAGTATCCTCGCCGAATGATATAAATTGTTTATATGAACTCTTCATGCCAAAAGAAAAGATAGTTGATTGGAATGAGGAAGAAATTTCGAACAAGGGTTGTCTGAATAGAATGAACAAAACGTTGTGTTATATGAAACCGTCTTATATGGATCAAGAATGGAATAAGTATCATCGCCGAATGATATAAATTGTTTATATGAACTCTTCATGCGAAAAGAAAAAATAGTTGATTGGAATGAGGAAGAAATTTCGGACAAGGGTTATCTGAACAGAATGAACAAAACGTTGGATTATATGAACCCGTCTTATATAGATCAGGAATGGAATAATTGTCTTCGCCGAATCATATATATTGTTTGTATGAACTCTTCATGCGAAAAGAAAAAATAGTTGATTGGAATGAGAAAGAAATTTCGGACAAGGGTTATCTGAACAGAATGAACAAAACGTTGGATTATATGAACCCGTCTTATATAGATCAGGAATGGAATAATTATACTTGCCGAATCATATAAATGGTTTATATGAATTCTTCATGTCAAAAGAAAAGATAGTTGATTGGAATGAGGAAGAAATTTCGGACAAGGGTTATCTGAACAGAATGAACAAAACGTTGGATTATATGAACCCGTCTTATATAGATCAGGAATGGAATAATTATCCTCGCCGAATCATATAAATTGTTTATATGAACTCTTTATACCAAAAGAAAAGATAGTTGATTGGAATGAGGAAGAAATTTCGAACAAGGGTTATCTGAACAGAATGAACAAAACGTTGGATTATATGAACCCGTCTTATATAGATCAGGAATGGAATAATTATCCTCGCCGAATCATATAAATTGTTTATACCAGGTTGTTCAATAAGTTTTCTCGGTCGATAAGAGACGGCGTTGCTACTAGTCCAAATTTGTTTTTGTTTTGTTGATTCAATCTTCTTGACTGAGAGGGATTTAGTAGAGGCTCTACATATCTCATTAGGCAGTGTGAGTGATATTTTAAATGAAATTTTGAGTTTTAAAAAGCTGTGTGCACAATGGGTGCCGCATTCACTACAATTGAACAAAAACACATTCGAATGCGACTTTCTCAACAACATTTGGAGCGTTTTAAAAAGGATAAAGTGGATTTTGTGCGTCGATTCATCACTATGGATGAGACTTGGGTCTCTCACCATGATCCTAAATCAAAACAAGAGGCTAAAGAGTGGTGTGAACCTGGTTGTTCGGCTTCGAAACGAGTTCGTGTCCAGAAATCGGCCAAGAAGGTTCTGGCATCAGATTTTTGGGATGCGAAAGGAATTTTATTTGTGGATTACTTGCAAACTGGTAAAACAATTAATTCTGAATATTATTGCAACCTTTTGGACCAGTTGAAGGAAAAAATTCGTGAAAAAAAGACCCGGTTTGCAGAAGAAAAAAATCCTTTTTCATCAGGACAACGCACCGTGTCACAAGAGCATTTTGACAATGGCTAAAATCCATGAATTAAAGTTCGAATTGTTGGAGCATCCGCCGTGTTCACCAGATTTGGCCCCCAGCGACTTCCATTTGTTTCCAGAACTCAAAAAATGTATGCATTTGAAGACAAGTGGAGTTAGGCGGCTCAAAATAAACGGCTCAATTATCCTCGCCGAATCAGCGTTTTTCGTCAAATGAAGAGGTCATAACGACTGTTGAAGCGTATTTTGCAGACCTTCCGGAATCTCACTTCAGGGATGGGATCCACAGATTGGAGGATCGTTGGAGCAAGTGCATTAATGTTCAGGGAGATTATACTGATGAATAATAAAGTGTATTTTGAACCATAACATTGTGTTTTTCTTATCGAACGACAAAACTTATTGAGCAACCTGGTATGTACTCTTCATGCCAAAAAAAAAAGTAGTTGATTGGAATGAGGAAGAAATTTCGGACAAGGGTTATCTGAACAGAATGAACAAAACGTTGGATTATATGAACCCGTCTTATATAGATCAGGAATGGAATAATTATCCTCGCCGAATCATATAAATGGTTTATATGAACTCTTCATGCGAAAAGAAAAAATAGTTGATTGGAATGAGGAAGAATAAATGTGGATATTCCATTTAACACGTTGGCTGCCGTGGGGGTCACCGGTGACCGACGCAAGAGATTTTACTAAAGATCCAGAATATTCGTAATGGGTAGTAATAATTATTTTATAAATGCAGTTATTGTTAGAATAGTGATGCGATTCTTTGGTCTCCAATACTTGCACATTATTTACATTTTGCATAATTCAGTCAAACGCTGTAGTATTTCATAGCATCGCCGTTCTAATACGGCAAAATACGCACGGCAGTCAACGTGCTAAATATGCCATGTGATGGTCTGATATTTTTGGCGAAGCACTTACCCCTAGAACCAGCCATGAAACCTAGAATCAATGCCTTCTCCGGACGCGTCACTTTGTTCGCCGTTCTGAACATTTCTTGTGCCTCCAACATTTGTTCCCTCTACAAAAGATAGATGCATGCAAAATTACCAATATTTGCTTCAACTTTCGGTTTAACCCTTCTTTGCATGATAGTGGAAATTTCCATCATAACATTGAATGCCCAAAAATTATATAAAAGAACAAGTTTACTTTAATCTAACTTTGCATGATGATGGAAATTTCCATCATATTGTTTTTTGCTAAATTTATACTATAAATATATACTAAGATTTTTTTAACAATTTTTCCTTTAATTTTGAACATGAATTATATCGCCTTCATTTATTTCACCAATAAACAAAAAATCATGCAAAATAACAATGAATGTACGATTTTAACGTATCTTTCATACAGGTAACTTCTTAACAATTTTGATCACCCGCTTTTCAGAAGATTAAAATTATTTTTGATGAATTGTTTGGGAGCGAGTGTACAAGTCTTCCCTGCGGGTGAATGTAATTCAAACATTTTAACGATTCATTTAAGTCTACAGCAATTCATAATAAAATATTATTTCGTAAAAGTAATTGAACTTGTGACAATAGAACTTATCATGTAAATAAACGGTAAGCTTAATCGAATTTCGTCGTTTTTTTATCACTTATAAACAGACTTCTGCATACAGTTCCGTAAAAAATGTACGTACCGTAAGAGAAAGACCCTTTCTCGTATTCGCAGACGCACTAGCCGGCTGCGCAGTCGTCTGTATGCAAATCTGAGCGACTGTTTGTTGTGTTCTCACAGTTTGAACACCGACCGGTGTAGTTTCAGGCGTAACAACCGTCGGAGTGCCAACTCGTAATACAGTACTCGGAGGCGTAGGTGTTGTCGGCGTGGTAGCTGCTCGAAAAAATTCAAAAACATATAGATCAAATATAGTACACAATGCAGGTGTGTGATTTCACGCGTTTTTAGTCCCTGACGTCGTATAGAATACAGGAAATATGAAGAATCATGTAGGTACATCTGTTACACTGTAAAGTTAACACTTTGCGGACCGAGCATCCTATTGCTAATCGTACCCAGTGGCCGGGTATTTTTTTGCGTCAAATATCTTTAAATTAGTGATGATTTGTTAGTAGTTAACACGTTGCCTGCCATTGTGGTCATCGGTGACCGGTGCAAAAGATTGTACTCGAAATGCAAAAAATTCGCAATGAATCGTATTTGTAATTTGGAAAAAGCAATTGATATTGGAACGGCGCTTGAATACTTTGGCTTCTAACAACTGTGCATTACTTTCATTTTGCACGATTTAATCATACTCTGCAGTATTTTATCGCATCGCGGTTCCAACATAGCAAGAAACGCTTGGCAGTCAAAGTGTTAAACTGTCCACAAATATTTCTGTGATATTGCTAATCGTTTTGTCGCTATCCATATTTCAGAGCTCAAATAATTAATTCGCAATACAAATTACGAAAAACTGCGGCTGACAATCACGTAGCAACTGTATGATATCTCGTCATCTGCCTCGAACGACAGAATATGCAAGACGATAGATCTCCTCAGTGGCCCAGAATGACGAAATACGCAAGACGATATATCTCGTCAATGGCCCCGAACGACGAAATAGCAATGACGAGATATCTCGTCATCCGTCCGCAATGTGTTAACATTCAGTAGACGCAATTTAAATGTAATGTATGTATACCGTGTATCGTCGAATACTAAAACGCTCACAAACATGGACATTGTACAATAGAAAAACAGACTGCCTCCATATAACTACATTTTAGAATACCATTTTAGCTACATTTCAGTTTACAAGCGTATAAAGTACACTTTGTGGTTTTCTAAAATGTAGTACATTACTTTAACTACATTTTAGAAAACCACAAAGTATCAGATACTAAAATATACAAATCGTATATTATGTGATATAAAAACTATAAAGACTCTCTTGTTGGTATGAGATTTCTTTCGGTGTTCTTTATTCTTCTTTGAACAAAAATCTTTCACATTCTACTTGTCAGTATTCAAAAATCTTATACCAAGAAGAGAGCAAGTCTTTACATAATGTAATAAAACAAAGGTTCAGCATTTACAACTGCATACTTAAATCGTACATTACCACATGGTACACCGAATAGCACCTTATATAACAAAGTTAATAATTTTGTGCCTATCTTGGTTAAATCGGTTTATTTACTTCTATAGGAGCTCTGCATGTTTGGAGGCCCATGGGCTTTCTCTTCAGGAGTACTATGCATTCTTCACAAGCTCCTCGGGAAATATTCTCTGTGAATTACTTTATATGGAGTATACAAAGTAAAATAACTTCATATACGGTTTTGTACACGCTTTGCATGTAAAAAAAATATGGTATACAAAGTAAATCACAAGATGAATATCTTCCCGGAGGAGCTTGTGGCAAATCCATAGTGCTCCTGAAGAAGACTAAGAAACAGGTAGCGCTACTACAGGATTAACACTTTGACTGCCATGATGGGTAGCAATTATTATTTTATAAATGCAGTTGTTGTTAGAATAGTAATGCAATCCTTTGCTCTCCAATGCCTGCATAGTATTTGCATTTTCCATAATTCAGTCAAACGCTGTAGTATTTCGTAGCATCGCCGTTCTAATATAGTAAAATACGCTTGACAGTCAACGTGTTAAATAAAACCATTTAACCAAAACAGGCATAAAATTGATTAACACGTTCACGCCGGGGCCGATTTTCATGTTTTTCGCTGTGAGGCAGCGCTCGAATTTATGCAGAGCTTCATCTGGTGGCACACGATTGTTGCTTGTTTCAATTATTTAAATTTATATTTCATTATTTAATTATTAATTTTAATTTTAAAATATTATTTATTTTTAAAATAATAAAATAAACAAATATATATAATAATATATATTCAAATATTCAAATAAATTATTATATATTTCATTTTAAAATATTATTATCATTTATTCAATTACTAATTTATTAAATTTCAATTATTTAAATTTTCAACTATACGGCAATTTTGTCCACTTACTAACCCTTTGACTGCTATGGACACATATATGCGTCCGCTGAAATCTGTCGGTGTCGACTATGGGCGCATATATGCGTTTTCCAATCGTTTCGATTTCTTACTTATTGCAGCCACAATTATCAATGTATGAGCTGAATACAGATGCGTTCTTTATCAAGTAATTTTCTTGCATTACTTAATTTGGCGTAAATAAAAATTTTCATTAGAACTTAGTTGCGCTTTAGATAATCAATCAGTAGAGTTTACACTAGTGAAAAGTATGCCGTCCTCAGCGACCGTTTTGGCCGGAAGTATTCAGCAGTCAAAGGGTTAAACGAACTATAAACAAACATTCAAGCGTGACCCGCCGGCGTGAACGTGTTAAAATTATCAGAAAACATTGAATTCGCAATGAAGTTAGATTCATACACGAGAAACGGAAGAAAATCTTACGTGTTTGAGGGGTAGCTGCCGGAGAAACTCCGCTGGGGGTGCTCGGTGCTGCGTAGGGTTGAACAGTGGTAGAAGGCACAACGGGTGTCGCCGGAGGATTGATCGACGTTAACCCCTGAGCATATTCTGGCGTCGCCTGAGTTTCCGTTGTCGTCGCAGTCGAAGTCGCAGCTGCCGCAGCTGCGGCTTGAGCCTCGGCTACCTTCTTCTGCTGTTCCTCCAACTCTAACATCCTCTTCCTCTTCTTAGCTTGCGCATAGCCCAACGGCTGCTCGTTGATGTCCAGCAACTTAATGCCGCCGTCCTTCCGTATTCTACTGCTGATAGGCGCGCGATTTGCCATCGAAGAACTCGTCAAGGATGGAGATCGGAAGCCACTCGTGGGAACTCTGCTCGGTATACCTTTCAGGGGGGCTAGAGGGTAATAATCGATAGTATTAAATGTCGGGCGATGCAGATCCTAACTTTGGAACGGAATAGAAATACGAATTGACTGAATTTGAATTAATGGCAGGTGCTCTTGAGGCAAACTGTGTTTGTGAGAATTTTGCTTTATCGGAGCAGTAAGATAAGGTTGAATTTGAGTTTGAATGCGGGATTTTGATTTAAATGTGGAATAAGACTTTAAGTTATCCCAAACTAGTATACAATGTACTGTTAAAAATGTTTCTCTATGTCCCTTTCAATAGAGCTGTAAAACAGTACTGAAGACTAATATTGAATTCTAACAATGTCAGTTCTTAACACGTTGACTGCCAAGCGTATTTTCCTATATTAGAACCGCGATGCAATGAAATACAGCAGAGTATGATTAAATCGTTCAAAATTAAAATAACGCAGAGTTGTGGGAAGCTAAAGTATTGAAGCACCGTCCAATATCAATTGCTTTTGCAATATTGCAAATAGGCTTCATTGCGAATTTTTTGCATGTTTAATGAAATCTTTTGCGCCGGTCACCGGTGACCACCATGGCAGCCAACATGTTAACTTTAGAACAGAATTAGAATTCGAATAGACCAACTTTAGAACAGAATTGGAATTCGAATAGACCAACGTTAAACCAATTCACTATATGCACCATATCGTATCTGCTGATTATGTTATAAGGTATATACTTGTATCTGTCATCTTCCTCGGCATGCCTCTACTTCTAACAGGTACAGTAGGCGCTGTACTCTTCCTCAAATTACTAGCTGCGTCCGTACTCTTCTGCAACAATTCTGCCCTGAGTGCAGCACTTTTTGGTTTCCTCTTTAGTGTGAAATGCTTAACAGGTGTTGGTTGTTGACCCACCACTGAAGTCAGTGCAGTCTTATTCAGATAGTGACATTCAAGAGGAAGCATCGTGGGGTCATTCTGTTTCTTCAACAACTTTCGTAGATCGTTGACCAGTTCCCCAAAAATTGGTCTGTGCTCATCCAAATCTGTAATGTCCGTGTTCAAGGAACCGGTTGATGGGAAGGTCTTCATCCCTTCGGATAGCATCGACACCCATAATTCGCTATCCAAAGACGCAACTTCAATGATTTCCTCCAACTCGACACGCCACTATGGGAAAAAGCATCCAATAAACAAAAATCAAAGCATGTTGAAAAATGTACGCATTAAATTACTTTACTAGATTTGTCTTTCTTAACACTACGCACAAAAACTACGTAAACAAGAGTCCGCTCTGTATAAACGCTATCATAGGTTATGAATTAAAAACATTTGACTCATCGCTAATGATTCTACTTATCTTGACATTTCTAACAATTTTTGTGTCCAGTATTTTGTGATAACTGAAACTATAAGTGATACAACTTTATTGGTTTTACTAGACATCCCAAAAACATCGATTGACCGTAAACTCAAATAAGCGGGTGAACAAGTCAGAGTCAAACAATAATCTAAACAGTGTGACACGTTATCATCCCTTCGGATAGCATCGACACCCATAATTCGCTATCCAAAGACGCAACTTCAATGATTTCCTCCAACTCGACACACCACTATGAGAAAAAGTACCCAATAAACAAAAATCAAATGTACGCATCAAATTACTTTACTAGATTTGTCTTTCTTAACACTACGCACAAAAACTACGTAAACAAGCGTCCGCTCTGTATAAACGCTATCATAGGTTATGAATTAAAAACATTTGACTCATCGCTAATGATTCTACTTATCTTGACATTTCTAACAATTTTTGTGTCCAGTATTTTTTGATAACTGAAACTATAAGTGATACAACTTTATTGGTTTACTAGACATCCCAAAAACATCGATTGACCGTAAACTCAAATAAGCGGGTGAACAAGTCAGAGTCAAACAATAATCTAAACAGTGTGACACGTTAGCGCAACAACGTAAAATTCGTTGGAAGCCAATTAACGAACCAAACTATTCTTGGGACGGTCTATTATAAAGAAGAGCAAACAAAATACGGTTACCTCCTCAACATTCCGTCTCGGTATGTGGAAGAACGAAAGGAGCAATTTAAGCTTGACCTGAGTCTGAAGATCCGGAAAACAGTCTTTGATGTTTCGCAGTACCTCTGCGTTTAGCTGCGAGCAAATCGAACTCCCTGTCCAGCTATCATTTGACGTTCCAAGCTTGTTATGAAGCCACAACGACGTATCGCTATCCCTCACATTCGCCATATTGGAGTCGTTTGTTTTGTGCATACCCCGTACATTGGCATGGCCGCGCCACTTGTCATTCCCGCCATAAATTAGTATGTATTTAAGATGCGTTCAGCAATCTATTATATTGGGTATGGAATTTAATACCAGGCTGAAGGACTCATATTACATGCCGTAGCAATACAAATACGTACACTGTTATTTTTAGGTGCGAAAAACTAAGTTCGTCAAGCCTCAAGAAAGAATTATTCTTGCCATTACTTACAAATGAGTATGTTATAGTGAAACACCGAAATCTGGAGAATATCGACTTTCACCGGTGAATGTCAACATTCACATAGTCGCTTAGTTTATGTCCGAAATATTTGCTAATATATAATAATATTTATATACACAATATTAATATAACACAATTATTATATTTTTTTATATATGTGTTATATTATTATAATATAACACAATTATTATTTATACACACAATATTAATATAATATTTGCTAAATACCCTTATTTCTGACTTACACCGGTAAATGTTGACATTCACCATGCACTAGTTGTCAACACACACCGGAGAGGGTCCGAATCTTTCACCGACGTATTTGGTATCTATTGACATTCACCGGTGAAAGTCGACATTCTCCAATTTCGGTCATTCACGGTAACAAGTATAAACAAACCAGTTTTATGTGGTATTACAATGTATTACATTATATGTGGTAATACAAATACGTATACTGTTATTTTTAGGTGCGAAAAACTAAGTTCGTCAAGCCTCAAGAAAGAATTATTCTTGCCATTACTTACAAATGAGTATGTTACAGTGAAACACCGAAATCTGGAGAATATCGACTTTCACCGGTGAATGTCAACATTCACATAGTCGCTTAGTTTATGTCCGAAATATTTGCTAATATATAATAATATTTATATACACAATATTAATATAACACAATTATTATATTTTTTTATATTTGTGTTATATTATTATAATATAACACAATTATTATTTATACACACAATATTAATATAATATTTGCCAAATTCCCTTATTTCTGACTTACACCGGTAAATGTTGACATTCACCATGCACTAGTTGTCGACACACACCGGAGAGGGTCCGAATGTACAACAATGTAATGAAACATTCGGTCTTTCACCGACGTATTTGGTAACTATTGACATTCACCGGTGAAAGTCGACATTCTCCAATTTCGGTCATTCACGGTAACAAGTGCATATAAACAAACCAGTTTTATGTGGTATTCGGAATCCTAGATTTGTGTAGTCAACAATTAAATCTCGTTTCAATGCATCAGTTCTCGTTGGATTACCGAAGTTAAATAATGGGGGGTATGGTCAGTATTTAGATGGGTAACCACTTGGGAAGGCCATGTGTTTGGGCACATTTTTAGTTACAAAAAACTAAGTTCTTCAAGCCTTCAGAAAGAATTATTCTTACCATTACTTACAACTGGGTATAAACAAACCAATTTCATATGCCATTCGGAATCCTAGATTTTTATAGTCAACAATTAAACCTCGTTTCAATGCATCAGTTTTTGTTCGATTACCGAAGTTAAATAACGGGGGGTATGGTCAGTATTTAGATGGGTAACCACTTGGGAACATCATTTGTTGGGCACATCTTTCTTTTTGTGTGTTTTGGTCATGAATTTTAGGATGATGTATGTTTACTTTTGTCGCTATTATAAATTTCTGGTTTCTGTATGAATCCCACATTTGATATCATCATAGCATTGGTACTTCGCAAACTATGGAGCTCAGTTGCTGAAGCTTTTGAAATTTCACATTTATGAAACATCGGCGACATGTCGAAGATGAAGCCAGAATCCAGAAGTGTGTTTATGTATTCATTCTTCGACTAAAATATTTAACCCTTAACACTAGATTGCCCAAGGCAGTCATTTTGACTGTTTTTTAATTTCAATTAAAAAAACAATTATGAAATTGATGACACAATTTCTTAGAATTTGGTGACTTTTTCTATAACATATAAATGGCTTTATGAATAATTGTGTTAATTACCTCAATTATTCCTTTATTTCCGTATATATATATATGTGTTATACCTATATTGCCCAGAAGTAGTCATTTTGACTGCTTGGTAAATTTTAAATAATCAAAAGATTTTTATTTATTGAATTGAGTAAACTTCTTATATAACCTGTCCGGCTTTGTATTGAAATATGATGCATGATAAATTGTCGATTTGGGCGTATACTTGATAAGTGTCAGTTGCTCAATAAGCTAAAGTAGTACTAGTTATTCGAATCTTTATAAAGTGTTGTTCTAACAAGTTGTTTATTTTATTTCTTTTGCGCCCTAACTTTACGAAAAAAATGTTGAACAGAAATGAGTTCTTGGAAAAGCTAACGAACATAAGTGAAGAGTGCTCCGATATAGAATCAAATGCAACAAATTCTGAACTATCATCTGAAGATGAAGCGGATTATATTCAAAGTGAAACATCTGACGCTGAAGATAGTGATGAAGAGTCGATCACCAATGATGAAAATGAAAGTGTCATCAATATGTCGAGGAAAAGGTGTAGGGTGCTAACTAGTTCAGATTCTGATGAAGAAACTGAAAATACAGGAGGTCGAAACAGCTGCTGATGGTACTGTGTGGACAAAAATTGACGAAGGCGGTATTCCTGGAAGGATACCATCTGCTTGTATTTTCAAGAGTGTGAAAGGGCCAACAGGCTACGCAAAAAGGAACATTGTGGCAGATAATCTTATCAATGCATTATCGCCGATAATAGATAACTATATTATCAAACATATAAGAAAGTGCACAGAAGAATGTCGCCGAATTTTGCGGAACGGTTGGACAATATCATTACCGGAAATACGTGCATTTATTGGGATTCTATATGCTCGTGGAGCTTACGAGGCAACAAATTTTAAATTGAGTTATTTATGGTCAGCGAAGTGGAGTCCCGAATCTTTTAGAAAAACTATGGCCAGAGAAACGTTCAAGCAAATCCTACGATTTATTCATTTTGACAAAAGAACCGAATGCAGTAGGCGCCTACAATCAAATAAATTTGCCTGCTTTCGGAAATATGGGTTAAGTTAATTGAAAACAGTCAATATGTACAGTTAATATTTACTAATAACCTGTTATATAACTGTAAATAACATAAAAAATATTAAAAATTAATTTTAAACAAATTTCTTTACATATTTGTTATTTTTTTCCAATGCAGTCATTTTGACTGTTTTTGGGCAATATAGGTATACAAGAAATCTCGGGCAATCTAGTGTTAAGAATGCCGATGTACCTGCGAAATGAAACATTTATGAAAAATCGGAAACATATAAAAATTCAAAGGTAGAAACCAGGGGTTTGTTTATAATTATATTTAATCTTTGATCCATATACTGTAGGCCTTAGAAATATTTCAGAAGTGTGTATGTATTCATTCTTCGACTAAAATATTTTAACCCTTAAGAATGCCGATGTACCTGCGAAATGAAACATTTATGAAAAATCGGAAACACATAAAAATTCAAAGGTAGAAACCCGGGGTTTGTTTATATATTTAATCTTTGATCTATATACTGTAGGCCTTAGAAATATTTCAGAAGTGTGTATGTATTCATTTTTCGACGAAAATATTTTAACCCCCAAGAATGCCAATATGCCTACGAAATGAAACATTTATGAAAAATCGGAAACATATCAAAATTCAAAGGTAGAAACCAGGGGTTTGTTTTAATATATTTAATCTTTGATCCATATACTGTAGGCCTTAGAAATATTTCACATACACCCATGCCGTAATTCCCATACAGTTAGTTATGTCCAAGTTTTCTCCAATCAGAACACGATGAAGTTCCTGTTCCATTTTCAACGAAATCCGCAGTTTACATGAAAACTCTGTCGCCATCTACTGCGCATGACGAAATATACCGCGCAATTACACATGGCGTCTGTTTGGTGCGGCGTGATTCTGTTTGACAATTGCCGGGTTTAAAACCCAAATCGTGCGGGTTGCAATGACTAATACAAATGGTTTTTCCGACTCACAAGAGTCGGCGTTGTTCGAAGAGGAGGTCTACGATGAGTTAGAGAAACAAATGTAAGTGGTCGATCTTTTTCAAACGAGTTATGCGTCTTTCAATATACAAGCATTCCGAGCACAAAAGAGTATAGCGTCCTCGAAAAATGTCAGACTCTGTTACGACGCAATTCACGAAACTTAAAATTCTTTTTATCAGAATTTTATCTTCCATCAGAATTGAAATTTAATACCTTTGCGTTTATGCTTGGTGCCATGTTGATCAATTGATTATCATAACTTAATTGTTACATCTCCACAAATCGCTTTCAACATTTTTACTTGGATGAAGTTCTTTTGTGTTCATTGTGAATTATTATTTTTCACAGTGACATTGATAATTTGCCCCTGTTGACGAATGATGATCAATTGATTATAACTTAATTGTTACATCTCCACAAATTGCTTTAAACATTTTTACCTGGATGAAGTTCTTTTGTGTTTATTGTGAATTATTTTTCAGAGTGGCATTGATGACGAATGATGATCAATTGATTATAACTTAATTGTTACATCTGCACAAATTGCTTTCAACACTTTTACCTGGATGAAGTTCTTTTGTGTTCATTGTGAATTATTTTTCAGAGTGGCATTGATGACGAATGATGATCAATTGATTATCGTAATTTAATTGTTACATCTCCACAAATTGCTTTAAACATTTTTACCTGGATGAAGTTCTTTTGTGTTTATTGTGAATTATTTTTCAGAGTGGCATTGATGACAAATGATGATCAATTGATTATAACTTAATTGTTACATCTGCACAAATTGCTTTCAACACTTTTACCTGGATGAAGTTCTTTTGTGTTTATTGTGAATTATTTTTCAGAGTGGCATTGATGACGAATGACGATCAATTGATTATCATAATTTAATTGTTACATCTGCACAAATTGCTTTCAACGTTTTTTCGTGGATGGAGTTCTTTTGTGTTTATTGTGAATTATTTTTCAGAGTGGCATTGATGACGAATGATGATCAATTGATTATAACTTAATTGTTACATCCGCACAAATTGCTTTCAACACTTTTACCTGGATGAAGTTCTTTTGTGTTCATTGTGAATTATTTTTCACAGTGGCATTGATGACGAAAGATGATCAATTGATTTTCATAACTTAATTGTTACATCCGCACAAATTGCTTTCAACATTTTTACCTGGATGAAGTTCTTTTGTGTTTATTGTGAATTATTTTTCAGAGTGGCATTGATGACGAATGATGATCAATTGATTATAACTTAATTGTTACATCTGCACAAATTGCTTTCAACACTTTTACCTGGATGAAGTTCTTTTGTGTTTATTGTGAATTATTTTTCAGAGTGGCATTGATGACGAATGACGATCAATTGATTATCATAATTTAATTGTTACATCTGCACAAATTGCTTTCAACGTTTTTTCGTGGATGAAGTTCTTTTGTGTTTATTGTGAATTATTTTTCAGAGTGGCATTGATGACGAATGATGATCAATTGATTATAACTTAATTGTTACATCTGCACAAATTGCTTTCAACACTTTTACCTGGATGAAGTTCTTTTGTGTTTATTGTGAATTATTTTTCACAGTGGCATTGATGACGAGTGACGATCAATTGATTATCATAATTTAATTGATACATCTGCACAAATTGCTTTCAACGTTTTTTCGTGGATGAAGTTCTTTTGTGTTCATTGTGAATTATTTTTCACAGTGGCATTGATAATTTGACGAATGACGATCAATTGATTATCATAATTTAATTGTTACATCTGCACAAATTGCTTTCAACATTTTTACCTGGATGAAGTTCTTTTGTGTTTATTGTGAATTATTTTTCACAGTGGCATTGATGACGAAAGATGATCAATTGATTATCATAACTTAATTGTTACATCTCCACAAATTGCTTTCAACATTTTTATGTGGATGAAGTTCTTTTGTGTTCATTGTGAATTATTTTTCACAGTGGCATTGATGACGAATGATGATCAATTGATTATCATAACTTAATTGTTACATTCGCACAAATTGCTTTCAACATTTTTACCTGGATGAAGTTCTTTTGTGTTCATTGTGAATTATTTTTCACAGTGGCATTGATAATTTGTCCTTGCTGACGAATGACGATCAATTGATTATCATAATTTAATTGTTACATTTGCACAAATTGATTTCAACATTTTTACCTGGATGAAGTTCTTTTGTGTTCATTGTGAATTATTTTTCACAGTGGCATTGATAATTTGCCCTTGCTGACGAATGATGATCAATTGATTATAACTTAATTGTTACATCTGCAGAAATTGCTTTCAACATTTTCACCTGGATGAAGTTCTTTTGTGTTCATTGTGAATTATTTTTCACAGTGGCATTGATAATTTGCCCTTGCTGACGAATGATGTGATTGAGGAAGAACCGGAGGAGCCTGAAGAAGAAATGGAGGAGAAATTTGACATAAATGCATTGCATTCATATGCCAGTCAGGGGCTTTTATCAAGAATAGAGGAGGAGAGACAATTCTATGAAAAACCAGAGTCATCGATCAACACAAAAGATTTTCCTGGCCACTTGAACTTTCAGTTACTGTGCCCTGAACAAAACACAAGTAAACACTGGGTGGTGAGTTCGCAAATTTAAGTTTATAATTTGTAACTTTAGTTATATGATTTATGATTGTTTTCATTTATGCTTTATGTACATACTCAATTTTTGCATAAATCCAGACAATACAGTATTTATTGAATTAGTGTATAATAATTTATAAAACATATTTTGAAGAGTATATGTTTTATTCAGCACAGTATTTTATTACTAAATTTATATATATTCGTTTGACAACACAAATGTCTATTTTGCATTGAGATGAATTCTTTCTTCGCATAAGTTATGTTAATAATTTTATGCTAAGCATGCAGGATAGGTTAACCCTTCATTCTGTTATTAATACAACTGCTACTTTTTATAAACTTTTATTAATTGCACAGCATTTTGTTCTTACATTCTGTTATCTGCAAAAAAGCTATTCTCTTTTCTATTGTAACATAACGTATTCCTCATTGCAGAATGATTCTGCCTCTTGATGATGCTTACTGCTTACATAATGCTATAAGGATTAACCTATAATACAAAGCAATACTTATGAGAGGGTGATAAAATCAGGTGATAAAAAGTAAGAGTTCCTACAGTTATAGTTCATTGTTATTTACCCATAACGTTTCATTATGGCCAGTAGATACGTTTCAAATCTACGTTAGAATAGTGATATGTAAATATGTAAAAAACCAATTTTGTTAGATCCCTGTGACATTGTGTACATCCCAAAATGTGGTTTTAACACGTTGGCACACTCAGCATCCATATTTTTATTTAAAAAAAAATATATATGTTACATTTAATTCCTTGTAGTTGTAAGTGAGATATACGTGTCAGAGTATATATGCTTGAGTGTTCTCTTATTGTGAATGTTCAATGCATCCTCAATAGAAAAAAAAAGTTTATATCTGTATGGTACATAAGCTGCAAAAAATTACTTAAGGGGATATTTGCCTTTTCCCAAGCTTT
Source organism: Cryptocheilus praepositus (assembly GCA_033815515.1). Lineage (NCBI taxonomy): Eukaryota > Metazoa > Arthropoda > Insecta > Hymenoptera > Pompilidae > Cryptocheilus > Cryptocheilus praepositus. Next base: position 68,002 of record JAWWQZ010000040.1, on the reverse strand, counting down.
TCAAAACATAGCATTAATGAGCAAGTGCAAATTTTATGTCTAGCTGTATTTATATCTTGCTACATCTTACTTAATCTCTCAAATGATGCTTAAGAATCGTGTAACATCAGTGCAATTTAAAGCTAGAAATTAGCATGGAAAAAATATTCTTTTTAACCCAGCAAAGGTAAATGACCCCATAACTTGCATGACTCAAAAAACCAGTTGTGAATGTTCAATACATCCAGAACAGAAAAAAAATGATTGAATCAATATGGTACATAAACTATAAAGAGTTACTTAAGGGAATATTTGCCGCCTTCCAACCTTTTCAATATATAACTTTAATGAGGAGGTGTAAATTTTATATGCAGCCACATTTCGCTTAATCCCTAGAATCATACTTTGAAATAGTGTAACATCATTTAAGTTTACAGAGTGCAATTACTGTGCAAAAGAAAATTTATTTTTAACTCAGTAAAGGTAAATATCCCCATAACTTGCATGACTCAAAAAACCAGTTGTGAATGTTCAATACACCGAGAACAGAAAAAGATGGTTGAATCAGTATGGTACATAAACTATAAAGAGTTACTTAAGGGGATATTTGCCTCTTTCCAACCTTTTCAATATATAACTTTAATGAGAAGGTGTAAATTTTATATGTAGCCACATTTACACCTTGCCATATTTTTATTTTAAAGAAGACATTTTTACAAAATATAATAATATTAAGTTACTGATACAATAGAATCATACTTTTTTATTGAAATAGTGTCTCGTAGTTGGCAGTCAATGGGTTAATCCCCAGAATCATACTTTGAAATAGTGTCATCGTCATCATAACACCATTTAAATTTATAGAGTGCAATTACTGTGCAAAAAGAAATGTATTTTTAACCCAGTAAAGGTAAATATCCCCATAACTTGCATGACTCAGAAACCCGCAGCTTCCACCAAAGTTCGTCAACGCATTAACATTTCGAGATAAACATTTCCGTGAACTCGTTAATTTCCTTTGTCCCACCTAGTACTCCCAGAAGTTGGACAAGGTCTTCATCAACATGGAGCAAACTCTGCCGCTCCGCTTCAAATGGGAACCATCACTAGCCGGCATGTTTCTCCGCACCCAAATGGTCTTCGAGGTGGACCAATACAAGAACGACCCGGTCCGTCGATGTCACAATCACATGGCGTCGACAAACCCCAGCAACCACAACATAAATCCGAAAGTGATCAAGCACGTAGTCCGCTGCATGAACGCATCTAGCCAGTATGAGGAATCAAACGAGCACCTGTCCATCATCACCCGACTTCCAACGCCACAGCCAGGATCCCAATACGTCACGATGTACTACCAATTTTTCTGCAAGAACAGCTGTCCATCCGGCATGAATCGCCGGCCAACTGAGTTGGTCTTCACCCTCGAAAATTGCCACGGCATGCCGTTGGGCTATCGCAAGTTGTTGGTCAGAGTCTGCAGTTGTCCGAAACGGGATAAAGAGAAGGAAGAAGAAGCGGAGACGCCTGGGGCGCGACACACGTCGAAGAAGCGAAAATTATCGGTGCCATCGGGCAAGAAGATGATGCCGTCCTTCGACACGCACGTGTTCAACGTACAGCTCAATATCGTTGGCAAGGAGAATTATTTGGCCGTGATGAAGTACGCGTTCGATATTATGGCGGGCCAGGCGGCGAAGACTGGGCAGTACGAATTCTTCAAGCCGTATATGGACGCGATACTGAGACAGGGACCTTAATGAATCGCGTGCCTTGATCGACCGTATGTGATGTATTTTTGTGAAGCTCGCGCGAAGCGTTTCACGTATACTTATTTTTATATTTTCTCTTTGAACGAATGTACTGCGTAAGGGAGCCTCGCCATTTCCCAGTATGTTAAGAATAGGTCTTATTCTTATATTGCCATTCGGGCGGGTGGATGTTTCGTATCGATTACAGTATCACATTATCTCTTAGTTGTTATAAGTTTTTTTTTATAACAGTGCATGCGTTACATTGTTAGTTCTAACGTTAATCGTTGGGAAATAAATGATTTTGTTACTTTTTTATAAAGATTGTACTATTGCCGGGGGTGCTATATGTTTGACTTGTCGCCTGTACGGTGTTCCTGTAGCTCTATGTGTATTGTTTGTAATTCCAGTTCTTTCGGTAGAGATGCGATATGTTGCGGAAGAAGAGCTTGACAGTCTTCCAAATTTGCCACCGTGCGCCGCAATTTAAGTTCCTTCTCGTCATTGCCACGAGCAAGTAGAATCCATTCCCAAGTGTTACTACCGCCGCCCACTATCCAAGCTGTATCCCTTTCGAACTACAACAAAAAGTCAGTGTTACAAACATGAGGTACATATTTTTCATCTAATTATTGATGATACTATATTTGAAAGTGATGCCAATCAACGTAGAATTTGTATTTACTGCTATTGTGTGCAATGATATAACACACATTCTAAATATTGAAATTTGAAAGTGATGCCAATCAACATAGAATTTGTATTTACTGGTATTGTGTGCAATGATATAACACACATTCTAAATATTGAAATTTGAAAGTGATGCCAATCAACATAAAATTTGTATTTACTGATATTGTGTGCAATGATATAACACACATTCTAAATATTGAAATTTGAAAGTGATGCCAATCAACATAGAATTTGTATTTACTGGTATTGTGTGCAGTGATATAACACATTCTAAATATTGAAATTTGAAAGTGATGCCAATCAACATAGAATTTGTATTTACTGGTATTGTGTGCAATGATACAACACGTATTCTAAATATTGAAATTTGAACGTGATGCCAATCAACATAGAATTTGTATTTACTGGTATTGTGTGCAGTGATATAACACACGTTCTAAATATTGAAATTTGAAAGTGATGCCAATCAACATAGAATTTGTATTTACTGGTATTGTGTGCAGTGATATAACACACATTCTAAATATTGAAATTTGAAAGTGATGCCAATCAACATAGAATTTGTATTTACTGGTATTGTGTGCAATGATATAACACACGTTCTAAATATTGAAATTTGAAAGTGATGCCAATTAACATAGAATTTGTATTTACTGGTATTGTGTGCAATGATATAACACACGTTCTAAATATTGAAATTTGAAAGTGATGCCAATTAACATAGAATTTGTATTTACTGGTATTGTGTGCAATGATATAACACATTCTAAATATTGAAATTTGAAAGTGATGCCAATCAACATAGAATTTGTATTTACTGCTATTGTGTGCAATGATATAACACACATTCTAAATATTGAAATTTGAAAGTGATGCTAATCAACATAGAATTTGTATTTACTGGTATTGTGTGCATTGATGTAACACATTCTAAATATTTGTATATTAACTCATAATGTGAAGTATAATAATGTGGTGTACCTGGAAGAAAAATAATTCTTCACTATAATGTATTATGTATACAGCGTCATATCCAAATGGAAACGGGTACGGAATTGATACATTTCTGCCATGAAAATGGATCTTCGGACCTTTATGAACACTGTCGATGTGTTCTAACAAAGTTCGAGATGTAACATTCTCCTTGCAATTAACCGAGCGCAAAAGTGGACACGTGAATTGCATGTTAGAGACTGATTCCGTCGAACCGCCCCAAGTTGGAGTTTGAGGGACACTTAGCGTTGATCCAGCATTGTTAAACACTTCACTTCCACACCCACTAGTTGACAACGACGTTCGTTCCTTCGTTTCTTTTGCAAGCTCCCCGGTACTGGCCGACTTTATTCTATTATTTGAACTTAATCGTTCGAATAAATGGCGACTTTGCTCCACAGGAATGTTATGTGAAATTTTCGGAACAGTGGACAAATTTTCTGCAGATGCAGCTTTTTCTAGTCCACCCAATAATAATCTGGTTAATAACGGCTGTTTCGGTTTTGAGACCAGGACATTCTCCTTCATTCCGGTGCTGACGGATTGAACTTCGTGCTTTTTCGGCCGTTTACCAAAAAGGCGTTGTCGTAGACTCCAAGTGTCTTGGGTTGAGACAACGTTAAAATCTGACTTAATGTGGAAGGTGTCACGGATTACTCTGTCTATGCTGTCAGCCAATAAACATCGCCCTTGGCCGAGTCTCACTCTGCACACTGGGCATCTTGCCGTTTTTGATCTGCATTCGACACAGAGGATGTGACCGTGGACACATTGAGATACAGGAGGTTTGACGGTTTCGAGACATATTGGGCACTCTAGTGTTCGAACCTATCAAGTATAATATCAAAGAACATTAACAAATTTCAATATGAAAAAATCTTACTGCCTATGTATTTTAACACGTTGACTGCCGTGCGTATTTTGCCGTATTAGAACGGCGATGCTATGAAATACTACAGCATTTGACTGAATTATGCAAAATGTAAATAATGTGTCAAGTATTGGAGACCAAAGAATCGCATCACTATTCTAACAATAACTGCATTTATAAAATAATTATTACTACCCATTGCGAATATTTTCGATCTTCAGTCAAATCTCTTGCGCCGGTCACCGGTGACCCCCACGGCAGCCAACGTGTTAAGAATAATAACAGAATACGAAGTATTCAGAAGAACAGAGTTTTCCATTAAGGAGTTATGCCTACTTGGGTTGGTGAAAAAAAATTGATCTTTTTTTTATTACATTTTCTTAATGTACATCATTTTAAGAATATTTCCTCAAAAGTACATAAGAATCGGAGCACACGTTTAAAAATTATAAGCGTTTATCTGGAGCGCTACTATGTATGATTAGTAAAGAGCTTGAAACTTTAAACGCGATTATCTCGAAACTGTGTTTTTAAAAACACACGGTTGCGATGACCACGGTTTCTCAAAAACTACTTCACCGATCGCACTCTAATTTTATATATTTATTTGTCATTACAATAGGCAGGGCCTGAACGAAGGATTTTTTATTTCGGTAATAAAAAAAAAAGTTACAACATAAAAACGACAGTTAGACCACCTCAAAAGACGGATTTTTTCGTAAAATTGCTGCCATTCTTGTAAAATTAAAAATTTTTCAAAATCCTTCGGTCAGGCCCTGCCTATTGTAATAAAAAATAAGTATATAAAATTAGAGTCCGATCGGTGAAGTAGTTTTTGAGAAATCGTGGTCACCGCAAGTGATGAAAATAAACGGAAGCTCTAGGAGAAGGGCTATATTTCCTCCATTTTTTAATATCTTCTTATAAAAAAATTTATACAAATACCATGAAATACGTACTTGTTGGTAGTATTTCGCGAATTTTAATTAGTACTCACTAAAACGGCAAAAAAAATCTTGAAAATCATGTAATTTCGCCGATCCCAAGTAGGCATAACCCCTTAACCCTTTGATGCTACTCTGCAGGGGCCAAATTGTAAAATTTGATGCTATTCTGCAGGGGCAAAATAGTTAAAATTTGATGCTGTTCTGCAGGGGCCAAATTGTAAAAATTTGATGCTATTATACAGGGGTCAAATTGTAAAAATTTGATGCTATTCTCCAGGGGCCAAATTGTAAAAATATGATGCTATTCTGCACGGGCCAAATTGTAAAAACTTGATGCTATTCTACAGGGGCCAAATTATAAAAATTTCATGCTATTCTGCAGGGGCCAAATTGTAAAAATTTCATGCTATTCTATAGTGGCCAAATTGTAAAAATTTGATGCTATTCTATAGTGGCCAAATTGTAAAAATTTGATGTTATTCTGCAGGGGCCAAATTGTACAAATTTGATGCTATTCTCCAGGGGCCAAATTGTTAAAATTTGATGCTATTCTGCAGGGGTCAAATTGTAAAAATTTCATGCTATCCTGCAGGGGCCAAATTGTAAAATTTGATGCTATTCTGCAGGGGCAAAATAGTGAAAATTTGAAGTTATTCTGCAGGGGCAAAATTGTACAAATTTGATGCTATTCTGCAGGGGCCAAATTGTAAAAAATTGATGCTATTCTCCAGGGGCCAAATTGTAAAAATATGATGCTATTCTGCAGGGGCCAAATTGTAAAAATATGATGCTATTCTGTAGGGGTCAAATTGTAAAAACTTGATGCTATTCTACAGGGGCCAAATTGTAAAAATTTCATGCTATTCTGCAGGGGCCAAATTGTAAAAATTTCATGCTATTCTATAGTGGCCAAATTGTAAAAATTTGATGTTATTCTGCAGGGGCCAAATTGTACAAATTTGATGCTATTCTTCAGGGGCCAAATTGTTAAAATTTGATGCTATTCTGCAGGGGTCAAATTGTAAAAATTTCATGCTATTCTGCAGGGGCCGAATTGTAAAAATTTAATGCTATTCTGCAGGAACCAATCTACTCAATCAAATTGAACATTAGGCACAATATGTTGCAAAGTTTTAACACTGACTGCCGTGATGGTCACCGGTAACTGGCGCAAGAAATTTTACTGAAGATCCAAAATATTCGCAATGGGTAGCAATTATTATTTCATAAATGCAGTTGTTATTAGAATAGTGATGCGATCCTTTGGTCTCCAATACCAGCACATTATTCACATTTTGCATAATTTAGTGAAATTACGCTTAGCAGTCAACGTGTTAACCATATTTACCACGCATTGTGCACAATAGACACCACATTAAATGAATGTTTATTCACATGTAAACGTTTATCTCAACGCAGTTTGTCTACAATATTTCTAAATGCATACGCACCGTTCCAGAAACAGCACTCACTAACTTCTTTGCCACTTCCGGCAGGGGTCCTTTTAAAGCCAATCCTACTTCGTCTCGTTTCTCGTCTTCATCCTGAATCCGCCAAACCCGAAGACATATATTTTGACCGTACACTTTGCTCCGGATCAAAGTTGCTATGTCTTTGACTCTTAAGCCCAGCAAATCCTGTCCATCGACTTCCAGCAAGCAATCTCCAGCTCTATCGATTAAGTATCACTATTTACCATCGCATTATCAACGCGCATTGATATTATAATTGTGCCCATAATTATGAAAGTGGTCTAAGTCATATATTTCTTGTTTCGAGATATTTAATGAATTGCATTTGAATAAATTAAAAAATATTTTTACATTATGCGACATTTTAATTTATAATTTTATTAGTCTTAATTAATGGAAATTTACTATGAATATGAAATTTTGTGTGAATTTTATACGATAATATTATTTTTAAAGATTGAATTGACTTAGACCATTTTCAAAATTAACTGAATGTCCTATAAATGACTTAAAGCAATAAAGAACTTTGAGTTTTATTTGAAACAATAATTTGATTGAAATAATTCGTGAACATTTATTACATTTATTAATTATTTTTAAACAGTAATCCATTTTTATCATTATTTCGAGTATTTAAGTTTCTTAAAATGTTCCTGAAAAACTGGAGGGATGTACGGTAGTAAACTCATAATATCTTTATGTTTTTCTTCCGATACTGGTCTAATGGTGGTGTATAATGGAAGTAATTTAATATTTCCGTATATTTTTGGTCTTCCTTTTTTAGGTGAAAGATCCAAAACGTGAAATTTAGAATCATCTAAAGATGTTTTATAGAACATTTTATAAGGTTCATTTTTCAAGAATCTCATCCATTGAATTTGTAGCCAAGAGACAGATTCACCCGCGGTATTTTTTACTCTTCTTGTTATTGATTCTTCTAGTAATGAAGTTGTCGTTATTATTAAAATTTGATTGTCATTTATTTTATTATGTAGTTCAGAAACGCGTCAAAGAAGGCCACGTGCCATTTTCAAGTTGTTTATATAATTTATTTAAATTTTTGACGTAGACCACTTTCATAATTAAAACTAAATGAATTCCATATAATGTTGAAATTACAACCACTATCTAATGGTTCATTTTTGACAATTTCGTAAAAATTACATTGAATAAATTTAGTTAAAAATAATGTGGTATGAAATAACTGATAAACTCATTTTTTTTTAATTTTGACTTAGACCACTTTCATAATTATGGGCACAATTACACTTTTTACTCTGAGTTTTACTTCTTCCATAGACATACCTCAAGCCACTCAACTCTGCGACACTTCCGCTGTCCACATGCTCAACCCAAGAATACGGATCCCATTTGGACTTCGTCAAATGAAAGCCATAAGACTTATTTTCCACATCCGCTGCTTGGCCGACGACGTTTAAATTTAAAATCACTCTTTCCACGTACGTTTCACTGAAACTCGTATCCTCGTCATTCGGTTCTTGCGTCATTGTGACCTTCACCCCTGCAGCTTCAGTCAAAACTTCCGTTTCGTAGGTAGTCGACATAGAGCTACTTGAAAAATTGACGGTAATCGTAAGATTCTTTCTTCGCCCCGCAGATTCGCATTTCGAACAGTCTCTCGACACTTTTGTTACACATTTGGATGATGTTTCATAAATTGATATTATGTCGCATTAATGATCTTGGTCCGTACTGAAACCGTTCTGTGGTCAAACTCTGGCCACGATGGCATCATGCCTCTAAACAGGATAAAAGTGAGTTGGCTCGCTTACCTTCACCCAAATGCGCGATCTTGACATTGATTCTACTCTGTTCCCAGATCAAGGACCACTCAGTTTCTCGTTTCGTGTGTGAAGAATCGTAATGAACAGTCTCTCGGCACTTTTGTTACACGTTTGGATGATGTTTCATAAATTGATATTATGTCGCATTAATGATCTTGGTCCGTACTGAAACCGTTCTGCGGTCAAACTCTGGTCACGATGGCATCATGCCTCTAAACAGGATAAAAGTGAGTTGGCTCGCTTACCTTCACCCAAATGCGCGATCTTGACATTGATTCTACTCGGTTCCCAGATCAAGGACCACTCAGTTTCTCGTTTCGTGTGTGAAGAATCGTAATGAACAGTCTCTCGGCACTTTTGTTACACGTTTGGATGATGTTTCATAAATTGATATTATGTCGCATTAATGATCTTGGTCCGTACTGAAACCGTTCTGTGGTCAAACTCTGGTCACGATGGCATCATGCCTCTAAACAGGATAAAAGTGAGTTGGCTCGCTTACCTTCACCCAAATGCGCGATCTTGACATTGATTCTACTCTGTTCCCAGATCAAGGACCACTCAGTTTCTCGTTTCGTGTGTGAAGAATCGTAATGAACAGTCTCTCGGCACTTTTGTTACACGTTTGGATGATGTTTCATAAATTGATATTATGTCGCATTAATGATCTTGGTCCGTACTGAAACCGTTCTGCGGTCAAACTCTGGTCACGATGGCATCATGCCTCTAAACAGGATAAAAGTGAGTTGGCTCGCTTACCTTCACCCAAATGCGCGATCTTGACATTGATTCTACTCTGTTCCCAGATCAAGGACCACTCAGTTTCTCGTTTCGTGTGTGAAGAATCGTAATGACCGGACACATCCTCAGGCTACTTTTTCTTTCGAACGGATTGGTACAATGTGCTTTGAGGTGATTCGTTCTAATCGAGCTTAAGATTGTGCCCGATCACTTTCACTTTCAAGGAACGCGTTCGATGTCGATTCTGATGGACCTTGGCATGCTTGTATAGTAGACAAAATTAAATAACACGTATTTCGTTCTCACAGATTTTGTGAATGAAGCTGCTTGGGACGTTTTATTCTAACGCGAGACATAAAATTTAATTAAAATGAGATTGTATCAGAGTAGACTTGTTGAACAAATTTGATGTACAAAATTAACAAGTTTGGTGATTGTTGTTACATTTGATATTATCTTCGGCTCCCGGGTTAATATGGTGTCTCAACTTTTATTACTTCAGTATTAATCCATTAGATATTCTAATAGAATATGCTTAACACTAGAACTACCGCACCAGTCATTTTGACTGGTTTTACAATTTGATTTAAATATTTCCACTTTATGGTACATTTTTTTTCCGAAATGGTGTAATGACTTTTGCGGTGATAACTAAAGAAATAGTAAAATATATTTTTTAAATGTTTTATTTATTCTGAATCAAAATAAATTGATATTATGGTTACTTATACCAACAGCAGTCATTTTGACTGGTATTTATTAAGGCGTTCATTTAGATCTGAAGTCGTAAAACATTTGAAGATTCTGTTAGGAATGTGTTATTGTTTTGTTTTGGAATTTGCTCGCCTGCAACATCACAGTATTATATCAGGCAACATTGTAAAAACAACCATCAAATCGAGAAGTTACTGCATTCAATAAGTGCGTTTATAACAGCCGCTGGAAGACCATCATGCTCTTGTTCATATAACAATATATTCAGTATACGACATATTACTTCAATTAGTGTAAGATAAGACAATAAATACAAATATTATATATTAATTTTTAGAATAAATAGTTTTGTTCTAGTTTTTCTAAGCTCTGAAAATTGCAAAACGATTGAAAACTTGTGAAGTATTGCAAAAATTGAATGATATACCAATGGAATGCTCTGATATAGAAGATGGCGAACTTTATGACTGTGAAAATGAACCAAAAGAAAATGAAATTGAATCGTGGGGTATTCACGATAATCTTGTTGATAGTGACAGGAGTGACAATGATGATTTAGACAAAGAATATGTTCAGAAATCTTCGGAAAGCGAATGTGAAAATAATTCGAATTTACGTAAAAGTAGATGTATTCGAGTGTTTTCAAGTTCTGAAGATTCTAGTGAAAGTATTTTACTAGAATCACAAAATGAAATTGCTGCAGACGGAACAATGCGCGAGGAGCATTGTGTTTACTAATGCGAATAAAAATGGGATAATCCTAACTCATTAAATAAGTTAATAATACCAAAAATGTATTACATAAAACACGCATTTCCTTTTGTAAGAAAGTAATGAAGCAACCAATTTAAAAATATTCTATTATTAAGTATTTTTTTAAGACCAGTCATTTTGACTGGTTTTGGTAGAAGTAGGTTTGCTGAATTGTCGGTAGTTCTAGTGTTAAGCGACTTAAGGTCAATAACAATAAGCATGTATTTTGCTCGAACTCTGATGAAATTAGCTGCATTTTTATAAAACTAAGGACACGCTTCTTTCCTGAAGGTGATAGAAAATTTAAGTTACAAATTGAATGTTATGGCAGTGAACAAGTAAAACAATTAGAATATCGTGAATCGGATTCTGTTTTATTGTAAAAGAACGTGTTGCTTAATTTTATCCACTTTACTTTTACTGACAACATGATATGTTGTAAAAATCAACATCTTTTGTCAATGGACCGCAATTATTCCCAAGTTGTTTGCCAACGAGGTAACGAGGCCTGTTTCCGCAAGAAAGGAATCAAATAGCTTGCCTTTCATTGACAATATTAACACGATCAGGTAAGTCCAAGACATAGAATTAAATGTCAAGGTTTTGAGAAGTGGGAATCTAACATTACTGCGCGCTAGTCACGAAGTACACCTCGAAAACGCTTGGAACATTTTATTAACAGCACTTACAACTAAAAGTCACTGCATCCTTTTTCGGGATTCACGTCTTACGACACAGCACTTTCGTTATTTTGTTTAAAATGTACAGATTTGTCCTAGTTTAAAAGTGTTGTGCCTAATCATAGGAGTATTTAAAAGTTGTAGCTTAAAACCCGTCTTTCGAAAATCGCCTCGCGTCTTTAAACAGTATACAAAAGGAAACTTCGTATATTATATTCACGATATTAAATTTTAATTAACAGCTCCCATATGTCTGCAACAGTAATCTGTTATAATTCCAGGCACATTGCCGCGCGTTCCTCAATTTTTATTTTCACAGAACATATTTATCGGATTAGAGTAGCTTAAAGCGAGGGCACGTTTCATGCAAATCCGCGACGAACATAACTTAATATGCAAATGCAAGCCCCAATCACCTTCGACAATTGGTTGGAAGAGCTACGGAAATTCGACTGAACTGTTCCGGAAAAATATAAACGTATATATATAGAGAGAGAAAAAGAGAGAGCCTTACAACTAAGAAACAAAACTTGGAATGCCATAGATATGTATACATATTCGCACTATGTATATATAAAAAAAATCGTTTAATATCTTTTAAATGTCCAACAAGTAGACAGTCCAGTCCTGCTACTGATACAATATATTTAGACATTGGTTCAACGTGTGTAAGGTAGTGTGCGCAGTTGCCTTCAAAACCAGCAGATCAGGGTCTAAGTTGAGATTAGAACTTTCGATTGTTTGTGCTAGAGCGAGATTGTGCTTCTCCACTTTGCTCAACTGCTCCTGGCAATTGGCGAAGGCGTCCAGAACTTCTAGCTTGGCGACAGGGGTTCTGCTGGCGTTGGCTGAGTGTTCCCTGTGTGGTAAAGGCGGATGACTACTAGCGATTGCTCTGGTGTACATCTCAGTGACTGCACGTAATTTGTCCACCCATTCTTGACGTGCCCTCGCATCCGTTGCTCTGAGTTTTATCATATCACCTGCGCCAATTGATACAATAACATAGTTAAGACAAGATGACGATATATATTGACACTCTTTGACAAGGTTTTTCAAAGGTTTTTAGATGTACACCAGATTCTATATTTTATAATATGTACGATCTGAAGTATAAAGGAGTTAAATTGGTGGACTACTTTTTATATCTTGCAATCTTATTTTTTTACGTAGAATATTAGAATAGTATACCATTTGAATAACACTGTTAACCGGTAGGGTACTTAAAAATACTACTGCAAAAAAGCTAATTCATTTTAAGATTAAATATCGAACCAGGTCACATATATAATAAAACAAATGAATAATAGAGTGAACATAGAGGCAAAGAGTATTATTAATAACTCTTAACTTTCTATTACTTGTAGTACTATACAGACATACGATGTTAAAGACAGCCTTGCGAAATACATTAACATGCAGTATTGAGCTTTCGCAACATCAACTGTTGTATATTTGACAACAGAGTTCTGTTTATAGCTCTCATCTTTTTATCAAATATAGATGTATATACCACGATCAAATTTTTTATTGTATACTGTGTAATCAATTCTTGGTCATGTAACTCATATACTTGGTATACTATGTTGTATGACTTATAGACATAAAATAGATTTTCAATAATGTCTCATTTAAACCTTATTAATAACAGTGGATAATGAAGTAAAACCACTTTTTTAGTTGAAAATGGAAGTTTTATTTGAAATCGATTTCCATTTTCAATCCCACAAAGGATTTTTATCTCATCCACTATTATAATGTAGATTGTAACGGATACATAAAGTGGGACTACGTGCATCTACAAACTTTATATCACACAGGATATTATCAAGTCAACAGAGTTCTCATCTATTTATCAGATATAAATGTACATATATACCACAATCAAATTTTTTATTGTATACTGCGTAATCAATTCTTCATCACGTAACATACTTGGTATACTATGTTGTATGACTTATAATACCTATAAAATAGATTTTAAATAATGTCTCATTTTCAACCTTATTAATAACAGTGGATAATGAAGTAAACCCACCTTTTTAGTTGAAAATAGAAATCAATTAAGAAGTTTCATTTGAAATCGATTTCCATTTTCAATTCCATAAAGGATTATTATCTCATCCACTATTACAATGTAGATTGTAACGGATGCACAAAATGGGACTACAAACTTGACATCACACAAAATATTATCCGGTCAATGTCATCAACTTCTCTCCTCCCTCTTCGTTCACGAATTACTCAAACACTCTTATCATACAGAAATTTTGACAAATACAGGATGAACCCTATAGACCCAGATCAAGTATACTAACGCACAATCACTATCCTTCCCCAGCATCATTAACACCATGCACTACGAGTGATGTTACTGACTGTCTCATTTTCAACCTTATTAATAACAGTGGATAATGAAGTAAACCCACTTTTGTAGTTGAAAATAGAAATCAATTAAGAAGTTTCATTTGAAATTGATTTCCATTTTCAATTCCATAAAGGATTATTATCTCATCCACTATTACAATGTAGATTGTAACGGATACATAAAGTAGGACTACGTGCATCTACAAACTTTATATCACACGGGATATTATCAAGTCAACAGAGTTCTCATCTATTTATCAGATATAAATGTACATATATACCACAATCAAATTTTTTATTGTATACCGCGTAATCAATTCTTCATCACGTAACATACTTGGTATACTATGTTGTATGACTTATAATACCTATAAAATAGATTTTAAATAATGTCTCATTTTCAACCTTATTAATAACAGTGGATAATGAAGTAAACCCACTTTTTTAGTTGAAAATAGAAATCAATTAAGAAGTTTCATTTGAAATCGATTTCCATTTTCAATTCCATAAAGGATTATTATCTCATCCACTATTACAATGTAGATTGTAACGGAATCAAAAAATGGGACTACAAACTTAACATCACACAGAATAATATCCGGTCAATGTCATCAACTTCTCTACTCCCTCTTCGTCCACGAATTACTCAAACACTCTTATCATACAGAAATTTTGACAAATACAGGATGAACCCTATAGACCCAAACCAAGTATACTAACGCACAATCACTATCCTTCCCCAGCATCATTAACACCATGCACTACGAGTGATGTTACTGACTGTCTCATTTTCAACCTTATTAATAACAGTGGATAATGAAGTAAACCCACTTTTTTAGTTGAAAATAGAAATCAATTAAGAAATTTCATTTGAAATCGATTTCCATTTTCAATTCCATAAAGGATTATTATCTCATCCACTATTACAATGTAGATTGTAACGGATGCACAAAATGGGACTACAAACTTGACATCACACAGAATAATATCCGGTCAATGTCATCAACTTCTCTACTCCCTCTTCGTCCACGAATTACTCAAACACTCTTATCATACAGAAATTTTGACAAATACAGGATGAACCCTATAGACCCAGATCAAGTATACTAACGCACAATCACTATCCTTCCCCAGCATCATTAACACCATGCACTACAAGTGATGTTACTGACTGTCTCATTTTCAACCTTATTAATAACAGTGGATAATGAAGTAAACCCACCTTTTTAGTTGAAAATAGAAATCAATTAAGAAGTTTCATTTGAAATCGATTTCCATTTTCAATTCCATAAAGGATTATTATCTCATCCACTATTACAATGTAGATTGTAACGGATGCACAAAATGGGACTACAAACTTGACATCACACAGAATATTATCCGGTCAATGTCATCAACTTCTCTACTCCTTCTTCGTCCACGAATTACTCAAACACTCTTATCATACAGAAATTTTGACAAATACAGGATGAACCCTATAGACCCAGATCAAGTATACTAACGCACAATCACTATCCTTCCCCAGCATCATTAACACCATGCACTACGAGTGATGTTACTGACTGTCTCATTTTCAACCTTATTAATAACAGTGGATAATGAAGTAAACCCACTTTTTTAGTTGAAAATAGAAATCAATTAAGAAGTTTCATTTGAAATCGATTTCCATTTTCAATTCCATAAAGGATTATTATCTCATCCACTATTACAATGTAGATTGTAACGGATGCACAAAATGGGACTACAAACTTGACATCACACAGAATAATATCCGGTCAATGTCATCAACTTCTCTACTCCCTCTTCGTCCACGAATTACTCAAACACTCTTATCATACAGAAATTTTGACAAATACAGGATGAACCCTATAGACCCAGATCAAGTATACTAACGCACAATCACAAACCTACCCCAGCATCATTAACACCATGCACTACGAGTGATGTTACTGACTGTCTCATTTTCAACCTTATTAATAACAGTGGATAATGAAGTAAACCCACTTTTTTAGTTGAAAATAGAAATCAATTAAGAAGTTTCATTTGAAATCGATTTCCATTTTCAATTCCATAAAGGATTATTATCTCATCCACTATTACAATGTAGATTGTAACGGATACACAAAATGGGACTACAAACTTGACATCACACAGAATAATATCCGGTCAATGTCATCAACTTCTCTACTCCCTCTTCGTCCACGAATTACTCAAACACTCTTATCATACAGAAATTTTGACAAATACAGGATGAACCCTATAGACCCAGATCAAGTATACTAACACACAATCACTATCCTTCCCCAGCATCATTAACACCATGCACTACGAGTGATGTTACTGACTGTCTCATTTTCAACCTTATTAATAACAGTGGATAATGAAGTAAACCCACTTTTTTAGTTGAAAATAGAAATCAATTAAGAAGTTTCATTTGAAATCGATTTCCATTTTCAATTCCATAAAGGATTATTATCTCATCCACTATTACAATGTAGATTGTAACGGATACACAAAATGGGACTACAAACTTGACATCACACAGAATATTATCCGGTCAATGTCATCAACTTCTCTACTCCCTCTTCGTCCACGAATTACTCAAACACTCTTATCATACAGAAATTTTGACAAATACAGGATGAACCCTATAGACCCAGATCAAGTATACTAACGCACAATCACTATCCTTCCCCAGCATCATTAACACCATGCACTACGAGTGATGTTACTGACTGTCTCATTTTCAACCTTATTAATAACAGTGGATAATGAAGTAAACCCACTTTTTTAGTTGAAAATAGAAATCAATTAAGAAGTTTCATTTGAAATCGATTTCCATTTTCAATTCCATAAAGGATTATTATCTCATCCACTATTACAATGTAGATTGTAACGGATGCACAAAATGGGACTACAAACTTGACATCACACAGAATATTATCCGGTCAATGTCATCAACTTCTCTACTCCCTCTTCGTCCACGAATTACTCAAACACTCTTATCATACAGAAATTTTGACAAATACAGGATGAACCCTATAGACCCAGATCAAGTATACTAACGCACAATCACTATCCTTCCCCAGCATCATTAACACCATGCACTACGAGTGATGTTACTGACTGTCTCATTTTCAACCTTATTAATAACAGTGGATAATGAAGTAAACCCACTTTTTTAGTTGAAAATAGAAATCAATTAAGAAGTTTCATTTGAAATCGATTTCCATTTTCAATTCCATAAAGGATTATTATCTCATCCACTATTACAATGTAGATTGTAACGGATGCACAAAATGGGACTACAAACTTGACATCACACAGAATATTATCCGGTCAATGTCATCAACTTCTCTACTCCCTCTTCGTCCACGAATTACTCAAACACTCTTATCATACAGAAATTTTGACAAATACAGGATGAACCCTATAGACCCAGATCAAGTATACTAACGCACAATCACTATCCTTCCCCAGCATCATTAACACCATGCACTACGAGTGATGTTACTGACTGTCTCATTTTCAACCTTATTAATAACAGTGGATAATGAAGTAAACCCACTTTTTTAGTCGAAAATACAAATCAATTAAGAAGTTTCATTTGAAATCGATTTTCATTTTCAATTCCATAAAGGATTATTATCTCATCCACTATTACAATGTAGATTGTAACGGATGCACAAAATGGGACTACAAACTTGACATCACACAGAATATTATCCGGTCAATGTCATCAACTTCTCTACTCCCTCTTCGTCCATGAATTACTCAAACGCTCTTATCATACAGAAATTTTGACAAATACAGGATGAACTCTATAGACCCAGATCAAGTATACTAACGCACAATCACTATTGTTCCCCAGCATCATTAACACCATGCACTACGAGTGATGTTACTGACTGTCTCATTTTCAACCTTATTAATAACAGTTAATGAAGTAAACCCACTTTTTTAGTTGAAAATGGAAGTTTTATTTGAAATCGATTTCCATTTTCAATCCCACAAAGGATTTTTATCTCATCCACTATTATAATGTAGATTGTAACGGATACATAAAGTGGGACTACGTGCATCTACAAACTTTATATCACACGGGATATTATCAAGTCAACAGAGTTCTCATCTATTTATCAGATATAAATGTACATATATACCACAATCAAATTTTTTATTGTACACTGCGTAATCAAAATGGGACTACAAACTTGACATCACACAGAATATTATCCGATCAATGTCATCAACTTCTCTACTCCCTCTTCGTCCACGAATTACTCAAACACTCTTATCATACAGAAATTTTGACAAATACAGGATGAACCCTATAGACCCAGATCAAGTATACTAACGCACAATCACTATCCTTCCCCAGCATCATTAACACCATGCACTACGAGTGATGTTACTGACCTGTTGCAGAATTGACAGTAAACGTGTTCGAATCCTCATCACTGGGCGCGATGACAGCCCCCGCCAAATATATCGAGCATCTTGGCCTCTGATTTTTCTCTGACTCGCTCAGAAAGTAATGCAGCTCACCGGTCTCGGGACTGAGTATGAACCAACGATACTGCCAGCCCTTCATGGCGTTCGTGTATTTATGCAGCAGACCCTCGTAGGGGTGCCTTATCTGACTGCTCATCATTTATCTTTCCCAGCTTCTGGAAGTCTTGCGATATTTAAACAGAACAACCGCCGCGAGTAATGTGTCATCTGAACTGACACATCATGGAAGGTTAGGTGTCAGATCACGGTATGGATCGTTGGGTAAGCCAGGTTAGAGTGCATAGGTGGTTTTGCTAATCACAAGATGCAGTCAAAGGAACCATTGTATATATGTACGAATAGATGTGCAGGTGGTGGGAAAGCTGCAAGAAGTGGAACTTAGTCTATTCCGAATTTAAACAAGTAACGTTGCAAGATGTAATGAAAGGAACCGTTTACTTGTACGTATGGATGTATATGTATATAATAAAAATTATCGTTGGGTAAGCCAGGTTAGAGTGTATAGGTGGTTTTGCTAATCACAAGATGCAGTCAAAGGAACCATCGTATATATGTACGAATGGATGTGCAGGTGGTGGAAAAGCTGCAAGAAGGGGAAGTTAGTCTATTCCGAATTTAAACAAGTAACGTTGCGAGATGTAATGAAAGGAACCGTTTACTTGTACGTATGGATGTATATGTATATAATAGAAATTATCGTTGGGTAAGCCAGGTTAGAGTGTATAGGTGGTTTTGCTAATCACAAGATGCAGTCAAAGGAACCATCGTATATATGTACGAATGGATGTGCAGGTGGTGGAAAAGCTGCAAGAAGGGGAACTTAGTCTATTTCGAATTTAAACAAGTAACGTTGCGAGATGTAATGAAGGGACCGTTTACGTGTACGTATGGATGTATATATGTATAATAGAAATACTTGCCAGATACGGGTCAATTCTTAGTTTTGGTAAATATAACCGTAAGATGCGTCGGAATGCATCGGCTATGAGCATATAAATGTGTGTGCATCTGGGTGGTAAAAGTTAAAGTTGCGGCAAGTAAAATTTGGTGTACAGTAAATCCTGTTTTTGTGCGGTGGATAGGGACCGTATAAAAGAAATCGCACAAAAAAATATTCGAAAATTTTATAAATTCTTACATATAATAAACAATTTTGTACGATATACTACCTAAAATTATTTTATGCCGTGGATAGGGACCGCATGAAAAAGTCGGACTTAGAAAATACATCAATGATTTATGAAATAGATGAGAGAATGCTTTCAATTAAATAAAATAATTAAATTAGACTTAAAGAAATTGTAAAAATATTTAATTCTTCATTGTACATATACATGGAGAAGTTTTCAGATTGTACATTAAATAGTTTGCAGGTGGTGGAAAAGCTGCAAGAAGTGGAACTTAGTCTATTCCGAATTTAACACTAGATTGCCCGAGATTTCTTGTATACCTATATTGCCCAAAAACAGTCAAAATGACTGCATTGTGAAAAAATAACAAATATGTAAAGAAATTTGTTTAAAATTAATTTTTAATATTTTTTATGTTATTTACAGTTATATAACAGGTCATTAGTAAATATTAACTGTACATATTGACTGTTTTCAATGAACTTAACCCATATTTTCGAAAGCAATGCAAATTTATTTGATTGTAGGCGCCTACTGCATTCGGTTCTTTTGTTAAAATGAAGAAATCGTAGGATTTGCTTGAACTTTTCTCTGGCCATAGTTTTTCTAAAAGATTCGGGACCCCGCTTCGCTGACCATAAATAACTCAATTTAAAATTTGTTGCCTCGTAAGCTCCACGAGCATATAGAATCCCAATAAATGCACGTATTTCCGGTAATAATATTGTCCAACCGTTCCGCAAAATTCGGCGACATTCTTCTGTGCACTTTCTTATATATTTGATAATATAGTTATCTATTATCAACGATAATGCACTGATAAGATTATCTGCCACAATGTTCCTTTTTGCGTAGCCTGTTGGCCCTTTCACACTCTTGAAAATACAAGCAGATGGTATCCTTCCAGGAATACCACCTTCGTCAATTTTTGTCCACACAGTACCATCAGCAGCTGTTTCGACCTCCTGAAACGTATTTTCAGTTTCTTCATCAGAATCTGAACTAGTTAGCACCCTACACCTTTTCCTGGGCATATTGATGACACTTTCATTTTCATCATTGGTGATCGACTCTTCATCACTATCTTCAGCGTCAGATGTTTCACTTTGAATATAATCCGCTTCATGACAATATTTGTTGGTGTTACGTATGGTGCATTTAAGTTTTTTCCCGAATATATTTCAAATTTATATGTGTACCCCTGGCCCGAACACAATTTAAATACTTTGATACCTTATTTGTGACGTTTCTGTTTTAAAAATTGCCTGAACTTTATGCGTCCTCGGAAAGGTACTAATGACTCGTCGATACATACATCTTCATCCAAATCGCAGTAATTAGAAAAATTTTGGTTCAATATATCGAAAACTTCTCTTATTTTATATAGTCTGTCATTTGTGTTTGCCGAAACCAGGGCAAATTTATTTGTTTGTAGGCGCCTACTTCTTTCGGTTCTTTTGTCAAAACGAATAAATCGAAGGATTTGCTTGAACCTTTCTCTGACCATAGTTTCTCTAAAAAATTTGGGACCCCACTTTGCTGACCATAAATAACTCAGTTTTAAATTTTTTGCCTCGTAGGCTCCACGAGCATATAAAATCCCAATAAATGCATGTATTTCCGGTAATGTTGTTGTCCAATCGTTCCTGAAAATTCGGCGGCCTTCTTCTTCTGTGCACTTTCTTATATGTTTGATAATATAGTTATCTATTATCAACGATAATGCACTGATAAGATTATCTGCCACAATGTTTCTTTTTGCGTAGCCTGTTGGCCCTTTCACACTCTTGAAAATACAAGCAGATGGTATCCTTCCACGAATACCACCTTCGTCAATTTTTGTCCACACAGTACCATCAGCAGCTGTTTCGACCTCCTGAAACGTATTTTCCGTTTCTTCATCAGAATCTGAACTAGTTAGCACCCTACACCTTTTCCTGGGCATATTGATGACACTTTCATTTTCATCATTGGTGATCGACTCTTCATCACTATCTTCAGCGTCAGATGTTTCACTTTGAATATAATCCGCTTCATCTTCAGATGATAGTTCAGAATTTGTTGCATTTGATTCTATATCGGAGCACTCTTCACTTATGTTCGTTAGCTTTTCCAAGAACTCATTTCTGTTCGACATTTTTTTCATAAAGTTAGGGCGCAAAAGAAATAAAATAAACAACTTGTTAGAACAACACTTTATAAAGATTCGAATAACTAGTACTACTTTAGCTTATTGAGCAACTGACACTTATCAAGTATACGCCCAAATCGACAATTTATCATGCATCATATTTCAATACAAAGCCGGACAGGTCATATAAGAAATTTACTCAATTCAATAAATAAAAATCTTTTGATTATTTCAAATTTAACAAGCAGTCAAAATGACTGTTTCTGGGCAATATAGGTATAACATATATATATATACGGAAATAAAGGAGGGCGGAAGTAACTACAATTATTCATAAACCCATTTATATGTTATAGAAAAAGTCACCAAATTCTAAGAAATTGTGTCATTAATTTCATAATTGTTTTTCTAATTGAAATTAAAAAACAGTCAAAATGACTGCCTTGGGCAATCTAGTGTTAAAAAACTTTTTTTTTCCTCAAATCAAATTTTTTAAGTGGAATAGAAAAATAACAAAAATCAGTTTTAGCCATAAATTAAATCTGCTTTTTAGAAACATCATAACATTGAATGCCCAAAAATTGTATAAAAGATATATATATATATATATATATAATTTCCATCATATTGTTTTTTGCTAAATTTATACTATAAATATATACTAAGATTTCATAATTGTTTTTCGAATTGAAATTAAGAAACAGTCAAAATGACTGCCTTGGGCAATCTAGTGTTAAACAAGTAACGTTGCAAAATGTAATGAAAGGAACCGCTTACTTGTACGTATGGATATATATATATATATATATATAAAAGAAATACTGGCCAGATACGGGTTAATTCTTAGTTTTGGTAAATATAACCGTAAGATGCGTCGGAATGCATCGGCTATGAGCATATAAATGTGTGCATCTGGGTGGTAAAAGTTGCGGCAAGTAAAATTTGGTGTATATCAAATTTAAGTAAATGTAACTGTAAGCTGCAGTGAAATGAAACGTATGAACAACTTCGTACCAATTTTTGCTTTAATTATTTATAATTGTAGCTGAGAGAACTGAATGCATGTGCGTTTGAACATAAACCACCGTGAGATGCAATTGAAGCGATTTTTGATTTAAAAGAGCATCTCTTATCGTCGGCAATTTTAATAATAAACGTAGTTTTTCGAATCTGACAGTGTATAAACAAAAATAATGAGTAGCAGAATTGAAATGTAACGATTAAACTAAATTTGATGGAATCGGATGAATAAATGAACATTCATTTTAATGTTTTTATATGATTATTTTGAGACGTAAAGGGGGGAAATGGGTCGAAATACATCTAACAAGTAGTAAGTCTGTATGAACATATTATTATTAAACGTAAAAAAAGAGAAATACTTTTTAATAATAATAAAGAGTAATTTTAATAATAAACGTAGCTTTTCGAACGTGCCCGTATCTAAACAAAAATGAGTAGCAGAATTGAAATGTAGTTATTAAACTAAATTTGATGGAATCGGATGAATAAATGAACATTCATTTTAATGTTTTTATATAATTAGTTTGAGACGTAAAGGGGGGAATGTATCGAAATACATCTAACAAGTAGTAAGTCTGTATGAAAATTTTATTATTAAACGTAAAAAAAGAGAAATACTTTTTCGATATGATATAAAAATACGTATTCTGTCGCTACAATTTTCACAGTATTGTTTAACACAGTAAAGTATATAACCTAAAACTAAAATAGATGTACGTGTATTTAATGTATATCGTAACTGAGAACGTAACATTAGTATAAAACTCTCTTGGAAAAAAGTAAAACGTAAATGCCCTTTTAGATAAACGCTACTCTTCACAGTGTCCTATTGATGATATATAATGCCTCATGATCACAAGATCTGTCAAAAACGCAGTGTCCTAAATGCATACAGCCTTCTGAAGATTGATCAATCATTTGTTCGAATTCAGAATATCACTGCAGAATTAATACAATACGCGCATTGAATTCAAAAATACCACCCGTAAAATTCGGCACCAGTATCGTAAAATTAAAAACTTAACATTATACGAAAAAAGGAACAAAAAGTAGATACATCAGTCTATAAATGTGTAGGACATATGTATACTTAATTGTCAAAAATGAAAGAAAAGCAAATGTACTGAATTTTAAAGGTGAATCGGATCGTAAAACTGAACGTAAGAATAGAAGATATGATGTAAACTGAAAATTAAAACAGCGCAACTGTCTCTAGTTAGCGTATCAAGATTTCAACGAAAATATAGTTATTCTTGTAATAGTTGCCATGGACTCTATTTAATATGGATTTCAGCTGTTTATGGAAGAGCTTGTTAACTGGGCGTGTATATCCGGAATTTCGATATCGTACGACCATCTGTCAACAACTTTGACAATTTTTATCTTGATGCATGCACTTGGGGTCATGAATTTTGAAATCTTCTCTTCATCTTCCGCAGAATATGGCATGCCATTCGGAGCTGTAAAAATTCAAATCATATTAATATCGTCCTATTTATGTTATTTTAAATTTTAGTTCGCATTTGATAGAACTAATCCTACCGAAACATCGTAAACTTTTGAAATGTTGATATTTGGATAAAAGTACCAGTCAAATGTATGCTGTATTTTACTTCATAGGTATGAAACTTTTTAAGCCACAGCATTGAACATGTTTGTTGTCAGAGGTAAAAGAATTCCGATATTTTTTATTTGGCATGATTTACATAGAACTAATCCTATCGAAACATTGTAAACTTTTGAAATCTTGATATTTGGATAAAAGTACCAGTCAAATGTATGTTGTATTTTATTTCATAGATATGAAACTTTTTAAGCCATTGACCATGTTTGTTGTCAGAGGTAAAAGAATTCCGATATTTTTTATTTGGCATGATTTACATAGAACTAATCCTATCGAAACATTGTAAACTTTTGAAATGTTGATGTTTGGATAAAAGTACCAGTCAAATGTATTCTGTATTTTACTTCATAGGTATGAAACTTTTTAAGCCACAGAATTGACCATGTTTGTTGTCAGAGATAAAAGAATTCCGATATTTTTTATTTGGCATGATTTACATAGAACTAATCCTATCGAAACATCGTAAACTTTTGAAATGATGTTTGAATTAAAAGTATCAGTCAAATGTATTCTGTATTTTACTTCACAGATATGAAACTTTTTAAGCCATATCATTGACCATGTTTGTTGTCAGAGGTAAAAGAATTCCGATATTTTTTATTTGGCATGATTTACATAGAACTAATCCTATCGAAACATTGTAAACTTTTGAAATGTTGATGTTTGGATAAAAGTACCAGTCAAATGTATGCTGTATTTTACTTCATAGATATGAAACTTTTTAAGCCATATCATTGACCATGTTTGTTGTCAGAGGTAAAAGAATTTCGATATTTCTTATTTGGCATGATTTACATAGAACTAATCCTATCGAAACATTGTAAACTTTTGAAATGTTGATGTTTGGATAAAAGTACCAGTCAAATGTATTCTGTATTTTACTTCATAGGTATGAAACTTTTTAAGCCACAGAATTGACCATGTTTGTTGTCAGAGGTAAAAGAATTCCGATATTTTTTATTTGGCATGATTTACATAGAACTAATCCTATCGAAACATCGTAAACTTTTGAAATGATGTTTGAATTAAAAGTATCAGTCAAATGTATTCTGTATTTTACTTCATAGATATGAAAGTTTTTAAGCCACACAATTGACCATGTTTGTTGTCAGAGGTAAAAGAATTCCGATATTTTTTATTTGGCATGATTTACATAGAACTAATCCTATCGAGGCATTGTAAACTTTTGAAATGTTGATATTTGGATAAAAGTACCAGTCAAATGTATGCTGTATTTTACTTCATAGGTATGAAACTTTTTAAGCCATATCATTGACCATGTTTGTTGTCAGAGGTAAAAGAATTCCGATATTTTTTATTTGGCATGATTTACATAGAACTAATCCTATCGAAACATTGTAAACTTTTGAAATGTTGATATTTGGATAAAAGTACCAGTCAAATGTATGCTGTATTTTACTTCATAGGTATGAAACTTTTTAAGCCACAGCATTGACCATGTTTGTTGTCAGAGGTAAAAGAATTCCGATATTTTTTATTTGGCATGATTTACATAGAACTAATCCTATCGAAACATCGTAAACTTTTGAAATGATGTTTGAATTAAAAGTATCAGTCAAATGTATTCTGTATTTTACTTCATAGATATGAAAGTTTTTAAGCCACAGAATTGACCATGTTTGTTGTCAGAGGTAAAGGAATTCCGATAGTTCTTATTTGGCATGATTTACCTGTATAACTACAGGTCCCCGTTTTTAAAAGTAGTAATAAGCGTTTCAACCGCAGTCAATTGTTACAAATTGTTAACACGTTGACTGCCACGCGTGTTTTACTATATCAACACTAGATTGCCCAAGGCAGTCACTTTGACTGTTTTTTAATTTCAATTAGAAAAAGAATTATGAATTTGATGACACAATTTCTTAGAATTTGGTGACTTTTTCTATAACATATAAATGGGTTTATGAATAATTGTAGTTACTTCCGCCCTCCTTTATTTCCGTATATATATATGTGTTATACCTATATTGCCCAGAAGCAGTCATTTTGACTGCTTGGTAAATTTTAAATAATCAAAAGATTTTTATTTATTGAATTGAGTAAATTTCTTATATGACCTGTCCGGCTTTGTATTGAAATAACATTTTTTTTTTTCGATTACGGTAACATACCGATGCATGATAAATTGTCGATTTGGGCGTACACTTGATAAGTGTCAGTTGCTCAATAAGCTAAAGTAGTACTGGTTATTCGAATCTTTATAAAGTGTTGTTCTAACAAGTTGTTTATTTTATTTCTTTTGCGCCCTAACTTTATGAAAAAAATGTCGCACAGAAATGAGTTATTGGAAAAGCTAACGAACATAAGTGAAGAGTGCTCCGATATAGAATCAAATGCAACAAATTCTGAACTATCATCTGAAGATGAAGCGGATTATATTCAAAGTGAAACATCTGACGCTGAAGATAGTGATGAAGAGTCGATCACCAATGATGAAAATGAAAGTGTCATCTATATGCCCAGGAAAAGGTGTAGGGTGCTAACTAGTTCAGATTCTGATGAAGAAACTGAAAATACGTTTCAGGAGGTCGAAACAGCTGCTGATGGTACTGTGTGGACAAAAATTGACGAAGGTGGTATTCCTGGAAGGATACCATCTGCTTGTATTTTCAAGAGTGTGAAAGGGCCAACAGGCTACGCAAAAAGGAACATTGTGGCAGATAATCTTATCAGTGCATTATCGTCGATAATAGATAACTATATTATCAAACATATAAGAAAGTGCACAGAAGAATGTCGCCGAATTTTGCGGAACGGTTGGACAATATCATTACCGGAAATACGTGCATTTATTGGGATTCTAGATGCTTGTGGAGCTTACGAGGCAACAAATTTTAAATTGAGTTATTTATGGTCAGCGAAGTGGGGTCCCGAATCTTTTAGAAAAACTATGGCCAGAGAAAAGTTCAAGCAAATCCTACGATTTATTCATTTTGACAAAAGAACCGAATGCAGTAGGCGCCTATAATCAAATAAATTTGCCTTGCTTTCGGAAATATGGGTTAAGTTCATTGAAAACAGTCAATATGTACAGTTAATATTTACTAATGACCTGTTATATAACTGTAAATAACATAAAAAATATTAAAAATTAATTTTAAACAAATTTCTTTACATATTTGTTATTTTTTCACAATGCAGTCATTTTGACTGTTTTTGGGCAATATAGGTATACAAGAAATCTCGGGCAATCTAGTGTTAAAACCGCAACGGGATGAAGTACTACAGAATATGATTGAATTGCGCAAAATGAAAATAATGCGAAGGTATCGGAGACCAAAGAATTGAATCACTATTCAATATTAATTGCATTTTCAAAATTATAAATGCGACCGATTGGGTATTTTTTGAATTTTTCGTGAGACCTTTTGCGCCGCACATACAAACTTTCAATTTTGTTAATAAAACCGTTTTATCCGGAAAAAATAGATGTTTCGCTTAAACAGTAGAGTCGGGTACTTAGAAATCTGCCGCTTACCAATGATCCTGCAGAAATTTCCAAGAGCCTCTGGATTTACAAAATCTTTCGGCATCAGTCTTATGTTCTTGTGCTCGATCAATTCCATGTTTCCATAGTCAACGAACTGCACAATGGCGGACTCTTTTTTCGGACTTAAGTAAACTGCACGATACCAATCGCCTTCGAACTGAGCTAAGCAAAGTTCCTCCTTCCTTGGAATGTAATGTGATGTACTCTCGCAATATTTGTTCATCTGCAACATAGCATGCGTTCCAGAAAATAAAGAAGAAATAAACATAAAAATAGATGGGCGGAAGACTGGCTTCTGTATATTAACCCTTTGCACTCCGTTGTCGCCGCTGCGGCGACACGACACGCCAGCATCTACAGGCAACATTGTATCATCTTTATACGGGTAGGAAGATGTTTTCGGTAGGCGCCACGTATTGTTTTTTGAGGAAATCTCTGAAGTGATAAAGGAAAATGTTTTTTTGGGGCATGGAAGTATGTGTTATCAATTCATATATTATATATAAGACTGTAAAAAAAAATCGAAATGAGAAACCATTGACACATTTGAAATATCTTTAAAACTGCTAGTGGATCAACTGGTTAACAATTTTCGACAAGAAAGATCGAGAGCTTCGTCTTCTGCATCTGCATCTGTTGAGATACGGTTAAACGGGAAGCTTCACGTAATGCGGAAGGGTAAAAAAACAGATTGTGTCGTTTGCTCCAACAGGCAGAAGAAAGGTGAAAGGCATGAAACCAGTGAGTATTGCGATACTTGTCCTGGCAAGCCACAAATGCATCTTGGGGATTGCTTTTCACAATATCATACAATGAAGAATTTCAAAAGATAATTGTTATTTTTATGTATTGTTATATTTTTTGCATTGTAATTTTGTTAATAAAACATAGCTTTCAAATGACACTTCAATTTCAAAACAAGCTTTCTTTAATGACACGGCAGCGTCTTTGACCTTTCTCAATTGCGCGGTCGCAACATTGTAAACACTTTCGGAGTAGCTGAAACCTCTTGCTAAAAAGTGCTCGGAGTGCAAAGGGTTAAATATATGATTCTTTTCGGATGGTTCCATCAATGAAACGAATAGTGTAGTGTTGAACGAGTACCCCGGCATGGTGTTCAAACTGTGATTAGAAAACCCAATGCTATCACGAATTATACCAAATTTATGAGCGGCGGTAATTTTTGCAAGGTTATATTTTGGAAAGATGGAAAATAGAGAAACTATAAAAATATAACGTTTTTGTAAGAAAATTTGTATATAAGATCATTTTATTGTACCCTGTAAGACACTCGACACATTTGCGAAAATCGCCTCGGCCTGCTACCATACCCAACTGAAAAAGTCGTCGCCCGCAAAGGGTTAATACTATGGAAACAAGTGGAAATAGTATAGTTACCAATGGTTGCATTACGCTGAAAACGTGCGTCAGTAACTCCGGGTTTTCCGGAGTCAGAACGTATTGAGAGCCGGGTACGTCTTCATACAATATTATGGCAGAGGTAATGTCTCCAACCTTGCCCAAAGTGCCAGTGGTCAATTGGTCAATCATATAACATGTTTTATCTGGTATTTCAAATAACTAGTTAGTTGCCATTTCAATTGTAACCACGTAAAATGTCGATTTAGCGCCGTAGTTATACAATTATAATTAGAATACGTTGAATTACTTGTCACGAATACATGCAAGATAGTATTAGCGAAGTATGAAGTACCTTCTGGTCCCGGCCTGTCATAAGTTGGCGTGAGCAACTTAGTAATTTCTTCATGAATCTTCTCGCCCTTGGCTGTTTCTAACTGCACTCCATCTTCCATTGGACTCCCGTCAAAATTGCACGTCAAAGGAACCTCGCCGCCTACTAACCAGCTAAGATAAATGTTGGCTTCGTTTGTCATCGCAATATCCTGCGGCACGTCCTTCAGGACTACTTTTGTTGCACACGAAGGAAGCTGAAGAATCAAATTCATTGCGTTGTGATATTCTTCCCCTATGTTGGTATTATTACTATTCCTCTTTTGATACAAATTTCACCTCTGCGTACTACGAAACATCCTGTATTTGGACTTGGGAACTTTTTAAATAGATCTACAGTAAAACTTGTTTTTGTGCGGTCCTTTTTTATTTCCCTATCGACCGCATAAAAAAATTTTAGGTAGTATATCGTACGAAATTGTTTATTATATGTAAGAATTTATAAAATTTTCGAATATTTTTTTGTACAATTTCTTTTATGCGGCCCCTATCCACCGCACAAAAACAGGTTTTACTATACGTCTATATATACACGCATATAAACAAAGAATTTTTAGATTTTTTTAACACACCCATGTTGCCACTATTCAATTAAATACCCATGTTTCGTAGTATAAATATTTCACGTAGGTAGTATACATGTATCAAATGTTTTATGTTAGGCGTACGAACCAGCTTCAATTCGTCGGACAAAATTTGAAGTCCGCTAAGGGCACTATATTCAACGTTTCCAAAGTCAACGTACGAAAGACCAACTTTTTCGTCTGATACTTTTGTCACAATAGCTCGATATTTATTCCCATCGACGAACGGCGCTATTACCATCTGCCCAATAACGGGTTCCTCCACTTTCGGTGCTGAACACGCAATATTCATACCGTAAATTTAATCTTCATAAGTCCATGACACTCAGTGCATCGTTAATAATTAATTAAAATTAAAAATTAAATTAACGTACAGAATGCGGTAAAGTAACTAATAAAATACTCTACTTAGCAAATTAGTTTGTGATCAATTCTTAGCAAATTTGTTCAGATTAAGTGAAAAATTCAATGATAAAATTAAAGTAACGTAGAGAACACAAAAGGCTGAATAAAGTTTACCTGTTTGCGCACATTTTGCAACACCTTGCATAATGCGATGAAAATGTTCAACTGCCTTTGCATCTAAACTACGAACGTACAATAAAGTTGGACTGCGGTAAGCGGTTACACATACCTATAAAAGTGTCAATAGTAAAATGTAAAACATTGCAGCCCTATGTAGCAAATTCGAACATTAACCCTTCTTTGCATGATTTTTTCTTTATTGGTGAAATAAATCAAAGCGATATAATTCATGTTCAAAATTAAAGGAAAAATGGTTAAAAAAATCTTAGTATATATTTATAGTATAAATTTAGCAAATACAATATGATGGAAATTTCTATCATCAGGCAAAGTTAGATCAAAGTGAACTTGTTCTTTTACATAATTTTTGGGCATTCAATGTTATCATGGAAATTTCCACCATCATGCAAAGAAGGGTTAACACCTAAGCCTAACACCTAATGATTCTAGGGATTAACCCTTTTTTGCATGATTTTTTCTTTATTGGTGAAATGTAATAAATCAAGGTGATATAATTCATGTTCAAAATTAAAGGAAAAATGGTTAAAAAAATCTTAGTATATATTTATAGTATAAATTTAGCAAAAAACAATGATGGAAATTTCCATCATCATGCAAAATTAGATTAAAGTGAACTTGTTCTTTTATATAATTTTTGGGCATTCAATGTTATGATGGAAATTTCCACCATCATGCAAAGAAGGGTTAAGAAATATTGTAGAGAATTTGAGGTTTCTGGATATTAGCAAACAAATAGAGAAAGGTTAAAAGTAAATAATTGGAGATTATTCCGGAACATTGGAAAGAAAGCAAATTGTTTTAAGGTACCTTGGATCCACTCTCTAATTCTGCAAACGAAACGCCACGTTGTTCTATATATATATATAACAACGCCCATATATATAATGTGCTCTCCATGATTAATGGTTATCTTGATGTTCTCTTATATATATAATCCTTATATATATCATATATATATATATATATATATATATATATATATATATATATATATATATATATATTAAGCGAAATTTAAGAATTGAAGTACGTCAGAAAAATGTAAAGAATAGTGCAGTGTATTTAATGGAGTGGAATGAACTGAAGTAAAATTATTGTATATATATACAATATAATAACTTTATATATATAATATTAGTAATAGTTAGTAATAGTATTAGTAAGTAATAAATTTATATATATAATTACAATATATATATATATAATAACTTTACTTCAGTTCATTCCACTTCATTAAACATATATACACACATATATATATATACTATATACAATAAAGAGAAAACTGAAAAGAATGTGTTCCTCACTGGTATTGGAATTGAAGTACGTCAGAAAAATGTAAAGAATAGTGCAATGTATTTAATGGAGTGGAATGAACTGAAGTAAAATGATTATATATATATATATATATATATATATATATATATATATATATTATATATATATATATATATATATATATATTAAATGTGTTCCGCACTGGTATTGGAATTAAAAGGATCTGACATGGCAATTTTTAAGTAGGTAATGTGGGGTCTTAACATTTTGCGGACCAGGCATTCTATTGCTAACCGTACCCAGTGGCCGGATATTTTTTTGCGTCAAATATCTTTAAATTAGTGATGCTTTGTTAGTAGGTAACAGGTTGACTGCCACGGTGGTCACCGGTGACCGGTGCAAAACATTTGACTAAAAATGCAAAAAATTCGCAATGAAGCCTGTTTGGAATCTTGTAAAAGCAATTTCTATTGGAACGGTGCATTCTAATAGAGCAAAATACGTTTGGCAGTTAATGTGTTAAAAATCATTGTCCCGTGAAATATTTATTTTTAACAACTTTAAAAATAAATGTTTTTTTAATATTTTTGAATAGGTAAAAGTGTGTTAAAACTAAACATTTTTGAAAGTATGATATTTCGTAAAACATGACACTAAGTGAAGTGGAACACGACAAAATCCTCACAAATATTCATATTCTCGTCATCACTTGATGTATCCGTTAAACTGTCCGCAAATATCTCCGTAACATTGCTAATCGTTTTGTCGCTATCCATATTTCAGAGCTTCAAATAATTAATTCGCAACACAAATTACGAAAACTGCGGCTGACAATCACGCAGCAACTGTGTGATATCTCGTCACCTGCCTCAAACGACAGAATATGCAAGACGATATATCTCGTCAATGGCCCCGAACGACGAAACAGCAATGACGAGATATCTCGTCATCCGTCCGCAAAGTGTTAAAAGGGAACCGTACAAAGTTAACATGTAGATAAGTAAAAATTGTAGAAATAATACCGCGAGTTTCTCATCGGTAAGTAATATTTTGCACACTGCGCCCAATGTTGGTACATCCATAAATTGTTCGGGATATGGTACAATTTTGCTTATTGGCATTACTCTTGCTTCATCTATTGCTGCAAGACAGATTGGTGGACCTAGATTAATAACGTATCCTCGCAGCCAGTCCCCATCTTCTCTTTGTCCGCAAACCAAACTGCCGATCGCTGGCCTACGGATAAGTCAAACTTCTTTTGGCATCTTACGATCAGGTGTTTTATACGATACTGTTATTATTAAATTAAAACACGCGCAAGCAGAAACTATAACCGTTAAATATCGATGTACTTTAATTGCGATGTAAGCGCAATTTAATATAGAATAGAAAAATTGCAGAAATTCACTGCTTCCACTTTCACAGAAAATTTTAGAAATTGACTGGTTTTAATTCTGCAGAATTTCTTGCAATCTGTTACTTTTATGCAGGAAATTACGGAAACTGAGTCTTTTTAATTTTCTAGAATTTCCTGCAATCTGTTACTTTTATGCAGGAAATTACGGAAATTGAGTCCTTTTAATTTTCTAGAATTTCTTGCAATCTGTTACTTTTATGCAGGAAATTACGGAAATTGAGTCCTTTTAATTTTCTAGAATTTCTTGCAATCTGTTACTTTTATGCAGGAAATTACGGAAATTGAGTCCTTTTAATTTTGTAGAATTTTTTGCAGTCTGTTACTTTTATGAAGGAAGTTACGGAAACTGAGTCCTTTTAATTTACTAGAATTTCTTGCAATCTGTTACTTTTATGCAAAATTACGGAAATTCCTTTTAATTTTCTAGAAAATCTGTTACTTTTATGCAGTATTACGGAAACTGAGTCCTTTTAATTTTGTAAAATTTCTTGCAATCTGTTACTTTTATGCAGGAAATTACGGAAATTGAGTCCTTTTAATTTTCTAGAATTTCTTGCAATCTGTTACTTTTATGCAGGAAATTACGGAAATTGAGTCCTTTTAATTTTCTAGAATTTCCTGCAATCTGTTACTTTTATGCAGGAAATTACAAATTACGGAAATTGAGTCCTTTTTTTCTATTTCTTGCAATCTGTTACTTTTATACAGGAAATTACGGAAACTGAAATTTTGTAAAATTTCGTTGCAATTTTCTAGAAAATCTACAAAAAATCGACTTTCTAATTTTATGCAGGAAATTACGGAAACTGAGCAAATTTTGTAAAATTTCTTGCAATCTGTTACTTTTATGCGGAAATTACAAATGTCCTTTTAATTTTCTAGAATTTCTTGCAATCTGTTACTTTTATGCTTTCAATCTAGAATGCGACTTTTATGCAAACGGAAATGAAAAAATTACTATTTTTAATTTTTGCACATGTACTAGAATTTCTTGCAATCTGTTACTTTTATGCAGGAAATTACGGAAATTGAGTCCTTCTAATTTTGTAGAATTTTTTGCAGTCTGCAATCTGTTACTTTTATGCGGACGGCGTTCTTGCTCATCCAGACCGCGCACATTTTTTTTATGCAAATTACGGAAATTGAGTCCTTTTAAGAATTTCCTGAATCTGTACAATATGCATTACGGAAATTGTGTCTTTTTTTTCTAGAATTTCCTGCAATCTGCACGGAAATGCTAATTTTCTAGAATTTCTTGCAATCTTTTTTTATGCAACATTTTAACATTTCTTGCAATCTGTTACTTTTATGCAGGAAATTACGGAAATTGTCACTATCAAAAAGTCCTTTTAATTTTGTAAAATTTCTTGCAATCTGTTACTTTTATGCAGGAAATTACGGAAATTGAGTCCTTTTAATTTTCTAGAATTTCTTGCAATCTGTTACTTTTATGCAGGAAATTACGGAAACTGAGTCCTTTTAATTTTGTAGAATTTCTTGCAATGTGTCACTTTTATGCAGGAAATTATGGAAACTGAGTCCTTTTAATTTTGTAAAATTTCTTGCAATCTGTTACTTTTATACAGAAAATTACGGAAACTGAGTCTTTTTAATTTTGTAGAATTTCTTGCAATTTTGCAGAAAATTACAAAAATCGACTTTTAATTTTGAGCAATTTCTTGCAATGTTGCGGACAAATGTAGGAATCGACTGCTTTCAATCGTGAGAAAAAATGAAGAAATTACTATTTTTAATTTTACATGTACTCCAGATATTATCCACGAAAATTTAACACATTGCGGACGGCGTTCTTGCTCATCAAAATCTTTTGCACCGGTTACCGGTGACCGCTGTGGCACTCAAAGTGTTAAGGACTGTATATGTGATAACACGATCTTATATATCTGTTATTTTTTCTATAAAATAATTGTGCGATGAGTCTTCGAACTGAGTAGCAAGGAAGTTAACACTAACGGCCGCTAGCCGATTAATCCACTTTCCGGCTCCAACTGCTATTTACCGGTAGCCGATTAATCGGCTTTGCAGTGGTCAACGGTTATATTAGATAAAATAAATATCAAATGATATTATGACAATTCTAAATGACAATAAAATTACACTGCTTTGAAACCAAAGGATTCTCAACAATAGCAATGACGAGATATCTCGTCATCCGTCCGCAATGTGTTAACGAACCAAATTTAACTTTAGAACACTTGACACGATCATAAAACGCTTACTTGTAATCCGCGGAGACAGGCATGGCAGCACACACTGACGGCAGATCGTACAGAATCGTCCTAAACGTAGCCGCCTGTTCATTCGACAGAAACGTGATCCCATAAGAATTATTCTGCAGCACCGCGTGCACCTCCAAGCACCCTTCCGTGCCAACTTTCACAGTACTAAGCACAGTAGGTAGCTGCACTTTCAAAGACTCGTTTTTTCTCTCCTCCTTCTGCAATCTAACATTCATCATCGAATGCATATTACTCGGAGCCAATTCCGAAACGTTACTTTTAGGTTCTGGCGAAAGTACATTTGCGCCTTCCTCTTCCTTCACTTCCACCGTAATCACTTTTTCTGCGTCGACACTGACCATCTTTACCCACAAAGTGTCGTCCGCCTTCAGATTTCTCGACGCTTTGCTCGCATTTCCTTGCAGACGAATTTTTCTCGCGAACGGAGGATATTCGGCAAGGTCCCCCAGCATTCTAAAGTCGTCGTCTTTGTAAACTTCATCCTGCCCGAAGTCGATGTAATGGACCGTCATGGGGTTCTTAGAAATCAGCCTGACTCTGTGCCATAACGAGTCGAATTTAGCGGCGTACAATTCACCGACTATTGGCGTTATTTTGCATGTGTTCGACATTGCCTCTTGTAGGTCCGTTATTAATTTAGTCAGATTATTCCCGTCTTCAACTTTCTGCACCCAGTATTCCGCGTTGGTTGTATCGGGGCACTTCATTAAAACGAGAACCTCGGTGAAAGTTGACTCCGACAAGAAATGGTCCTTTTGGAAAGTAAAGTCATCTTCGGTATTCTTTAAACACGTTAGCGAACGACTGTTTTGTTTACTGATAACGTCGTTCTGGACAGAATCGCGAATGTGAAAACCTTTCATGTCAATTTTGTTAGAGCTGCCGTGGAAGTCTGGTTTGGGTGGGGTATTCTCTAAATTGTCACTCTTGAAGTTTTCTTTGGTATCTGCCAGCTTCGAGGATTTATTTTTAACAGCCTGAAGCAAGTTACTGTGACCGTAATCGTAGTTATTCGCGTTGTCGTGGGGAATCGTTATCGCTATTTTTCCGCCGAAATTTTTGCTCGTGTTATTGTGCGCCGAATTTTTCTGATGCGATGCATTCGACTGAATCCCGGAACGGTATCCGCTGTGTGGAAGGAAGTTTATATTTTCGTCGTTCATTTCTTTGGGCGGGGTCTTGTTACTTGAACGTCTCGATAGCGTTTTGTCGTCGATGTTTCTCAAAGTTTTGTTGTTTAATTCTCGCGGGGGCGTCTTGTCGTTCAAAGTTCTTGAATGAGCTCTATCATTTATGCTTCTCGACGGAGTCTTGTTGTTTCCGTTTGTTTCAGTGCTGTGCGCTTTTTGTCCTTCGATCAAACATTTCGGTTTGCGCAATTTTCTCTCAGCCTCTTGCGAGAGCCTTCCTGGAATTTGTTCCTCACTACTGGATTCTGACAAGGAAGTCGATGTTACTGTGCTGACCAAGGCTCTGTATGAAAAAGGTGTCTGAATTTGTATTATGTGAATACCGTTTATCTGTAATCATTCGCACGTCATAACGATCATTACATTTCTTATGTTTACTCTAACATTTATCAAGACAAAGTTTCCAAAAAGTTTTGCAATTTATATCCTTGGCAAAGTACATAGATTAAATTGCTTTTACTTAGTTCAAACAAGCAGGTATACTAACGGCACTGCGTGACATTCTAGTTTGTGGCGTGGCCAATCAGACAACTGGCATTCGCTTCCGCAGTAAAAAGCACGACATCGTTCGCAAGTCAGTTTTGTGAGTTTTGTACAACATAAGCATCTCCCGATACTGTGCTTCAACATGTCGTCTCTGTATTCGTACATACCCTGTAGACCATATTAACCGAAAGGTATTAGTGAATTGTATTGCTAACACATAATCAACAAAAATTGATTTGAAAATTATATTTATATCCTCAATTATACCTCCATGTTATTACTCCTATAGTTTTAGCTATTTCGTATTCAGTTTATATTCAAATGGCACATCAAGTAGATTACGTTATGTTTAATGTCCACAGAATATAACTGCACATGTAAAACCGTGATAAAAGCAAAGAGTAATAAAATGAGGTATTAAGTATTTTCGCAGCGGAACGTATTAAATATTACATAAAAAAGTTTTTAATTAATGTTTTTTAACCAGAATCAATTGCAATGAAACAATTTTAAGAATCATATTAAAAATATTCTTCGGTTTAAATTAAGCATTTAGTTTTAAAACTAATGAATGAAACAAAAACTTGAAACAATTGTTCGCATCGTTATGGCTTCTTATTGGAGCTAAGAAATAAATAATTTAGAATCTAAGTGAACACATACCGCTGTACGTTTTTCATATACTTTGGACAGCTGCTCCTCCACCTTAGGATGAGGATTCGGAATTTGATACAACGTATATCCACGTCCAAGCGACACGTGCCTTTTACCGTCTTTGGTAACTGACAACTGACCTCTGCAACAAAATTTAATAAATGCATTGAGAAGTATATAATACCCCATATAAGTAATAATCAGAACTTCTTTCAAATATTGACATCTAATGTTCTAAATCTAGTTCTACAATGCTTTGGCATTATTCGTACATTAAATGCCATATTTGAAAAACAAAATTAAAACAAAATTAAAATGTATCCTATCCTTGACATAGGATGCTAACTTAGAATGG
Source organism: Cryptocheilus praepositus (assembly GCA_033815515.1). Classification (NCBI taxonomy): domain Eukaryota; kingdom Metazoa; phylum Arthropoda; class Insecta; order Hymenoptera; family Pompilidae; genus Cryptocheilus; species Cryptocheilus praepositus. Next base: position 29,779 of record JAWWQZ010000040.1, on the reverse strand, counting down.
ATCTAGAATCTTCAACATATTATTACATATTAATTCGTATTTGAAAAACAAAATTAAAACAAAATTAAAATGTATCCTATCCTTGACATAGGATGCTAACTTAGAATGGATCTAGAATCTTCAACATATTATTACATATTAATTCGTATTCGAAGAACAAAATTAAAACAAAATTAAAATGTATCCTATCCTTGACATAGGATGCTAACTTAGAATGGATCTTCAACATATTATTACATATTAATTCATATTTGAAAAACAAAATTAAAACAAAATTAAAATGTATCCTATCCTTGACATAGGATGCTAACTTAGAATGGATCTAGAATCTTCAACATATTATTACATATTAATTCGTATTTGAAAAACAAAATTAAAACAAAATTAAAATGTATCCTATCCTTGACATAGGATGCTAACTTAGAATGGATCTAGAATCTTCAACATATTATTACATATTAATTCGTATTCGAAAACAAAATTAAAATGTATCAAAATATTAAAATTAAAATGTATCCTATCCTTGACATAGGATGTTAACTTAGAATGGATCTAGAATCTTCAACATATTATTACATATTAATTCGTATTCGAAAAACAAAATTAAAACAAAATTAAAATGTATCCTATCCTTGACATAGGATGCTAACTTAGAATGGATCTAGAATCTTCAACATATTATTACATATTAATTCGTATTTGAAAAACAAAATTAAAACAAAATTAAAATGTATCCTATCCTTGACATAGGATGCTAACTTAGAATGGATCTAGAATCTTCAACATATTATTACATATTAATTCGTATTCGAAAAACAAAATTAAAACAAAATTAAAATGTATCCTATCCTTGACATAGGATGCTAACTTAGAATGGATCTAGAATCTTCAACATATTATTACATATTAATTCGTATTCGAAAAACAAAATTAAAACAAAATTAAAATGTATCCTATCCTTGACATAGGATGCTAACATAGAATGGATCTAGAATCTTCAACATATTATAACATATTAATTCATATTTGAAAAACAAAATTTCAACATATTATTACATATTAATTCGTATTAGAAAAACAAAATTAAAACAAAATTAAAATGTATCCTATCCTTGACATAGGATGCTAACTTAGAATGGATCTAGAATCTTCAACATATTATTACATATTAATTCGTATTCGAAAAACAAAATTAAAACAAAATTAAAATGTATCCTATCCTTGACATAGGATGCTAACTTAGAATGGATCTAGAATCTTCAACATATTATTACATATTAATTCGTATTTGAAAAACAAAATTAAAACAAAATTAAAATGTATCCTATCCTTGACATAGGATGCTAACTTAGAATGGATCTAGAATCTTCAACATATTATTCCATATTAATTCGTATTCGAAAAACAAAATTAAAACAAAATTAAAATGTATCGTATCCTTGACATAGGATGCTAACTTAGAATGGATCTAGAATCTTCAACATATTATTACATATTAATTCATATTTGAAAACAAAATTAAAACAAAATTAAAATGTATCCTATCCTTGACATAGGATGCTAACTTAGAATGGATCTAGAATCTTCAACATATTATTACATATTAATTTGTATTTGAAAAACAAAATTAAAACAAAATTAAAATGTATCCTATCCTTGACATAGAATGCTAACATAGAATGGATCTAGAATCTTCAACATATTATTACATATTAATTCGTATTCGAAAAACAAAATTAAAATGTATCCTATCCTTGACATAGGATGCTAACATAGAATGGATCTAGAATCTTCAACATATTATTACATATTAATTCATATTTGAAAAACAAAATTAAAACAAAATTAAAATGTATCCTATCCTTGACATAGAATGCTAACATAGAATGGATCTAGAATCTTTAACATATTACATATTAATTCATATTACGCTTAAATCTATGTTAAAAACAACTAAATTAAAACTCAACAATTACAGAATTTTACATGACAGTCACAGTACAAAAAAATTTTACAGTCTGGAAACCATTGCATTTCCAAAAATATATTTACTTTGTCCACAGATGATTGGTAGCGCTATATGGGTCTGCATTCACATAAGGATTATACGTGTGTGGATCCACTGGCACCGGATACAGTAGATCATCGTCAGGAGTATAGTCATACACCGGATAAGACGGTGTAGGCGGTTTCCTTCTGAGGTAATTCATTGGTCTGCCTCGCCCAACAGAATACATTCTATACGTATACATAAAATTGTTCCTATGTTATACTTTTATCCAAACGGTCTTACATCATAGATTATCGATGTTACATGCTAATTCCGCAAGTATGCAAAATATCTACGAACATGCATAGTCTTGCAGATATGCAAAATATACACCTGCTTCCAAAATTTTACACATTTGTAAAATGTGGAATATCATCCATCATATTAGATACTTGCTATCCTCCCAATTGATTAACCCTTTTTGGACGTATTAAAGTTGCTCATGAGTGTCGTACTGGTCGGAATTAATTTCCGTTGAAAAAGCAGTGATACATAACATGCAAGATTATGAAAAATAAACAACATTTATTCATTCGTTTGACAACTTTAGTTATACGTTTATACAATAATATGTTTTAATATCATGTTTTCATGTAAAAATTATATTTTAGAGTTCCCCATTGTGTGGTATTTTTCAAAACAGTAAACTTCTGTCGGTAACTTTCTTTTGGCCATATTGGAATATTATTTTGAAATATTTTAAGATGCGGGAATGACTAATTGCAGTTAAATACAATTTGGGAAATATTATTTGGAATTTTACGAAGTACCTCCGAACGGCGTCTTGCACGACGAGCGCAAGGTAACAACTATTGTTCGCACTGGATTTCGTTATCTCCAATTGATAAGAGCACCGCATAAGTTCGTCAATAGGTCCATTAGATATTTATAATTGTGCAGATAAATTGTAAACTGATACATGGATGAATACAGTATAAGATTAGTACGGTTTCTTGTTGTGGTGGCTGAGAGCAGACATACGACCGGAACGGTAAAAAGACTTTGATGGCTGAGAGTAGACATACGACCGCAAAGGGTTAATATTATGATTTTGGATAATAACTGAAGGTAAGCTTACTCTGGTTTTTCAGAATCTTTCTCCTGTGGTAACGCACTTTTTCTTTGGTTCATACCCAACGTTGTCTTTGCATCTATACCCTTCTGTTTAGCAAACGACACTTGCAAATGTAAAGGAGCTGTTTCATGAAGGTCTCTCACCGCACGTTCAGCTTCAATATATTTTGAGTAAGTGATATAAGCCCAGCCTGAGCCAGGCCTCGCAAAGAATCCAACAATGTCTCCATATTCATTGAAGATTTCTCTAATACCGTCCTTTAAGAACAACAAAGATGTTACGTTTGTCAATGAACAATTATGAAACATAAAAGAAACATACCGTGTTCAGTTCCTGTGGCAAATTATTCACGTAGAGTTTGAACTCCTGCAACCTTACGTGTTACGGAAAAATTAATAGATTATTCTAACTTTGGCGAATTTAACACATTGTTGACCGGTCACGAGTTAATTCGTGTTTGCACTTACGTCGGCTATTTTAATTTTAGAAACGCAGGGCAATATAGAATATAGCAAAATTTTGTTCATTGTGTTTAATCGCATCTTCTTTATTATAGAAAAGTATACTTTTTTTGGTACTGCGGCTTTTATTACAATTCTAGTATTAGAAAATGTCAAGAACGACGGAACGTGACGCTGAAGCATTTTTCAATGAATTATACGCGAATGCTTTATATAGTTGCCCGAGTGATTTTTAAATAAGTTGTAGTAATTTGGAAAATGATTATTGAGAATGAAATAATAAGGGCATAATCTAGCTCTTTAAAAGAAAAGCGCAACGGAACAAGATATATGTGCAAAACGTCTTGTCTACATCTACGCGTAAATCACTGCTGTACAGTTAATCATATAAAAAATATTAAAAGTTACATAAAATTTATGTACAAAATTCAATTTGAATTCATTATGCATGAACAAACTTTATTGAAGGTTATTTACTTTGTTTTACTTCCATGTTTAATTACGAAATAGTAGCCGCTGACTTGAAACAGCTTTTGTCGAAAATTGCCGGTCAACAATGTGTTAATAAAGCACGTGTATAATTATTAGGAAAATTTACCGATCGGAAGCCGGCGAATCTTGTTTGAAGTTGTCCATTGTTTTAATAAACGCGTAAAACTGTTAAAGGTCAATTACTCGGAGTACTTCTATTGTTCAAAAGACTTTGATCCTTCTGGCCTGGAACGCAAAGTTCATGAATCGCCACCTGCAACAATGTAAAGTGCTATTTACGCATGTAAACGCAAAACATCGTCATTCACGAATCAATTCTCAATACTGTGCTAATCGCACGAAACAAAAGATCTTACGTTAATAGGAAGGCGTAGTATTTATTGCCTCAAGAAACTTGAGCAACTTATCTGTCGACAACCAGGTTCAAAAGACTTTAATCCTTCTGGCCCGGAACGCAAAGTTCATGAATTGCCACCTGCAACAATGTAAAGTGCTATTTACGCATGTAAACGCAAAACATCGTCATTCACGATTCAATTCTCAATACTGTGCTAATCGCACGAAACAAAAGATCTTACGTTAATAGGAAGGCGCAGTATTTATTGCCTCAAGAAACTTGAGCAACTTATCTGTCGACAACCAGGTTCAAAAGACTTTGATCCTTCTGGCCTGGAACGCAAAGTTCATGAATCGCCACCTGCAACAATGTAAAGTGCTATTTACGCATGTAAACGCAAAACATCGTCATTCACGATTCAATTCTCAATACTGTGCTAATCGCACGAAACAAAAGATCTTACGGTAATAGGAAGGCGTAGTATTTATTGCCTCAAGAAACTTGAGCAACTTATCTGTCGACAACCAGGTTCAAAAGACTTTGATCCTTCTGGCCTGGAACGCAAAGTTCATGAATCGCCACCTGCAACAATGTAAAGTGCTATTTACGCATGTAAACGCAAAACATCGTCATTCACGATTCAATTCTCAATACTGTGCTAATCGCACGAAACAAAAGATCTTACGTTAATAGGAAGGCGTAGTATTTATTGCCTCAAGAAACTTGAGCAACTTATCTGTCGACAACCAGGTTCAAAAGACTTTGATCCTTCTGGCCTGGAACGCAAAGTTCATGAATCGCCACCTGCAACAATGTAAAGTGCTATTTACGCATGTAAACGCAAAACATCGTCATTCACGATTCAATTCTCAATACTGTGCTAATCGCATGAAACAAAAGATCTTACGTTAATATGAAGGCGTAGTATTTATCGCCTCAAGAAACTTGAGCAACTTATCTGTCGACAACCAGGAAATACTGAATATTGCTGTATCTCAATTCCTCTGCAACGTGCAAGGATCCGCAAAACGGTTACCCGCGAACATTTATCCAAATACTGCTTATTCTATGCCTGAAAGGGAATACCAGGTTGTTCAATAAGTTTTCTCGGTCGATAAGAGAGGGCGTTGCTACTAGTCCAAATTTGTTTTTGTTTTGTTGGTTCACTCTTCTTGACTGAGAGGGATTTAGTAGAGGCTCTACACATCTCATTAGGCAGTGTGAGTCATATTTTAAATGAAATTTTGAATTTTAAAAAGCTGTGTGCACAATGGGTGCCGCATTCGCTACAATTGAACAAAAACACATTCGAATGCGACTTTCTCAACAACATTTGGAGCGTTTTAAAAAGGATAAAGTGGATTTTGTGCGTCGATTCATCACTATGGATGAGACTTGGGTCTATCACCATGATCCTAAATCAAAACAAGAGGCTAAAGAGTGGTGTGAACCTGGTTGTTCGGCTTCGAAACGAGTTCGTGTCCAGAAATCGGCCAAGAAGGTTCTGGCATCAGTTTTTTGGGATGCGAAAGGAATTTTATTTGTGGATTGCTTGCAAACTGGTAAAACAATTAATTCTGAATATTATTGCAACCTTTTGCACCAGTTGAAGGAAAAAATTCATGAAAAAAGAGCCGGTTTGCAGAAGAAAAAATCCTTTTTCATCAGGACAACGCACCGTGTCACAAGAGCATTTTGACAATGGCTAAAATCCATGAATTAAAGTTCGAATTGTTGGAGCATCCGCCATATTCACCAGATTTGGCCCCCAGCGACTTCCATTTGTTTCCAGAACTCAAAAAATTTATGCGTGGCAAGCGTTTTTCGTCAAATGAAAAGGTCATAACGGCTGTTGAAGCGTATTTTGCAGACCTTCCGGAATCTCACTTCAGGGATGGGATCCACAGATTGGAGGATCGTTGGAGCAAGTGCATTAATGTTCAGGGAGATTATACTGATGAATAATAAAGTGTATTTTGAACCATAACATTGTGTTTTTCTTATCGAACGACAAAACTTATTGAGCAACCTAGTATATTGGTCTAGTTACATCGCAGCTCGGCGGGTCTCAATTCCGATCTCGGTATTGCAGATTTTGTATGCGCTGATGAGAAGAGAAGTGATTATCGATTTGTCCAAGAATCGATTTGGTTGGGGTTATTATGGAAAACTCCAAATGCAGCATTTTATGGAATTTTTCAGTTCTGAGTTGTGCGTGTCGTTGAAGGTATAAAATTTGGCGTTAACACGTTGACTGCCAAGTGTATTTTATTATATTAGAACGGCGATGCTATGAAATACTACAGCGTTTGACTGAATTATGCAAAATGTAAATAATTGTGCAGGTATATACATTCTAACAACAACTGTATTTATAAAATAATGATTTCTACCCATTGCGAATATTTTCGGTCTTCAGTCAAATTTCTTGCGTCAGTCACCGGTGACCATCATGGCAGTCAAAGTGTTAAAACTTTGCAACTTATTGTGCCTAATGTTCAATTTGATTGAGTAGATTGGTGCCTGCAGAATAGCATCAAATTTTTATAATTTAGCCCTTTAAGAATAGCATCAAATTTTTACAATTTGACTCCTGCAGAATAGCATCAAATTTTTACAATTTGGTCTCTGCAGAATAGTATGAAATTTTTACAATTTGCCCCCTGCAGAATAGCATCAAATTTTTACAATGTGGCCCCTGCAGAATAACATAAAATTTTTACAGTTTGGCACCTGCAGAATAGCATCAAATTTTTACAATTTGGCTCTTGCAGAATAACATCAAATTTTTACAATTTGGCTACTGTAGAATAGCATGAAATTTTTACAATTGGCTCCTGCAAGGTAGCATCAAATTTTTACAATTTGGCCCTTATAGAATAGCATCAAATTTTTACAATTTGGCTCTTGCAGAATAGCATCAAATTTTTACAATTCGGCCACTGGAGAATAGCATGAAATTTTTACAATTGGCTCCTGCAAGATAGCATCAAATTTTTACAATTTGGCCACTGTAGAATAGCATGAAATTTTTACAATTGGCTCCTGCAAGATAGCATCAAATTTTTACAATTTGGCCCTTGTAGAATAGCATGAAATTTTTACAATTTGGCCCCTGCAGAATAGCATCAAATTTTTACAATTTGGCCACTGTAGAATAGCATGAAATTTTTACAATTTGCTCCATCAAGATAGCATCAAATTTTTACAAATTGGCCCCTGTAGAATAGCATGAAATTTTTACAATTTGGCCCCTGCAGAATAGCATCAAATTTTTACAATTTGGCCCCTGCAGAATAGCATCAAACTTTTACAATTTGACTAGCATCAAATTTTTACAATTTAGCCCCTGCAGAATAGCATCAAATTTTTACAATTTGGCCCCTGTAGAATAGCATGAAATTTTTACAATTTGGCCCCTGCAGAATAGCATGAAATTTTTACAATTTGACAATAGCATCAAACTTTTACAATTTGGGCCCTGCAGAATAGCATTAAATTTTTATAATTTGACCCCTGCAGAATACCATCAAATTTTTACAATTTAGCCCCTGCAGAATAGCATCAAATTTTTACAATTTGGCTCTTGCAGAATAGCATCAAATGTTTACAATTTGGCCCTTGCAGAATAGCATCAAATTTTTACAATTTGGCCCCTGCAGAATAGCATCAAATTTTTACAATTTGGCCCTTGCAGAATAGCATCAAATCTTTACAATTTGGCCCTTTAAGAATAGCATCAAATTTTTACAATTTGGCCCATGCAGAATAGCATTAAATTTTTACAATTTGGCCCATGCAGAATAACACCAAATTTTTACAATTTGACTCCTGCAGAATAGAATCAAATTTTTACAATTTGGCCCCTATAGAATAGAATGACATTTTTACAATTTAGAATAGCATGAAATTTTTACAATTTGGCCCCTGCAGAATAGCATGAAATTTTTTACAATTTGACCCCTGCAGAATATAGCATCAAATTTTTACAATTTGGCTCTTGCAGAATAGCATCAAATTTTTACAATTTGGCTCTTGCAGAATAGCATCAAATTTTTACAATTTGGCCCCTATAGAATAGAATGACATTTTTACAATTTGGCCCCTGTAGAATAGCATCATATTTTTACAACTTGGCCCCTGCAGAATAGCATCACATTTTTTCCATAGATTCAAATTTAGAAACCACAGAAGATTCGGCAATTTATGGAACCGCCAAGTTCAGAACTTTACATTTCGCTGAACATGTGAAATTTAGTGTGAAAACTCTAGAATTTGAATGAATATACAAGACATACCCGAATAAATTAATTTTGTTTAATATAACATCTCAAAATGGGCCTTCAAAGCGAACAAAGGATGACAGTGAACCCAATCGATAACGTAAATTTGCCCTCAGATATCAACCGAGCAAAGCCAACAAGGTATCGTTTGTACAGAAAATCACTATGATGTACCTTACAATTTCTCAGTTTATGGCCCATTAATTACGTCCCCCACCGACATCATGCTTACATTTGTAAATCCTGCAGAATAACATGTACACATTTTTCAGTGTGTGATGTAGATGTCAGAATAGGGATCAAATTTTTTGCAATTAATGGCCACCCGAGATGTAATTAATGTACATAAATGCACACACGCATATATATATATATAATAAATATATAATTGTCGGTGGCTCGTTGCAGAATAGCACGATCAAATTTTAAGGAATACAATTTGGCCACTGAGAGAATGAATTTGTATTAAAATTCGTCATCGTGAAATTTTTACATCCTGGGAGGTGGCTTCTCGTCCCGAGATAAAATAGCATCAAATTTCTTCCAATTTGCCCAGAATGATCGCGATTTTTATTGATTTTTTTTATCAGAATAGCATCAAATTTTTACAATTTGAAATCTTAATTAAATACCATTAAATTTAATACAATTTTGCATGGCCGACGGTGGGCAGATTAATTTCTGCATCAAATTTTTACAATTTGACCCGAAATCCATAGAATAGCATAAATTTTTACAATTTGGCCCCTGCAGAATAGCATCAAATTTTTACAATTTGACCCCTATAGAATAGCATTAAATTTTTACAATTTGATAAACAGAATAGCATTGAATTTTTGACAATTTGTTTTGCCCATCAGCAAAACAATAGAATTTTGTGTTCACATTACCTAATTTGTTTCTGAACATTATTTGCGTTATAGAATAGATTTTAATTTTAACAATTTGGCCCCTACAGAATAGCATGAAATTTTAACAATTTGAGAACCCTGCAGAAAATTAAATTTGATTAAATTTGGCCCCTGTAGAATAGCATCATATTTTTAAAACTTGGCCTCTGCAAATAGCATCAAATTTTTACAATTTGGCCCCTGTAGAATAGCATCATATTTTTACAACTTGGCCCCTGCAAATAGCATCAAACTTTTACAATTTGGCCCCTGCAGAAGAGCATCAAATTTTTACAATTTGGCCACTGCAGAATAGCATCAAATTTTTACAATTTGACTCCTGTAGAATAGCATCAAATTTTTACAATTTGGCCTCTGCAGAATAGCATGAAATTTTTACAATTGGCTCCTGCAGAATAGTATCAAATCTTTACAAATTGGCCCCTATAGAATAGAATGACATTTTTACAATTTGGCCCCTACAGAATAGCATGAAATTTTAACAATTTGACCCCTGCAGAATAGCATTAAATTTTTATAATTTGGCCCCTGTAGAATAGCATCATATTTTTACAACTTGGCCCCTGCAAATAGCATCAAATTTTTACAATTTGGCCCCTGTAGAATAGCATCATATTTTTACAATTTGGGCCCTGCAGAATAGCATCAAATTTTTACAATTTGGCCCCTGCAGAATAGCATCATATTTTTACAATTTGGCCCATGCAGAATAGCATCAAATTTTTACAACTTGGCCCCTGCAAATAGCATCAAACTTTTACAACTTAGCCCCTGCAGAATAGCATCACATTTTTTCAATAGATTCAAATTTGGAAACCATAGAAGATTCGGCAATTTATGGAACCGCCAAGTTCCGAACTTTACGTTTCGCTGAACATGTGAAATCTAGTGTGAAAACTTTACATCGTATTCTATACGTAGAATTTGAATTAATATATAAGACATATCCGAATAAATTAATTTTGTTTAATATAAGATCTCAAAATGGGCCTTCAAAAAGAACAACGAATAACAGTGAACCCAATCGATAACGTAAAGCCCTCAGATATCAACCGAGTAAAGCCAACAAGGTATCGTTTCTACAGAAAATCACTATGATGTACCTAAACTACAACTTTCTCAGTTTATGGCCCATTAATTACGTCCCCCACCGACATCATGCTTAGCATTTGTAAATCCTCGCAATGGAAACATGTACACAGACGGTCAGTGTGTGATGTAGATGTCAAGATAAAGGGAGAGTGATATTTTGTTGCGCGCACTTAATGTGCACACCCGAGATGTAATTAATGTACATAAATGCACACACGCGTATATATATATATATAAATAAATATATAATTGTCGGTGGCTCGTGAGTGTCGGAATTGCGCGACGATGGCATGGAAACGGATTAAGGAATACTTAGGAGTAGGTGAGCAAACCGAGAGAGCGCATTACAACCTATGAATTTGTATTAAAATTCGTCATCGTGAAATTCCACATCCTGGGAGGTGCCCGCTTCTCGTCCCGAGATAAAATAGCGAGTTGTCCGTCCTTGTCTCTCGTCCACGATCTGCCCAGAATGATCGCGATTTTTATTGATTTTTTTTATCGGCAGGAGTCGATAAATTCGGACGGATCGCGGTATCAGGATGACACTTGTTAAATCTTAAATTAAACTGACCTATTAATTTAATGTTACGGGACGATGTTTGCATAACGACGGTGGGCAGATTAATTTCTGCCCGCCGATCGATTTTGTTGCATTGCAATTCACTTTTGTCGAAATCCGTCGAAATATAAATCCGACGATTATTGTAATCAGAGGATTTTATTGGAATTTGTACATAGTTGCTGTAAGAGTATCATAACCTGTAAGATATGATAAACAAATACCTTCAACAGTTTTTGGACACATTTGTTTTGGCAGTGGGTAATGTGTCAGTTTATGGAAAACAAGGCAGAATTTTGCGTTAGACACGTTACCTAATTTTGTTTCTGAACATTATTTGCGTTATGTGATTTTAATTTTAAACGGGCAGATTAATTTCTGCCCGCCGATTGATTTTGTTGCATTGCAATTTACTTTCGTCGAAATTCGACGAAATATAAATTATGGACGATTATTGTAACCGGAGGGTTTTATTGGAATTTGTACGTAATTGCTGTAAGAGTATCATAACCTGTAAGATATGATAAACAAATACCTTCAACAGTTTTTGGACACATTTGTTTTGGCAGTGGGTAATGTGTCAGTTTATAGAAAACAATTCAGAATTTTGTGTTGGACACGTTACCTAATTTTCTTTCTGAACATTATTTGCGTTATATGATTTTAATTGATTTTGTAATACTGTGCTTGTTATAATGGTTTTTTTTATTTTTTCCATGATGAAGCTATTTATAACTATGGCCAAGACTTACCGCATTCCTTGCGGTTGATGGTCGGTGAGGTTGTACAAATAACGGAAGAATGCGACGATTGGTGTTATGGAAGAAGCAAAGTCAAAGGAAGCTGTGGCATTTTTCCCAAAGCTTACGTACAAATCTTACATCCGTCGATGCACATGGAAACTTTGGTGCATGAAATCACCTGCGTGTTGAGAGAGTGGGGCCATCATTGGAAGCATTTATACGTGGTATTTATCATTAAAGTAATTTTGACACATTAAATACTTTATCAAATTGAATATGATTAACCCTTTGCGGACGAGTGTCGGATATATCCGCCCAACTCTAGCGCTACGGCTGGCATACGTCTGTCATCGTAAACGATAAGATACGCATGACAATTAAATTTGTTTGTTTATGATTTTGTTAGATTTTATGAAAAACTTATTTACATTAACTCTTTGCGCTCGACGCGCTTTTCTCTCGGGCTGACCAGCAACTCGACAGTAATCCAGCGCTCGAGCCTATTTCATGAGTTTGTTTCTGTTAACTTAAAATAATTTTAAGCACAATGGGACACTTCAAACTCGTATATTTTAACATTACATACATTTATTTAACTTAATGAAGAATATTTATTAAGGATTACGTTCTATAATTTTTCTTCTTGTGGTATTTTGTACAACAATCTCCAATGTGCATTCTTGGCTTGTCGGGGCATCTGTCACAATAGTACACAGTTTGTCGTCTTTGGCCGGACTTTTGTTGGGAACAAACTTTGCAATTGGATTGCATTTTGTGATTGGTTCTTTTTGTACCTTTTTTTGAAAGAAGCGAATTGAAAGAAGCATTGCAACGTCTATCAGCATTCTATTATTCTCAAGGCATAATGCACGCATTGAAATTCGTTTGTGTTTTTGAGATGACATCTTTATAGCTATGTAGACACCTCGTAAAATGATCTACAAAAGGCCAGGTAGACTTGTCAAGCGATATTCGTTAGGCCAAACACAAATAAACACCGTTACCACTCAATTTACCGCATCAATGCAAGTGGTGCCTGAGAGGCACCGGTTGAGCTGGCGCAGCACATGCCGTGGTGCCTGAGAGGCACCGCTAGAATTGGCGCAGCACATGCCGTGGTGCCTGAGAGGCACCGGTCGAGCGCAAAGAGTTAAAATAATTTTAGGCACAATGGGACACTTTAAACTCGTATATTTTAACATTACATACATTTATTTAACTTAATGAAGGATATTTATTAAGGATTACGTTCTATAATTTTTCTTCTTGTGGTATTTTGTAAAACAATCTCCAATGTGCATTCTTGACTTGTAGGGGCATGTGTCACAATAGTACACAGTTTGTCGTCTTTGGCCGGACTTTCGTTGGGAACAAACTTTGCAATCCTTTTTTTGTCCCATCAAAATAACATGCAGCTTCCCATTGAGTCGGATCATTTGAGACGTGCTCTGTGAAGTAGAAGCTGTGCTACGTTGGCTTTTGGCTTTTGGCCACTTTGGCTTTCAGATTCACTATCGATTATTCGGATTTTTCGTCTTCTTACACCTATAATGTTGTCACTATCTTCATCACTTCCGTCTTCATTCTCATGGGGAAGCTGTCTATGTAGTGATGTCATTTCGTTCGTTATTGCCGAAAAATTGAACTCATCTTCACTAGAAGTCATTTCTTCGTTGTGTTCCATACTTATTGGGCTCACTAACTTTGAAAGAAATATTGCGATTGCCAAGAAGGTTGAATTCGAACTAATGTCGAAGACAAACTCCAACCCGCGTTTGCAAGTATTTTTGAGATAAGACATTTTATCTCAAAAGTGCGAAGACGGTGATTGGTTCTTTTTGTACCTTTTTTTGAAAGAAGCGAATTGAAAGAAGCGTTGCGACGTCTATCAGCGTTCTATTATTCTCAAGACATAATGCACACATTGAAATTCGTTTGTGTTTTTGAGATAAGACATCTTTATAGCTATGTAGACACCTCATAAAATGATCTACAAAAGGCCAGGTAGACTTGTCAAGCGATATTCGTCAGGCCAAACACAAATAAACACCGTTACCACTCAATTTACTGCATCGATGCGAGTGGTGCCTGAGAGGCACCGGTCGAGCGCAAAGAGTTAAGATTTAGTTTTTATAATGCAAACGCGCGACGTGAATATTTTCTTTACTGCGCCTGTTCCAATACTTGTCGTCCACAGCGACGCTCGCCCATCCAGCAACTCTGTCCGCAAAGGGTTAAGAAATTAACCCTTTCACTGCGAAAGGCGTAATATATATATGCCCTCAGAAATCCATCAATATATACGAAAGGCATAAATATACGCCCTCTGTATTTTTGTACTAAAACACCTTTATTACTGTTTTACTAATTGATTCAACATTCAGTTTATCGTCCTATGTAACATAGCAACTAATTATCGGCCATTGTTTCAATATCATTCAGTCAATTGCCTTCATATTACATTGCTCTTGTACGTACGCTCTCGTATGATCGCTTCGTGCATTGATTCCTGTAAACCTGTTTCTTTACTGTATATGTAAGTATTTATTTATTTCATCTTGTGATTAGTGTTTGAATTTATCCATTCGTTATTCTTTTAATTGCCGATTATTATTGAAGGAATGCACAAATAAGTCAAGTAAATTAAAATGGTTCAAAAAGTTACTAAAGATAAATAAAAAAATTGATATTTTTAATTTTTTTGCTATTATTATTTTTTAAAATATAAGAACGTTATCAAATTTCCGGGTACTGTTTCGGTCACTAGTCAGTGGACAACCATGTGGAAAACGCACCATCCGTATTGATAGATTCGTCCAAGAGTGTGCCACAGTCAAAGGGTTAAATACAAGACAAAGTGTTTAAAATACGTTTTAGTGTTTTTTTTTTTTGTAGCAAAACTCATATTAAAATAATACATAGCGTACATTAACATTAAACAGATGATAGCAGTCATATTTTTTTTCAACATATTTCTTTCTGAATTTTCAAAGATGCTAATATTTTTTTAAAAGAAGTTGTTGATTACGTAGTTGGGAAATCAAGAAGAAGTCTTATTAATTTGCATATTTTTTACATATTCCAATGCAGCGCAGATACTCTAGTGTACTATTCCAATTTGCCTATTTGCTATTATTAATTTACAATACAGGGAATCAAAAGTAATGGTTGTCATTGTTTAATATTATTTACTCTATACTGATTCCATAAATTCTATTTATATTACATTCTGAACAATATCCACAATAATGTTCAGTATACTCAGAATGCACCATAAAATTTATGTTTTTTCACGTTATATGCCAATTTGATACATTATATCTTCCACCCACTTTACTTTCAGACACATTCAGAACATTTTGGTACAATGCGTCAACAGATCCTAGAATTAATCCGTCACAGGAGCAAGATTTTAAGTGGCACCTTAACAGTAGATGAACTGAAAGACGTAAAAAGGCAAGCCACGGCCAAGATCGACACTGGCAATCAACTGTTAGGTTTGGACATGGTAGTAAGGGACGACCATGGGAACGTTTTGAATCCTGAAGACACCAGTACAATTCAGCTCTACTACCATCATGAAACTGCAGCCGAAAGAATACGAAAAGCAACCAATGAAACAAAGAAGAAACCTTCTAAGCCTCAAGCACCTGTGTACTCGCATATATTCTTCGTCAGTGTCCGACATTTTATCTGTAAAATGGGTGAGGACGTTGAACTATTGTTGACGCTGTATGATGGCAAGGAGATGAAAGCAATCACCGAGAATTATGTGGTCTTCTGGAGTAAGGAAGGGCTCGCCAGGGATTTCCATCGCAATCACAGGGTCCTATTTACTGATCTTGGCTCTCGGGATCTCTCCAGGGACAAAGTTTACTTGGCTTGTTACGTTATAAGGGTCGGTGGCATGGAAGTGAAGGAAACTGATCATCGTCGGTCCAGCGTCACGCAGAGTAATCAGAAGAGTAAGAATACAGACAGTATGAGAAGACCTTTTGGCGTAGCTGCAATGGATGTCACTTTGTTCATCACTGGGAAATTGGAAGCGGACGTCGATAATGATCATTTCATACCGTTCGTACAGTAAGTTAATGTTTTAGAAAGAAGTTTCATACTTAACACGGTGAGTGTCGCGTAGAGAAAATAAATGTATCAATTGTTGTTAAGACGTGATATTGGTATGTTCCAATATCTTGCATAGTTTTTATAAATATGTAACATGATGTTCATTTGATATCCAATTTATTAGTACGATTACTTTTAAAGTTTACCTTGTGACTTTGATGATTACAAAATTAAGCGATATGTGTAATATTGTGTGCACATATATATTTTTTGTGGTAAACATCATAAGATCTTACAAATATGTATGATAAATTTCTCACGGTGAGCCACCTATGGTTCACAGGCTCTGAATAGCAAGTGACAAGAACTTGACGTGACACTTAACGTGTTAACTTCGTATTAGAAGTAGAATTGGTTTGTCGGTGTAGTCGTTGCGTTTCAGATGCTGTGAGAAAGACAGTCTGGATGGAACGTTAAGAAGAATACTCGCACAGAAAGAGACAAGCACGCAGAAAAGTGGAAATGGGAATAGCAATAGTGTGGCTGGTGGACAAGGATTGTGGGTCAGTTTAAAGTTGCTCCGAGGAGATGTGAAGCAGGTAAAAAATATAATTTTTAAATTAATTAAGTGTTTACACTAATGTCATACAAGTGTATTCCCTGAAATGAATTTTAAACAGTCAGCTTCAATATTTGTCATTTACTTTTTTGTGTATCCTCTAAAAGTTTTTGTTACGTAGAGTAGTTTAATAATATTATTTTAGTCTAAAGTTGCTAAGAGGAGATGTGAAGCAGGTAAAAAATATAATTTTTAAAGAAGCATTTACACTAATGTCATACAAGTGTATTCCCTGAAATGAATTTTAAACGGTAATTTTAAACAGTCTTCTTCAATATTTGTCATTTACTTTTTTGTGTATCCTCTAAAAGTTTTTGTTACGTAGAGTAGTTTAATAATATTATTTTAGTCTAAAGTTGCTAAGAGGAGATGTGAAGCAGGTAAAAAATATAATTTTTGTGAAGTGTTTACACTAATGTCATATCAGTGTATTTCCTGAAATGAATTTTGAACGGTAATTTTAAACAGTCTTCTTCAATATTTGTCATTTACTTTTTTGTGTATCCTCTAAAAGTTTTTGTTACGTAGAGTAGTTTAATAATATTATTTTAGTCTAAAGTTGCTAAGAGGAGATGTGAAGCAGGTAAAAAATATAATTTTTAAAGAAGCATTTACATTAATGTCATACAAGTGTATTCCCTGAAATGAATTTTAAACGGTAATTTTAAACAGTCTTCTTCAATATTTGTCATTTACTTTTTTGTGTATCCTCTAAAAGTTTTTGTTACGTAGAGTAGTTTCATAATATTATTTTAGTCTAAAGTTGCTAAGAGGAGATGTGAAGCTGGTAAAAAATATAATTTTTAAAAAAGCGTTTACACTAATGTCATACAAGTCTATTCCCTGAAATTAATTTTAAACGGTAGTTTTAAACAGGCTACTTCAATATTTGTCATTTACTTTTTTGTGTATCCTCTAAAAGTTTTTGTTACGTAGAGTAGTTTAATAATATTATTTTAGTCTAAAGTTGCTAAGAGGAGATGTGAAGCTGGTAAAAAATATAATTTTTAAAGAAGCGTTTACACTAATGTCATACAAGTGTATTCCCTGAAATGAATTTTAAACGGTAATTTTAAACAGTCTTCTTCAATATTTGTCATTTACTTTTTTGTGTATCCTCTAAAAGTTTTTGTTACGTAGAGTAGTTTAATAATATTATTTTAGTCTAAAGTTGCTAAGAGGAGATGTGAAGCTGGTAAAAAATATAATTTTTAAAGAAGCGTTTACACTAATGTCATACAAGTCTATTCCCTGAAATTAATTTTAAACAGTAATTTTAAACAGTCTTCTTCAATATTTGTCATTTACTTTTTTGTGTATCCTCTAAAACTTTTTGTTACGTAGAGTAGTTTAATAATATTATTTTAGTCTAAAGTTGCTAGAGGAGATGTGAAGCAGGTAAAAAATATAATTTTTAAAGAAGCATTTACACTAATGTCATACAAGTCTATTCCCTGAAATTAATTTTAAACAGTAATTTTAAACAGTCTTCTTCAATATTTGTCATTTACTTTTTTGTGTATCCTCTAACAGTTTTTGTTACGTAGAGTAGTTTAATAATATTATTTTAGTCTAAAGTTGCTAAGAGGAGATGTGAAGCTGGTAAAAAATATAATTTTTAAAGAAGCATTTACACTAATGTCATACAAGTGTATTCCCTGAAATGAATTTTAAACGGTAATTTTAAACAGTCTTCTTCAATATTTGTCATTTACTTTTTTGTGTATCCTCTAAAAGTTTTTGTTACGTAGAGTAGTTTAATAATATTATTTTAGTCTAAAGTTGCTAGAGGAGATGTGAAGCAGGTAAAAAATATAATTTTTAAAGAAGCATTTACACTAATGTCATACAAGTCTATTCCCTGAAATTAATTTTAAACAGTAATTTTAAACAGTCTTCTTCAATATTTGTCATTTACTTTTTTGTGTATCCTCTAACAGTTTTTGTTACGTAGAGTAGTTTAATAATATTATTTTAGTCTAAAGTTGCTAAGAGGAGATGTGAAGCTGGTAAAAAATATAATTTTTAAAGAAGCATTTACACTAATGTCATACAAGTGTATTCCCTGAAATGAATTTTAAACGGTAATTTTAAACAGTCTTCTTCAATATTTGTCATTTACTTTTTTGTGTATCCTCTAAAAGTTTTTGTTACGTAGAGTAGTTTAATAATATTATTTTAGTCTAAAGTTGCTAAGAGGAGATGTGAAGCAGGTAAAAAATATAATTTTTGTGAAGTGTTTACACTAATGTCATACCAGTGTATTTCCTGAAATGAATTTTAAACGGTAATTTTAAACAGTCAGCTTCAATATTTGTCATTTACTTTTTTGTGTATCCTCTAAAAGTTTTTGTTACGTAGAGTAATTTAATAATATTATTTTAGTCTAAAGTTGCTAAAGATGTGAAGCTGGTAAAAAATATAATTTTTAAAGAATATTTACACTAATGTCATACAAGTGTATTCCCTGAAATGAATTTTAAACGGTAATTTTAAACAGTCTTCTTCAATATTTGTCATTTACTTTTTTGTGTATCCTCTAAAAGTTTTTGTTACGTAGAGTAGTTTAATAATATTATTTTAGGCTAAAGTTGCTAAGAGGAGATGTGAAGCTGGTAAAAAATATAATTTTTAAAGAAGCATTTACACTAATGTCATACAAGTGTATTCTCTGAAATGAATTTTAAACGGTAATTTTAAACAGTCTTCTTCAATATTTGTCATTTACTTTTTTGTGTATCCTCTAAAAGTTTTTGTTACATAGAGTAGTTTAATAATATTATTTTAGTCTAAAGTTGCTAAGAGGAGATGTGAAGCTGGTAAAAAATATAATTTTTAAAGAAGCGTTTACACTAATGTCATACAAGTGTATTCCCTGAAATTAATTTTAAACGGTAATTTTAAACAGTCAGCTTCAATATTTGTCATTTACTTTTTTGTGTATGCTCTAAAAGTTTTTGTTACGTAGAGTAGTTTAATAATATTATTTTAGTCTAAAGTTGCTAAGAGGAGATGTGAAGCAGGTAAAAAATATAATTTTTAAAGAAGCATTTACACTAATGTCATACAAGTGTATTCCCTGAAATGAATTTTAAACGCTAATTTTAAACAGTCTTCTTCAATATTTGTCATTTACTTTTTTGTGTATCCTCTAAAAGTTTTTGTTACGTAGAGCAGTTTAATAATATTATTTTAGTCTAAAGTTGCTAAGAGGAGATGTGAAGCTGGTAAAAAATATAATTTTTGTGAAGTGTTTACACTAATGTCATACAAGTGTATTCCCTGAAATGAATTTTAAACGGTAATTTTAAACAGTCAGCTTCAATATTTGTAATTTACTTTTTTGTCTATCCTCTAAAAGGTTTTGTTAAGTAGAGTAGTTTAATAACATTATTTTAGTCCTCATTTATTTAGCGGTTGTATTTAATTATAGGTTCGCGATGAAAATCCTCATTTGGTGCTTGGAAACATTGCAGTCGCTCGGAAAATGGGGTTTCCAGAAGTAATCTTACCCGGAGACGTGCGAAATGATTTATATCTTACGTTAATAGGCGGAGAATTCAGCAAGGGTTCAAAATCGACGGATAAAAACGTCGAAGTAATGGTTCGTATACATTAGATAATATTTTACAGCAAACATATAATTCACACGCAACGTAGGAAGTATTCAAATAAGCTCCATAGAATGCAAGCTGCTCAACTCCGACTTTTACCAATTCTTCAATTCCATCCTTAACCCATTCGGGACGACGATTTTTTTCGAACACAGTCTCCAGGAGCAAATTTTTCTTTTTTTTTTTGTTTATATTGTTCATTTTTAATAAAAATACATGTTTACTATGGAAATCACCCAATTCGTATGGGAATTCACATAAATAAGATCATTGCACACCAGGTGTGCAGCTCGTTCCTCGGAAAATTTTTATTGGGCGGAACGGATTGAACACCATGTGTGCAATGTAAGGTAAAATGAAAATATATCATTAAAAAATGTATGAACATTTATTTCAAAAATAGCTAGATAATATAAAATCGTTATTTTGCTTTCAATAATAAAGAACAGAATATAATGCAAAGAAAATATTTAAAAAGTAGTAAAAAGTTAAAAAAAGATAAGTTGAATAATGAAAAAAATAACAAACGAGAAATAAATTTTTAGAAAAATGTCTACAGATAACAAAGTAATGTAACTTAGTAATAAAAAAGAAAATATAATTTGTAAATGTACTTTTAGCAAATAGTACACTGATCGTAAAGTAATTATACATTAGTTGGTTGATGGTAGCGCTTGAAACATTCTCCCAAACATAATCCAGGATTACCGACACAAGCAGGACAAGAGTAATTATTACGTTTATGTTTTCCTTCTTTGTAGGACTGTCGGCAATTCATAGTATTTTACATGTAAGAAAGGCTACAGATAATTTTTAGATTTTTGGTACGCAGTAAAATCAATGCCAAATTTTGTTTTCCTGTACCTTGCAGATTTCATTAGTTCAAGGAAAATCTTATTTCGAATGACTAGTTTACACAGAATAACTGATAATTGCATATTACTGTTATTGCACACACGGTGTGCAAGCCGTCTTATGGCCTCGGAAATCAATTGCACACACGGTGTGCAATCGGCCTCGAATGGGTTAACCGTGATATTCGGTAGCTTCAAAGTTGAACTACGAAATGTTCTATTCTACTATTGTACCTATTCTCCGGCTCTTGGACTTTCACTGTCTTGGATAATGGATTGTATTAAAATCTTTACGACATATAAATCCAACTGAAAATCCCCAAGAAGGAAATTCTCCAACATTACACCTAATCACTAATAGATCGACAATTTTTGTTTATCGTCGGTGCGCTATTCCATTGTTTTCCTGTACTTTGCAGATTTCATTAGTTCAAAAAAAATCTTATTTCGACGACTAGTTTACACAGAATAACTGATAATTGCACATTACTGTTATTGCACACACGGTGTGCAAGCCATCTTATAGCCCCGGAAATCAATTGCACACACGGTGTGCAATCGGTCTCGAATGGGTTAAAACACACGATCCGTGCTTAACTTTTGTAAATATCGCATATTTCCATGCCTTCCTTCATGAAATTTAAGAGTCTCGCAACTAAGAATCTGAAACATCGTCTATAAATAATATCGTAATAACTAATATCACTGAATTCTTGCTGTTTTATATTAGGTGAAAGTATGTAACGAACATGGCACACCTATTCCAGGAGTAATGACATTAGGTGGCGGTGCATCACCTATCGACGAATATCGTAGCGTAATTTATTACCACGAGGACAAGCCAAGATGGTGTGAGACTTTTAAAATTGCGGTACCCATAGAGGAATTCAAGCAAGCCCATTTGAAGTTCACGTTTAAGCATCGTAGTTCAAACGAGGCGAAGGACAAATCCGAGAAACCTTTTGCCTTAAGTTACGTAAGGCTAATGCAACGAAATGGAACGACATTACAGGACATATCTCACGAATTACTCGTATATAAGCTAGATCAGAAGAAGTACGAAGAAGCCGACATCTCGTACTTGAATCTACCGTCTACACGCTGTGAATTGGTAAGACTAATTGTGACATTACTTTTGAAAGTACTTGCAGATTTTTTAATGACAGGAATCGAATCTTTGTTTATATCGTACGTAGCCAAAATGGTCTATTAACCCTTTCGCGACGGCTGCCGTATATGTACGGCAGTCACTTGGTGCATCACAGAAGCTGACGCCGTCTATATACGGCAGCCACTTTTTGGCCCATGGAGGCTGCCCGCTTATACACAGCAGTCATTTATTAGTTTACAGCGGCTGATGCCGTCTAGATACGGCAGTCAGTTAGTTTGTTGACAAGGCTGTCGCCAACAATATATGACACAGACTTTATTGTCAGAGGTATAAAGAATTTTTCTCAGTAGGTGTTCTATGCGAATAAAGGCAACACAAAATTATTTTGCTAAAAATTCGTTGATACGAAAAAAGTTGGATTTATTTTTTGTAAATTCATGGTGCATCAGATTCAAATAACTTATATTAAGCTACAAGAAATATTGTTGCACCATACCTGCGGTGGCAGTATGGTGCGATATTTTAGGTAATAGAAAATGTGTTACTTGTCCCTTTCCTATTACCCATGCATCAAAGTTTCTCCGGCCCCCACACCACCACTTAGCTCTTTAGAAATATTCCATGCCCTCACACAGTTATCCCCTCTACCAGCAAGCTTTCCCTAAAATTGCCAATTTCCCACATTCAGATTCAAGTCATGATCAGTCGCGCTGCTGCGAAAAGTGGCGAAATATGGTAGAGGTGCGCCGTCGCGAAAGGGTTGACACTAGATTGCCCGAGATTTCTTGTATACCTATATTGCCCAAAAACAGTCAAAATGACTGCATTGTGAAAAAATAACAAATATGTAAAGAAATTTGTTTAAAATTAATTTTTAATATTTTTTATGTTATTTACAGTTATATAACAGGTCATTAGTAAATATTAACTGTACATATTGAATGTTTTCAATGAACTTAACCCATATTTCCGAAAGCAAGGCAAATTTATTTGATTGTAGGCGCCTACTGCATTCGGTTTTTTTGTCAAAATGAATAAATCGTAGGATTTGCTTGAACTTTTCTCTGGCCATAGTTTTTTCTAAAAGATTCGGGACCCCACTTCGCTGACCAGAAATAACTCAATTTAAAATTTGTTGCCTCGTAAGCTCCACGAGCATATAGAATCCCAATAAATGCACGTATTTCCGGTAATGATATTGTCCAATCGTTCGGCAAAATTCGGCGACATTCTTCTGTGCACTTTCTTATATGTTTGATAATATAGTTATCTATTATCAACGATAATGCACTGATAAGATTATCTGCCACAATGTTCCTTTTTGCGTAGCCTGTTGGCCCTTTCACACTCTTGAAAATACAAGCAGATGGTATCCTTCCAGGAATACCATCTTCGTCAATTTTTGTCCACACAGTACCATCAGCAGCTGTTTCGACCTCCTGAAACGTATTTTCAGTTTCTTCATCAGAATCTGAACTAGTTAGCACCCTACACCTTTTCCTGGGCATATAGATGACACTTTCATTTTCATCATTGGTGATCGACTCTTCATCACTATCTTCAGCGTCAGATGTTTCACTTTGAATATAATCCGCTTCATGACAATATTTGTTGGTGTTACGTATGGTGCATTTAAGTTTTTTCCCGAATATATTTCAAATTTATATGTGTACCCCTGGCCCGAACACAATTTAAATACTTTGATACCTCATTTGTGACGTTTCTGTTTTAAAAATTGCCTGAACTTTATGCGTCCTCGGAAAGGTACTAATGACTCGTCGATACATACATCTTCATCCAAATCGCAGTAATTAGAAAAATTTTGGTTCAATATATCGAAAACTTCTCTTATTTTATATAGTCTGTCATTTGTGTTTGCCGAAACCAGGGCAAATTTATTTGTTTGTAGGCGCCTACTTCTTTCGGTAACGAATAAATTGAAGGATTTGCTTGAACCTTTCTCTGACCATAGTTTCTCTAAAAAATTTGGGACCCCACTTTGCTGACCATAAATAACTCAGTTTTAAATTTTTTGCCTCGTAGGCTCCACGAGCATATAAAATCCCAATAAATGCATGTATTTCCGGTAATGTTGTTGTCCAATCGTTCCTGAAAATTCGGCGGCCTTCTTCTTCTGTGCACTTTCTTATATGTTTGATAATATAGTTATCTATTATCAACGATAATGCACTGATAAGATTATCTGCCACAATGTTCCTTTTTGCGTAGCCTGTTGGCCCTTTCACACTCTTGAAAATACAAGCAGATGGTATCCTTCCAGGAATACCACCTTCGTCAATTTTTGTCCACACAGTACCATCAGCAGCTGTTTCGACGTCCTGAAACGTATTTTCAGTTTCTTCATCAGAATCTGAACTAGTTAGCACCCTACACCTTTTCCTGGGCATATTGATGACACTTTCATCTTCATCATTGGTGATCGACTCTTCATCACTATCTTCAGCGTCAGATGTTTCACTTTGAATATAATCCGCTTCATCTTCAGATGATAGTTCAGAATTTGTTGCATTTGATTCTATATCGGAGCACTCTTCACTTATGTTCGTTAGCTTTTCCAAGAACTCATTTCTGTTCGACATTTTTTTCATAAAGTTAGGGCGCAGAAGAAATAAAATAAACAACTTGTTAGAACAACACTTTATAAAGATTCGAATAACTAGTACTACTTTAGCTTATTGAGCAACTGACACTTATCAAGTATACGCCCAAATCGACAATTTATCATGCATCATATTTCAATACAAAGCCGGACAGGTCATATAAGAAATTTACTTAATTCAATAAATAAAAATCTTTTGATTATTTAAAATTTACCAAGCAGTCAAAATGACTGCTTCTGGGCAATATAGGTATAACACATATATATATACGGAAATAAAGGAGGGCGGAAGTAACTACAATTATTCAAAAACCCATTTATATGTTATAGAAAAAGTCACCAAATTCTAAGAAATTGTGTCATCAATTTCATAATTGTTTTTCTAATTGAAATTAAAAAACAGTCAAAATGACTGCCTTGGGCAATCTAGTGTTAATGTAGTGCAGGATTAAGACATCTATTTTGTCACTTTAACGATTATATTTTCAATGCATTTCTTTTTTCGTTCAGATCGAGTTAAATGTGGAAAAGAAACCGAGTCTTGGGTTTTTAACCCTCAGTTCGAAAGACAGTTTTTTAATAGCGACGAATGTTTGCTCGACAAAATTGACGCAAAACGTCGACTTACTGGGCTTGCTAAATTGGGCATCGCATAACACGGATTTGAAGGAATCGTTAACCGCCTTGATGAAAGTTGATGGCGAAGAAGTTGTAAAGTTTTTGCAGGTAAGGTTCATCTTTCAACTATCGTGTCCTGTTAATACTAAGCAGCGGTTACGCAAATATGTATGAAAAAGTAAAAATACGTATGTAATGGTTCCTTTTAATTGTTATTAGTTTGCATTACATTGTCTTAATGAGAATTGAATTTTCCAAATGAATATTTATAATTTCAATATCATTATGAAAATATCATTGAAGGAAATACTATTTCAAAGTAATATTCATTAATAATATTTTTTAATGCAATATCTTGACACAAACGGTTTTTATATAAATCGTAATAAAATTACGCAAAATTTGTGTGTAAGTACAGAAATCTACAAGCTTGCAATATACTATATGTCTTAATAAGAATTGAATTTTCCAAATGAATATTTATAATTTCAATATCATTATGAAAATACCATTGAAGGAAATACTATTTCAAAGTAATATTTTTTTAATGCGATATTTTGACACAAACGGTTTTTATATAAATTGTAATAAAATTACGCAAAATTTTTGTTTAAGTACAGAAATCTACAAGCTTGCAATATACTATATGTCTTAATGAGAATTGAATTTTCCAAATGAATATTTATAATTTCAATATCATTATGAAAATATCATTGAAGGAAATATCATTTGAAAGTAATATTTATTGATAATATTTTCTTAATGCAATATCTTGACACAAACGGTTTTTATATAAATTCTAATAAAATTACGCAAAATTTTTGTGTAAGTACAGAAATCTACAAGCTTGCAATATACTATATGTCTTAATGAGAATTGAATTTTCCAAATGAATATTTATAATTTCAATATCATTATAAAAATATCATTGAAGGAAATACTATTTCAAAGTAATATTTAGTAATAATATTTTTTTAATGCAATATCTTAACACAAACGGTTTTTATATAAATTGTAATAAAATTACGCAAAATTTTTGTGTAAGTACAGAAATCTACAAGCTTGCAATATACTATGTGTCTTAATGATAATTGAATTTTCCAAATGAATATTTATAATTTCAATGTCATTATAAAAATACCATTGAAGGAAATACTATTTCAAAGTAATATTTTCTTAATGCGATATTTTGACACAAACGGTTTTTATATAAATTGTAATAAAATTACGCAAACCTTTTGTTTAAGTATAGAAATCTACAAGCTTGCAATATACTATACTGCTTATACATATTGGCAATATATATCTAATGACTAGATGCCAATGCCAAGCGAATACTGAAACAAAATGTATTAACGAATTGCAACGATTTTTCTGCAGGATGTTCTTGACGCCTTGTTTAATATATTAATGAGCAATTCTGATAGTGACATTTACGACGATATGGTATTCGAGTGTCTGCTCTACATAATTGGCCTAGTGTCCGACAGAAAGTACCAACACTTCCAGCCCGTTCTGGATCTGTACATATCCGAGAGCTTCTCTGCAACTCTTGCTTACAAAAAGCTGATTGCCGTTCTGCGGAAACGTATAGAGCGAGCGAGCATATGTGACGGGCAAGAACGAGATTTGCTCCTTAAAACAATGAAGAGTCTACAGTATTGCATGCGATTCATCGTTGAATCTCGTCTTTTATTCACAGAGTAAGTTTTGCACGAAATGAATCTTTATTCGTCAGTGTTAACCCTTTGAGTGCTATGGACGCATATATGCGTCGGCCGAAATTGATCGGTGTCAACTACGGGCGCATATATGCGTTTCCCAATCGTTTCGATCCCTTACCTATTGCAGCCGCAATTATCAATGTACGAGATGAATACAGATGCGTTCTTTATTAACACTTGGCATGCGGGCATACTTCGCCGCCGAATTTCGCGTGCAGCGGGCGTTTTTTCTTGAATCGCGCGGAAGTTTGGTTATTCAGAAAAATCGCTGTAAATCGAAAACTACTTCGTTTTTATGAACGAAACTTTTTTTTTTCACACTTAAATATATACTGTATGATTATTTAACAAAAAACAAACGATATTTTCACGAAATCATAAAAATAAACGATTTTTAAAGTTTTCCACACTATCATACGAAAAGTCCGATAATATGTCAGTGCATATTTCTTCATCATTATCTTTATCACAACGGCTCATTTGA
Organism: Cryptocheilus praepositus; assembly: GCA_033815515.1. Taxonomy (NCBI): domain Eukaryota; kingdom Metazoa; phylum Arthropoda; class Insecta; order Hymenoptera; family Pompilidae; genus Cryptocheilus; species Cryptocheilus praepositus. Next base: position 2,064 of record JAWWQZ010000040.1, on the reverse strand, counting down.
TCAATTTTGTAATCAATAATAAAAAATCAAGCTTCAAATTGATAAAACACGTTCTGGAGCTAAGAATTCGATTGAAGACGAAATAACTCAACAAAAGATCGAGTAACTCAACAATCATAACTTATGGGAAAAAAATGCAAAGCGTTGCCTAGCAACGCAAATAACACGCATTAATGTCACACATTCATGTAATTATACGTATTTAGTAGATTTGTGGTGGATATCCACTAACAACACCAAATCAACTAAATACGTATTTTTACGTGACCCGCGCTCCAGTGACAGACTACAAAAAACGTAAAAATACGTTGCCCGCATGCCAAGTGTTAACACTTTGACTGCCATGGTGAAAAATTCAAAAAATACCCAACCGGTTGCATTTATAATTTTAAAAATGCAATTAATATTAAACAGTGATTCAATTCTTTGGTCTCCGATAACTTCGCATTATTTTCATTTTGCACAATTCAATCATATTCTGTAGTACTTCATCCCGTTGCGGTCTTAATATAGTAAAATACGCGTGGCAGTCAACGTGTTCATGATTTTCTTGCATTATTTAATTTGGCGTAAATACAGAATTGTCATTAAAACTTATTTGCGCCTTAAATAATCGATCAGTAAAGTTCACACTAGCGAAAAGTGTTTCAGCACTCAAATCAAGTCATCAGTCAATTCAGCACTCAAAGGGTTAAAAACAACTTGCTTTCTACAAAAAAGCATCTGTTTTTTTGCCATACAGATTAAATCAGGACGAAGAAGAGTTCTCCCAAACTCTTACCGAACTATTGCGATCCATCGTCGATCTTATGAGTCACGAAACCGATGGGACTTTACTAGTACAAGGCGCATGTCTGAAATACTTACCTACGACTATTCCTCACTTACTACGAGTATACAGTGGGAAACAATTGAGCACGATCCTGACGGATTTACTGGTAACGCTGCCTGCGGGAAGATTAACCAAGCAGAAAATGATGACCGTCAACGATATTGTTCATAGTCCACTGTTTTACAACGTCGAGTGCCGAGCAATTTTGCTGCCGCGCATCACGATTCTGGTCCGAGATCTGTTGGAAGCAAAAGAGGAGGTAAGACGTGGCTAATTAACAGTGATCGTCCATAAACTGCATTCTAATCTCAAACCACTCGATTAGACGCAGAGGAAGAGTGCGTTTAATCTACTCACAATCGAGGATTATCATTTCTTTTGTATACCATATAGTACGTAATGAGTTTGACGGCTTGCCATGTATGAGATGATCGATTTTGACTAGATCAAAGTGCGTACTCAGACAATGTCTAGTTTAATGTCACTCTGTGTATGAATGTTAAGTAACTTGAGTTAGTCATCACAGTAACGTGTTCGTACCGACCCACGTAATGCAAAGAACTTAGTGTCGGTCCGGGCATTGGCCTCTGTGCTCATTTTTACGTGCATTTTGAAACTATTTCTACAAAAAAACTTAAACACAATATCATTACATGTGCGATTAGACGCAGAGTAAGAGTGCGTTTAATTCTACTCACAATCGACCATTATCATTTATTTTATGTACCATGTAGTACGTAATGAGTTTGACGGTAGATGATCGATTTTGACTAGATTAAGGGGTTATGACTACTTGGGATCGGCGAAATTACATGATTTTCAAGATTTTTTTTTGCCATTTTAGTGAGTACTAATTAAAATTCGCAAAATACTACCAAAAAGTACATATTTAGTGGTACTTGTATACATTTTTTTATAAGAAAATATTAAAAAATGGAGGAAATATAGCTCTTCTCCTAGAGCCTGTTTATTTTTCATTTGTTTTCATGGTGACCACGTCTTCCCTCAAAACTACTTCACCGATCGACTCCACTCTTATATACTTATTTGTCACAATAGGCAGGGTCTGAACGAAGGATTTGGAAAAATTTGAATTTTTACAAGAATGGTAGCAATTTTACGAAAAAATCCATGTTTTGAGGTGAATTAACTTTCGTTTTTATGTTGTAACTTTATTTTCATTACCGAAATAAAATCCTTTGTTCAGGCCCTGCCTATTGGAATGACAAATA